>JAHSUH010003887.1:0-648150 GCA_025388415.1 Cynanchum wilfordii
TTGTGCATCTGTTTTTGCTTTGCATGCATACCCGTTCTCTCTCTCTCTCTCTCTCTCTTTCTTATTTCTCTCTCTCTTTCTCTCTCTACATGTTAGAGACTGAAGGGGGTGAATATATATCTCCTTCTTACACAAACTCCATCTCTGCTTTCTGCCCTTTTTTCTTGCTCACCTAAAACCATCACTTCCACCGAAGAGAGGCGGCGGTTACGATTGGAATCAATCAATCAATCTTGAAAGTTGTTCTTTTTGCCCGTTTGACTTTGCCCAGAAGTTGTCTTCTGGTTTTCAGATTCAGTTGTATCTGGGAAATTTTTTCCCCTCTGGTCTGGGGGTACAGGGGAGTTGGTGCTTGAGTTGTTTAGGTGCTTAATTTATATGCACATGTGTACGTCCATTTCTTATATATAGCTAAGGTGAGCTGTGAAATGTTGTTTAATTCTTGTTTTGGTCGTTAATTTTTTGGAATTTCTTTGATCTGTGGTCAAAATGTTTTCTTGATGGGTTTCTGTTAGGGCTTTTTTTAGCTTTAATTTTGATTATTTTCTGTTGAGATTGCTGATGAGAATATTTTGGGTTTTAGGATTGATTGCTATTTTGGGACGGAATGGGTTCTAAGATTTGCATGAATGAGTTGTGCCGTACAACGACGTCGTCTGAATGGAAGTCAGGTTGGCTCTTGAAATCCGGAGGATTGGCTACGCTCTGTCAAAGCTGCGGGTAATTTCTCTGAAATTCCCAATTCTATCATTTTTTCTGCAGGTGTTGGGAATTTTGGATTTTCTATCTATTTCTGGGATTGGGATTAATTCTTGTGTTTTTGTGGCAGTTGGGATTTTGGTCATTGATCCCTAAATTTACTCGCATGGGGGCTTTTCTGTTTTGTGGGCAATCTGTTTTCATGGCTGACCTCTTCTCCTTTAGATGCGACCCACATTTTTAGCCTTCAATTTTCTTTTTCCAATTCGCTTCAATACGTTCCGGACGGGTTTTCCTAAAATAAACATAGAAAAAAAAAAAAAAACAAAAAGCAAGAGCCGGCTGACATGTTTTAATTCAGTCAATGCCACCATGTTACTGAAATTTACATGCATGCTGCAAACAAAAGTGATTTTCTTTTTTGAAAGACTCCAGAAATACAATTGCCTGAAAAGGGTTGCATGGAATTATGTAAAGATTGTACATTTTCTCCTATGAGCAAATCATGTTATCTGTCTTCATTATTTGCTAGTCATCACAGAGGTCCTGAGCAATTACCAATACTCCTAGATTACTCTTAGCACTAGTATTGTTTATTAGCATTTGTTTTCTCTTTGGCTTAGGGTAGTTTGTTGAGAGACTGAACTATTCAAATCTGAAACTTGCATAACACCTTCTCCACATGTGCTCCTCAGCCATTGAAATTGAGAGAAAGAGCAATAATTTATCTGTGGGCATTATTATGTTTAGTAATGTTTTGAAATGCTTAACATATATACTTCTGTTGATGGTACTTCTTTTTTACTTGCCATGGAGAAAGTCACATTTCAGTTTAATCTAAATTGTAACATTGCTAATGATCTCATTGTTTCTGATCAATAATCTTTTTGCCTTCCCAAACAACAATGCAAAGATGAAGTAGCTGTTTCTTGTTTTTTTTACTTGCATATTGAGCCATATGGTGATGATCATGTTCTTTCCCTTTGGATTTATAGGTCTGCTTATGAAAATTTAGCTTTCTGTGATACATTCCACCTGGACGAAGCTGGTTGGAGGGAATGTAGAATCTGCGGAAAGGTAATGGAACAGTCTAATGGCCTTAATTTTTGTCCTTTTCCTACTCTTCCTGAAGAGGGACACAGTAACTGAAACTTTGTTTTTTACTTCCTTACATTGTATATAAAATTTTATCTGATATTCTGGTATGGCACAGCGTATCCATTGTGGATGCATAGCTTCAAAATTTTTGCATGAGTACCTGGATTATGGAGGAATAGGCTGTAAGAGTTGTGCCAAGCATTTGGACTCTCATTCAATAAGACCTTCAAAGGTAATTGGTATCTGATGTTTTACTATACTTAACATGCCATGCATACATCTGGTTATGTGACATCACATGTGTGGAGTTGTTCATGCAAAATTAGATTTCAGTTTTTCTTCTACAATTTCATATCAGTTTTCTGTGTTATAATAGTGGGGTTTACTTAGATGCCAGTGTCTTTGTTTGAAATAGAATACCCTTGTACGGTTTTGGTGAAACAAATTAACAATGTACCACTGAAATGTTCTCAAAAAAAAAAAAAAAAAAAAAAATGTACCACTGAAATGCTAAGAAATGATATGAAATATTTACAAAATGGAAGGTATGACTAATTTTATCTGTACAGTGTGAGACTCACTATCCTTTATTTATTTATTTATTTTTTTATTTTTTTTGTGGGGGACATAGATCCCTGGTGAGGAGATTTCTAATGGGACAGTGGCTGAAGATGTTCGACCTGCTACTGCAAATGGAAATGACAACAGAAAGATTGACAAAGGTATGCTCATGCAAATGAGCAATGCTGTGGATGTCCACGGACCTAGGAAACTCTTTGCAACTCATAAAGATGAAACAAATGCATCTAATGGACAAATGAAGGGAGATGAAACTATGCTCCCATATAGGGAAGTCAATGCATGTTTTCCCAATTTCAAGCAGCCGTCTGTTGGATCCACATTGTTTGTCAGTCCGGAACAGGGTAGACCTAAACAGGGGGTTAAAGATATGTTTGAATCTTTATCTCAGCCTTCTCTGGCTTTCTCACTTAGCACCCCTTTGACTAGTTCTAGTCCAATACTGCCTTTTTCTGGTGGGGCTGCTGAAGGAAGCGATCAGAACAAAGCTTCTAGCTCTCAACAAGGTCAGAAGGCACGCCAGGTTTTACCCAAGCCACCTAAATCTGGCCCCTCAACGAGCTCTGAGGTGAACAAAGGAATGACTCCTCAAACACGCATTGCTAGACCTCCTGCAGAAGGGCGAGGCCGGCATCAGTTACTTCCTCGCTATTGGCCAAGGATTACAGATCAAGAACTTCAACAGATATCTGGAGAGTATCCTTGGTGAATAATTCTTGTCCTGCATTGTGTCATATTGGTGCCATTAGATTCCAAAATCAATACTCATGATTAGATAAAATTTCTTGTCATCTATGTTTTTTCACCACTGTATTCACCTTAACTCTTTTCAAGTTTAAAATCCACCATTGCACCATTGTTTGAAAAGGTTCTCAGTGCTAGTGATGCTGGACGAATTGGTCGTCTGGTTCTTCCTAAAGCATGTGCTGAGGTGAGTTTTATTTCTCTAGGTGCCTCATCTCATGATCTTAAGAACTTTGTGAAAATTCTCTACTCCCTTTAATCTATTGATAACTATGCAGGCATATTTCCCAGCTATTAATCAGTCAGAAGGTGTGCCCATAAAGATACAGGATGTTAAGGGGAAAGAGTGGACATTCCAGTTCAGATTTTGGCCCAACAATAACAGCCGGATGTATGTCTTGGAGGGAGTTACTCCATGCATACAGAATATGCAGTTACAAGCTGGCGATACTGGTATGTTTGTCAACTTGTATAATCTTTGGATTGAGAAATGTTAGATGCATTGTCTAAGGCCTTACCATTCTAAACCTTTAGTTTCAAGTTTTGAAGCACCTTTCATTTTCTCTACCACTGATCTCCTGGCTATTGTCACCCGCTGATCTTTGAAACAAGAAATGGGACCTAGTACCCTATCCAAGGGTGTTCGGTCAAATGAAACTGCAATCATGAAAGAATGTATATTGATCAGTTTCAGAAGTAAGTTCTCATTTGCGGCTTACCGAGTTTTTTCCATATTATAGTGACATTTAGCCGCATTGAACCTAGTGGACAACTTGTTATGGGATTTCGAAAGGCAACAAACAATGTGGATATGCAGGTAAAGCTTCACAGACTTTTTGCTTTCAAATGGTTTTCTATATTTTTCCTTCCTGACTCTATCTGACTTACATATACTTAATGTTCAAACAACTAGGACCCACAAACGTCTGCCCTTCCAAATGGGGGTTCTTCTGGTGAAACTTCATTTTCTGGTGCTAGTGATAATATGGTTGCAGTAAGTTCCTGCCTTAAATATGTACTAGCATACCTATGTCGTCATCTAGTTTCTAATTTGGATGCTTGTACTATTCTGAACATGGGAAGAATGGTGGTCGGACTAGCGAAGATTCATTGCCCCGACATATGTCAATGCCAGAGAAGAAGAAAGCGCGAAATATTGGATCAAAAAGCAAGAGGCTGCTCATGCATAGTGACGATGCAATGGAGCTCAGGATTACATGGGAAGAAGCACAAGAGTTACTACGCCCTCCTCCTGCTGCTAAGCCAACAGTTGTCATGATTGATGATTTTGAATTTGAAGAATATGAAGTAAGTAGACCAACCTTTTAAATCTTGTTTTGAAGTTTTACTTTTTTCTGTTTCTAGTTGTCACTGGCATGTCTGTGCAGATTCCTTTTCCCAAATGCCATATAGATCAGCACTCCTATCTAGGCATGCTTTGATGATAATAACATTTTTCTAAAATTTTCTTAGGAACCACCGATCTTTGGAAAAAGGACTGTATTTACCGCCCATGCTTCTGGGTAAGAAATTAGATTCAGCTTCAGTAATTGACAAACTATTGGAGTTCTCATTATACTCTAATTTTCTTGTCCAGCACTAAAATTTTGTTTTGCTGAAAATTTAAACAATGCTTGTTCAGGGAACAAGAACAATGGGCGCAATGTGACCATTGCTCTAAATGGAGGAGGTTGCCCGTGCATGTTCTTCTTCCTGCAAAATGGGCATGTGCTGATAATATTTGGGACTTAAACAGGTTAGCAAACTTAATTTTTCATTCAAGCTTTTGTCTCCCAGTGAAGCAGTTCTGATAAGAAAATGCTAAAAACTACTGTTTGTACGTAGAATTACCTTAATGTTTTCTTCTGTGTAATTTTATTTTTATGAATTGAAGAGGATACCAAAGACTAGTTGGACGCTTTCCTTTTTTCTTGCATTTTGAACTATGTGTTTATCACTCTTATGGTGTTATATAATTTTAGAATGAAAGTTCTCACACATTTTATGCTTAATTTGCTTCCAGATGTTCATGTTCTGCTCCTGATGACATGAGTCCTAGAGAATTGGAAGTATTCAACAGAGCTAGTAAGGGTAAGAATTGAACCTCATCTTGTTCAAATACTAATGGGTAAAAAGTGCCAGATGTCCTTGAACATTTTTCAATTTTGATTTTAGCTATCAAATTTTATTTCATATTTTATTTCTTGTGGTATACGCCTTCAAACTTAAATTATGTATTGATGCAAGGACTTCTTTAGGATTTCATTGTTCAGGACTGAGGGAAACAAGTCATGTACCCTTGACATGACATATTTAGGGATATTTTTGTGATTTAGTAAGTTATAAAGACTTAAACAACTGCTCTGAAGACTGAAAAAACACCTTTTGACTTCTTCTCTATTTAATCTTTCATCTGCTCGGTTTTATCTTCTATATATCACTTCTGCAATTTGATGCAAAGTTGAGAGGATAATCTTTCTAGCAGACGAGATTGGAAAAAAATCAACACAGATGCACTCAATTTTCAGCTTCAGCATCTTGTTCTCATTAATTAATTTCCGGTTCTTCATTCTCATTACTTCGATCGGCTCCTCCAATTTCTTCATTTTACTAGCTTCTATTTCATTCTCCTACTTCATCTTTCTCACTTTCTTCATTTTACTAGCTCGACTTTCCAGAGTACTGTTTAGGTAAATGAAATGCCTTCCACTCCTTGACATAATTGATGAAGTTCTTGATAAATTTGTAGAACTTCCTCACAATGGTGAATACAGAGTGATTGGAACTTGTTAAATGTTGAAACAATAGTGAATTTCTTTGCCTTTCAAAAGATTATGATATGTTTCCTTTTTATCCCTAAAAGAGAAATATTAAACCTTTTATGAACCATTATATGGATGAAAGAATTGATAACTCTTGAGAGCATGACAAAAATACTCCTTAAAAAAATGTTATAGGATGTTCAAATGACCTGTTACCAGCAGCCCTTAATGATGAAATTGGACTAAGGGCATGTCTCAATACATAATTCGAGTTCGAGGGCATATACCAGATGGAAAAGTTAAGTGCTAAAGTTAAAATTTGAAAAAGTTTAAGGGTATTGGTACTTTTTACTCAATATTAAATTTAATTTTGTCTGCCTAATATTCATCAAGTTGATTAATGTAAGCATTTACATCCAACTTTATCCGTTTAAATCCACAATATGTTTTATGTAGAATACTTCATATGTTTGCCCACTTTTTCTTTTATTTTTTTTATTTACCACATTTAAATGGATAATCACTACAGTATTGGCCTTGATATCTTTCATGGACTATGATAGTTGAATGCATGCATCGTGAAGAATATTTTCTCTCTCATTTACTCTAGGGCTGCAAATACATTTTAAAACCTCACAGTATGTTCTATATTCTGTTTGGCAATGTAAAGTGTTGGATTGCAATGCCTATCTATATATATGTTCATTTTCTGCATTGCACACCACGAGCCCTCAGATTTGGAAACTGCATCTTGCAGATAGTTATCTTCATTATCATTTCTCCTAAATAAATTGGATATGAGATATGGGAGTACATTCTTCAAGTAAAAATCAGTTTCTGTATTTCCGGAAATTATGATGAACTGAGTCAAATGGTTTATGAATTCAGTAACCCTTACATATCTTATTTAATAACAAAGATAGGCACACTATATACATCACATGATTGGTTATTTGGTGCATCTACTGTTTGTACAAATGTCTTCTATGGACATATTTGGACAGCTTTAAAGGTTTATTTCTTTGCTTCCAGACTTTAAGAGGCGTAGAATAGCAGATAGTAATAAAGCTGCTGAAGAATGTGAGCCTCCTTCTGGTTTGGATGCATTAGCTACAGCGGCAGTATTGGGAGACAACTTAGGAAACTTGGCTGAGCCTTCAGTTGGGGCCACTACAAGACATCCTCGACACCGTCCAGGGTGTTCTTGCATTGTTTGCATTCAGCCCCCAAGTGGAAAGGGCAAGCATCCCCCAAACTGTAAGTGCAATGTTTGCATGACTGTGAAACGTCGCTTCAAAACACTAATGCTGCGCAAGAAAAAGCGTCAGTCAGAAAGAGAAGCAGAAATGGCCCAGGGAAAAGATCAACATGTGCATAAACGTGGATCAGAAGTGGAGGGCACAGCTGAACATTCAGTGCTGCAGATAAAACAATCGGATGATGAACGAGGCATGAACATGAACGGACGCCAAATGGAAGTAGGAGAAAGCAGTAAGGGACAACTGGACCTGAACTGCCATCCTAGTCGTGAAGATGACATGCTAGCTGAAGCAGCAGCAGGACTGAACATGACCACCCTCATGAATGCTGCTAGCCTTCCCTTGGACATGTACTTGAAACAGAATGGACTTACAAACTTGAACAATTGCTCGCTTCCGCGTCCGAAGGAAAGCAACCGACCTCCTCCTCCTCCTCCTCCTCCTGAGGAAGCTGATGACAACGAGACAGAGAAGAAGGACGATGATGAATGAAGTGTCTGAAAACCAACATGACCTGTTATAAAGTTTTTTTCATGGTAAGTTCTTTTTGGTTATATTTTGTTAGCTTATATAGGTCTGGTGATATGTTTTTTAGCTTATAGGTACAAATTTTTTTTTTTCTCCCTCCCTTTATTTGGGTTGGTAAAATAGGTGCAATGGTTACAGAGACCTTTAGCTTAGGACCTATTTTATATATATACATCTTGACAGTTAAAAACAGAATATAGTAACAATATATAGTGTAATTATTATTGGGAGAGCTTTTTGGTGTAGAACAGCTATTTTCATAAGTTTTAACAAAATCCCAGAATCAATGGTGAGCAGTTGACTAATTCTTGAAAGTTTTTTGAGCTGCCTACTTAATCTTGTCCTGGTCCAGCCCGGCATATGATGTATAAGAGAATTTTTGTATGCGCAGGCTTTCAGACAAGAAAGAAGAATCTGGTTCTGGGAACACTATCTATATTCGAGAATTCCTAGATGGAATATTATGGGATTTTGATTAACTTTATGAATTTCATGATCTTTAAAGCTGTTATGTTTTAGTCTTTGCCAGTTACTAGTAGTAACCATACTATTTTGATGGGGTGTGCAAGATGATACAGCAGCTTCTGTGAGTAATATTATGATATGATGTCCATGGTAGGGGTAAATTAGAGATAGATTGCGAAATCATACTCGTTCTTGCTATTTAAAATTTGGAGTCAAAGTTTATTTTGTAAAAGAATTTATCTAACTCAGGGGATTAATTTGGATATGAATATGATTTAAAGGTGAGGTCTCGACCTCTGTGTCATGAGAAAAAAAATATAACACTATCAAAAGATTAAACAAAAAAAAAAAAGAGAGAGAAAAAAAATAAAAGAAGGTGGCTTAAGTTTGACAAAGACGGTGTTTGGACAACATGTTTTATCCTCAAAATCTCAGAATCTCTAAACCTGGAAGCGTTAGCTGTGAAATATCTATCATATGGGGAGTCCGGCCAAAACTTTGTCTTGTTATTAGGGACGGAGTTTTCCTTTTACCTTCGGTTTTTTTTCCTTTACAGGAAACTAATCTCTTCAATCCTCTCTGTCAAAATCGGCCTCAGCATTTCATTGGATGTTCCCAAAAGCCAAAATAGGACGGCCGATTCTTCGCTTCTCTAAATTATCATCTCTGTCAAACCTCCAACATATTTTCTTTCTTATATTGATTTACTAATTTGACCTCAAAATAGAAATACAATACACTTCTTTTAGGAAAATACACATATATATATATATATCAAACGCGTGTGCCCTCTAATTTAATCAAGAGGAAAAAAAAAAACATATAGGAAATTAATATTGTATGATCTTTATAACCTTAAAATTTTTCAGTGCATCCAAGAATCTCATACTGTCTTGTTCTGACCGGCCGGCATTATTACATTTTTCTTTCTTTTTTTTGGCCTTTTGCTCACTGTCTTTATATACAAGTACACAAAAGCTTATGTGCATCCGAAACCCCAAATTATTAACACTAGTATATAATTCTTCTCATTTTTTTTTTTCTTTCTTTCTTTGATCAGACTAAATTTAATAGATTGATTGATGGGGGATTCACAAGCAATATCAAAGGCAAGAAAAGAGCTTGAAGAACTGTATTCTGGGATTCCTGATGAATCCGTGAATCTAACATTTCAAGATTTTGCAGAAGTGAGGCCACAGAATAATAATAATAATAATAATCCCAAAAAAGAAGAAGAAGAAGAAGTTTCAGTTTCACCTTTAACCAAATTGCCAAGTCTTGATTTTAGCCGAGGCTTAAAAGCTTCTTCTACTCATCATCACCACCAACAACACAATGTTCTTCCTCATCGACTTCATCCCTTACATGCTTATAACCATGTGAATCACGTGAAGATGGATCATCATCATCGTGCAGGAGGATTTAGGAATGGTAGCATGAGCGGGTATGATGATGACGTCAGTGGCATGAGTATGGTTTCCAATATGAGTGGATTTTCTGAAATGAATGGGAGGATGAGGAGACGCAGACCTGGAATTCCTCATTCTAATATTTGCACCGTTTGCAGTACCTATATCTATATTTTCCGTCACCGTTGCCTGGTAATTTCTAATTACTACTATTCCCTCAATTTTTATTATTATTATTATATATTCGTATATTCGCGAGAAAATCGAGTTTTTTCTATAGTTAGTAACTAAAAATGTGATATTTGTCTTACATGAAAAAAAATATATAAAAATGTATATAAGAATGTGTTCAAATATTTATTGTCAATTTAAAATATTTTTTTAATATAAGAACATAAGACATAATTCTCGATTCATAAATTTTTTCACAATAAAAATAAAAAATAAGAATAAATAAATATCGAGTAGTAGCACTATTTTTTCAATTTCTACCGTTGAAGTGATAACAAAAGTTGGATATATATATACGTATATATTAGGTTTGCGGAAGAGTGTATTGCCGACAATGTGTAGGCATTGGAATGGGAGATATGGCGGAAGGTCGAAAATGTATCGAGTGTTTGGGAAAACGGTTCAGTCAAAGGTACCTCAAATTTAATTTCTTTTTCTGTCACCTTTAATTATTTTATATATTTAAATACTTCAAAATGTCAAGAAAGATTAATTGATATAATTTTACATTAGATATAAGAATTCATGACTTCAAGATATAATTATTATTTGTATATGAAAGTAATTATAAATTTCTGCATATATATTTTGAGATATATCGGCCGGCTTAAAAAAATAATAATAATTTATTTTTGCGGGAATTGCGATGATAAAAATTCATGTTAATATAACACGTATTCCATCATGATAATGAAACTTTGCTTGGATATTGACGTCTCTCACAAAGCGGGACAAAAAGTACCATTAATTATTCTTATCGAATTGCAATTTAATGATAAGACAATTAATTTAAACTACTAATTAATATTGAGTCTTTCTTTCTCTCTCTGGAAAATAAGAAAGGGAAAAGACTAAACTAATGGATGGGAATTTGGAATTGATGATATATATGTATATATGTATAGGTACATTCAAAGAGCTGGAGAAGTAGGATGTTGCATGGGATATCCCAGTACAGTGAAACAACAAGAGCTAAAATGGGCGGAGAAAGGACCGAAGAGAACCGGCGAGGATAGATTCGGCCGGAGCGGAATGGTCACCATGTCCATGTCCCGATCAAGAAGTCCTAATCCAAGACCACCGACTCCGACTCCTCCACCTCATATCAACAACAACAACTCCAATTCATTCGTTATGATGAATTCCCCTTATTCCCCTTATTATTCACCTACTAACCACCCGCTCCCTTTCTAAAACCAAAAATAATAATAATAATAATATTCCACAAAATAAACCAAAGATTTCTTTCTACTTCACAGTCTCTCTCTCATCATGGAGTTGATTCTAAGCACTACAAAACTTTTTTTTTTTTTTTTTTCATTTTTTTGAGTCTTTTTACATATGAGTGCTGCTCTTGAGGTTAAACAGTCATGATTACTTTACTAATTATTTTGTTCTTTGAATTTGGCAATACTACATGTTTTTTTCTTGTTTTTTAACCTTCTTTTTTAAGGGGAAAAAAAAAAGTTAAAGAGGACAAACAAATAATCAGAAAACAGAGATGTTTGAGAAGTAATTGTAATATATTAGAATAAAGATTTAAAAAAGGAGTGAAATTATGATTTATTATTAAACTTTGGAAACATATAAAAAGTATATATGTTCTGAAAAACTGTCTCGAGGCAAGCAACAGACATTGTTTGTATTCCAGAGACCAGGAAATTTAGGTTTTCTATCAGACTAAAAATTTAGATCTTCATGGACACATTAATGGAAGATAGAACAGATATCTCCAGAATAGAATTCAAGTTACTTACAATTAAACTTACAGTATAATAATCGGCCAGAAAAAAACAGAGGCACAAAATTGAGGAAGAGAATTAAGCTTCTGCATCAGAGATGGTGGTGGTGGAGGCAGATTGTTGAAATAAGAGCTGGCGACAAGTCGGACAGGAAGAGTGAGAAAGTAGCCAAGTATCAATGCATTTGATATGGAAGCCATGGTTGCATCCTGGAAGGATCCGTACTTTCTCACCTTGGGAAAACTCAGTAAGACAGATGGGACACTCTGTTGCCGGAATGTCGACTCCTGATTTGTAAACAACTACAGGAATTCGTTTCAGAGCTTCCTTCTTAAGACCAGTAGTGGCGGCCAAAACATCCGCAGATTCCAAATCAATTAACCTTCTGCTGCAACGTAGAGCGCATCGAACGATTGAATTCAAACCTAGGGCACAAATTAAAGCACAAAGCAGAGCTGCTAGAATAATCACCATATTGCTATCGAAATCCGAATCTCCATTCCCTGTTCCTGTGCTCTGATTGCTGCCGCTCAGACTCAGAGGAGCTGCTGCAGTAGTAATATCCTTGTTCAGGAGAAGACGATGAAGTTGAGTCTGACTCTGATACATCACCATAACCATAACCAGAACTGTTGTTTTTCACTAATTCAAATTCAATCAAAACAAATACAAATAATATTTTTACTTAATTTGCGACTCTTCAACTAACAAATTAATAATTGTTTGCTGAAATCTCTTCCGTGTAAAAGAAGAACATTGAACTACAGCTCCAACTATATATCTATATTAGAAAACTATAGGTCTGAAACATGCTTTGCGCATGTTTTGATGTGTCGCGAAGGCAGCCATGACCGATGAGTTTAAAAAGGAAAAAGATTCCAAAAGAGTTGGGAAACTATATTGGCTTCATTTTCATGGTGATTGCAAATATATTGAGATTATAAATTTATCAGCTCAAGTCTTTTTTACTATCGCTTAAAGGCAGCGAGTGTTGGATGGATTCCAACAAGATAGAAGCATAGAAAAAAATAAAAATAAAAGCATCTAACCCCTAAACTTTCCACAATGTAAAAACTTATTATTATTATTATTATTATGAATGTTATAAAAAATTATAACAATCTTATATAAAAACGCTACAATTGTTATTAACATCGGGTAATAATCATATTTTTTTAAAAAGAGTTAGACTCTATCGAATCCATATTATAGCTTAAAACCGATCATATAAAAGTTTGACATTTATTGTCATTTAATAATCAAAACGAAACTTTTCTCACAATTCATCTGAGTCGAATACAAATAACTTTAAATAACTTATAGTATAATAAATAAATTAAATAAAAAAAAAAAAAAAGAAGCATCTATTTACTTGGTCACATGGATAAGGAGGTAGAGGGAATAAATAAAAATCGGGACCAAAGGGTATTTGGTCCAACAAAGCCAATTTGATTTTTTTTTATGGGTGTAATAAAAATAAATGTTACATAGAAATTAAAAATAAATTATGTAAGTAATATTAATGGAAATTTCTTGCACATATCAAATTCATCAAAATGCTTTTGATATATCTCCGTATAACACAAGTAGGAACGGAGTAAAGAAAGAAGACAAAACAGATATTTTACTACTTACTCATTTGTATTCGAAACATCTTTTTCATTATGATGTGATTTTTTTGTTTCTCCAATTAATTTCTCATTTTTGTCCAAATGATGAAAGGAAACGGGTGAAGTGCTACTTCTGTTGGTACACAAATGGCCCAATCATGAAAGCCTTTGCCCCAAGGTTTCAATATAAATATATACTTAATATTTTAAATATTAAATTTTGATAATTTTATAATTAATTTAAAAAATAACAGGAGACCAAAAAAAAGGGGACAAATAGACCGACATCAGTGGTAGGGAGCGGAAAACGGCCGACGATATTCGTAGGGTTAGGAGTTCTTGGCCGGTCTCCCATAAATCTAGTGAGATTTCAAATATATATATATATATTTTTGGAAAGGAATGGTCGTTTTCATTTAATTAGCTGGATTTACAAGTAAGTACACTATGATTAAGCAAAACGGACAGGAGAAAAGGAGATTTCTTTTAAAGTGATAAGTACTAATTAAATTAAGAAGAGGTCGGAAATTTAATTTATTAACAATAAAATATATATATATATAAAAAAAAACACACACACACACACACTTGAACAGAACTCCGAGGAAATAGAGTGCTGCTCACCAATGAATGAAACATTGCGAATTTTGGGTTCTGAAATTGAATTAGACCTAACAAACATTGGTCAAAAGGTCTAATCTTAACCTAGAGGAGAAGCAAAATGTATTTGACACACAAAATATATATATATATATAAAATAATTATATGCAAGTTTTTTGGAAAAACTACCTCCCCTTGTCTCCTCAAATCTTTATGGTAGAATTCACTACCTAACAAAAACCCTATCGCATTGTCGATATTCCATCGATCAACACCTTTATGGTACCCTTCGAATGAGTTTTCATGGAAATTCACCTTTCAGATCAGACATTTCCTTTCGAAGGGTACCAGATCTTACCAGTGTCACCACCGGAACTGAGGTTCAGAAACAACGATGACGACAACAACAATGAAGTGATTGGCGATCCTGGTAAAGGCTGCTCGGCCTCTGGCTTCGGGGACGTTGGGCTTGAAGTAGATGAGGATCTTTTCTCATTGTACATAGACCTAGAAAAGCTGGAGGAGCAACAAGGTAATGAGGGGTATGATGATAATTCTCATGTGAATGGAGGTGGCTTTGTTATTGAGAGTGGTGATGATGCTAGTGGTGGGAGGAGGCGGAAAAGGAAGAAGGAGAATAAAAATGTGAAGAACCAAATAAGGAAAGCTCAAAGGTGTAATAAGGAGAAGAGCTGCTCGGTAGATGATGGAGGAGCTTTGGAGCCTAGAAAGGCAATCCTTGCAGAAGAGTTAGCCAAGCTTTGGGTTATTAATCCAAAAAGGGCTCACAGGTACTCTTTTATTGTCATATTAGGAAATCAAATGCATGTCTATAACAATTTTTGTTACACAACATTTTACAGGACATTGCATCAGGTGAATAATGAACCTTGAAATAATAACGTCCTTTTAAACATAGGATTATGTCAAATAGACAATCAGCAGCTCGCTCGAAAGAGAAAAAGGCTCGCTATACACTGGACCTCGAGAAAACAGTCAAAACACTTCATGCCAAGACGCAGGAGCTATCCTCACAACTGGCTGTAAACCAGGTTGTACAAGTTTGTTTTTCTTCATAGAAAAAACAATCCATCTAATTCATGCAAAGATGAAAAAGAATATATATATATATATATATATATGAGAGAGAGAGAGAGAGAGAGAGAAAGAAAGAGAGAGAGAGAGAAAGAGAGAAATATTTACAAATATAGTTTGGACATGCATAAAGGAGATATGTTTATTTATTTTCCAAGTAACTTTTGTCATCTATGCAGGAGGAGATAGCAAGCCTTTCAGCTGAAAAATCAGAACTGAAACTTCAAGTACAAACTATGGAGAACCAAGTTAAGGTCTGTGACGGTATGTACAGTGATTCCAGCATATCAATCTGGGTCTCTATAACTTAAACACATTCTTCCTTGCACAAAAAGCATCTGAACCTAGAATCTTTTCATTTTATTATACTATAAAGGCTGGCACAACATCAAGGGTGTTCTTTTTTTAACATACTATATCCCCCTTAATTGTGTATCTTCTCATTTTCTAGCTCAAAATGAAGAACTTCAACTGGAAATTGAGCGTCTAAAGACTGCCATAGGGGAAACAGACTACTCAGACTGGCTTAACATGAGAATGAACCACATACCTCACAGCCCATCAAACTCCAATTTGGCGCTTCCTCAGCTTCCAACATCACCAATGTCCCAACAGAAGCTACTGCCGCTAGTTCATTCCTCTCAGCTGATCTTGTCAACTCAGTATTTGCATACAGCAAGTTGACAGCCTCTAGAGTGCCTATAAATCAGTCCACGAGGACTTGCTAGCCAAGATTTGAAAAATTGGACAAAAGTTTCCAAAATGAGCTACCTAAAAGGTATTCCTGCCAGAACTTTATATACAATGGCTGATGTACAATTATATAGTGAAAGGAAAATGTCAAACAAATCACTTCTTGGGTCCTTCCACCACATGCAGTAATATGACATTCAAGAAAGCCCTTAGCTGCACAGACAGCAAGCACATAAGAAAATTGTGGTCTGCAGTAGAATGAGCAGAAAGATTTGACACACTGCTATCTAAAGCAATTAAATGTATAGAAATTTGAGAAACATAAAAGAGAATGAAACTTTATAGGCAATATCATAATCCTTTTCCAAGATAACAACAGACAAAGCATATATAACTGCACAAAACTATATACCTGCTTCTGCTAAATGCAAAACAACAATAAATTCCAGCTACGACCTTATGTACCGCGTCATGTTCCTCCACTTGTCCTTCAAATCAACCTAATAAAATTCAACTAGGAAAATCAGTATCTGTTCTACCAATTGTCAACAAAATTTTGTAGAATATTTACCTCAGTTCTCTCTTCAAATGTATCACGATAAGCATTTAAGATGAACTTCCAATGTCCACTTCCATACCTTCAGCGCAATATTAAAAAGGTGAGTTTGACATCAATAAATGTAGAAAATGTCACAGAACAACTTATCAGGCTCCATAAGGAGGCAATGTAAAATCAACACTGAAAATAAAAACAAAAAAAAAAAAAAACCATGAAAAAGTTGACTAGAGAGCAAATAAGCAATATAAAAGGTAAATACATACTTCTGTACAGCAGATCTCAAAGTATCTTCTTCCTCTGTACTCCATTTCTTGATTTTTCTCCTCTTCCTCAATTTGTCAGGTGGCTCATAATTCCTCAAAGGGGACACAAGCCTTCTTTTTGGGGTACGCAACTGCATCCTACTCCCATTTAGTGAGTCTTCAGGTGTGCCACCAATTGAATCATCCCACTTCAAAGAAAATTCGCAAATTTCAAATATATACTTTAATTTTACACATCAAATAGAAAAGGGACGCTCTATATCAATTTTAAATATTACAAAGAAGACTAAAATTGACTGAAATGCCAGCCTTCTTAGGAGAAAAAATTAAAACGGTTAATAAAGGCCCCAAAAGAACCTTCAATAGAATTGCAATGGTTCTCAGTTCACAAATCTCTTGATGAAATTCTCACCTAGAAGTGAAAGAAACCTTTAATTCTACACTAGGAGCAAACCTTTCAGACTGCTAAATGAAAAGCTTCAAAAGGGGATGTGAGAAAGGGCAAGAGAATCTGACAGTACAAAGCGTGGCAGTAACAGTAAATTTGAGAGGCAGACGAGGGCCAATAATGCAGCTAGAAGAATGAAGAGTACTAAGTATGGGTGTATATGTGTGTGTTTGTGAAAGAGAGAGAATTTTTTTAATCAATTATCATTATTTTTCTGACACATTAGCAAACAATTATGTGAAATTAAAAGAAATTTCTGGTTTTTAATCTTCTACTATGTCCCCTTTTTTTACTCCCTCGTCGGCAAATCCTTAAAGATATGGTGAAAGAAGGAATACTCTTGCCCACTTCAACCCAAAGGACAAGAGCAATAACTCTTTGATCTTCCAGTATATATTTAGTATGTGTAATTTTAAATATTTCATGAGACATGACCTAATCTAAAAGATGGAAACTAGAGAGACTTCTATTAAAAATCCGTTCAGACTATGATATTCATTAACTATTACCAGTTTGGAGAATTATATTTCAAGAAACTTGACAAATATCGTATTCATGCACATGTGAAATTAAAAATAAAAGGCAAAATTTATGATTAGCTATCAGCTGCATAATTATATGAACAGTCTGAGCCCACCACAAACTAAGCTTCAAAGTTTATTTTGAAATGTTTGAAATCTCTAG
Organism: Cynanchum wilfordii; assembly: GCA_025388415.1. Classification (NCBI taxonomy): domain Eukaryota; kingdom Viridiplantae; phylum Streptophyta; class Magnoliopsida; order Gentianales; family Apocynaceae; genus Cynanchum; species Cynanchum wilfordii. The sequence continues at coordinate 17,470 of JAHSUH010003887.1, forward strand.
TTCACAATGCCAAAGTGATAATGATTCCCACACTTGTAATATGACAGACCTTAAAAGTACCACAATAAAATAACATGGAGTTTGCTCACCGATCAACTATTGATTAGAAGACCTACAAAGAAAAGCTTATTCTTTGTAATGATGGATTTCCATATCGATTATTCCAACTTTTTACACTGACACTTCCCTGAACTCAAACTGAACGAGCAAACATCAAAAGACCTTTCTACCATTCCATGGGGTACAGACATCAGATCATTCTCAATTTGATGCAGCATTCTAATCTAGACCTTGATCACTTGGATGTAGCACATCAGAATACTGCAACCACATGAAAGAGCTTCCCGATCTCCTTAAATTTTCTTATTGGATTAGTATTCGGGTAAGGATACCATGATAATACCCCCTAGAAAATTGCACTCTTCAGGACTCAAATTTTCCATTTTAACCAAATAAAACAAGCCCATACAGGTGAACCGGGTAATTTTAAATAACTAAATCTAATAGCAAATCTATTGCTGCCATGTAGCAGCACACATAATCATTTTGATTCCACTCAGTGACCATTGTAAGAAAATCCTGAAGATATAGTGAATGGTGATTCAGATTATCAAACAAGCATGATAATATTAATTCTAGTGCATGTAAAAATAGTCAGTAAAAAGAAAAGGTAGAAAGCTAGATATAAAATCCCACAATGCAATTAATCATATTTTAAATTAGAGCCTTGAATCAAAAGCCTATCAGGTAAATAAGACATGGAATAAGGTAATTATTCGAACAAAGACATGCATCAAGAGAGATTTCTAAGCAATAGAAGAGCAATAATTGACACGTTTAGTTTTAAGATGACTTATATCTTACCGTAAAAGTACAGGCAGTACTGTTCCTTTCCAATAAGCTTGGTTTGGCGGCATTCTTCTTAGCTTCCTGGCCATGTGAGCTTACATGGACTCCATTAGCTTGAATAGCTGTGGAGCTCTCTGCGACAGGAGGATTTTCTCTAACTTGACTTTCTTCCACTGGCACTTTTCTTGTATTTCCCCTTTTCGTGATAGATATTAGGGCCTCAGCAGTGAGTAATGCATCTGGAAGAGGGTCCTTTACAACTGCTTGAAGCTCAGATGAACTAGACTTGAGAGCCTCCTGAACTTTATCTATTTCAGGTGTGGGTGGCAGACCACACTTACTAGACTTGAGAGCTTCCTGTATTTTATCTACTTCAGGTGTGGAACGCAGAATACACTTACTAGATGTGCGAGCTTCCAGTACTTTATCTACTTCAGGAGTGGGTGGCAGACCATGCTTGCTAGACCTGAGAGCTTCCTGTACTTTATCTAGTTCAGGTGTGAGTGCCAGACCACACTTAATAGACTCGAGAGCTACCTGTACTTCATCTACTTCAGATGTGGGCCGCAGATCAGACTTACTAGACTTGAGAGCTTCCTCTGCTTTGTCTACTTCAGGTGTGGGTGCCAGGCCACACTTAATAGACTCGGGAGTTTCCTGTACTTCATCTACTTCAGATGCAGGCCGCAGATCAGACTTTCTAGACTTGAGAGCTTCCTGTGCTTTGTCTACTATAGATGAGGGTGGGAGATCACACTTTTTGCTCTTGTCATCTATATAATTATCAGTATCAGCAATCTTGACTCCTCTAGACTTCTCAGCTGGGGTACCTCTAAAACGTTTCATTGCAACGTGCTTGCGTTTGGGAAGAACAATTTCTTTGTGCCCTTCTAGAGAGAGAGAGAGTCGTTAGCGTCTAACTCTTTCAAGTATAAACAAGTCATAAATAAGAAGTATCAATAAGCAATTCAAATTCTCAAAAGTCGAGGCTTCTTAGATTTAAAATGAATTGGTGCAACATTAGAAGGCAGAATAAAGAAACCCAAGGACAAAACTAAGCCTCCCTTCCCATCCCCCATCAAAAAAAAAAAACTCAAATTTACTGTTAAGCAATACAAAAGAATATTTCTTCAAGCAACAAAAAGAAACTTAATTTAACTAAACAATACGCAACAACATTAAGAATTCAACCTTAGGCGCAATTCATCAACAAATAACAGCTACTATCAAGTGTGAACTGAATAAAACAACAAAGCACCTGTTTTGCCATTTGAGTGACCCAATTCTTGATCAGCAGCACGAGGCAACTCCTCAACTTCCGCCCCAGCTTTACCAAACTTTGCATTGCCAGCATTACAGAGAAATCCCCTCAACGTATCATCAGTCTTCATTGTGTGAGCCACTAATTCAAGAAAGGAAGGCCCCATCTTTCCTTTTTCTTCGTCGACATATGCCCTAACTGCGCCAATAGCATCCATTCCTTCACTCCCCTCCCGCAATATGTGAAAAAAACTCTCCTCCCGTAAGGCCGCCTCAATATCATCCTTCCAACGCAAGAACTCCTCCGAAATTAACCCCACCTTCCGTTCCTCCAATTTGGGCACCTTACCACTCCATATCCTATTCACTGCTTCAGAATACACGTAGTTACCAACAATTCCATTATCAGCCAAAATGTTCACCGTACAAGTCACTGCTACCGCACAATAAGCATCTCTGATCAACACAGATTGCTCTTCGATTCCATTTTGGAAATCTAACTCCTCTATTTGTTCCAATAAATCAAGAATATTCTCTGAAACACAACCCTTTGCAATTTCAAACTCTATTGTTCGTAAAAGTAGCATTTTTTTCAGACTGGAAATATCATTTGGTAGATGGAGAATATTAGCTAGAGAGATCAACAAACGGTAGTTTAAAGGTTGCCGAAGAATAAATTCAAGAATCCACCGGCTAATGTCGGAATCGATATCATCATCCATTGATCTTAATTGAGTGCAATGCAGGTCTGGAGACTGTGATTTCTGAGGAATCCTTTAGTTAAATGTAGGGCTAGTTTCCTCTTTCTTTTGGCGAGAATAAGCTTGCGGTTAAATTCAGATGGGTGAGAACTCAAATTAGGGCATGGGATTTTAGGACATCACAGACAGTACTGCTATTTGCACCCCCGATTAAAAATAAGAGAGGTATTAATTTAATTAGTCATCAAAAAATAATATAAATACTCACGTTAAATCAATTTTAATAAAAATTTTATAATATATGTCTATCTTTTATAATAGGCCTTGCATGCCTTTTTTTTTTAATTTATATTTTTCATTTTTATTATATAATATATCTCATTTACAAATATATAAAAAAAAAAAATAGACGATCTCTAAAGATCAAACAAGGTCTATACTCTTTTTTATATAAATTTATTACTTTGTATTAAAGATTAACTTTAGGTATAATACAATATAACACAATATTTGAATTAAATACATATATTTTAAAATTTTAAAATTTACATAATAAGTTATTACAAATATAATTAATACAATTTAAAAAAAAACAAATATAATTAATACATTTAAACCTTTATTTTGTTAATAAACAAAAGAATTGATATTTAAATAAAATACTATTTTCGAAAATCTCTCGGACAAATGGAAACATGTATTTTTTATTTTTTTTTATAAAAAAAATTCAATTCAAATTGCTCTTATAAATAAATTTTTTTTATCAAAAAAAAAAAAAATTTTTTAAAAAAATTATAAACACAATTTTTTTTTTAAAAAAAAATCCTCTCAAACTCCATGATCTCCGGAAATGTTATCAACTGAATTACGTATTCTTGACATAAACACAAAACTTGAATATTATTTTTTTTGGTGAATATGATATATTATTTTTAAAAAATATTGAATTAAAAATGATATATTAATATATTTTATTGAAAAATAAAATATTTATACATAAAATCATAATTTCTCCAATTAAAAAAATGGAAAAAAAAAAACACTATAAGAACTTGAGACACAAAGGATACATTGAGAAAATTAAAATGAATAATAATAAAAGGAAGAAAAAAATTGCTTCCATGTAATGGAAAAAAGAAAATAAATAGATAAGTTAATATAAAATTTAAATGCAAAATACTTTATATATTATGTAAATAATAAAATCGTATAAATGGAATAAAGAGATGAAAGATAAAAAAAAGTTAAAATTAAGTTAAGATATTTAGATAAAAATAAATAAAAAAATTTAAAAGTTCACATTATTTACTTAATAGCTAATAAAAATATTCTTAAGATTTTTTTATTTTTTTTTTTTTTTATATTTTTTTATTTTTTTTGATGAATGGAAAAAATATTCTTAAGATGTTATATAATAATATTGATAAGATAATATTTCGATTTTTAAATTGTTATGCACAGACTCGTGAGAAAAAGTAGCAAAACTCCTACATATAGTGGTCACCGGAAAAATCAATTCCGGCTGATCGAACACCGTAAAACTGTTAAAGTCTCCTCTTTAGGAACACTGAACATTGCGGCTAGGAACCCTTTGCCGTTGACTACATCCCTAAAAGGAGACCAAGAGGTCGTTTGCTCATCAAATTCTCTCTTATCTCTCCCTCCATCTCCCAATCGAAATAGAATGACCATCAGCGGCTGCACTTTTTCCTCTGACGATATTGTGGTGAAGTCGCCAAATGATAGGCGGCTTTACAGATACATTCAATTGCCTAATGGCTTATGTGCTTTGCTTGTCCACGATCCTGAAATTTATTCCGGTGGAGATGTAATTGACGGTGACTCGAGTAAGCAGGAACGAAACGGAATGGAAGTAGAAGATGAAAGCGACTATGAAGATGATGATGAAGACGATGAAGAAGAAGAAGAAGAAGAAGAAGAGGAAGTAAGTGAGGAGGATGATGAAGAGAATGAAGAGGCTGAAGGAAAGAAAGGCGCTAGTGAGAAAAAGGTAAAACTTGTATTTGCTTTCGCCGCTGTATTTACTCATATTTTATGCTGATCTGATGAAGGATGCCAATTGGTTATTTTGGAGTTCATGCTTGCGACATGTCCATTAATGCAGGCAGCTGCAGCAATGTGCGTGGGAATGGGCAGTTTTGCGGATCCTTATGATGCGCAGGGTCTGGCACATTTTCTAGGTTTGTGTTCCTTCAACTTTCTTTCGGCAATCAGATGGACTTTTGCATTGTCTACATTTTAATTTGGTTTAGTATCTGAGATAAGTTTTACTGGAAAATTTACTGGAGCCGCAAATAGTCTCGAGACTATTTTTATTTTGGTTTGAGTTACATGATCTGACTTACTACGAGATTGCTTGCTCAGATAAAGGCATAACTAAAGCCTCCTCATGTAGATAAAGTTTATTTTATAGTTCAGGTATAGGAGCAAGGAAGTTAATTGCTGTATGACCTTGTACCACCCAGCTTGACAATGAATATTTTTAGTCCAAGCTTACAGGCTTTGGATAACATAAGAGTTGCTGGATTATGGCCAGTATGATTTTTATAGCATGCTTCAGCTTTTGTGCCTAACACTGCAATATGCAGTCTTTTTGCCTCAAAGAAGTCAATAGAGCTTTGAAATAGGTTGAGAAGTACAGTTACGCAATACTTATTCATAATTTTCTTACAGAACACATGCTTTTCATGGGAAGTACTGAGTTTCCGGATGAAAATGAGGTTTGCTTTCTATACTTTTCTTTCTTTTGGTTTATGGTACTTATTTAGTTCTCCTCTACTGCAGTTATTTACTTTGTCCTTCGTGTTCTGCCATTCAGTTTTGTTTGATAGCTGTCCTAACTTGTCAAGAAAAACTATTTGGATGCAGTTTGACCTTTTTTTTTTTGTTAGTATGATAGTTATTTGTCAAAACATGGAGGCTCCTCAAATGCATACACAGAAACAGAGCATACCTGCTACCATTTTGAAGTTAAGAAAGAGTTTCTTAAAGAAGCATTGAAAAGGTAAATTGTCTTCTTTTGAATCATTTGCTACCAATTTTCTGATAGCATGCTTTATGGCTTTAAGATTATGAACAGTTGGATGTACCAAGAAGCTATTTCACTTCCACCCATTATCCTTCCCATATTTTTTGAGGGATTATTATGTTGATAGATTGTGGAGGTAGTAAATCTTTTTGCTATCCCTTTCAGATTTTCTCAGTTTTTCGTTTCTCCGCTGGTGAAAGCTGAAGCAATGGAGCGAGAAGTATTAGCTGTAGATTCTGGTAACCTAAAAAAACTATAGCTAGCTTAAAATATACTTGATTCTATAAATAACCTGTTTGCATACAAATTAATTTTGGTAATTATTTTTTATTTATGCATTCTGCTGGCTTTTCTCTAAGGTTAATGGTGTTTCAATCATTTTGGTTACAGAGTTCAATCAGGCATTGCAAAATGATTCATGCCGGCTGCAGCAACTACAATGCCATACATCTACTCCCGATCATCCTTTTAACCGGTTTTTTTGGGGTATATTCATCTCCATGTGCATTCATTTACTTTTATTTTATGTAATCTTTTTGTATGTATAGTTACTGTTTTCCTTTGTGTGTTATCTTTATGAATGGAAAATGCTTTTCTCATCTTAAAAGGGAATAAGAAGAGCTTGCTTGATGCAATGGAGAAAGGAATCAATTTGCGGGAACAGATTCTGAAGTTATACAATGAAAATTACCATGCTGGATTGATGAAACTCGTTGTCATAGGGGGAGGTAAGTTCTGATTTGTTTATATATATTTACTTTAAAAAAATAAGGTTTTTTTAAAGTAGAGAAGATTGTGTCATGTCTATCCAATTAAGTGTCATTAAGACTGAAAATATCTATATAGAGTGTTTTGAGCTTGGTGTCTAACCATCAAAACTTATAAGAGTATGTTTAAATTCCTTTTTTTTTTTTTTTTTTATATTATATATATATATATTTATTTATATTTATATTTATATATGTTTGTATTATTGTTACCTCCACTGTCCCACGGATGAAAAGAGGGGAATAATGCTAGGTTGACTAAATGAATGCTTTAGACCAGGTGAATAATTGGACATCAAATTGTTCCAAGAAAGCTTAAATGATTAATAGACTTGAAATCTTAAACGTTGAGTGCTTACTGGACCTTTTTTTTTTGGGTGGGGGGAGTGGAGTTTTGTAGTTGATATGAGAAAACTACTAATTATGGAAGCATTTGAAATTGACACTCAGATTATCACACTTTATAATAAAAAACTCCATGCATTGACTGCATATTTTAATGTTTTTTGTTGGATTTTTTTGCCCCAGCCCCACGCCCCTTCTTTTCATTTTTTTGGTCTTGGTAAGAAGAAAATATCTAACTCCAGTTTTATCTTTTTCATCTTCTCTTGTTATTTTGTCCTTCTAAACTGTATGACTTAATATGTAGCTTGTGTATAATGGAAGTGAACACTTGGAGAAAAAAATAGATCTTTATTCTTGGACTCTTAATTGCTGCAGAGAGTCTAGATATTCTCGAGAACTGGGTTTGTGAATTATTTAGTGGTGTCAAAAGAGGTGGTGAAACAAAAGCTGAGCCAAGGTTGGAACTTCCTATTTGGAAAGCTGGTAAAATTTACTGGTTAGAAGCAGTTAAAGATGTTCATGTCCTTGATTTATCATGGACTTTGCCTTGTCTTCAGCATGAGTATATGAAGAAAGTAGAAGATTACATTAGTCACCTTCTTGGACATGGTAAGTCTTGGGGTATTTATTTGTCACTACTGCATACCTTTTATTCATACGACACGCATAATTTACTGTCCACTTGTACATTTTCCTTGGTTGAACCGAGTTTATACAAGCTTGTTTGCTAGATTTTGTTGGACAACCTAGTTTAGTATCATTTAGAAAATTAAACCTAATATTAAGACACAAATACGAGATTCTGCTTTAAAAATAATTGCCATATCATGATAGACAGACTTGTTCTTGATATTAACTGTGATAATGTTCCTTCTCTGCTCTGTACTCATGTAATGATGATGAGATCTTGGCTGAGTTCTTATTTTTCTGTTTCTTTTATCCCATTTTCATTAATGAGTATTTAATTGATTTGTTATAGTTGACTAAAGTTAGTATATTTAGCAGTTCTCCTTTTAGTGTCATTAAAGAAGAAACTCGCATTTTCTGGTATCCATCAATGGATTGTGTTTCATGTTTTGGGTATATCTGAAGTTACCTCTAGATCATACATTGTGATATACTCAATAATGAAGAGAAGCTCACTTATATTGTGAATGTGGAAGCAATTATTTTTCTGTCCTTTACTGCTCTGGTTTCACCTTTAAAACATTTTGATAACATTTAAATGTTAGTTTGTTTCCTTTTACTATTATATGCCATATACCAATCTCTGATTTTGGTTCGTTATTTCTAGTGCAGATGAAAGTTCTGCATGTGTTTACATAGGTTTTATATTTGCTTTACTTTGCGTAACTGGTTGCCTGTGATTTCAGAGGGCAGAGGGAGTTTGCTTTTCTTCCTAAAAGCCCGAGGCTGGGTAACTTCTATTTTTGCTGGTGTTGGGGATGAAGGAATGTACCGTTCCACAATTGCCTATATTTTTGGCATGTCTATACATCTGACTGATTCTGGTCTAGAAAAGGTAGTTCTCCCTGATGAGATCAAGATGTAAAAGGAAAACGTAGTTGGTGAAGAAATATCTTCTTCTTTCTGCTTAAAATATCTGTTCTTTACGTGCTTCTATTATTCCCTCTTTTATCCAAAGAAGGCTTTACTTATTGATATTGAACCATGGCTTTGATCACAAGGTGGGGCTTTTAGTAATTTCTTGTAGCCCTAAAGCATGCTCATATAATGGCTTACTGAATTGAATCTTAATAAGTTAAATGCACACTTTTATTATATTTTCCTTTTCCTTTATTGCTGTTCTCTTATTTTCCTTCCATCACTAATCAAGCATTTCAAAATAAAACTGAGTTAAGGATGTATTTGCTTGAAAATGACCAAACAAATTAATACTCCATTCAAGAGGATTAGCTTGGTCAATAAGTGGCTTGCTTCCCACTGACTTGCATGGGAATCTACGTGGAGAGAATTATTGGCTGTTGCCAATAGAATGCACTGGGCCTAATGTACATGTAATGTAAGCCCAGGAACCTCTTAATGCACCTGGGGAGAAGGGTAGGGGGTCTGAAGTGTTTTTCCTTACCCATGACTAGGTTTTCAGTCTTTGAGAAGGTCTTCATGTTGCCCTCCTTCCAACCGAAATTAACCCTGCTGATGTAATTCATCATGATTTTAACCTTGAATCCCCCACCTAAGTGAAGCTGTTATATTAACAGGCATCAATAATTAAGTGAATGCTCAAAGAAGTTGGGAGGGGGAACATTTGTGCCTTCCTTCCCCAAACCATTTGCTCACCTTAGATAAAGTATACCACATCCTTAGATTTTTTTTTTTTAACCTGGCTAGAAGTATAAGGTCCTCCTACAAATAAGACCAAGGAAAGGAAAGGAAAGGGAGAGTGAGCTTCATGGACTTTTTATTTACCATGGTTACTCAGCTGTGGAATCTTCCTTCTGATAGTCTGATTGAAGAAAAAGGTTTTGTAATTTAGGAGTTCCAGGAACTACTTTGCTGTTTACCTTATACGAAATACTGCAAACAAACCTTCTGACTGGGATCAACATAGAATATCTAGTCAAAATCTAATTGAGCTCAACAACAACTCAATAGTTTGGACCATTTCTCCTGGAGAGTTTTTAAAATACTCTCACGGTGATTATAGACAATTCTATCAAACAATTTTGCATGCTTATTATGGCTCTTGCAATTTCCTTGAACTTCTTTTGTATGTTTATGGATCTCGACTTCCACTTCTTGCTTTCCTTGTTAACTTGTGGGACCAATGTTGCAGATATTTGATATCATTGGCTTTGTTTATGAATACATCAAATTATTGCGCCAAGTTTCACCCCAGGAATGGATTTTTAAGGAACTCCAAGATATAGGTAATATGGACTTCAGATTTGCAGAGGAGCTGCCTCAGGATGAGTATGCTGCAGAACTTGCAGGTAATATTTTTCCCGACTCGGATTCCCTATCATACTCAGTATAATACTCATGTAACATTCTTTATTGAGAATTCATTTATTTATTCTTTAGTATTCTGTCTTTTTTGATAAAACAAATACAAATAAATGTTATGACATTATTTGTCAAAAAAATCCAAAATTCTCTCTTTCCTTTTTACATTAACTAAAAGGAAAAATCTCTAACACAAATTCAATTTTTATTTTTTATTTTTTAAAATAAAGATTAAGAACATTAAAGAAAAAAAAAATCTGAATAAGGTAGATTATACGGAGTGTCACAGAAAATCCGAGTTGTATTTTTCAGGCTTCTCTTTGGTTCAATTTGGATTTTTTATGGTACTTTACTGAATTCCTCTTTTAACTAAACTATGCCATAATGTTTCTTAAAAAGTTCTTTACAACAATGGTGCACGTTCTTTCAAATTCTATTCCCTAATCATTGCTTTGATGTCTATTGAGTGTCATGTTGTATTGAATTGACTGCAATGGAGCATTAATCATTCGTTCAGATTGTTAAAACTGTTTATCATATCAAAGGGGCAGATAGATGGCCCATTTTTGTACCTTGACTAGAAGTTACTATGTTATGCTGACAGAATATATCCTATAGTTATCTTTTCCATTCCTCTCTTCCATGGCCTATTTTTTTTTTTTTTTTTTTATTCAATTACTTTTATGTTCTGAGTGTTTGATTGAGATATAAAATGACTCCAAATTTCCAGTTACTGGAGAAGGTTGAGAAAATAGTTAATTTCGCCTCTGTAAGATGACTATCTGGCCTCCCTCTTCTGTTTGAGTTATTTGTTCAGTTTTAAGAATGCAAACTTATCTGCATTCAGCTATACAAACTTTGAAATGTATTTTCTTATAATCTGTGGTCCTAATATTTATTGGTGCAGAGCATCTGCTTGTTTATCCTCCAGAAGATGTTATTTTTGGCGACTATGCTTACACAATTTGGGATGAGGCAATGATTAAACACATTTTGGATTTGATGAACCCACAAAACATGAGAGTTGATGTAGTTACAAAATCCTTTAAGAAGTCACAAGGTGAGGTCTTGTGGTGAAGTACTCAATATATATATATATGTATGTATACATACTTTTTGACTTTTTGATGCAGATTTAAGTTTGATGGTTTTTTCTTTGATTAGCTGCAGTTTCTTTCTTTACGACACCAAGTTCAATGTTGTGATCTTCCTGTGTAAATGGCAAAGACAGTTTATTTAGGAAAAACATGACATTCAAGTTTCAAAGTACAGTTATAGAATAAAAAGCATCTAGGAAATAGTAGTAGAATCTGTGTTTTAAAAGACAAAGGTAGGTCAGAAATTTGACGTGTCAATATTAGAGTTTCACATATAAAATGATTCTCAATTCTCTACTGTATTGGGTGAAGAATTGATCAGGAAATTAGAATATTATCTAAGATTTTATTGCTTCATAGAGGGAAGTGGAGAAAAAGTTTGCATTCTCTTTTAAAGATAAAGATGCTGTCTGTGTTATGCATTTGCATATTTTGCTTGCAACATCTTGCTGATGCTAGATAAATAGGTTCACTAATTTCCCCTCACCTCTCTCTCTCTCTCTCTCTCTCTCTCTTTTATTTTTTATTTTTTATTTTTTTTTATTTATTTTTTATAAAAATTTTCCAGATCTTTGCCAGGAGCCATGGTTTGGCTCCCAATATTCTGAAGAAGATATTCCATCATCTCTAATGAAATTGTGGCAGGATCCTCAAGAAATTGATGGGTCCTTGCATCTCCCAACAAAGAATGAGTTTATTCCGCGTGACTTCTCTATCCGTGCGGATAACTCATCTTCTGCGTTGGTGGAGATGCCTATTCCAAAATGTATACTTGATGAACCCTTTATAAAGATCTGGTACAAAATTGACAAGATATTTAAGGTTCCTCGTACTAATGCGTACTTCCGCATCACTTTAAATGGGGGATGCAGTAATCTTAAAAGATCGTTGCTGTCAGAATTATTTGTACACCTTCTCAAAGACGAACTTAATGAGACTGTATATCAGGTTAGTGACTATATTATTTTTTGTCAAGGTCTATAAATTTTTCAGGAGTATTCTGTATTCATATCCTTTTAAAAGTCTTATGATGTATTTATTGCAGGCTAGTGTGGCTAAATTAGAGACTTCTGTTTCTTTATATGGCGACAAGCTGGAGCTAAAGGTGTACGGTTTCAATGATAAGCTTCCGGTGCTTTTATCTAAGGTTTTGGCAACATCTAAATCATTTTTGCCAAAGGAAGATCGTTTCAGGGTATGCATAAATGAAGTACTGTGTGTTCTTCATTTTCCTCTTCTTTTAGATATTGCATGACATTTGACATGGAGGGGACTTGCATATCTTAAGGGGAAAAAAGACTATGCCCCTGTGAACTCAAGAAGATAGAATAATTGTTGGAACAGACATCTCATACTAGGAACATTTAACATTGTGATGTCCTTGGGAATCAAAATGACTTCTTTCTACAGATAGCATGTGAAAAGGATAGAATAAGAAACTGCTACTTATGACATTAAATACAAAAGAACGTATCTTACTCTTTTCCTTATTGATTAACTTATATTTGTGATAGTCCATTCTCTTTTGTCCCTCGACTGTATTTGTTTAAATGGGTTTGGGATATTGTTTAGAAGGAAAATTTCCCTTTTCAGGTAACGTATAAAGATTTTATCCCTTGACTGTATACAAATTTTATCTTATAAAAAATAGTCTTCAAATCAGGTAACTGTACCCAACAGCTTCAAGTCTATTTCCAAGTGGGCTTGCTGGCCTTGTTTCCACCAAGAAATCCCCTCTATATGAGGAAAAACATTTTGATTGTTGAACTACATCTTGAGTTGTAGGATGATTGTTATACTTGGTCACTGTTTGATTTGGAAGTTAGGATATATGTAACTCATGGAGATAAAGAAAATGAATATCAGACTTGCATGTGTTACCATAACTGATGCAATACAAAACCAATTTTGATACCCTTTGACAGTGTGATCCTAGCTCTTTTTTTTTTTTTTGTCTCCCTTTCACCTGTCTTTTACCTGTCTAATTTTAGTTTGATACTCTGTCTGTACCCAAAAGTATTTGATTAGTTTCTTTTTTCACCAAAAAATATATATATTTTATCAAATTACATTGTATTTTTAATGAAATGCCAAAACTACTATTATTAATATTTCTTAAAAACAACAAAGTGAGCCATCAATTCTTTATTGAAATAAATTAATTCATTTTAGAGTATTAGTATGATTGAAACATAAGAGTATTAATGTAAGAGTTGTAATAACGGTTGAATTGGGAGAAGAGGACAATTACTTTGAGAGGCCTAAATAAAGAAATGAGGACAAATACATTAGTCTGCTGAAATATGCTTTTCCGTTTGATCAAAAACATCTTGACTTCTCCATTTAAAACTTGGTTGATGGTGCAGGTTATCAAAGAGGATATGGAGAGAACATTGAAAAACACAAATATGAAGCCACTGAGTCATTCATCATACTTGAGGCTGCAAGTTTTGTGCCAATGTTTCTGGGATGTAGAAGAGAAACTGTGCTTGCTGAATAATTTGTCTTTTGCAGATTTGGCTGCTTTTATACCAGATCTCCTTTCCCAGGTGTGACTTAAATTTCCTTTTCCCCCCTTTTCACGGTTTCTGTTATTGGTTAGACTATTATGAATTAGGAAATTGGATACTATTTGGGCATTAAGATTTCGTGGGAATTGTTCTCTTCTTGGACACATGGGGTCTTCTTTGCTTTCCTTTCTGCTCTGTTTCTGGGTGAGCTGCCCTATACTTTGTGTTTATACCTACTCTGTTATGCATAACATTTATCCAAGAACTTTACGGAGAGTTGATGGTGAGGTTTAAGATTTCACTTTAGATGAAGGTTGTTAGCAATGTTTTTTATATTCTCTAAGCATTGTTGCAATATTAAGCTATGAGGCATATCCTATATAACAGGTCATGGTGTTTAGACTCTGTTTCCATAACCTGATGATAGAATATCTAGGCATACTTGATATGTGGCCCAATATAAAATCTTGAGCTGCCTCTCAGTGGTGAATGCAATGCCATCTATGCTGGACTCATGATTCTCCAGATTTCTTTTTGTCAATAAATGAACATGAACATAAATCATGCGATGCTATAGATGATAGCAACTTTATGTGATAGGAATTCATTATATTTATATTTTTTAAAAACAATTTGCAGTGCAGCATTGGTTTCCTGATTAGAGTGGATAAGTCTGTCAATTATTCCTGGTTGACTTGCATATGATCCAAAAACCAGCTGCATTCTTTTTTCCCAGCAGTACAACTTTTCTCTGTGCATGTTATTGAACAATGAAGAAGTTTTTAGAACTTGATGTCTTGGTCCTTCTGTTATGGAGTGAATGTTATTGTAGCTTGAATGAAATAAAAGTATATTATTGCCTGCCATTTTTTCTTTCCTTTTGTTTTTACTTCTTGTTCTTGGTCACTTCGAGCTCTCACATTTCTAAAGCTTTCCTAGGCAACTTTTGACGCTCTTCCTAATCCTGTCATGGACACAGGTCCATCATAGTTTGCTTATTTTAAGTAGTTGCAGTGTGTATCAAGATGAATAGGGATACTACTAAAGCTTTTAAGATAAATTGGAAATGATTAGATAAAATGCTGAAAGCTTTGTTTTGTTGTATGTGCATGTTTCTGATTGTTTCTTTTTTTTTTTTTTTTTTTTTTTTTTTTGGTGGGGGGTGGTGGGGAGGGGATTGTAATGGTGCATTCATAAGCATGTATCTGATAACCATGTTGGATTTACTTCTATCTTTCTTCCTGCAGCTGTATATTGAGGGCCTGTGCCATGGCAATTTACTAGAAGAAGAAGCAATTTTATTAGCAAATGTATTTAAAGAATATTTCTTTGGGCCAGTACTGCCTGTTGAAATAAGGCACAAGGAGCGTGTAATGTGTCTTCCTTGGGGCACAGACCTAGTTAGAGATGTCAAAGTGAAAAATCCACTGGAAACGAACTCGGTTGTCGAGGTGCACTAGATTCTAATTGAATGTTAAAGCACTCAATTTTCACAAGATATTGACAGTTACATGATTGGATTTTTCTTTGTTGGCAGCTATATTTTCAGATTGCACCTGAAGTAGAGACTGAATTGGTCAAGGTAAAAGCATTAGGGGATTTGTTTGAGGAAATTGTGTGTGAACCAATTTTCAATGAACTCAGGTATAAGAAAATTCTAGCTTGACAATGAAGACAGTTATCAACTTACTCTTTCTTTAACAGTTTTGTGATCCCTACAGCATGAATGGAATGAAGTGATTGTCCTATTATTGAATATTGTTATCAATGCAGATTAAGAAACTAAGATTGTGTTCTTTGAAAATTTATGTTTAATTGCTTCTGTACCCATGTGTAAACTAGGACAAAGGAGCAGTTGGGCTATGTTGTGGACTGTAGCCCAAGGGTAACATACCGTGTAATGGGATTCTGCTTTCGTGTTCAATCTTCTGAATACAACCCTGTTTACTTGCAAGCAAGGATTGATAACTTCATAAATGGTGTGGAAGAGATGCTGGTAAGCCTCTTCTTGATCATCATAAGTGTGAATTATTGGATGTAATAGCATTAAAATCACATTTAAAGAGGAAGCAATCTAATTTTTTTGGACAAACTTCCAAGTGGAAGAGGATATCAACTAGCTGATTTTAATATTTCCTATGGATGATAAGTCATCAATTTTTGTTTACTTACAAACCAAATGTACTCCTTATCCCTATTTCGGCATACTTTATTTCTTTTTTAAAAATTAAAACTCCCACCATTGCTTAAATGTCTATGATTGGCTTATAATGGCTATATGGAATTGAATGGCATTATGGTATTAGTATATCCAAGGTTTAGCCAAGTCAAAACATATTTAGAGAGAACCCTTTGACAATATTCAGATTACCACCTCAATTTGAGGACTTGTGATATGGGTAGGACGTAAGTGTTAATTGACTAGCATCCATCAGTTTAAGAGATAGTGGTTGACTGATTTTTTAAGCAAGATGGACATTCAAGTTGGACACATGCAGTTTCCAATCCCTTTTTCCTTTTTTTTATCCTCCTTCCCCTTTTGATACTTTCATTCTTTATGTCCATTTTTGGGTTTACTATAGCTCGGTTAGTGATACTTTCATTGGAATCTTTTTGTTTATGTGCTTGTGTTTTATATGTACTGAATTTAGCGACTGGTGATAGAACCAATTCTCTCTTGGAATTTTATGGCAGGATGCACTTGATAATGATTCTTTCGAAAATTATAAAATGGGTTTAACCGGGAAGCTTCTGGAAAAAGACCCATCTCTTTCATATGAAACAAATCGCTTCTGGGGCCAAATAGTTGACAAAAGGTATGTTCTCCTTATGTCTATTTTCTGGTTCATTACAAAATTTAATGCCTATTCAATCACAGCTTTTGATAAGAAAAAGTAGGAATTTGGTTGGCCAAATAAGTAGCTTTTAGCCTTTTTTTCTTTTTCCCAAGCCAAAATTATTTTTTTACTTTGCTATTTCTCTTCTGATTTTAGTCACCCAGGAGATGCTGTTTAGAATTATATTTGCTTATTGATCCTGTTGAAAATAGAGGTTTTACAACTACCCCAAGAAACTTTTTCTGATTTTCCTTCTCCTGAGCAGCACTAAAAAGATTCGAGAAACCTGGAAATCCTTGGGAGCTTCGTATGTTCCTTTTTTTCTCTACCAATTATTCTTGCTGGGTTCCACTTGTGTAGAACATGTGTATTTTGATCTCTGATACACGGGCCTTGGCCTTTTCTTGTGGAGAGAACTTTGAAAAACTTCTCACATAAAAAGTTATCCATTAACAGTGGTTGGCATGAAATCATTGTTGACATTTCTAGAGAGTCAAAAAACAAAGTTGAGCAGTGAAACTCTAAATCTTGTTCAATTGTGACAATAGAATAAAGATCATTGATTTTCAGGTAAAGGTTTTGACTTACCTGAAAGGGAAGTACTGGAACTTAAAAGCATGAAAAAACAAAGCCGAGCACTGAAACTCTTAATTCTGTTCAATGTTTTGACAATAACATAAAGATCATTGTTTTTAGGTATATGTTTGACTTTTCCGAGAAGGAAGCACTTGAACTTAAAAGCATTAAAAAGGGTGACGTCATCGAGTGGTACAGGACTTACCTGAGACAACCTTCTCCAAAATGTCGAAGGCTTGCAATTCGGGTTTGGGGTTGCAATAGTGATTTGAAAGATATTGATCCAAAAATGATGACACCGGGGCAGGTGATTGAAGACCTTGCAGCTTTCAAGTTGTCAGCTGTGTTCTACCCAGAAATATGTTGATCTTTGAATTACTTCTTGGGAAACTGTGGGATGTGAAGCAAGGAATTGTTGGACAGTCATGTAGCATCCCAATACTGCTGCAATGGGTGAACCATTTTGGCCATGAGCCATCTTCAGGGAAAGAGTTACGGGAAGTAGGTAGGTTTCATAGCAACTTATTTATTTATTTTTTTCTTTGTTGGGTTAGCAACAGAGAAACAAAAATTGCTTCATTCAGAGAGCTGATAATTGAGAAAAAGAAATAATAAGCTAAAAAACTAATTTATGAATAATGGTGTTTATCCATTGACAATTTTGTACTCTTTTCAAATTAATTAGAGAGCGGCAAGTGAGTTTTTCTCTATTCTTCTAGAAATTGAATATTTCTTGTGTGTTTACCTTGTAATCCTAACTCGTTATGTGTCTCACAAATAACTCAGATTTGTGGTATATGTGTCCACTGAGTATTGACTTTCAAATGTGGCAAAAGGTATTTTTGCACCTGGCTCCGAAAGTTCCATCTTTGCCATGATAGACCTAATATTTGATTAGTAGGGGGTCTCAATCTTCTGTTGATTGCATGATCTACTTCTGATTAATTGCCTGGGACAGGTCGAATAGAGTCTTAATAAGTTGTCTGTTTCAGCACATGAATTTGCTATGGTTCATTTCATTTGGTTACTCACACCTAAGATTGTACAGTAACCAGATAAGCTCCTTGGCCCTCCATCTGAATTAGACTTTGTTTAATTTGTTATGATTGGGATAATGATGTCTGATCCCTGGTGTAGATCCAGGGAACTCAAACAAGAAATCCACAATGACGCAAGATGAGAGGTCTGTATTTCTGCTTTCTCTTTTAATGATGGGGACTAAGCTGCTGAGCTCTTAAATGGTATGTCTTTGAATTTGGGTTCCAAAATGTGTCAAGCTCTTTGTGGTGGTGTTGGGCGAAATTAATTGTGTGGGGGTGGTAGACATATCATGTCAAAGTATTGCTTGCTACCAAGTTGGATTTTTAATAGACTTCTTCCACGGTTAGCCACATGAATGTCTTAGTCATGCCGTGGAAGCTGAAAGAAAATGGCGAAATATTGGCTGGACTTTGTGTTAGAATGTCCACCGCTTAAATCGTCCTTCCACTAAGCTGGAATCGTAAAATTCCTCTTTTCTTTTTATTTTTATTTTTTAAAAATTAATCTTTGTGGTCATGGTTGGCTTTGGGTACGCCTGTGATGGTCCCTGTTGCAACATTTTTGAATCAGATCAGATTAAACTTGGAAGGGAATGAACCTGGCTAATTTTCCAGGGCAATGAATTTAACATCTTCTTCACTTTATGGCCTACTTGATTTCAAACGTCCATCTTCATCTGGATGAGTTTTTGGAACTCAGAGCAGAACCTTTGTTATGCA
Organism: Cynanchum wilfordii; assembly: GCA_025388415.1. NCBI lineage: Eukaryota > Viridiplantae > Streptophyta > Magnoliopsida > Gentianales > Apocynaceae > Cynanchum > Cynanchum wilfordii. Next base: position 36,188 of record JAHSUH010003887.1, read on the forward strand.
GAAAAATAGAAAGGAAAAGAAAAACTCGAAACAAAACATCCTGTTCGTTATCTCCTAAAATAATTTTGAAGAAGAAAAAAAAAAAAAAAATTTTAAAAATAATAATAGTAGTAGTAATAAAGCAACAATTCTTATCAAATTGTACCAGAAAAACTGGAACTACATTAATGCAGCAGTAGGAGTGGTGGCTCTGTAGATGAAAAGGATTCACAAAGAAAGAAACCCCAGTTGCCCAGGAAATTGCATGTGCTTGTAACGTGGGTGGGTCATTGATATACAAAGGTTACCAAACCTTACAAACAAGTGTGGGTATAAAATTATACCTATACGTATAAAAATTTTATCATAAATTACTATATATATATATATATATTAAAGTCACAGACCCTAATAACCTAAAACACACATAAATAAAGAAAATAAAATTGAGATAAAATTTAATTTTTTTTGACTTTGATAGATTCCAATCATGAACTGTTAAATTTTAGCATAAATTTTAAACGACCGGATACATACATAGAAAAATACTTTAACTGAATATCTATAATTTAAATTTCGGGTCTATATCTACACCCTTGATTTAAGTACTAATAAATAAATAAATAAATAAAATTGAACAGCTATCGAGTTTTATGGAAAGGATGAGCAAATGAAAAAATGAAAGTTATCCAAGATGACAAAAGAGGAACTAAATGAATTAATATCTTGTCTCCATCTTCATGTGCTAATTATGGAGAATGTAGGTTTCTTGACCTTTCTTGTTTAACCCTTAATTTGCCAATTTTTTTATTATTAATCATTATTGTAAGCACTTAATCATATATATATATATATATATATATATATATATATATATATACTTTACCTAATCTCAAAAAATAAAATTTAGCAAATGTAAATTTTCAATTAAAAAAAAAGTAAAATAAATAAAATCATTCCTTTCCAACAACCATGTAATAATAATAATGAAAGAGGGAGTTGTACATATACGAATTTATGTGACTTGGGCACTCTTTGTGATCCCAACGTCCAACACAAGCAGGAATTTGAGACCTATTGTGTCTGTTTCTCCCTCCCTATATATATATATATTTATTAAATGTATAAATTAATGTAATAAAAGAGTAGATTTTTTAAAAAAAAAAACTCTTCAATAAACTTTTTTCTATTTTCTTTTTCAAGAAAAATGATAATATTTGAGACTGATGGAGTATCTATCAAGATTCATCCATCACCACTACTTTCTAGTTGTGTTTTCCAATGATATATTCCATTTTTCTCTGCAAAATTTCTCCAGAAATTAATGTCGGCACATGTTATTATTATTTTTTTTTCATATAAGAAAAAAAAAAAAAAAAAATGTACGTAATATTTTACGTGCGTCTGTCTGTTGGAACTTTGAAACATATTAAAGAAAAGAGAGAAGAAAGAGTTTGGAATTTCTTGACTTTTTTTTTTTTTTTTTTTTAATAGATGCATGCTGAAATTTATATTTTATATTTCATCTTACCTTATGTTCGGTCAAAAATAATATATAGATTAAGCAATTTCAAAACTTAGAAACTTTTAAATTATTATTAATAATGTAATTGAATTAGTTAAATATTTTTATTTTTAAGATCATGTCATGACGAGAATATATATATATATTATAGTAAAATATAAATATATCATTAAAAATTAATAATGAAAAAGAAAAATTCTATTATAGATTAAAAATAAAAAGGTAAATAGAATAAAAAAAAAAAAAAAACGGTGGAAGAATGCATATGCATGTGGCTTCAGATTCACAGTCCAATATTCCTCATGACCCACAAATAATTAGCGTCTGGTACTTTGATATCCCAACCGTAGCATGCTTTGTCATGTGCGTTTTATCTATCAATTATGTGCACATCACTTAATGTGCACAGTCTTTAAATCATATTTATATTTAAATTAATTTTTTTTTAAGTTAAATATATTTAATTTTAATTATAATTTTTTAAAGAATTATATATATAAAAGTGTAAATTCAAACTTTTAATCTATCTAATTTAATTTAAGAGTGTTCTTTACTATCTCAGTCCTCCCAAAGTTTGAAACCTCCTCGTGGGAGATTTCTTGGCTGCCTACTGGCTATATATATATATATATATATATATATATATATATATATATATATATATGTATATCTTGGTCGATCCCCATATCCATTTCTTTTTACACACACATATAAATATATGTATATACCGTCCACAATTAATTAAGCTTCTCAACTTAATTAATTAATTTTATCTAAAATGGCAGCTTTCCAAGTATTTTCTTTCTTCCTCTTCTTCTTCTTCTTCCTACAGTTGCATAATACTTTCGCAGATTATGGAGGTTGGGAGAATGGTCATGCCACCTTCTACGGCGGTGGCGATGCTTCCGGAACCATGGGTACATAATATATATATATATATATATATATATATATAATGAACCATGCACAATTCTCCCTGAATCTCTTTAAATTTCCCACTTCTTATATATATATATATATATATATATATATATATGTATGTATTAATTGCAGGAGGAGCATGCGGGTACGGGAATTTGTACAGTCAAGGATATGGAACGAGCACTGCAGCACTAAGCACAGCTTTATTCAACAACGGTTTAAGTTGTGGAGCTTGCTTTGAAATGAAATGTGACAATGACCCGAGGTGGTGCCTCGCAGGAACTATCACCGTCACTGCCACCAATTTCTGTCCACCTAACTTTGCCCTCCCCAACAATGACGGTGGCTGGTGCAATCCTCCCCTCCAGCACTTCGACCTCGCCGAACCTGCTTTCTTGAAAATTGCTCAGTATCGTGCCGGAATTGTCCCAGTCCTCTACAGAAGGTAATTACGTACATTACCTAATACAACTTTTTTTTTTGTAAGCCTACCTAATACAACTTTAATATGTGTAATTCTTCATAAATTTTTTATGTATATGCGTTTAACTTGAGGGTGAACTGTAATATATATAATATGTTAAATTTAACCATTTTTCAACAAACAAGATCTCTAGTTCTTATATTATCTCTCACCCTTCGGGTGTAGCAATTAGTTCTCATAATTCGAGCTGACTACTCGCTTTGATACCAACCAAATAACTCTGACCTGCAAGCCTGTGCCGCGACTATGAATCTAACGACACCCACAATCAATTACTTGATATTGTTACCAAAAAGATATCCGAGTTAATTATGTGTATCTAGACTTATTCTTATATATCATTACTCATTCACTTATCTTTTCGATGTGAGACGGAATATCACATATACCATATTAAATTTAACTTTTTTTTCTATCATGTAACAATTTATATGGATATATAATATATATTGGTATTGGATATAGGGTGGCATGCATGAAGAAAGGAGGGATTAGGTTTACAATCAACGGTCACTCGTACTTCAACTTGGTTTTAATCACCAACGTGGGAGGTGCAGGAGATGTACATGCGGTGTCGATCAAAGGGTCCAAAACAGGGTGGCAAGCAATGTCAAGAAACTGGGGACAAAATTGGCAAAGTAACTCTATCCTCAACGGTCAAAGCGTTTCGTTTATGGTCACAGCCAGTGACGGTAGTACTGTCACCAGCTACGACGTCGCTCCTGCTAATTGGCAGTTTGGTCAGACTTTTGAAGGCGCTCAATTCTAATTTTCTTTTTTTTTTTTTTTTTTTTTTTTTCCCGTAATATATATATATATATATCTTTTTTCTTACCGTGGTAAAAAGTTAATCGTAATGAGTCGTAAGTAAAAAAGGGGAAAAAGGTTAAAAGCTGAGGTGACTGAGTTGCACCCGCTTGGCCTCATATGTATTAAGTAAATTGTTCAATTACCCAAAAAAAATGTATTAAGTAAATTGTTGTAATTTGTAAACTCGGGGAATTTTTATCCCAATAAATGCTATATATGTTTTCTTTTTTATATATATATTTTTAATTCTTCATTTTTCTAATGGCATGCATAGATATAAATAAAATAAAATAAAATTTTAAATGTGTTATTTGTATTTTTTAATAATTAATTATTTAAATTTAAAAATACTATTATTTCTATTTTTCCTTAAAATTTAAATGTAGTAGTATTGTTTTTTACCATATTTTTATTTATTTCCACAACCGCTCACGTGACTCACTGCTAAAAGGAATTTTTTGGGAGAACCAATAACTGATCATCAAAAATTTCCTCTTAGGGGCATTTAGATTTGTTTTTATTATTTACTAATTCCACTCTCAACAACACTAACGACTTCAGATTTGGCCATCTCTACTTAATTAAAACAAAAAGAATAAATGTTTATATTTCATTAAGTATTTTTTTTTTTTTTTTAATAAAAAAGAAAAAACTTTTCAATATTTCCTGGTTTTTCTGTTGAGCTCTCCCTCGTTGCCGCTGGATGGTGATATTCTCATCCGATCATCAACCAATTTCATTGATCTGATTAAATTCATTTATCCTCATATTACCTTTCTCTGCCTCCGCCAAAGCGATCGCAATGTTAATGTAAGTGAATATGAACACATTACCTCCGGAATTTTATTGTTTGTTTTTAATTAAAGTAGCAGCAGATCTAGGGTTCTCATCATGCATTGCATTTATGATTGATTCTATTTTGTCTATTATTGTTATTATTATTATTATTTTGAAATTTAGTTTGATTTTAATGTATTAGAGTAGTTTGTGGTGTTCGTTAGCTTAATTTTCAGAGGTTTCGCCGCGTACATAGTGATGAGGTAAGTGTTTTTTTTTTTTTTTTTTGTTTTGGTCGGAGGTGTTTGGTGGTTTTTCATTTCATTTACGTGATTCTGTTGACGAGAGTCTGATGGAATGGAATGTGATTTGTTATGCGTAGATACTGATTGGTGGTGAAAAGGTGCGTTTTAAGGTGTCTGTGAAGATGAGTGACGGCCAGCGGTTGCAGCTGGGAACTATTGGTGCACTCACTTTATCAGTAGTTTCATCCGTTTCAATTGTGATATGTAATAAGGCATTAATCAGTACGCTCGGTTTTACTTTTGGTAAGTATTTTATGTTCTCCTTTTTTGTGGTAATCTGATTGTGTTTAGTCCACGAGCTATATTGTAGGATGTAATTAAGAAAGGAATTTTTTGTTTGTCATCTTAGGTTGAAAAATTGGATATTGTTTCAAAGAATGAAGGATTTTAAAAATTTTATTATAAGCCATTTATGTTAATCACACCTGAGTTACCTTTAAATATTCCAAACTGATCTGCAATGTATCTACTCATTTAATATGAAGCCAATCGAATAAACTGTAAAATAAGATGACTTCCATTAATGTTAGTGCATAAGAGCAAACCGGAAAGTACTTTATCTTATAATCGGCTTTTCTGGTCTGAAAACACTGTAGAGGCTTGGAGTAATATCTATGACAAACATTAATTCAAAGATGAAGTGAGTCTTCCGGTTTCATTACATTTTGTCTAAATGCATTAACTTGGAAAAATATGACTTTCTTCTGAATTCAGTGATTGTTATCAACTGGGTTTGATAGCTTATTTTCTTGTAACCTGGAAAAAAAAATAAATAAATAAAGTAAAAGGGGTAAAAAGGAAAAACCTTGGAGACATGTTTCTGAGGAATCATGATTTTGGTTCTTGGTTTTTGGATATACATCTGATAAAGATTTCAGTAGAAATGCATCCATCTGTTATTCCAGAAGCTTATATTATTCAAGGCCCTTTTTTATTCCTCCAAATACACTAAGATCCAGCTTTACATTTAGTAAGATCAAATTTTCTATTCTAATAATAGTCTTTTGATGCAATTTGTCAAGACATTTAGGAAGATTTAAGCTATATAAATATTTCCGCACGACATCTTTTATCATTCTTCTTATTCTCACGTATAAAAGCTGTAAGTAAACTTAACACGAGGACATTCTACTTGTTTATGTGTTCAATATGAACTAAACTTATGGGATCAAATTCTAAATTTTAGGTTACATGTCAACTCATTTTCCTCTTTCAAATCATTGATGTAAGATGTTCTGGTAAAACATATCCCAAATTATATATGTTGATATAATATTACTTTTGACACTTTTACATAATAAAAGTTTCTGCCATAGGGTAAAGCATTGTATTAATAGCTAAAATTGGTTTTAATTTTATTGCTGATTTCAGCACTAACTTTATCTTGTGTTACTCCTTAGCTACAACTTTGACAAGCTGGCATCTTCTTGTTACCTTTTGTTCTCTTCATGTGGCATTATGGATGAAATTGTTTGAGAAGAAGCCTTTCGATCCTAGAACTGTCATGGGTTTCGGAATATTGAATGGAACATCCATTGGACTTCTGAATCTCAGCTTGGGCTTCAACTCTGTTGGTTTTTATCAGGTTAAAGTTGTTTGTTCTCTTTTTCTAGACCATGGTTTGAAGTTGCAACTTTTTCTGCAACAGTTAGTTTCCCACAATGATTCATCTTTTTATTTATGGGGTTACAAGTCATTACAAACTGGAGCAGGTTGTGATTTATGTACTTGTAATTAGATAATCTAGACTAGTAACAACAATAACTGAAGCATTTTGTCAAAGATATAAGAACATATGGTATACACTTCAGGAGCGCATAAGATACCATTCTAAAACCTGTTTAAATATAACAGTTATGCTGTTAGGGCATCTGTTGCAAGGTACAGAAGATCTTTTTTCTAGAAGGTTAAAATGTCAACATACTTCATGGTTACATTAAACACCTAAATGTTTTTCTAATGAGCAACTAACCACAATGCCCCCTCCTTCCACAAAGGATTCTTATATCAGTACTCTGTCTAATCATGTCTGTTTCAAGAGCATTATTTGCATTGTCCAATTCTGGAATATTGCTGAAGCTTTTTGCTGCTAACTCTACATTGCAGATGACCAAACTGGCAATCATTCCATGTACAGTGCTTCTGGAAACCATTTTTTTCAGAAAGAAATTCAGGTTAAGTTTTAACTTACTGCTCTTTCTTTTTTGACACGCATTACATTCCTGCAGATTTATTCTTTGTTTTGATCCAAATGCTTTATTTTCTAGTTAGGACCATATGCACCAATAATCTTTGAAGCAAAGGACAGGGAGGAGGAGGACATTTAAGTCTCTAAACTTTGATTGATATTTGAATTACACTCCAACTTATAAAGTGCATTTATTGGAAATACTAATAAATTGTAATGGAGAAGGGACTCTTGAATAGAAGAGAAGGAAATCGTCTTCTGGACCCAATTAGCATTCCTAACTTAGAAATTTAAACTTCACCATGTGTGGTCATATAGATACCTCAAGTTTTACTTAAAAACAAACGAATTTTGAACTTTCCAAAATTGAATCACATTAAGCAAGTCCTGTTAGATATACTTGGCTTGAAATATCATGAAGGTGCTCAGGTCTCATACAAATGTCATCATGCTGAATGAATGTAGTTATACCAAACATCTAAAATTTGAAATTTTTGTGAAGTGAGTTTAATATTGTTATTCCCTCCTTCCTGTCATTAGAAAAAAACTAGGAAAATTGATGAGGGTTCTGCGAACTGTGGTTGGTTGATTTCTTGATGTTTATCAGGAGAAAAAGGGGGGGGAAGACTATATTTTTTCAGGTAGAAATTCATTTGGAGCTTCTAATTATCTATTCAATTGAGTACCAATCCTTAAAACATATTCATGCATGGCGGGAATGGAGCACATTGGTGACATGGTGTTCTTACTATCTTCATTCATGTATGGGAAGGCAAACTAATTACTAATTCAAAGGTTCCATGTATCTCTCTCTATAACACTTTTTTAAAAAACTGACATTTGGACCCTATTTTGACTAATATATTATATGAATTAAAATTTTGTCACAAATTTACAATTAGTAATTTTTTAGTATGTGTTACAAGGAATTTGAATTGTATTACTATATGCTTTTATTTGGTACCTCTACTTGTACTGATCGTGATATCTTGCAAAGTTTGACTGGCACAATGACCCATTCCCGATTACATATGTATAGTGTGTACTTTATACATTTTAATATTTTCTGTTCTATTTGTATTGCTAGTACACCCTAACAATCATTGGTAATTCACTTATTAATGTAGTGTTTATCTCATAATGCAGTAAAAATATCCAGGTTTCTCTTGGTGTTCTTCTATTAGGTGTTGGAATTGCCACTGTTACTGATCTGCAGCTCAACCTTGTGGGCTCTGTCCTGTCTCTGCTTGCTGTTATTACAACTTGCATTGCACAGATTGTATCCTTAACTGAACTAGTTTCTGCTCTGCTCTCGTTATTTGTTGTCTTTGCCTCAATAATGTTGATGATAAAAATAAAGAGGCTTCGTGACCATCTTTCTTCTCCCATGTTAAACAGAATGGATTGGTTACAATTTATAAGCATGGTGATTTGTTTTTATTCAGCTCCTGAAGAGTTTTCTGAAGAAACTGAACCTTTTAAAAAAATAAATAAATAATATACCGTTTGGAATCTTAACCTGTTTCCCTCAGATGACTAATACTATTCAGAAGAAATTCAAGGTGTCTTCAACACAGTTGTTATATCAATCTTGCCCCTATCAGGGAATCACACTGTTCTTTGTTGGACCATTTGTTGATGCACTCCTGACAGATAAGAATGTTTTTTTCTTCAAATACACCCCCCAAGTATTGGTAAGCATTCTTATTTTGTTGCAAGAACGAGAACATTTATAAAAACATTAACTCTTGGTATGTTTTCCTTGCAGGAGTTCATTGTTCTCTCCTGCCTAATTTCAGTTTCTGTGAACTTCAGTACCTTCATGGTAATTGGTAAGACATCCCCGGTCACTTATCAAGTCCTTGGTCATCTGAAGACATGTCTTGTTTTGGCCTTTGGTTATGTTCTTCTCCGAGACCCATTCAGTTGGAGGAACATATTTGGTATTTTCATTGCTGTGGTTGGGATGGTACTTTATTCTTATTATTGCACTTTAGAGGGCCAACAAAAACCCTCTGAAGGAACAGCAGCACAGCTGTCTCAGGTACTTGTGTTCTTAGTTTCCAATACTATACAAGTCCATCTTTTATTACAAAAATTAGGGAATTGGATCTCTACGGCCTTAGAATTTTTTATTTTTAAAATTTTTTTTAGGAATTAATTTGCTGACTTTTTCTTCCTGCTTGATGGCTGAAGGCTAAGGAAAGCGAATCAGATGCTCTACTAAGTGTTGAAAATGGAGGCGATATGTTACCTGATGCTGCTGCCAAAACCCTTGAATGGAATGGAAACAAGGACCTGGAGGCATAATCATCTTCATGCTGTAATGAATTATTCACTACACCTCCAGATCAGAATTATTAGATGTAAACTACTCCAGCGATGAAGATGTCGCTCAAGGGTATGTGCATGGCGCCAGACGAGTTAGGTTATTCAATAGATTTTTCTTAATTTATCTGGTAATTCTGAGGGATTAAAAAAAAAAAATGAATTCTTTCAGTAGAGCAATTTTGTTATTCAGGTTTGTACAAAATATACTGCCAATAGAGTATTCATTCATGTTTCTAGATAGTGATATGGAAACCTTCTTATACCTTCACCCCTCAATCCTTAGGTTTTTATTGCTTGGACAGTAATAAGATATAGTTGAATCCAGTAGAAGTTGTTTGAGAGTAATTCATTTAACACAAATCATTCTTCACTTGATGTTCAGATAATGTCAAATAGAGTAATGAATGACCAAATTTTGCTCATTTGATGTTCAAATGTTGTTCACCATTCTGTTTGAATTCATTTCTTACATTAATGGTCGAATTTATTTTGTAAACTTGAATTTGTTTGAACTGTGTTTTTTAATACTTGTATTAGCTTGAGTTATTAAAAAAAAGTACTGTATTACGCAATTCCATTTGCAAAACAAGATAAACATTGCCTAATAGAACTTTCAACGACTATAAATACTGACCTTCACACTGACACACGGGGCAGCGCGAAAACGTTAAACGCTTCGAAACGGAGAGGATTTCTCAATGGCTCTTCTAAGGATCATCAGCAAGAAAAATCTTTTGAGGTATAATACAAGGGGTTCAAGCTTTGGAAATGTGAGAGGGTTACAGACACTTTCACTTCCTGATATCCCTTATGGCTACGGAGCTTTGGAACCCGTCATAAGCAGAGAGATCATGGAGCTCCACCTTCAGAAGCACCATAACACTTACGTAACCAACTTCAACAAAGCCCTCAAACAGCTTGATGAGGCCATGAACAATGGAGATTCCCCAACCATTGAATTGCAAAGTTCCATCAAATTCAATGGCGGTGGTATGTTTATTCTCGAATTATATATATATATATTATTTACTATAGCAATTGTCGCTTTCCCTATCCTGAAAATTTCTTCTGTTAAGGTCACATAAATCACTCAATTTTCTGGAAGAATCTGGCTCCACTTAGCGTGAGTATTTACACTAAGAAATAAAAACGTTTTTCATTATTAGAGATTTTGGTTAAGAATTCTTAATTTCCTGATTCATAGCTGAGAGAGGGGAATTTATAATGTCAGGAAGGAGGCGGAGAACCTCCTCAGGGAGTATTGGGTGATGATATTCGAGCACAATTTGGTTGACTGGAAAAAATGATAGAAAAAATGAATGCCGAAGGGGCTGCTTTGCAGGGATCTGGTTGGGTGGTAAGTTCTGTTCCTCTTGCAAGCTCTCCTTGATCCTCTGTATCTATCAGTTGTCGATGTGTATGTCTAACTGTATTGTGTTTCTGGTGGTAATAACTAATTATTTGTGTCCTTAATTACCAGTGGCTTGCTCTTGATACGGAATTTAGGAGGCTTCTTATTGAAACCACAATGAATCAAGTAATGGAGACTGGTAGTCTTTTAATGTCTGGGACAGTGATCCTTGCAATTGCAATTACTGCTAATTTTCTTTGGGATCTTAATATCCTCTCTTAGTTTCAGAAGTTTTCATTGGGAAATTACTGCTTGTAGGATTCTGCTTTGACTTGTCAGAGGACTAGTGCATATATACATATATATATCTGTGTGCATGTGTGTAAAATTTGGAGCTTTCTCGAGTGACCAATCCTTTGCACAGGATCCACTAGTCACTAAAGGCTCAGCTTTAGTTCCTCTGGTCATGGTGGATGTCTGGGAGCATGCATACTACCTGCAGGTAAACTGGAAGCTTGTTAGCTTGATCTTCTTATGTAGTAAGTAGTCAATCCTTTATGGTGAGAAATCATGGATAGATCGATTACATGATATTCATTTATCAGCTCCAAGGTTCACAACAGTTAGTGATGCAGTGACTAGAACTTTCTGTGTTACATAATATGTTTTGATTGAGTTCTATTTCCCATATGAAACTTTGTGATCCAAACTTATGTATGATATTGCAGTACAAAAATGTGAAAGCAGACTATCTGAGGAACATATGGAGGGTTTTGAACTGGAACTATGCGAGTGAAGTTTATAAAAATGTTGGTTCTTCAGGTAAAGAAGGATGAACATAACCAATCTCATCTCAAGTTTCAAAAACTAAAAAGACACCATGTGTGAAGAAAAGAGGTATAGCATATGTAATGAGCTAATTTTGATTTTCCCTTTGTTTAGTATTTCTGGATTTTGTTGTGTTTAAATCCATGAATATGCGCTGGTGAATTGTCTTTTCTGGATTTCTTACATGTTCAAGACAACTATGAAAAATAAATAAAGCAGGCTTATATCAAATATAATTTTTTTTTTTTTAAAAAAAAAAAATGGTCTGTACCGTGGCAGGGTACTATTCTACCACTAGACCACTGGTGCTTGATGTCCTCTATTTATCAGCTTCATTTCCTACCCTTATCTTTGCAAAGTATGTACTAGGATTGTTTTGATTTCTTTATCTTATTGTCATTAGCGCTTTCTATTTTTCACTTTAAAAGAAAAACAAAAAATGAGAGAGCTCCGGAATTGATTCAATTTTTGTCTGATTTTATTTTAGACGAGTGTTTAGACGAGTGGGACGACCCATGGAGTTTCCCTGTACGAACAATCATCACAGCTCTCACAGATTTGCACCAGCCGGGAATCGAACCCGGGTCTGTACCGTGGCAGGGTACTATTCTACCACTAGACCACTGGTGCTTGATGTTGGCATAGCTACAAAATAAAGAATGTGTAACAAAATTTATTTCTTTCTAGAGCATATCTTTTTACAAAGTATATCACCCGAATCAAATTTGTTTTCTTTCTTTATTTTCCGGTAACTATTGTTGTTGTCATAATAACTCATATACTTCTTTATAATAAATTTCTCAATAATTACACTACCTACTTTTTATAGAAAATAACATCCCCTTATTAAAGATTTTTTTTAAGGGGTATATGTGTTAAAAAAAAAAAAAAAAAAAACTTGATCTTAGCCATGTATCATGATGAAGATTATAAATAGGGAATAATATTTATTTATAAATTATCTAGTAAATATTGAGAGTCAAGAGTACAGAGAAATTTTTTCAAGCCCACATAATCATAATAATTGTCAAAAGTTTATATTCCCTTTTCAAAATATAATTCTTTATAAGATAAAAGTTAACTAAACAATATACCCTAAAATGATAATTTTGTAATTTATTATTTAAAATTTTACTTTACCAATAAAATACATAATATTATTTTAATATTATAATTAAAATTTATTATTTATAATTTATAAATAAAATTTAATTTATTAAAAAAATAAAAGTCTATTTTGTTAAATTAGATTTAAATATTTTATTAAACAAGAATTATTTTTACAAAATATATCCTAAATATTTTATTTTAAAATATATATGTAAAATAAACACTAGTTTAAACAGATATATCCTTATTTTAAATATTTTATTTAAAATAAAATATATCCTCAATAGTTTGAAAAATAAAGTAAAATTAATATATTTTAAAAACTTTTATAAAAATTACCTTATTTTGGTAATAACTCATTTTATTAAACGTGGGAGACCACAAGTGCAGCTGCATCAAGAGACGAATTAATTTGGGTCGGGTCAGACTTAATTGGAGGCCCGTTTGAAAAACTAAACAGGTATTAGGGTTCGGCCTATATAAATATATCTCTACAACGTTTTCCCCAATTTCTGATCCTATCTTCTACTTGGATTAAACCCTAGCAGCAGAGCTTAGCTGCGACATCTTCCGGCAACATGGTAATTCAGCGAATCAACCTATTGGATCTTAATCAGTCATATTCAGAGATTGATTTTCATTTTGTCTTTTTGGGAAACTTTTTTTGATTTAATTCTCTTTGGGTACAGACCTTCAAGAGAAGGAATGGTGGGCGTAACAAGCATGGTCGTGGCCATGTCAAGTTCATCCGTTGCTCCAACTGCGGAAAGTGTTGCCCCAAGGTACGAAATCATTCTTCACATTTTGGTTTTTATTTGGATATTTTTTTTGTGTTAGTTTCTTAAGCTTGGTTATTGGACTGAAGTCGATTATATAGAATTTATGGCTCTTTATATTGATGAATTTTGTATTCAAATGTGGTGTTTTTTTTTTTTTTTTGTGAATGAATTCAATTTCTGTAGTTCTAGTTTTCTTCTTATTTCCTTACTGTTATTTGGATCTAAAATTGACATTTTGAGGTGTATTATATAAACAGTTCAGTTCTGCAATTGAAGTCCAATTGCCTTTTAAAGATTAAATTAATAATTTTCTTTCTTATGATTCTGTTATATTAATTTTGATGGAATGTAATGGAAGTGAACGCTGGACTGTTTTGTTTGAATTGTCTGAATAGACGCGGACTTAATTTTATTTTGTTTAACATGATCAAAACAAAATATCTTGAATTCACGACATTCCAATGTTTTTTTCACAATTTCTGTTAGGACAAGGCCATCAAGAGATTTCTTGTCAGGAACATAGTTGAGCAGGCTGCTGTTAGAGATGTTCAAGATGCATGTGCTTTTGAATGTGAGCTTTTGAACTCACTTTTATTTATGTAATGTCTTTCGTATGTTTCTGTAATAATTTTTTTTTTTTTTTTTTTTTGTTCTTTGTTTAGCATACACTCTTCCCAAGCTTTATGTGAAGATGCAGTATTGTGTATCATGTGCTATCCACTCAAAGGTGGTTAGAGTCAGATCTCGCACTAATAGGAGGATCCGTGAGCCTCCACAGCGCTTCAGACGCCCAAGGGTATGTTTTTCCTGGCCTTTATCTGATGATTTTGATAAAAAAAATTTGCAACTTGTATACGTCCATTCTGCATGCATTTTTTTCCCTGAAGGGATGCTAATCTAGTAAGCTATATTTTCCTTCAACGAATTACTTGATACTTATGGTAAAATAATTTGCTGGCTTGATGATTGTTCTTTAATGCTATCCAATTTTACATTTAGCTCCAAGCTCACTTTATTTTAGCTCATTTACTATGTCAGTCCTTATTTAGTCTTTAAAAGAGCAAAATAGCTTGTTGGTACTAATACCAGTAAGTATGATTTGATCTTATGTGGTACTACTTCATAACTTTCAACTTCCCCTGAATATCTGAAGATGCGGGAAGTTAGTCATTTTTACTCCACGGATACAATCATGATTATTTTGTTGGGTTTTATCTTTTTGGTGTTAGTGAATCTTTTTAAGATAATATTCTTCCAGATTGATGTTGTATAACTCCACGTATTTGCTTCTTTAAGAAAAATGGACATAGTCTCATGGTTAATTAAAATTTGCAGGATGATTTGCCCAAGCCAGGTCAAGCACCTCGTGCTGCTGGAGCACCTGCAGCTCGCACTTGATTCTACTTTTTGTACTCTAGATTTTACTTCATTATTAGGCTCCGAATATTTGTTTCATTCTGTTGTTAAGTAGTACCTATTACATAAATGTTCTAGTTTTGCTGGGTCGATTACAATTTTACTGCTTTTGACGTTTTTGAGCAAAGAGCTTTTCGATTTATAAATTAAGCTTTCTCGGTTTTGCATCTGGAGGTAGAATTTTTATTGCCCTCAGTTTAATGATGGGGTACCTATTACATACAGGCTAGTGCCTTTTCCAGGGAACTAAGTTTTTCATAGTAAGTCAGAATACTAAATAAATAGACATTTATCGTATATATATCATTGCTAAATGTTCCCTTTTTAATCCAAAGAGTTCAGTTATTTTTATTATATATAAAGTTTTCCGAATAAGTTCTATGATTTTTAAGAAAATGTTGAATTTGTGTATTTTTTTATGAATATTTGTATGTCCCTACTTCCATTACTTTCACTACCTCCACTATCTTCATAACCTCTAATGTCCATTGCTTTAAAGATTCTACCAACTCCACTATCTTCATATGAATAATGGAAAGTTATATATATATATATACATAACTTGTATGTATATGTGTATATATGTTACATATATGTTATCCCTATAAATAGAAGGTAGTTTTGTATGTTTTATGAACAACAAGAATATAAAGTTTGATTGTTATTTTGATTAATATTGTTCTTATCTTATTATGTTATAATTATAGTAATTTTACAACACGTTATCAGACGAGTTTGCTCTTCGGGAGAGAATTGTTTTGTGATATTTTCTATCAAGGTACGTTATTCTCTATCATGTCGAATCTCTCAAAACTCGAATTTGTTGCTCTTGATATTTCGAAAGAACTATTTGTCATGGATACTAGATCTGAAATTCATCTTGATGCTATGGGTCTTGGAGACACCATAACGAAGGAAATATTGCATCAATGCAAAATCGCGCAAAGGCGATGATATTCCTTCGTCACCATCTTCATGAAGGACTAAAGTCCGAATACCTAACGATAAAAGATCCACTTGTTCTTTGGAAAATCTAAAGGAAAGGTATGACCACCAAAAACGTATTCTTCCAAAGGCTCGTTATGAATGGTTGCACTTGCGTTTGCAAGATTTTAAATCTATTAGTGAGTATAACTTCGCTATGTTCCGTATAAGTTCTAAACTAAAATTATGTGGAGAAGATGTAAATGACAATGATATGTTAGAGAAAACTTTCTCTACTTTTCATGCCTCGAATGTGCTCTCTGCGCGAAATATCGAGAAAAAGGTTTTACAAAATACTCACGTAATCTAATTCATCCTTCTTGTGGGAACAAAATAACGAGTTATTGTTAAAAAATCATGAAACTCGTCCCCATAGCTCTGTTCCATTCCCGAAGTGAATGTGACTATGATGAATAATAATGGAAGAGGACGAGGTCGTGGTTACGGTCGAGGCCGTGGACGTGGTCGTGGACGTGGTCGTAATAATAAATATGTGTCTACTTTCCATAAAAAATGGAATAATAAAGAGGACAAACAAGTAGACACAAGTGGACATAAAAATATTGTTAAAAATTATGAAACTTCATGTTTTTCGCAGGGATGAAAGGACATTGGTCAAGAACTTGTCGTCTCGCAAAACACCTTATTGATCTTTATCAAGCTTCATTGCAAGAAAAAGGAAAAGGTGTGGAAACAAATTTTGCAAGTTTCTTTGATGATCTTGACAATGATCCTATCGATACTACACACTTAGATGTGTCGATTTTTTCGATCCGCAATAAAATCCGATATTAGAGTGACGGGAATCATAAATCCATTTGGCCTAGTATGATTTGTTTTTCAAGTATTGTTGTTTACATTTCAAGAATAATTGTTGTTTAGTTTTCAAGACTTGTTATTCGGTTTTCAAGTATTGTTATTTCGTTTTCAAGAATAATTGTTGTTATTTTTATGAGTTGTACTTTTTGTTCATTTTTTAAATTTCACATAGTCCAAAATATAACATGAATAACATATATATACTTAATATATATACAACTTGCTCTTAAAAAAACAAATTTAAAATAACATGTATTATATTTATTAGAAACTAAAAGAATTTAAAGTAACATGTATTATATTTAATAGAGACTAAAAGAATCTAAAGTAACATGTATTATATTTATGAAAAAGAAGAAGTTGTTGGTTTAGAAATAAACAAATGATTTTGCTTCATGATTTTGTATGTTATTATTATTATTATTCCTTGTGTTTTCATTTATCTTCTTATTCTTTAATTATAATATTTTTTATTTTTACATTTTTTGAAGAATATGGATGAAGATATATGTCTCTGTTGATAGTGCAACTACTCATACTATTCTTCAAAATTAAAAATATTTCATTGCACTAAAGATGAGTGATGCATATGTTACTACAATTTCGGGTAGTACAAGAATAATTGGAGGTAGGAAGAGCAATTCTAATGTTACCCAATGAAACAAAGTTGAATATAAACAATGCTTTATTCTCATCAAAGTCTCAAAGAAATTTGTTAAGTTTTAAAGATATTCGTCTTAACGGATATCATGTGGAGACTATAAATGAAGGAAATGATGAGTACCTTCATATTACAAGCATTGTTTCAGGTAAGAAAATAGTATTGGAAAAATTAAATATGTTTTTCTTACGGCTTGTACTAACAAGAATAAATGCAATTGAAATACATTCAATAAACCAGGAGTTTATTGATTCAAAAACATTTACTATTTGGCATGATCGGTTAGGCCGTCCCGGTTCAAGTATGATGCGAAAAATTATTGAAAATTCGCATGGGCACTCATTGAAAAACCTTAAGATTTTTCAATCAAAAGAAATTTTCTTGTCTTGCTTGTTCTCAAGGAAAATTGATTATTAAGACATCACCGATTAAAGTTGGAATTGAATCTCCAAAGCATTTTTAGAAAGAATTCGGGGTGATATATGTGGACCAATCCACCCTTCATGTGGACCATTTCGATATTTTATGGTTCTAATAGAAGCATCAGTAGATGGTCTCATGTAAGTTTATTATCAACTCGGAACTTGGCGTTTGCAGATTACTTGCTCAAATTATTAGACTACGAGCACAATTTCCGGATTATACAATTAAATCAATACGCCTGGATAATCGGTGAATTTTCATCTCGAACTTTCAATGATTATTGTCAATCAATTGGTATAAGTGTTGAACATCCCGTAGCTCATGTTACACACAAAATGGGTTAGTCGAGTCATTTATTAAAAGACTTCAATTGATAGCTAGACCTATACTTATGAGAACTAAACTACCGTTTGACTTGGGGACATGCAATTTTGCATGCAGAGACTTTGTACGTGTTAGACCAACAAGTTATCATAAATATTCCCCATTACAATGGGCTTATGGTCGGGAGCCAAATATTTCTCATTTTTAGAATTTTTTGGATGTGCGGTATATGTTCCTATAGTGCGCACCACAACGCACAAAAATGGGACCACAAAGAAGATTGGGAATATATGTTGGTTTTGATTCTCTTTCTATTATAAAATATCTTGAACCTATGACGGGAGATCTTTTTTACGGCCGATTTGCCGATTGTCATTTTGATGAATCAATGTTCCGAGATTAGGGGAGAAAAAAAAAAACAACTGGTAAAAATATTACATGGAATACTTTTGCAACATCTTGATACTCGTACAAATCAATGTGAACTCGAAGTTCAAAAGATAATACACTTGCAAAGATAGCAAGAATCACCGCGATGCATGTTACCGATCTAAAGAGAGTGACTAAGTCACATATACACTGGAAAATGCTCCTATACGGATTGAAATCCCAATAGGAAAATCAGAAATGAAATAGCAAATGAGTCTATAGCACGTCGAAACGTGGTAGACCGATTGGTTCAAAAGATAAAAATCCTCGTAAAAGGAAGGGAGCAAATGTTAATAATGAGCCGGGGATTGATACTCTAGAAGAATCAAGAGACATAAAAAATGAAAGAAATCCGAGAAAAGTTCGGGTACCGAAGAAGCTGAAAATATTGGAAAAATAGAGAATGATGAGATCTCTATAAATTATGTCTCAACGGGGAAACGATTGAACCGAGAAGAAATAACTATCGATAGTGTTTTTGTATATAATGTAGCATCAATCTGTTATGAATGGAAATGATTATAATGAGCCTACATCTGTTGATGAATGTAGACTTAGAAGAGATTGGTTGAAATGGAAAGATGCAATTCAAGAAGAATTAAACTCACTTGCAAAACGTGAAGTTTTTGGACCCATAATCGGACACCGAAAATGTCAACCTGTAGGGTATAAATGGGTATTTGTGCGAAAAGAAATGAAAAAATGAAATTGTGAGATATAAAGCACGCCTTGTTGCACAAGGTTTTTCTCAAAGACCGGGAATTGATTATGAGGTCACTTATTCTCCCGTGGTGGATGCAATTACTTTTCGTTATCTCCTTTAGTCGGCAACTAATGAGAAACTTGATATGCATCTTATGGATGTAGTTACTGACCTATTTATATGGCTCACTTGATAGTGATATCTATATGAAAATCCCTGAAGGATTTAGAATGCCTCAAGCATATAAATCAAATTCTCGAGAGTTATATTCAATAAAATTACAAAGATCTTTGTATGGTTTAAAACATTGGAAGAATGTGGTACAATCGTCTTAGTGAATATTTATTGAAAGAAGGTTATCAAAATAACCAAATTTGTCCATGTGTATTTATAAAAAAGAAAATTTAGGATTTGCATAATTGTTGTCTATGTTGATGATTTAAATATTATTGGAACTCCTGAAGAAATTTTAAAGGCAATGGATTCTTTGAAGAAAGAATTTGAGATGAAAGATCTGGAAAAACAAAATTTTGTCTCGCTTGAGTTGAGCACTTGAAAGATGAAAGTGGAATTTTTGTTCATCAATCAAATTATCTTACTGAAAAAGTCCTTAAAA
The DNA here is from genome assembly GCA_025388415.1 of Cynanchum wilfordii. Classification (NCBI taxonomy): domain Eukaryota; kingdom Viridiplantae; phylum Streptophyta; class Magnoliopsida; order Gentianales; family Apocynaceae; genus Cynanchum; species Cynanchum wilfordii. The sequence goes on from JAHSUH010003887.1 coordinate 55,951, forward strand.
CATTTTACATGGACAAAGCACATCCATTGAGTACCCCGATGGTTGTTCGATCACTTGATGTGAAAAAGGACATTTTTCGACCTTGTGAGGATAATGAAGAAGTTCTTGGTCCTGAAGTACCATATCTTAGTGCAATAGGTGCACTAATGTATCTTGCTAACAATACAAGACCTGATATAGCTTTTGCTATTAATTTTATTAGCAAGGTTTAGTTCATGTCCAACTAGAAGACATTGGAATGGAATTAAACATGTTTTTGATACCTCCAAGGTACAATTGATATGGGATTATTATATGTCAATAGTACTAAACCACAACTTGTTGGTTATCCGATCCTGGTTACTTATCCGATCCACATAAAGCAAAATCTCAAACAGGCTATGTTTTTACATGTGGAGGAACCGCTATTTCATGGCGTTCTACAAAACAGGCACACTTAGCGCTACATCTTCAAATCATGCAGAGATTATAGCAATCCATGAAGCAAGTCGTGAATGTGTGTGGTTAAGATCCATGTCTCAACACATCCGAGAGACATGTGGTTTATCTTAGGCAAAGAATCTTCGACAATAATTTATGAAGATAATACCGCATGTATAGCTCAATTACAGGGGGGGTATATCAAACAAGATCGTACAAAGCATATTTCACCAAAATTCTTCTTCACGCATGATCTTCGAAAAATGGTGATATTGATGTACATAGAATCCGTTCAAGTAACAATTTGGGCGACTTGTTCACAAAGGCATTACCGACTTCAATATTTGAAAGATTGGTTCGTAATATTGGAATGCGTCGGTTGAGAGATATTATGTAATGATCGGGGGAGTGTACAAGGAACGATGTACTCTTTTTCCTTCACTAGGGTTTTTCCCCCCGGGGTTTTCTCTAGTAAGGTTTTAATGAGGCATATTCCTTGTACAATGGACATCCAAAAAAGGGGGTTTTATGAATATTTGTATGTCCCTACTTCCACTACTTTCACTACCTCCACTATCTTCATAACCTCTAATGTCCATTGCTTTAAAGATTCTACCAACTCCACTATCTTCATATGAATAATGGAAAGTTATATATATATATATACATAACTTGTATGTATATGTGTATATATGTTACATATATGTTATCCCTATAAATAGAAGGTAGTTTTGTATGTTTTATGAACAACAAGAAATATACAAGTTTGATTGTATTTTGATTCTATTGTTTTATCTTATTATGTTATAATTATAGTAATTTTACAACATATTTTTTATTTTAAAATATTTTTACTCTTTTAAATGGGAGGAAAAAAACAACTGTATTATTCTGAATGAGATAAATTTAAGAAAGCGAATAATGTAGGAGTCTTTATTACATCGTCTCCAGTGTTTATTTAAAAAAACTCAAAAAAGTTAAAAATAGAAAGTATAAAGACACGCATGAACAGTCAACGAATTTCTAATCAATGGAGAAAAAATTTTACTAAGAAAATTCCGTTAAAATTTATTTCATTTATAGCTTCAATCTTTCACTTTTTATGAATTTTGAAATGTATATTAAATCTTTTCTCTGGTATAGTTTTATTTTTTCAAATTATAATAATTGTTCTAAAAATTACTTTTAAGGATTGAATTTCTTTTTTTGCTTAAGCATCCAAGTATCCAAACCCACACGGACCGATTAATTCGGATTCGGCCTGGAGTGCGCTCGCAAAGTCTAACTCTTACTCGAGGGTGAGGGCCTGACCCAGAGCTTTTTTAACGTGGCGCTAACTACTTCAAGGGATTCGAACCCTCGACCATCCGCCCTGAGAAGAAGCTTTAAGAGTCCGCTTACCAACTCTCCTGCTGGGTTTAAGGATTGAATATTTACTCACGCTAAAAGTTTCTCTAGTATATATATAATTTATCTATTTTTAGTAATCATTTTAGATCCAACTAAACTGGATTCGAGTCAGCGTCGGATCGCTATTGTGGAAACTCACCTTGCACCTAATGAGATACTAAACTCCTTTAAGTTGGATCAAGAGCGTGTATATATATATATATATATATATATATATATATATATATATATATATATATATATATTAATTAGGATACTGGGCTGATTAGCATGGGCTTTACCGAGAAAAGTCCAGCAGGTTTGTTAGTAAGCCGTCAAATATTATTTAATGAATATAGCAGAGAGATATTATAGAACTACTTTTAATGGATTAAAAAAAAAAAAAAAAAAAAAAGATATTATTTAAGAGTATCGTCACTTGTTGTCAAGTTTGAAAATAAGGTTCATTTTGAATAATTGCTAAGTTTTGTCCTAAACAAATTTTATTTTAGCAAGTTCAATCTCAAAATATTTTTTTAAATTTTTAAAGTCTCAAATTTTTTTATTAGAGAAAAATAAATTCATTGTTAACAGATTCCTCAAAAAACTTAAAAACTTAACAGTTTACATTTTTTTAATTAATTAAAATATGGGTAAAAAAGTAATATAGGTTAGAAGAATGAAAAAAAAAAAAAAGAAGAAGAAGAAACGGCGCCGGCGACTTCACAAACACAGGTCCGCTGCAATCTCCGATCAGGTAACTAAACTTTTACCTCCGTCTCCAATCATTTCTCCACTTCATTCTCATTTCCTAATTTACACATTTATGAGCTTAATTGTCTAGAGATTTTACGAGTTCGCTTATGTGTTATTTTGGTTTCTAACCATTCACTCTTCACTGTCATACTATCTTTCCACTAAATTTGATTATTTTGTGTAGTGTTATATTAAATTTCTATAGATTCATCTACATTATTAATGTAAAAAATTGTGATTAGTTATGAATTTGATAAAAATTGAGCTTGTATTTGAGATGTTGATATTGATTGTGCAGAAACGTTCGGTGTGTAAAAGGTGCAGAAATTTGATTCTCGTTTGAAGTTGAATTTTTTTGGGCTGCGATCAAATCAGATTGCAGAGCAGTAACCTACTCAAGAAATTTAGATGGAAGCATTTAAGTTTTGTGTATGGCTACGAGGCATTCAGGTCCGATTCATGTACAGAAACAGTGGCGCGCCGTTTCTTCTTCTTTTGCCTTTTTTTTTTAAAAAAAATTTTTCCGCACATATATTGACATTTTTACCCTTTTTTTTAATTAATTAAACAATGTAAACTGTTAAGTTTTTAAGTTTTTTAACAGAATCCGTCAATGAAGAATTTATTTTTTTCTAATAAAAAATTTTGGGACTTTAAAAGTCAAAACAAAAAATTTGGGACTAAACTTGCCAAAAGTAAATTTGTTTGGGACCAAATTCACCGATTATTCATTCCATTTTATATTAATATAATTTTCTTCATTAATTTATACACTTGAGTCGGATTGATTTTTTGCACGAGAAATCTCTGAATCAAATTATACACAATTATACACATGAGTTGAGATTTGAACATCAAATTCACTTAAATTAAGAGCACTCCTTACCAACTCGCTTATACCTTGAGTTTAAACAATTACCAATTTGTGGAGAGAAATAAATTTTAAAAATTAGATTTTACATTAACGTCATATGCTTTGGTAAAGAATTTTGAAAAATAGAAGGAAAATATATATATATATATATTTTCTTAGCATTAAAAAAATTGGTTAAATGAGAAGAGACAAATCAGAACATTGTTAAGTTATTGAATAATCATTAATGCAGTATTCCTTACCTAGTATTTGTTTCCTACTTGGTTTCTAAAAAGTCCAGGTTCATTAATAAGAAACCAAATCTTTTGTCAAAAAGAGTTTGGCAAATTGGACTTTGGATATATTAAATAAAACAAAAGACTTCACAATTCAGAAACTAGGAAGGATATTGCAAAATCAAGGGATTCAATTGCGGACAAAGTTTTTCTTCCCCACCTTTGTATATATATTTTTAAAAAGTTTTTTTTTTTTTTTTTAATTTGAGATATCAAACTCATAATCTCTAAAAATCATAAGCGAGAGTGTTTCCAATTAAATTACGATATCCTAATATTGTTAAAAAATTAAGAAAGGAAAAATTACTTATTGAATGAGATAATATTGTTTCATAGTTCTTACCCAATAATTAAAAAATATGAAAGTAGTATAAAATTTTCCATTTTCCATATATTATATATATATATATAAAATATGTTTTTTGTCCCCTATTTTGTTTGTCATTTGGTAATTTAAGAACAAGAAATCAATAAAAGAAGTCACGTTTTTTAACCCGTTAACTTGGGAGAGTTGGTGCTCGAACTCCTAATGTTTCCTCTAGGGCGGATGATCGAGGTTTTGAATCTCCCCGGAGTGGTTAGCGCCAGTTTAAAAAGCTCTGGGTCAAGCTCTCACTCTCAAGTAAGAGTTGAACTCTGCGAGCGCTCCGCACGCCAAGTCTGGATTAGTCTCACCAAATAAGGTGGACACCGGACGTCGCACAAAAAAAAAAAAAAAAAAAAAAAAAAAAAAGAAGTCACGATTTTTCTTTTCTTTTCTTTTCTTCCTTAGAGTGGTTTTTGGGGGATTGGTTTTGATTCTTCCTTACGGTCCCCTTTCCTTTGTGTAATAATGTCAACATACTGGCAACTTTTTTTTTTTTTGCCCCACAAATATCCTTAAATCGTACAAATACTATAATAATAATAATAATATAAAAAAAAAAAATCTAATGAATTTTTTGGAAGGAAAGTGGACATGTGGCTGATTAAGTGGAAAAAAGTTTTTTTTTCCTTCAATAAAATATTATATATATATATATATATATATTGGAAGCTAGTTCAATTCTGAATTAGTAAAAAAAAAAAAAAAAAAAAAAAATTTGCAAGTAAAAAAAGAAGAAAAGAGGGGGGAGCTGGCGTGATTGCATCGTGTGGTTTTATTTTCTTACCGTGGATATCACGAGCAGTTTTTTTTCTTATTCCAATCTATAATCAATGAGACAGTTTTTATTATTGTCTTTCTTCTTTTTTTTTTAAACATACTAAAATTTTATTTAATTTTTTTTTAAAAAAAAATAATATTAAATTAACACATGAATGATTAATAGATTTCCTTTAAACTGTTTGTTTTTTAAAAAACTTGAAAACTATTTTTTTAAAAAAAATATTAATTTGTGCGTAAGAGAATGTTGAAATCATATTAATTTTTTTTTTAATACTTTTTTCAGTTTAAATATCATCAAAATTTTACAGAGAAAAATTTTAAAATATATAACAACTTTAATGCAGGATTTAATCATTTGTTTATTTTCTATTTCATCTTTTTCAAGGTAACGGTTTTTTTTTTTATTATTTCATTTAAAAAAATATAATACTAAGAGAAAAAAAAAATAATATTAATTGATTTATTTGACCAGATGTAACAAACCAGTAGTCAAAAAATATTATTCCTTTTTATTAGGTACTCTTTATTACTTTACGTACTTAACTTTTGTTTTTATGGATAAAATATTAATTGATTTAATAGTTTGTACAAAATCATAAAGTTCTATATGACTTTGTTAATAAGAAAAAAAAAACTTTTTTTTATTAATTTGAAATATTTTTGTATTATTATCAACTAAATTACGTTTTTTAACAACAAAATATATATATATATATATATATATATATATATATATATATTTAAGACACCTTAAGCTAAAGAATTTGATTTTTTATGAGGGGGAGACGTTCAAGAATATACAACTTAGGATTCATTCTCTAAGTCAGTCCAACTCATTATATATATATATGTATATAGAATATTGGGACTTACAATAGTAATTATATATTGACAAAAAGAATTATATGACAAAAATTCAGGTACCTAAAAATGATGTTTTTTTATATTATTTTATTTAATTTATTTTTCATTTTAATTCTTGGACTTTTAGGCCACTTTATTAATGATATTTTGACTGTATTCATCTCTCGAAAAGTCAACAGTTAGAGTTTACTTTTGTAAATACCAATTTGTTCAAATAACTGAAAAACAAAAATAAACTATTTAATCCAAATGGCATTAGTCAGTTGGTGGGCACACAATGCTGTCACATTTCAGGAGTTTTCCTTTTTTTAAAAAAGGAAAAAAATAAATAATAATAAGCCTAGATTTTGGATGAAGGTACGATATTTAAATAGTAAATTTAACAATATTATTTACAAAATTAATAAATTATTCTTTTTTTTTTTTTTTTTTAAAAAAAAAAATCTGAAAATTCATTTTTCTTTTAAGAATTGGCATAAAATTATACTTTAAAAAGCACAAAATTAAATCGTAAAGCAAAGGATTTGGTGTAACGTGTAACTTTAAATCCTACATAATGTTTGAGAAAAGGAAAATAAATTAATAAAAAATAAAAATTATTGAAACAAAAAGGGAAAAAAAAAAAAAAAAAGGCTATTTGGGGTGGTATTTAATTTAGGGTTCACCTTAATTTCCATTACCATGTAATTTCAATTTTCGGCCAAAAAAACATACCATTTTATGTTACCATGTTGTGCACACTCACTCCTCTTTGTCTATATCTTATATATATATATATTTCCATATGTGACCATTAATTCTATCACATTAACAACTTTATTCACATTCTAATTTTCCATAAATAGTTATTAAGACAAATTTCTGTTAGAAAATTTTGAATTTGAATAATTGATGAAACAAAGAATTAATATAATTTTATGAGATATATAAATTATGATAATTGATAACTATCTCATACGTCAAATCTCTTAAAGATATTATCGTAAGTTAAATTAACCTTAAAAATTAGCATACTTATCTTTCTATATATAGATATTTATTATAAACATTGAGGTTTTAAGATAATGATATTAATTTTTTTTTTCTTCAATATTAATTTTGCTTAGCACGTGTTAAATTAAATTAAATTGACACGTATATTATTGATTAAATTTTTTATATAACGTGTTAAAGTATATTTTAGACGCACGTTAAGTTAATAAATTCAAATATTTGGAGTAATAACTAAAATATTCAACAAAAATAATTTATGTCAATAAGTCAAAAACACAAATAAAAAAAAAGTCAATAACAAAAATAGTTATTGAGACACAATTTTTAGGACAACAACTGAATGTTTAGACTAATAACTAAAATAGTTATTTAAACAAAAAATTTAGACTAATAAATAAATATAAAAAGTTAGGAATTATATTTAAATATTATTATTTTTATTTAAAAATATATAGCATATGAGTTCCAAACATATTAAAAATAAAAATATCTCAAATTAAAAAAAAAAAAGTGAGATAATTATTAATTATCAATAATAATACAATATATATTTCTCAAAATTTGGATTAAAAAAGAGAAAATTTATATTATTGCTCTCTTAATTAATATTTCAATTACTACGTGCATTCAATGAATTATAATTTATGATTTTTTTTTTTAAATAATATTTTTACTGCTGTAGATCTGAAGTCTTAAATTTTTTACATTTTATTTGTTTAAAAAATATGCTTTAAATTCTACACGCTCAATAAAATTAACTTTTATATTTAATGTCGTCATCATTATTTTTTACGTCAAGTAAATACTTGTTTAAGTCTGATTTTTCTTTATTAATGTACTATTTTTTATTATTTTATTTAGAAATCATAATATATAGCGTGTCTCGAACTCATGACTTCTCAGCTATAAATGAAGTTGTTACCAATTGAGTTACATATTGTTAACTGTTTTTATTAATGTAATAGATAATGTATCTAAATATTATGAATATACATATTAAATTTTTTTTTTTTTTTTTTTTATGAATTTTCTAAAAAAATAATACACCGTGTCAATAAATTAATAATTTAATCCCATTAGATAATATCATTATATTAAGCACTGTAATAAAAAAATATCCCGAAGATTTTTTTAGTGGTGCGAATCAAATGAATATTTATCCAAAATCCCAAATAGAAAAGGGAAAAAAAATCTCAAAAATATATTAAAAAAAGTGATTTCAAGATGACAATCTTTAAAAAAAAAAAAAAAAAAAAAAAAAAAAGGAAAAATCAAACTCTTACCAAAAAGTTTGACTAAGAGTGGACAGAATCCTTGTGGACCTTAATTATAGATATCAATTCAATCCAATTTATAAAAAGGAAAAGAAATAAAATAAAATCTTCCTTTTCTATTGATTTAATTAATTAACATTTTACATTTTTTTTAGAAAATGTTTCTTTTTCTTCACAATTTTTTTTTCTAAAAAATTACTGTAATATTTTTACATAAAAAGGTGGGGGAAGATTTTGACTTGGAAGATTATTGTAAGAAAAAGCAGAACAAACGTCAAACGTTGTACAGTAACGGCGTCAAGTTTTTTAACAGAGTTTGATGAGGAATGGTTGGATGCGGATGAGGATAGAAACGGATAGAGAAAGGACCAAATCTTCCTTTTCCCCGCCCCCCGTCAATTTTCATCACTCACATTTTTTTTTCCCCTCTCCCATTTCTCTTTCGTCACGTCGCGTCGCCTCGTTTCTCTTTCTTTCTTCTTTTCCCTTTTTTTTTCATTTTATCTTCCGCGGCAACAGGTGAAAAAAAAAAAAAAAAAAAAAAAGGAGAGGAAAAAATAATAAAAATCTATGGGTGATTTCTTATTTTTACAGTCTTTTTGTATGTTTTTTCGTTGAGAGGGAAGAAAAGTATTTACTGCAAATTTCGTTTTTCTTTTCCTTTTCTGGGTTTATATTTACGGAGAGTTTTATCTATGGGTAATTGTAAAATTTAGGATTTTTTAAAGAAATTTAAAAAAGAGAGAGGAAAGGAAGGAGAGAGGGGAGACTGTCGTGGAGAAAGAGGCTTTTAAGAGTTTTGTTTGTTTGTTTGTTTGTTTCTGTTTTTCAAGAATACAACAGAGGTTTGAAAGGGAAGAGAGGAAAGCAACAACTCAGAAAACTCAAGAACCAGAGAACACAGAATTCACAATTGTCTACAATTCCGAATTTTACGTTCTTGTTTTCGCTTCTTTCTATTCCTCACGTATGATTTTCAGATACATACAAACTTTGTGTGTGTAACCCGAACCCTTTTCACATACAGACAACAGAGAAGAGAGAAGAGAGAAGAGAGAAAAGAGAAAAAAAAAAGAGAGAAATTTCAATTCCTCCCTTCAATTTCTTTTTTTTTCTTCTCCCTTTCTCCTCTCCCCTCTAAAACCCCCTTTTTATGTTTTCTCCCTTTTTAATTCGACTTGTTTGTACAGAATTCTCCCTTTTTCTAATGCCATCAGCAATGTTTGCTTGAAGCGGCGGCCTTTGATATGATCAAAAGTCATTCCGCTAGGCTCTGATTTTAGATGATGAAATCAAATTTCTTCTCTTCTCTTTTTTAATTTTAAAACCTGTGGTGTGGTGGTTTGGTAGATTAAATAAATGGGTGATATAGGGGCTGTTGAAGCCAACGGTGTCGTAATGGAGGAACGTTTGGTATCTACCAACCCTGATCCCTCCACAATTTCGGAAGATTATTGGGCTGTTGCTGAGCAGGCGACCCAGGAAGTGGTAAATTCTATACACCCAACTCTTGACTCTGAGGAGAAGAGGAAAGACGTCATTGATTATGTGCAGAGACTCATTAGATGTTCTCTTGGATTTCAGGTCTGATTCCCTTTTTTCCTTCAATTTTTGTTTTTGCATGTTGCTCTTTCTCAAGATTTCTTTTTTTTTTTTTTTTTTTTTCCTTTTGCTTCTTTTGGGGATTCCTGGTCTTGCTTTGTCTCAACTTACTTGTCTGTCTTACGTGGGCCCTCTTCTTCTCTTCATTCTCTCGTAGTTCTTTTTCCTTTTAAAGCAAATTAAAATCTTGTTTAATGTGGCGTGTCATTTGATTCTCAATCCATCCATGTTATTTTACTTTAATAATTGTGTGTAATGGAACTTAGAATTGTTTTATTTTATATATGGTTTCGTTTTTTTTTTTTTTTTATTTTTTATTTTTTATTTTTTATTATTAAGTGGGAGTATTTTCTATGTGTTCTTTGGCTTTGGTGAATTTGAAAGGCTACTGCTTCATTCATTATGGTTTGAAAGGTTTCATGTTCTTAAGTTTGCATATTTATGAATGGGATGTTACGAGTTTATCCATCCTTTGCATTTTGAAGTTAAACTGTAAACAGGGGTTTAGCCAGGATGCATTTCTTCTCATTATTATTTATGTAACAGGTATTTTGAGCTTTTCCTCTGCTCTTTCTATTTCAGGGCTGTGAGAAGTGGAATCTTATTCTGCTTTGGCTGAGATTTTTGCAATCAATTTCTTACAGTTTACTCTAGGAGCTGGGAACAAAATGCATTTAATTTTAGTTAATTGTATCTTTTATTTTCAATTTCCAGCTTGCTTTCCTTGTAACTAGATGTATCTTCCGTATGCTTTGCATAATCATATATGCTGCAAGACCTTTTAGTCAAAGTTTGTTTCAGTTGAGTTTGTTAACATTCTGTGATCCAATAGGTCTTCCCTTATGGTTCAGTGCCTCTAAAGACTTTTCTTCCTGATGGAGATATTGACTTGACTATTCTCCATGATCCTTGCGCTGAGGCATCTTGGGTTAGTGATGTTCTCTCTGTTCTGCAAGCAGAAGAGCAGAATGAATATGCTGAATATGAAGTGAAGGACACCCAATTTATTGATGCCGAGGTAATCTAACTCTGAATGAAAAAGAAAAAAAAATTGTTCTCTTGCTTTCTTGGGAATGAATTGGGTCACGGAAATATCTTTATCAGTTTTTCTTATATTTGTACTGTAGTTGCAAAGGACACAGAAAATAAATTTCCATGTTCATTTTTTGGGAGCTCTGTCTGTTCCATTGATATGAAATCTATGATCTAGCCCTTTTACTTGGTAAATGTTTACGTTTCATATTTCTTCACAAACCATAGATGCACTTCCCTTTTTGTGCTGGGCTTGTACTTTGATTCTTGGGCTAATTGACAGATTAGATTCTTATTACAAGGATGCTATTTTATGCATAATTTTGTTCTGGTACTTGTACTTTCTTCAGCTATTACTTTTCAGTTTTCTGTAATTCTAACTAGAAGAATGTGTTTCTTGGCTCACAGGTTAAACTTGTGAAATGCCTTGTACAGAATATTGTTATAGATATCTCCTTCAATCAAATGGGAGGACTTTGTACCCTTTGTTTCCTTGAGCAGGTAAATTAAATCCTCCATTTCTGGAGAAGTGAATATGCTTACTGCTTGCTTCCTTCGTGTGTAACTTCCATTCATGTTATGATATTTGAATTCCTGTTGTACTCACCATTTTCAAGTTTTTCATGGCTCTTCAAATGGTACAGATATCTAACTTCTGTTTTCCGAATTTTGCAAATTTCCCTTCATTACTTGACTAAATACAAGTTAATGTCCTCTGGAATGAGTTGATTTTGATATTCTAAAAGGTTCATTTGGACCTTAGCCTTAATGGCAGTAGGAATAACCTTTATAGTTTGACATTCCACTAAAAGCTTCTTTCTTTGCCCTGTTTTTTTATCAGGTTGATCGGCTTGTTGGGAAAAATCATCTCTTTAAGCGCAGCATTATCTTGATAAAAGCTTGGTGCTACTATGAAAGTCGCATTCTTGGTGCACATCATGGTCTGATATCTACATATGCTTTGGAAGCACTGGTTCTTTATATATTCCATCTGTTCTATTCGTCCTTAAATGGCCCTTTAGCGGTAATTTTCATTGACTTTGCTGATTGGAATGCTGTTTGATCTGCTATAGAATGTTTGACTTGACATACTTGTTTTTATTTTTATAGGTTCTATATAGATTCTTGGATTACTTCAGCAAATTTGACTGGGAGAACTACTGTATCAGTATAAATGGTCCAGTTTGTAAATCTTCTTTACCTGATATAGTGGGTAAGTGGTATCTTTCTGATTACGAAGTTCTTTCTGTTTTTTTTTTTCTTCTCCTTTTAGTAGTTTTTTTTGACCATCTGACTCTGTATGCTCGTGTTTCCCTGCACTTGCTAAATTCTCTTTTCCACCACCCCTTTTTTTAAAATAAGAAAATTACAATAATGAAAGGAAAAGAATATACATACATATCTCTGGATTGATGTAGAGGTAAAGTGATGTTTACTTTTCTAGCTCCTTGCTTGCTTGCAGTTAAGATGCCAAAGGGCAAAGGGAGTGATTTATTCCTTAGCAAAGAGTTTTTGAGCAATTCCATGGAGATGTTTTCAATTCCATCCAGGGTTTCAGAAACAAGCTCTCGAACTTTTTTACCCAAACACATTAATATAATCGACCCCCTGAAAGAGTATAACAACCTTGGACGCAGTGTCCACAGAGGTAAGTTTTTGACTTTTTCTGCTATTGCAAATGGTATAGGTATGATTATCATGTTTTAAAAATTGTATGGTGCCATTTCTTTTAGAACCCTCACTCCCTTGAGAATCTTGTGTAAATAGAACACTAAACGTTTACGGAAGATTTCACCTTCCTCACAGGAACACCTATCTTCATTATTAGGGTTATATGGGATTTTGACTAAGTGAAGCTTTTTTTTTTCTTAGTGAGATTTTATAAGCTTGCTGAATTAAATTTCAAATGGAAATTTGATGAACATAAATAGTTGAGGAAAATGAAAGTGAATTTCTCAGGAAGCCTGCCTACAAATTTATGACAAGGTTCTCATGCATTCCATTTCTTTCATCTCTTCTTTTGCAATATCCTGCCACCTTTAAAGTGGACTGTGCTGTAGAAAGTTTTCTTCAACTTGTCTCAAAAGTGTGTTGTATCATCCATTATCACCATAGTTTATTGGTTCATCAATTCTCCTTTTTGTTTAACTTCTGCAATGATGCTTTACAAATTTAAGAAATGAGCTTTTATGTTTTTATTCGTAAACTTGACTGTGTCCACAGGTAACTACTACCGCATACGTAGCGCTCTTAAACATGGGGCTCGCAAGCTTGGGAAGATTCTTTCTTTACCTAGAGAAGACTTAGCTGATGAGATCAAGAAATTCTTTTCAAACACTCTTCAAGGCCATGAAAAGAACAAGCCTGATTCACAATATGGTTCTGAAGGCTTTGGTATTTTCTGCCCATTTTCCCCTGGTGAAGTTTTTTCTGAAGATGACATGTATCCAAGACCGTCATCTGTTGGTGATCTTGAGGAATCAATTAAAATAGTTCCTTGGCAAATGATGTGCAACTACAGCTATTCGTTGGATGGCCCCACTGTTTCTGGGCACTATCTTAATGGTGATGATTATGATTTTGCTACTTATAGTTCTGCTGATTTCAGGACTTCAAATGGTACCTCAGATTGTTCAGCAAGTAGCAACCACAGTGGTTCTTTTTTTGGGCAATGTTGTCAGGCACCTCAGCTACACTTACCCAAGCCATCTACAGAAAATGGACTCTTCAACCACAGCAACCAATCTGATGATGTTAAAGAGAAGCTGGATCTAGTGCCATGCCTGGAAGATAGTATGAATGATATGGAGATGGTCAACATATATCCGTCATGCGAGGATAATTGGGATAGTGTTTTCTCCTGCAGTTCGGCAGCCTCCAGCCCAAAGACAAGTGTTCTGGAAAGCTTAGCCCTTGACTTTAGAGAAAGGGATTCATCTAGTGTTGTTGAGGCAGAAGCATTAAATCCTTTGGCAGATCTCAGTGGGGACTATGATAGTCACTTAAGAAGTCTGCTGTATGGGCAGGGTTGCCTTGGGTTTTCTGTATCGCCTCAAAGCAAGAAGCTGGGGGATTGTGCCAACCAATTGCGGCCTTTTAGATCAAACTCATTTTGTCAGACAAACTTAAATACTTGGGAATCATCTGCCAGAATTGCTCGATCATATTCTGTTTTTACTTCTGAAGAGAAATTAAAAGCTCGAGGAACAGGAACTTACTTGCCGGTTAGTATTTTCTTTATTTTGTACTCAAGTTTTGTTTATCTTTATGCATCCAATTAAGCAAAGCTGCATATATTTGTGGGCTTACTGTCTTGTTCTCTCCATGTTACAGAATTCTTTCTGCAGAGATAGACTTTCACAGGGGAAGGTCATGAACAAAGATCCAGGAGTTTATGATCAATTCCAGAAACAAACTCATAGCAATGGCGTTGTTCCTGGTATCTCAGAGATAAATAATAATAGTTCAGGTAAAGGCAGCTGTGAGGTGGTCTCAAATGGATTGGATCCTACCCAATCCCATAAGATACCTGGTGGAGTCAACCAGTGTGTCCATTCCAAGGATGGTGAAGCTCGTGCCAATGGCAACTCTGGTTCATCTTGGAGAATTGAATTTGGTTCCTTAGGAGACCTTGCTGATAAGTTGATTTCTAAATCTGAAACTTGCAGTGAAACAACAGTTGGACCAACTTCAACAACTAGCAACGGAGACAAAAGGTAAGTAGTTTTATAGGAGATTGTCGAAATCATCCTTTCACCATTCCTTTTTCCTCTATGTAAAACTACATTGACATTTTCTTTTATGTGTTGAAGAGTCTCAGATAAGTCATTCCACCTGAAGAATGAAGATGAGTTTCCCCCTCTTTCCCTATAATGATATATGATGATTTTAAGGTTTTTTAGCAATTTGGTTTGACTTTGTAAAAAAGAAAAAAAAAGAAAAAAAAAAGAAAAAGATTGACAAAAATAGTGAGAGAATAGTAGTAGAATTCTAACAGAAGGTACAGATCATAGGGCGTTTTTAAGTTAAGAGAGTTGAGATAATATTTACTGTTTTGACTATCAATCAAAGAGAAGAGCTCAGCCAGCCCGCCAGCCACCTAGCCATCTTTAATAACTCATAGTTGTTTTGGTGGCTGCTTTCTTTTTGGCCCCTATAACCTTCCATCAGTTGTTTCTTGGCTTGGATCAGTTCGGCTTGGCTCGACTCGTTTTGTCTTATGTTGTCGTGTGGTTCAATATTCGTTGGCCATGGACCAAAAAAATGGGGTATTATTTTTTTTTGCCAGAGTTTATGGGAAGTATTGGGTTTAGAGTTTGGGATGTAATACTGATAACTGTGTTTGTTTATAGTGATAGTTGTTGTTTTGTACACCAATACTTACCTTTTCTATCAAGAACAAGTTGCTTGATTTTCAATAGAAATATTAAATTGTACATTCACCCAGACAAGCATGGGCTGCGCAATCTGTCTTTTTTTTTTTTTTGGTTTTCTTTAGATAACGTAGCATTTGTCCCTGCATTTGGTTTGGTGTTTGAAAAAGAGGTCTAAAGATTTCTTTTATCATCATTTTCGTCACATAATAATCAGCAAACAAGTGGAATACAACTGACATGGCAGAATACAATGTTTCTTCCACCTTTTCTTAAATATGGAAAAAAATAGTTATTTTTTTTTTTTTTTTTTTTTTGTTTGTTTGTGCATAGTTGATTAATTTAGATTTTATTTTGTTGCATTCTTGATTCTTGTTTGATTTTATTTACTTGGTTATAATGTGGAATCGATAATCTTATATAAAATTAAAAAAAGAAATTGAAATATTTTATATAATATATATATATATATATACATATATATATATATGATTATAATCATTTATATCCACATTTTAAAATATTTTTCCACCAACTAAAAACGTGGCTAATTTTTTTTTCTTTCTTTCTTTCTTTCTTTATTAATATTATTACTTTCTTTTTTTAAAGAGTCAAAAAATGTGGATTTGCAGGCAAGGCTGATGAACCTGTCATTTTAGGAGATAGAATAGTAGATATCAACTTTTAATTGGTCAACATTTTAATTATATATGAATATATATATATATATAAATATTTAAAGAGTGATATGCCAAAAAAATCAGAGGAATGTGAGATAACAAAAATGTGTACGATTACATATATTCACTTTATTTAAATTCTTTAATATTCAAATTAACAGACTAAATAGAACCAAAGAAGAGAATATCCAAATACATTTTTGAGTATTCCATAGTATCAAAGTAATGAGAGAATTAGAGTGAGTGTATAGCGTGTTTTTGAGAATAATAGTTTTTTACGTAGTTTCTTCAAAGTATTGTCTCTTACTGTCTAGTTATTAGGAATAAGCCAATAAGGGCTAGCCAAGTGTCCTTAATATTGATATTTTTTTTTTTACTATTCTGTCTACTTTTTTATATTTTTCTTACATTTCATTTTCAAATATAAGAATTTTCTTTGATTTCTAAAGATCAAACTTTTTTTTTCTTCTTTTAGAAGAATTATCATTTAAACTCAATTTCTATCCGACTATTTTCTCGATTTTCATCTTTTTCATAAATTATCTTTGAAGTTTATAATACGTCCGGGATCACAGAGATTGTTGTTGAAGGATGAAGATGGACTCGAGCCCTCCTTGCAGATGATGATTTTGATCGGTGCTCAAAATGCTATGAATATAGATATAATAGTTCTGTTGTTATTTTTGTTATTTTTGTTTGTTTTTGTTTGTTTTTGTAGTTATTTTTTACTATGCTAAATTTTTTTAGATTATATGTTATCTTTGTTATCATGTTCATTTATTTATATGTAATATTTATTTTTATTAATGAATATTCAATTATAAAAAAAACACATCACATAAAACTACCAAATGACTATGAAAATTTTAAAATAAAAAAAAAAAATATATATATATATATATATATATATTTTTTTTTTTTGGCTTAGGGGTTGATATAAACACGTGGAGAAGTATGGGTCAACTCTATTGTACTGGAGGAGAGAGAAATAGCAAATTAGTCAATGTTAAGAATATTTACAAAAGTAGTGAAAGGTGGGTCCCAATTATTAACAGAAACTATGTGGATAAGAGTAACTGGTAAAAAAAATTGGGAGCTGTTTCGGGATGCCTCGTCATCTTCCCTTCATCCGCTTCTTTCTTAATTATGACTGAAAGCGATGGACCATTACCGCGCTTTATACCTATATCAAGAACAGTAATCGTGCAACACCGCCATTTTCTTTTTCCTTTGAAGATGAACTGAAAAAGACGTGTCCACCAAAAACAAACGCGTGCTGTACTACATGCTCACGACTCTTATCCTCCTTCAAAAGTCGTACACCAATTTGGGCTGGTAAAATTTTTTTACCCCCTTCGTTTTAATAAGAAAAATTATAAATAAAGTAATAGTTTGTTCGTAAATGATTGAGTAACGATTTCTGATTTTGCCACATGTGATAAATGGGATTCTGCTTCCAACTAAATGTCATACGATGAAGGTCAAGGGTCGAGATGTGTTTTCAGTGTTAATTCTATGATGATTAAATCATTAACCGAATCAAGAAGACCCTTAGGGAATTAGAAGATATTTTGTAATATTTGTCTTTTATTCTATATGTAAGAGTGTGAGTTATTGTTTATGTGGAGAGAGAGGTCCAACAGGGAAGTGCAGTCTGAATTGGTGGGTTCAAACACTGCTTATCGGATTAGATACATTTAATGCGCTAGTATATTTCCGTGTCAAAGATCATACATTTTGTGTGGTACTTGTAATTAGCAGTTGAACTCTAAAGGAGGCCTATTTGGGATGCAATCAACTCGTCGTGACATCTACCAAAAAACTCCCTAGTTTACGTGGATTTTTTGGGATTTCAATCCATCTCAATAAATTAAAAATGTTAGACTTTCATGAAAATGAAAAGTTATATTCCAATTTCTCCTACAAAATAAAAATATTGGGGGGGTGATTCTCATTTCTTTCTTTAGCATAAATAAAGAAAGAAAAGTCATAGTGAATTTTTGATACGGAAAGAATTGGAATAATGCCGTTTTCCAAAAAGAGATAGTGAATCTTCCACAAATTGTGGTAAAATGGAAAACTAAACAACATTTAATTTATATATATATATATATATATATTATATAATTTTGACCAAAAAGTCTATTTTTGGTGTTTATATTATTAGATACTTGATTGAATTTTTCTCTACATTTATTATTTTTATATATTTTAGTCCATATTATTTTTTTTATTTATAATCTATAATTATTTTGAATATGACATATACGTGTATAATTAAATAATACATATAAAATATAAATCGAGTTACAAAAATATTATTTGATTTTTTAGGGACTGGAAGTGGAAAAAAAAAAATGTTGGGGGGTTTTTAAGATAAATATAATTTTATTGTAAGATTTGTTTTATTATTAGGTTTGCAATGCATGACGTACAAGTGTATGTATAAGTTGCCACTTTGGTAGTTAGTACAACCAAAACAAAATATTTTATTTTCTGCTCTTAATTGTTTTTGGATTATGTTATTATTATTATTATTATTTTCTTAATATTATAAAAAATGATGATGAAAGAGCCATATCAGCAATTCGTCCTTTTGTCAAATGTTGATTGGCTGTTAGCTGATTTCCTCCCAACGAAATAGAGTTCAACGATAATAGATAACGTAATTCTGAACATTATAATTTTATTTTCTTTTTTAATAATTGAAACGAAAAGAAGAAACACTCGATTGAACCATACAATAAATCCACAAAGGAAAAATTCAAACTTGGCATCCTTTATTTTTAAAAAAAAAAAAAAAAATTAATAATTTTATATTTTAAAATAACTATATTTGACTCAAGACAAAGAGACTGGCTCTATATTACAATTATAGTTATTACCAGAGAATTATTCGATGAAGATAAGATTACATAAATACAAGTTTTAAGTGAAATTTTTATTAATAATTTACTACGCTTTTTGGGTTTGAAAATATTTTGATGGGAATATAATAACGCCGTTAGAAAGAGACAGAAACGTCATATGACATGGGTGGAGTGGTGGGCGCAAACAAACTGAACAGTAACAGAAGGCAGAAGCAGCCAAGAAGGCACAATGTGGATCCCCCCACAGAGAGTTCCGTAATATATTTCTCCGATGGTCGGACCCTCCAAAAATACATTCAATCAATCAGAGCCTCAAATCACATGGTCCCATGTCCGCCACCTTACATCAAGAGCAACAATTGTTGTAAACATTCGATGCTTTCTCTTTCTTAGCTTCTCCAAAATTTGTCTTACTCTTGCTCTAATCATCCTTGTTTGCTAGTATTAATCTAATCCCTTGCAAAAAATTTTGTTTCAAAATACTCTTTCTTGTCATTTTTCTCAACAATCACTCTCTATAAATCTTGTTTCTTTTTGGTTCTTCTTCTTGATCACAAACCACAGGAGGAAAAAGAAAATGGAACAGGAGAAAATTAGCCACAGATTCTTCAAGTTCAGGGAACTGCCACTTTTTTGCAGTTAAAAGTTGCCCCTGAAACTTTTTTCAAGATTATATAATATATTTTTAACACAAAATTTTCAAGAATTTTTGAGAAAAGTCGAAATCTTGGAAGAACCCCCACAGAAGAAGAAGCTGAGAATTTTCTGTCATTAGTCAGTGTATATTGTTTCCCAACATTTCGTGCTCATCTTGTGCTGTCAAATCGACCTACTTTCTTAATTCCAATCAAATGCTTGCTAGTAGGAAGTATCAAAACGACTCCTCCTCACGCGCGGTTGTGGAGATGGCTTGGATTATGTTAAGTATTGACTACTCCAGACTCTTTTGGCTTCTCTTTGGTGTATTCTCTTACGAAAACCATGAGGGAAAGCCTCGGATTTAGATTCCTTTTTTCTCTTGACCTTCTTCTTTCTTCTTTCTAATTTTCTTCTGCAATTTTTCTTTTTTCTTTTGGCACTCAAAAAAATCTCGTTAGTGAAGAAAGTTGTAGTTAAAATACAACTTTTGTGTGTGCTTGTTGTCGCTTCTTGTATTTGGTGTTTTACCAGAACCAAAAACATGTATAAAGGAAGGCTACCAAACCAGACTGAAGAATCAGTGGATGATCATGGCTATGCTGAAACTGATCCAACCGGTCGCTATGGTCGAGTAAGTTTTGGTCTTTTCTCTCCCTTCTTCTTGATATGCATGCATGTTTCTCACTTTAGATGTTGGTTCTTGATAGCCATGATCTTTACTTTTCTCTTTTAGCATTAAAAACTATGTATCTTCAAAAGATACTAGTTGCTTCTTTGGTGTTTTTATTTTAATATGTTAAGAGGAGGGACTTAAACAATACAAAGTCAAAGGATGCAAGGAATAAATTAAGCAACTCTTGTGATTGATTATTAGATTTCTTTTGTTCTTTCTGCATTTATTTGAGTTTTGGAAATCTTCTGTTGCTTTGATTAATTAAAGATAAGTGGTCCTGTTTCTTGATTGGAGGGACTATATTTAAATATACATACTGTAGATATCAATCTTGGGGTTCTTTCTTCCTAGATTATTTGGGAAAGGATTATGGAAATAGAGTTAAAAAGGGATAAAAAGATTTAGCTTTAGCTACAGGGATACTGTATCTAATATTCAAATATGGATGTGCCTATTTTTGCCTAGCTGCCTTGTTCTTTTGAGTATGCCAATTTTTTATTTTTTTTTTGGATCCATCCCTTAAGTAGAAATGCCTACTTTGAAGTTTATGTGAACAAGCAACTAAATACATGGCTAAGTTTTGTTTTTGGATTTCAGCACCTGAATGATCATTTTTCGCCTATGTGTCTGAATTAGCCTGATGGATGAGTATATTTGTTACCAGTTTCAGGAGATTCTTGGCAAAGGGGCAATGAAAACAGTGTACAAGGCTATTGATGAGGTCCTCGGAATGGAAGTAGCATGGAGCCAAGTGAAATTGTATGACTTGCTGCGTTCCCCGGATGACTTACAACGCCTTTATTCTGAAGTTCACCTTCTCAGCACCCTTGATCATGCTTCTATTATCAAATTCTACACATCCTGGATTGACATTGATCACAAGACCTTCAATTTTATCACTGAAATGTTCACTTCCGGAACCCTTAGAGAGTAATTCCTGATCCCTCTTTTTGTTTATTTCAAGAAAACCATTAGGATTCAACCTTCTCGAAAACTAGACTGCATGTCGTCCATTGCAAATGAGAAGTTGGAATCTTGAAACACATTCAAAATCACTGAATTCACTACATGAGTGGACACTTCTTCTTCTTACGTCGAGAAATTCAGAGAGAGAATTTACATACTAGGTGAAACTAAAATAGTATCTGAAGTTAGTACAGATTGCTACATATATATATATATATATATATCATACCTGTACATAATGTAAACTTTTCACTTTGGCATGGTATTAACTACAGTCCTGCCTCTGCCTCTGACACTGATAACATGATATCTTAAGGTAGCTGTTTGTTTCAGTGCCTTATCTTTTGAGACTCCATAGGGAAAGGAGTTCAACAGACTCTAAATTGGCTAGTACAAGCTCTGGAATTAGAGAGAACATATATTTATCTAAGTTAGAAGCAATCTTGCATTGTCTAATGTCAAGTTGAAACAATTTTTCTTTTCAAGTTAATTTTGGCAGTTGCTTTATAACGAGTGTTATTGATGCTATTTTTTGCAATGCAGATACAGGAAAAAGTACAAGAGGGTAGATATCAGAGCAGTGAAGGTTTGGGCTCGCCAAATTCTTGAAGGCCTTGTTTATTTGCATGGTCATGATCCTCCAGTTATTCATCGGGATCTGAAATGTGACAACATATTTGTCAACGGTCATCTTGGTGAAGTGAAGATTGGTGACCTCGGCCTAGCAGCAATACTTCGTGGTTCTCATAGAGCACATAGTGTTATAGGTACTCATCTCCTGCTTCACATGTCCTTACAAGTTCAGGAGATGACAATCTTAACCATTCAATTAAATATGGTATCCTTTGAACTGATTTTTGTAGACACTAAAATGTCATTGGCTATTGACTCTAGTTCTGCTTTTCGCTGGTAGGCACTCCAGAATTCATGGCACCCGAGCTATATGAAGAGAACTACAATGAGCTGGTTGATATATACTCATTTGGCATGTGTATACTAGAGATGCTCACTTCTGAATATCCCTATAGTGAATGCACCAATCCTGCACAAATTTACAAGAAAGTGACAATGGTAAGCTCAAATCCATTTTTGATGCAAGTTTCAAATCAGAATACAATCTGAAAACTAGTTATTCCTTCATTCAGGGAAAGAAGCCGAGGGCATTCTATAAAGTTCAAGATCTAGAAGCACAGCTATTCATTGGGAAATGCTTGGAGACTGCCTCAAAGCGATTATCAGCAAAAGAACTGATGCTTGATCCGTTTTTGATAGTAGACGATGTCGATGATCAGGTACTTAAAAGCATAGGAAATCAGAAGCCTTTTCTGAATGATCATATTGGAATAGAGGACCTACGGTTAAATGAGGACGCACCGAAGACCAATATGACTATTACAGGGAAGCTGAACCCTGAGGATGACACCATATTTCTTAAAGTGCAGATTGCTGATAAAGAAGGTATTATGCCCTCCATTTTCATAATGATTTAGGTGCTACTTTAAAATGGTACAAAGCTCGTGTTTCTACCTATTATTAGAATACTAGAACACAAGGTTGAAAAGATTTTTCATACCTTCAAGAAAATTTTAGTTCATTTAATATCTTCTGCTGTTTTTCAGGTGCTGTAAGGAATGTATATTTTCCGTTTGACATGCTAAGTGATACACCATATGACGTAGCAAATGAAATGGTGAAGGAGTTGGATATTACAGACTGGACACCTTCTGAAATTGCAGATATGATTGACGGAGAGATATCTGGTCTCCTTCCATCTCAAAAGAAGTTAGATCAGTCTCTGACTTCTCATTATCATACAATTGATTATGGTGAAGATGATGATGATCACAATAGTCTGTTTTATGATTTCTCATCTTGCTCATCATCCCAGGTGTCTGTCTTAGGCCTGATCACATCTGAGAGGCCGGAAGCAAATAGATGTGATTCTAATCTGATTCAAGGTATTGATCTAACCTTACTTTTTTTTTTTTTTTTAGAGAGTATTATGCATTCTTTACTTTTAGATCAAAGATTTACTATTCTGTGTCCCCAAAACATGAGGTGTAATTCTCTTAGAACTAACTATAATTGAAGAGAAGTCATGGTATGATAGAATACTGTTCTTCTTGTAGATGACATGTTTGATGACAGCTGTTCTCAGAGCTCAGGAAGGTATTCCAACTTGAATTATTGCTCTGGGGATGAATATGATCCTCAGATTAGCCCCAGAAACCCAAAAATGAATACTCAAAACCCTTCAAGGTTCTGCCCCGGAGAGAGTTCAAGCTGCCTTAATCAGAATAGGGATATATTTTTTTCAGGAGTTCCAACTTCTTTTTCTAAGGAGAAATGTGTTAGGGACATGCGTAGGTTGACAAGGAACCGCTCACTTGTGGATATGCGCAGTCAGTTGCTGCATCGATCTTTAGTAGAGGAGGTTAGTAAAAGACGTTTATTCAAGACTGTTGGTGCAGTGGAAAACATAGGATTTCAAGATCCTTATGAAGTTTCTAGAAAGACTTCGCGACTGGTTAAGAATGTCTGGTCCTCCTGTAAGAACAAGTGATCCTAGGAGAGCAAAAAAGACATTGAGCAACAACAACCCCTTCTCAAAGTCTGAAGATTTGTAAATAAATAATCCAAAAATAGTTTGTTTTAAGTTTATTGAATCTTTTGTGCATTGTTTGCTGCTGCTTCTTTACTACTTTCTCCTTCTCCAATTCTGTTTTAACTTTCCCCTTAGTTTTCACAATCTCACCATGGAAGATCTGTTTCTTTCCTTTGATCATTTTTCCTGGCGTGGAGTGTGGGGATGGTTGTTCCAGACCAAAAGTGGTCAGTCTCATCATTTCCCACACCTGGCCACTGATTCAAGTGGACCTCCTGTTAATGCTATGATTTCTTGTTTTCATCCACAATGAATTATAAGATTTCATTAACCCAAAAGGGTCAGCTTTGTAACAGAAGAAAAAAGGAAAAGTTCCTTCTTTTTCCCATTTCCCAGTTCTTGATTTTCTGATATGGTAGCAGAACAGCTTTTTATATATATATATGTATATCTGAACATTTTCTTTTTTTTCTACTGAAAAAAATACAATGATTAAGCAAACTTAAAGATTTAGCAGAAGCTTTCCAGATAGTTATTTCTGATAGTGAAGCAATACTTTTTTGACAGAGAATTTTCACAAACTGAGTTTTTTCACTTTTTTCTTAGGCAAAGCATATGTTTAGTTTAATGTTGGATTTTTGGCTCTACAAATTATGGTTTATCTTGCATGCCAATACTGGACTGTGCTGTTGAAACTTTTTCTTGGTGAATGGATACTTTTGATATAATTATTGTGCTCCAACTTTTCCCTAAAGCTCATCCCAATTTCCACTTTTATATATATATATATATATATATATATATATGTGGGACACAATAATACCATCATAATTAATTTCGAATAACAACTGAGTTAGTGGAGATATCTTCTGGCTTAAGTGAAAATCTGAGATGAACTTGTACTCACGTTTATTACAACTTTTTTAAACATAGTCTGATTTGAATTAGATGTTTGTGAATGGTAGTAGGGTTGTAATGTGTTGATTTTGTTTTTTTTTTGTTTTTTGTAATTTATCCATGTCGGTTAGTTATTTTAAGTCTCAACTAAATCGAATTTAAGCCACGTAAGACCCCTATTGGGGGAAGCTCTCCTTACATTTATCTCTCTATAAGTTCGAATTTGAGACCTTGCGGATGGGAACTAAGCTCCTTCCATTTAGACCAACCGGCTTGATTTTGTTAGTAGAAGATTGTAGAAGTAGATTCCATAATTTTTGTGTTTCTATTATTTACTTTTGGGAGTGGGTGTTATCTATGGTGACATTAAATTCCCTTTTTTAAGTCTCTGAAAGGAACCAATCTAAACAGCATTTGTGTACCGAAATGGACTCACAACTCTGAAAATCATGGGTAGTTTTGAGCATTCTTCATATGAAACAAACAGCCAGTTGTGCCTCTTCATGACTTTTTGTGTGGTCATTTTTGTGGTTCATCCATAATAATGCTTTGGAATTTGCAGTGGTCCTAATATTATTACCATTTTTTATTTTGTTTAGATTATTCGATCTTAGAAATCATTGTTTCGACTAAATTATTGAATTGTTTATAACACGATGACGCTCGTATCAAGGAAGGCTTCACCAAATCGGTAGAGTTGATGATGCATGCACTGAAAATATGCCTCCATATTTGCTGTTCGCTGACCTCATATCTAACAACCGTAGTAGATATCACCATTTTCTTTTCTTTTTTTTTCTGTGATAAAAAAATGCTTAACAAGAAAGAAATCGGCGATTAGACTTCTTTTTTTAAAGAACAGTGTTTCCCCTAACAAGTAACAACCACTGCTGACTTTGTCGTTTCTATTCTATCTACTTCTAAAAGATTCCGTCGCCGACTTTTTCCCGATTTTCTCCCCAAATTGCTTCTTCCCGAAAATCCTAACGAAGAATTTTCAACAAAAAATTAATAACATGTACTTAAAATCTCATATAATTTGATGTATTTTACTTCACACAACAAAAGATAATCATCAAGATTGATGGGGTCTTCACAGGCTTGGAGGGGATGGTTTGGCTGTGCCCTTCTGTTCTTGCCTTCTGCTTATACATATATATATATATATATATATTTCCTCAAATAATTGCAACATGTAATCATTGATCCGTTACCATATTTATTGGATGGGAAAACATGAGAAAGGAAACGAATGATATGCATGTGGAAATTCTTGATTGTCATCATCAAGAATTTACACTATAATTTGATGATGTTTTCCTTGTCATTCACTCCTTGTCACCCTTGTTGTTCCAGACAAGGAGATGTAAATAAAAACAACCAAAAAAAAAAATATAATCCTAAATCAATTGATCATATATATATATATATATGCATTCTTTGTATTGAGACATGAAATATGTGTATATATATATATATATATATATATATATATATATATGTGATGATATATATGTATAGATGATATCTGCATAACACACATATATATATATATCTATGATAACATATGAAGCCATTGTTTACTTGATTGTCGTCAAGCTTGTGACACATTTCTTTCTATTTGATTAGCTAAACTCGTAACAATCTTGTTTCCTCATTCATGTTTCTTTGGGTTCCAAGAATCAGAAAGTAGGCTGTAGGCGCAGACCCTTCCATTTCATATTATAAAAAGACAAGATTAAAAATGAGAGACAAATAACTTTTTTTTTTTTAAAAAAAAAAAACAAGAAAAAGAAAAAAGAAAAATGTAAAAGGAAATGAGCTTCACGACACAGGTAGAAGTTTCAAGATGATGTGGGCTAGGTCACCTTAGAAAAAAGTTTACTTGTCCTGTCGCGCACCCTGAGATACAGATGTGCCAAGTAAAAACAAGTGGGACGAGTTTTTACCGGATGCGTATTTTTAAGTACCAAAATATTAAATGACACTTATAATAGTTACAAAGTTACTTATCATATCTTGAACATGAACCCACAAATAGTATACTACTTCTCCGAATAAGTGTAAACTAGCAAGATCTCTTACTAACTAATTAAATAACTTCTCGAATATAACTAGTAACTCAAACTCCAACAGACAAGATATCAAGTGTGTGTCGCTCTTACTAACTAACTTCTCCGTATATAACTAGTAACTCAAACTCCAACAGACAAGATATTTTCATCATTCATTCTCTTACTCTTAATATTGAGAGCATTAAAGAAACACATATTTTCCTATTTTTGCATATTTTGAAATATTTCCTCTTAAAGTGTTCCCGATCAAAACGAGAGAAAGAAAAACCCTCTCTCTGGTGTTATTTGTGATGGGGGTTAACTCAGGCCCCTCGTTTATAGAAGGTACTGCAGAAACAAGAATTCATGTATGAGTCTGACCAAAAATTTATTTCATCTCGAATTTCGTTCTTCCAAATCTTTTTCTTTTGTGTGTGTAAATTTTATGTTATTTATTTTCTTTGTGGTCCATTGACATGATCAGACATGTGATGAATGGAGAAGGATGAACCGAAACTTGGAAAAATGCTTAACAACTACCGTTCCCATATGAATATAACTCACCTTATATGTGTTCTGGATTGCAGCATCTGATATAGATGGGTGGTCCTCTTATTGTGAACCAAAAATTATCTGCTCTCCATTCATAAATGCCATTTTATATATATATATATATATATATATATATATATATATATAACTCCAGCTGCAACAAATGTATGCGTTGTTTTTATATTGTTTTGTCACTATCGTGCCGCGTTAAAGAGATTTTTTTTTTTTTTTTTTTATACTCATTTGGAGCGTTCGGTGTTCCACCTTAAAAATTAATCTGAACTCGGCATGCGGAGTGTTCAACCAGAGCTTTTTTTAACATGATGCTAACCATCTCAGGAGATTCGAAACCTCGATCATCCACCCTAGAGGAAACATTAGGAGTCTGTACACCAACTCTTCCAAATTACCGGGTTAAAAATATATATATTTACATATCTTGTTTTTAACGTGATATTAGAGTTGAAGTTCTCGAGAAAAAAAAAAAAAAAAAAAAAAAGAAAGAAAGATACAAAAGGGGGGTGGGGTGGGGGAGCATGCGTACCATGATGAACATGCAACAGCTAATCAGTGTAATTCTCCATGTCTGAAATGAAAACAAAGCCAAAAATGATTTTGCATCCGTAGACATATTAAAGGAACCTTCTTACTCGTACATGGCAACGATATGATCAGATTTTAGGGTCCATTTTGCTTTGTGCACATCAATAACAAAGCAAAGTTTCCTTTATCTTTACAAAATAAAACTTTCACTTTAATTAGACAACAAATTCTAGCTAACTTAAAATAAAGCACCCACTACAATCTATTGCCACTTACCTGTATTTCTTTCTTTGTTTGCTTGTTTCTTTTGAAGCCCTTTTAATTTAATTAATATTATTTTTAGTATATCTCAAGATATATATATATATATATATATATATATATGATTAACCTAACTTCATATGCCAACTATTTCAATCCAGATTTACGAGCTCGTGTCTCAACTATAAGTCTTACAATATTCAGGTTAACTATTTAATTTTATTCATTGTTGTATTAAAAGAACATCTAAGTCGAGAATGGGTAATTAAACTTACCCTTATATTCATAATATATTTTTATATGCGTACAATATGGAACAAGTATTACGTAACTGTGAACCTTGTGAACAGGTCAATGAATTTATTTCATTAATATAGGGACAAGACTAGATAACCTAAGGTTTGAATTGTTTAGGACTTAGGAAAGGGTTGTCTTATTTTATACAAAGAGATAGCCAAAAAAGTCAAAATATACAAGTATGGAGGGGATTGTCTTTCTAGGGTTAGGTTTCCTGAAAGACAAGAACTATGGTATGATTGATTGTCTCCTAGTCATTAGATTTTGCTTCCAAGATAATAACAATAATAATATCCACAAATGCACCTGCACTGCAATCGGTTATCTAATTGAATTCACTATATATATATATATATATATATATATATACATTTCTGCAATAGTAATTAATGATTATTATTAGTAGTAGTAATAGCAGAAGTTTACAATTGATCAAGAAAGTGAGAAATAATAATAATATAATTTTAGAAATTGAGATGAGGAATGTTGAACCAGATTTGCTCAAATGCGTTGATAATGAGGTGATGATACTCATCTGAATTCAAGGAAAGATAGCAAGCAAGAAGATCTTCTAAATCCTTTGAATCCCTGATTTTGTTTTCTAATATCATTTCCATCATGGATTCCCTGAAATCTTTCTGTGGATCAAATGATGCCTTTACCACTGCAAAGCTCTCCGAAAATGCTTTCTTTCTTGATTTTGTTGTTGATGATGAAATGCTCTTTCTTCCTCCCCTGTTTCTCCCCTGAATTTTCTTCGTACCGACTTTTGGAGAATTTGCACGCAGCTTTATCCCGGTCGTCGTCGTCGTCCCACGGAGTCCGCTGCCGGGATATGCAGTTTCTTTTCTACCTTTTACTGTTTTGACAGACGGAGGAGGAGGTGGCGGAATTGCAGCAGAAGATTCATCATTTGTGGGCTTTGTTAGAATGGGAGGAAGGTCTAATTCCGGGATTGTATCAAATGTGGAATCATCAAATAATAATAATTTGTTGTTGAAACATTTTTCGTTAATATCTATAATGATATCGGTGGTGGTGGTTGTGGTAGCCGCCGATGAACTGAACCCACAGCTACAAGTACTTGACCTTGACTCTGTTCCTGCCGCTGCTGCTCCTCCGTTGTTGGGTGCTGCATATTTGAGCAAATCAAATAATTCAAGAGAAGAATCGGCGTCGGTGCCGGTTGATGGGGATGATGAATCAAAATAGTTCTTCTGCGGGGAAGTAGGAGCAAAGGAGTTGGCTGATTCTTCTTCTTCTTCTTCTTCATCATCACGAAGGAGAGCTGCTGCTGGAACTGGAAGTGGCACTCTTCTTGGAGATGGTTTATAAACAGTCTTTCTTCTTGTTCTTGATCTTGATCTTCTCTTTGATGATGATATTCTTGGTGGATTTGGATCTGCTGCAACTGGGAAGTTATAAAAATAAACGTCCGACAGAGAATTCTGATCGACCGCCGGCGGCCGAGTGGATGATGATTCCCAGGTGTAGTAGAAAGACTGTCTGTGATGCTGCGGTTTCTGGGAGACAATATTATTATTACTGAAGCTGAAGCTGCTTGTGGAAGAATGTTTATTCTTGTTTTGTTGGTGGTGAGAATTTCTTCTGGTTTTGCTGCTCATATCTTTCAGCTTGTAAAACCATGCATTTGGTATCATATCTGATAACCTGAATTTGTAATTCCCCATTGAAACTCTTTCTTGGTTTTCTCCTTCTCCTTCTCCTTCTCCTTCTTCTCTGGTCTGGTTTTTGTTTTTCTGTTTCTGAAAATCATCAAAAGTCAAAATAAATAGAGGGAGAGAGAAGGGAAGCAAGAGGGTTTTGCCTTCATCATAACAAAACGGCGGTCTGTTTTTGTTTTGTACTACATTAATTTCTTTCTTTAATTCACAATTTTGTTATTTTTACTGTCGAATCTTGTAAGGATATATAAAGATTGTGTATTATATGACTTACTCTAAAGTTGTTTTTTTTTTTTTTTTTTTTTTTTTTAATTTAGTAATCAAAAGTCATTTGCATTAATGGTGAAAAAGGACAAAATGAGTGTCAATGTTTTTAATATCAATAATATGCAATAATCATGAACAAAATAGACATCAGCTTTAGCAAAAAAACAAAAAATTCAACTTTATTTAAGGTGGATTGTAACCCTTATTAATTTCGAGATATTAAATTTAACTCATATTAAAAATATTTTTCTATTGTATTTCAATATATAATGTAATATCTCAAATGAATTAATAATAATAATATAATATATATATATATATATATATATATATATAAAGTGTATGGTCAATGTCTCTACTTTACACTTATCCACACCCGTGCAAGGGCATATTTTATGCTTCTACTTCACTTTGCCACCGTTGTATCAATACTATATGTATGTATATATATATAATAGTCTACTTTATTCTTAAAAGATTTTTTTTTTTCCTCTTTATAAATTCCTTGAACTAATTACGACATGCCAAATCATCTACTAACCTTTCCTACATGTCATCCGACAGAAAAAAAAAAAAAAAACCTAATACATGTATATTATTTTTAAGACAAAAAAAAAAATGTCAAAAATGAAAAATGTGAATTATTGCATTTTTTCACAATAACTCAAAAATTCTTCCGATGATCATAATTTTATTAATATATTAATAGCCCTTAGAAGAAAAAAATATATATATATTATTATAAAGTACATTTTTTTGTTTTTCACCTATGGTAAAGTAAAATCGTAAAGTTGACAAAACACCGAACATGATTGACCTTTCTCCATTATGGAAACTGGTAACAACTATACATACATCTATATATATATACACACACATATATGTATGTATATATATAGTTTGTAGGAAGGGTAAAAAAAAATGTTGGAGAGCCAAATAAATAAAAGAAGTTGAGCAACAAGTAGGGAGAGTAGGGGGGTTTTTGATGAATGGTCGTCTATCAAAAGAAAATTTTGGAAATGAAAGAATGTGAAATTTGGTGAAAGGTTAGATAGAGAAGGATTTGAAAATATTGATGTCTGACAATTCAATTTGGAAGCAACATTGCTTACTCCGGGAAAATGGGGCATGGGCTCAGAATTGGAGGAAGCTTATTTTATTATTTTTTTCAATAGCACGAGGTATCTTAAATGAGTTTCAAATTATGGGAGGGTATCTCTAAACCAATCCACATTCGGACTAATTTTCGTTTGAGTCGGGTTAATT
This sequence comes from Cynanchum wilfordii, assembly GCA_025388415.1. Taxonomy (NCBI): domain Eukaryota; kingdom Viridiplantae; phylum Streptophyta; class Magnoliopsida; order Gentianales; family Apocynaceae; genus Cynanchum; species Cynanchum wilfordii. The sequence goes on from JAHSUH010003887.1 coordinate 87,205, forward strand.
GGTCTTTTGCAGGAGGAAGTTCCGGCCCATCATCATTTTCCAATTTATATTTAAACTAATTCCCGTTCGAGTCAAAATTTTCTAATCCAAAATTTTAAACAACCGCATATATAAGTCGAGATTCGAATTCTCAATCTCATTTAAGTTAGAAGAACTGTTAAGTAGCTCACTTGCACTGAGATTGATGATTAGATTTTTTGATACATGGGGATGAGTACTTGGGTGTCGAACCCACAAAGTGGAGGTTGGGGAGGTGGACTCTTGCCACTGCACCACACAACCTCGACGATGATTAGATATTGAGTACTAGTAGAATCAAAGTCCCATTAGATTTTCAAATGAAGATTCCCAATTGTGATATTATTGGGCCTAAACTGAAAGAATAAAGAATTATTTTTTTGGACTATTTTGGGCCTAACCTACTCGATAGTTTGTCAAATATTTTGGATTCTTCTTTTTTCAATTTTTTTTTTCCAGAAATTAATAATAATAATAATTAAAAAAAAAAAGAAGAAGAAGAAGAAAGAAGCTAATACATATAGCCAAACCAAGACATTTTGAGTATATTTTATAATCTAGTGATTTTGTGAAATATAAATATAAATTTAAATACTTATTATTAATTCAGCTTAGAATATATTTTTATTATAGTGAAAATAATATACTAAGTAATAGGCACAAAGATGATATTAGGTAATTGACCCTAAGGAGTTGTGATCGTAAAACTTCCAATGTGGGTGAGTTGTGATCCTAAAACTTCACATTGCACTTAAATTGATAAGTACTCATACATAGTGTCGTTTAAATTTAAAGTCAAAATTTAGTACTTACCATACAGCGATTAGTTTGGGTGAACTTATTGAATATATTAGTTTGGGTGAACTTATTGAAGATATCTTGTGTCAAAATAATACATATAATAAATAATAATGGAACACCACAAACTCCTGTGTTTTTGGTAAAGACGTGAATCCCACACCTAATTACACGTCAAATACTCCATTTTTATGGTTCTTTATAACACAACAATTAAAAGGAAGCACCAGCAGCTCTCTTTCTAATGCACCCCAAAAAGGCTTTATATCCCACAAACTTCCCCAATAAGCAAAATTCCAAATTCCAACAACCATCTGAAAAAAATTTCCCTTCATCAATACTCCTTCTCCACAAGAAAAGAAAAAGGGAAAAAAAAAAAATGAATGTGAAATCTTCAGTTCCCTTAAAACACAAGCTTTTCCCTCCATGCAAAAGAATGGTACAACACTTGTTCAAGCTCAGATTTAGAAAACCAGTATTTATAAGAGGACTTCTTCGGTTTCGTCAAATCAAAGGAAAACCCAAAAAACTCAAGCAAAGAAAAGGGTTCATCACCAAGTTTCTTTCTGTTTCCTTTTCCCAGTGCTTCTCAATAAGGCCATTGAAAAAAGACATGGACGACAGAGTCATGGAGCTCAAGAGTTTCTCCGATGCAGAATATTATAACAAGGCTCCTTTTCCTTCGCCTCTAACTCCAGCTTATGTCAGAATGAGTGCAGCAGCTAAGAATAACAATAACAGCAGAAGGGAAGTTGTTGCAGTGCATCAGCAGCAAGAAGTGGAAGATGCGTGCAGGTCTTTTGAGAATTATCTGATGGAGATGATTCTTGAAGAAGGGAAAACAAGAGATTTGATGGATGTAGAGGAGCTTCTCCATTGTTGGAAAAATCTCAAATCACCTGTTTTTATTGACTTAGTTTGCAGATTTTATGCTGAGTTATGTAGAGATTTGTTTTCTAACAACAACTCCTGACTGAAGAATAGTCATTTTTTTCCAGAATGCTTTTCACCAACCTGTGTAATATGATGTTTACAATCTATTCTATTCTATTGAATAAATCATGTTCTGATAATAATAGATCACAGAATTGCCATCTCTACCAGCATTAAGAATCCAGCACAACTCAAGAAAACAGAAGGTTGCTAGCTATATGATAAAATCAGTAAGGTTTATCCTAAAGAAACTCAGGTAAAACAGAGTTTTGACAAATGTTGCTCATGAAGAGGATGATGCCAAATAGGGGAAACCTATTTAACTAATACTTCAATGATGCAGTGAAAATGCAGGGAATGGAAAGCATGATGCTCTCAGTAGGCTATACATTTACATTCTTAAAACGAACCAAACCAAATTACAAGCATAGTAGACATGTTTTTAAGATTGTTTTACCCAATTATACAAACTAAAAGTACAGGCACCAAACGAGGAGACAATTATAGCCCCCTTTGTTTACAAGAAATGCTGCTAATCATAATTTAATGATGGAATGTTCTTGATTTACCAATTTAGGTAGCAGAATTTCTTCTAAGATGTTGTAGGTTTTGAGAATCCAACTCCTGAAAGATACACCCGAGATCTGATTAAAGTGTTTCCTACTTTAAATCCTGGCAAGATCATAAATTCAACTTTTAGCCTTCCTGCACCATTTTGATTTAGCAAGTTTTGATCTTCTTTCAAATCCTCTTCTAGTACGTTCTCCATATAAGCTTCTGAAAAATCAGATCCCTTCTCAACTGTGAATAATTCAGGTTGGGGCATAATTGAAGCAGCAGTTCCTTGCAGAATCCATACCCATTTCGCCATTTTGACAAATGCTCTGTAGAAAGGTGTCTGCGGATGTAATCCGTGGGTTACAAATGTTCTATGGTCTAAACTACCAAAAAATGATGTTTCCATACTTGGATGTACTACCAGTAAGTACTTTCTTCTGCAAAATTTGGCAAAACTAGATTGTGGGTTTTCGATTAAGACATCTAATGGATCATCCAGGTTTACTAGATTATCAACATTGTAAGGAGATTGGAATGACAAGTCATGAAACATTCTACGGGCAATGTAAGCTTCAAATGCATACTTTTTATGACATCTCTTGGCATAGACAACAGAACCTTCCACGGCATTTGCTGCGTGGTCAAGATCCCAGCCTGAAACTTTCATCAAAGCAATCAATGGCTTAGCAAAATCATGAATTGCCTTGGCAACTGCCTTGAAAATCTCCTGGAAAGAGAGAAAGTTCAAAACTTTAACACCCTGTTTCTCTTGTTCACTGAGCTCTTGAACCAACAACTTCTTGTGCTTCAGTTGCAAATCCTCGAGTACTTGCCGCAAATTAACCACCACAGACTCCTTAAGTTTGACTTGAGATTTCAGCTGGTATAAAAGCCTCTCTTGAACTTGAATTTCCGCCAGTAAAAGAGACGAAAAAGTAGACATAGCATCCATTTCTTTCCCCTGTTTTTCCTTGTGAAAACGCTTAATCTTACACAAGGATTCAAGATGAGAGACAATGAGTTCATCAGCTGCTCTGATCTTATCAGGGTCATATGGAACGTGAGCTTCTTGAAGCTTAACATAAGCTAATTTTAAAGCTGAAACTGTGTCAAACAACTTTGAGATCTCCAAATAGCCACCACATTCATATCTTTTGCTTTGAAAATGAATAATCGGTTGGGGGTGGAGCTTCACATCATCACATTCAGCTTCTTCAGTAGCGTTACTGCTGCTCTCCTCTGCAATTTGGCCACCATTTAGGTACTGATTCTCAGAAGGAAAAACTCCAATTGACATATACTTACATACTTTGGCAAACTTTGAAACAAGATTATTATTTGAAGGGGTTTTGGAGGGTTTAGCAGCAGCAGCTGTACATTCCATTCCCAGACTATATGATTCCAAACCCATGTTTTCTCAATCCAATCAACAGACCAACCCAATATTACTCTGTTTCCTGAATAATTTTAAATCTCTCAAGTAGAAAGACAAAGGAGGACTTAAACAAGAAAAGACAACAACTTTAAAAGTGGATTTTTAAAACGGACACCATATCAGTGAAGAAAGAACCATGATTCGCGGTGAAACAGCTTAAAGAAATGCTCAAGTTTAAAAAAAGTTTGAGTCTTTGAGACTCAAATCTAAGCCCATATTGATATTGCTTCCGGTAGTAAAACCCATAAATGCTAAAAAAAAAATTACAATAAACAAGAAAAATATAGGGCTTTGCAAGTTTTTGCAGACAGGAAACCTCACAAAAACACAAAATAAATGTACACTATAAGAACACTTGGAACAGGAAATAGAAAAACACCAACTCCACAAAAACACTCACTCAAACAGGGATAGAATTACATTAAACAAAAAAAGGTCACCAAGAATCAAGATGCATTGTTATACAAGCATCTAAAAGAAAAACAAAGATCTAAGACACTAAATTCTAAATACGAGGCTTAAAGATTGTATTTACATATCTTTTAAAACAGAAAGAAAGGGGACAAAATTTGGACAGAAAAGGGGAAAAAAAAAAAGAAAAAAGTAAAGAACCCTTAGAATGTCGGAAAAGGCCAAGTGAATAGAGACGAGAATGAATTTCAGACCCCTTTTATTTTTTGAGTTAATGGAAGATTGACAGAAAGCTGGTTACCACGATGGCACTCTACAAAAGAAGAGGCAAACAATTCAAGATAAAAAAGACAGAAGAAGCGTGGAGTGGTTCTACAGTAGAATGTACCACCTTGGCCCGACTTCTCAGAGACTTAGAAATGGGGGAAGGAGGGTTTTGAGCTTTTGGCGTATGGGAATTTGAAGAGTGGGACAGTAAGGAATCAGAAAACTGGGGACTTTTTTTGGGGGGGGGGGGTGGGAAAAGAGGAGGAAGGGACAGAACGAGGGAGGGAATCTTTATTTTGATTCGTAATTACTGGCAATATTTAGTGGTGAACCTATTACTTCCCCACCAACACCTGACAGAATTTTAGGGTGGACTAAGGTCTAAGGTTGTATTTATTATTTTGAAATATATAAAATGATATTTATTGAATTATTTTTTGAAAAGTGAAAAAAAAATTTGTAAAAGTTGTTATTTATATATTAGAAAATGTAGTTCGTAACAGTAAAAATGCACCATAATGTTTTTTTTTAAAAAAAATAGTAAATATAATAGGTCCATAATAAGTTTATTATTACCAAAAAAAAAAAAAGAGAAGTGATTTAATGTAATATTTGAAAAGTTTACTAACAACATTCTGATTGGTTTCTTGACAGCCACATGATTTAATAATTTGATATTTTCTTTACTCTTACCTACGCTTCACTATTGTATTAAACTAAAAAACTTTTTCTCTTTATTAAATTTTATTAATGAAGTTTTTTTTTATATAATTTTTTTTTCTATCCAATAGTCACTATTGAGTCATAACTAAACTGGAATCGACTTGCGTCAAATCTCTATTCTCTATACTAACTTAAGTATCAAAGGTGTAATGGAGTGAATTGATTGAACATGAATTTAAGTACTTTTAATCCATTATATTTAGCTTTTATTGTATCCAATTTTATTATTATTGGACTTTTATCTTTTATTTTGATTAATATAATAAATTTAGATTTATAATATTATTACAAAACCCATAAAAATTGGTGGAGAAAACAAGGTTAGTTAGAGTTAAAAGAATGCAGTTGTCATTCATTCATTTTTAGCAAATTTTCAAGATTTAAAAAAGAGAAGAGAGATGGAGATCGCGATGGCCGCCTAAGTTTCGATTCGGTTTGGGGATGACTTCAAGATAAGTTGCGAGTTCATGATCCAAACAAATTCCCGGTTCTAAGCTATTTTCCATTTTCGAATTCAATACTTTAAACAATTCAATTTTTAGATCGATTGACTAAATATGAAAGAAGTGTTTTTACTTGATTCTTTTGATGATTGTTGATTAGATTAAGTTGGGATTTTATAATTTGTGATTGATTTCAATTTTGGACAATCTTGTTGATTGACAAATTGCTTTGATATTATCACGGATCTTAGATTAAACTTAAATTGATTGATTGGGCGATCGTCTATGATATTTTTTTATTGTTTAATCGAATTCTGGTGATTGTTAGTAGGTGATACGAATGCTAATTAGGGATCTCATTTAGCATTCAATCAAGGAATTGGTTTATTAATTTGAAAATTTATTAAGGAACGAGGAAGAGCATAGACTGAATCATTACCCTAGACTGAAATTCTTAATCCGATATTTGCGTATTTTTATTAATTAATTGTTTTCTACAATTTACCAATCTAAAAATTCATTTTTTACTATTTTCTATTCTCTTATTAATTGATTTCAATTAAGTTTCTCAGGGTAACGACTCGATGAACATTCTAAATTGTTCATTGAACTAATTGAATTAATGTTGGTCAATTTAACGACAATCGCGTAATTCTAAAACTCTACCATGAATATCCGAGAGAGATTTCCATACAATTCAACAATATCACACTTACTTACTCATGTCAAGATGTCGAGATCCCAAATAAGTTCGAAAAGCTTTCTCCCAAACAAAAATTAAATTATTCAAGCACTATCATAAATTTATTATGAATGAATCCAATAGTGGATTTGGATACCCGAATTGTAACCAAACAATTTTTAAAATATTAGGATTCAAAAAATAGTCCAGCCCAGGAGTTCAGTTTTTCATTTTTAATCATAAAGGATTTTGGGCTAACTAAAAAGAGGGGAGGACTGAATACTTGGGCTTGCTAAATAAAAAAAGCATATTATAATTTTACGGCAAATTGGGGTAAATAGTTTTAAAATTATATATTTTTGGTGTAATTGGTCATTATTTTAATTTTTTAAATTAATCCTAAATTATTGAATAATATTGATTTTATCTTTTTATTCAAATTTATGTTAAATTAATGGTTAGCCTCACACAAAAAAAACCAAAGATGTTTATGTCTTTTTCATATTTAAACATACGATTTCTTGTATATATACAAATATATATTAAGAAAAAATTGGAGTATATGTAAAAAAAAAAAAAATGTATATATATAAAAGTTTATGATTAAACACGAAAAGACATAAATGTCCTTAAAAAAAATTAGATATTATTAATTGATTTAGCAAAAATTTAGATGGAAGGATGAATCTTACATTACTTAATTAGGAATTATCTAAACTACAAAAAATTAAAACAAAGACAACCCGAAGGCGTAGGTTATTTGTGGGTCGGAACTTTCTCCTGTAAAAGACCAACTCGAGATTATTTATGTCAATTTACCTTAATTAATATTAACAATAATATTTTTTCAATTGTTAAAAAAAAAAATTAAAATTACATGAACACCAAAGGTATCCCCAAAAATATACACACACTGGAATCAAAACACCGTACCCATTGTACCTTATAAAACAGTACCATGCAAGCTCAACAACTGTACTTTATATTCGTATTATATATATATATATATATATATATATATATATATATATATATATATGAAGGACGATATTGACAATTGATAGATAAAAGATGTGCTGCCATGTAAACATATACAACTTTGGTCGAATTTGAATTAATTAGATTCGTGATGGTTCAAAATACTACATCTTGAACTGATACTCACAATATAAATTTTTTTTTTTTTTGAAAAAAAAAATGTTACATTCTCTCAAGTAGATAACATAGCACAATCTGTGATAGTTGTTCATCTCGTCCTTTATCATAAAATTAAGAGTTTAAATTATGTTTTATAAAAATATATGACCATTCATGACTAACTATTTATTTCTAATAAGAGAACGCATATAAAAAATAATAATTTAGTCACAGCTACCGACAATCAATATCATTGGTTATGCAAAAAAAAAAAAAAACATAACATAAATAGATGGATGTGATAGATCCCAAGGTTTTCAATATCATCTCCATTTTTTAGAATCCTTTTTTTTTTTTTTCTTTTTAAAGGAATATTCACTCCAGTTTTAACTGGAGTGAATTCAAGTCGAAAATTTTATATAAAAATTATGCACGTCTTTCTAATAAGTTATATACTCATGTTTTACAAATATTTTTATATATATGTATGTATATGCGTCTGGTAGTCCAATTTGGGCTCCAACTAAATCGAATTCGAGCAGCGTAGATTTTTATTGGAGAAAGATCTCTATACACCTACGTGTCTCCATCTTTTCACGCGTGTTCGATGGACCCGTTTCCATTGACGTGTCCTGTAAAAGGGCCAAGTGTCAAGGGGTGTATACCCGGCGTTGGCTTTCCGACGGTCAAGTTAGCAACAAATAGAAGTAAAAGGGTGTCAATCCTTTGTGGAGTCCACTTCAGACGACCCAGCCTACATGGACTTTATGGAACATCGATTACTCTCATGACAACGAATACAAAGTATATATATATACTTGATCGATTTAATCATTAATTATATAAGTCAATGAATTCTTTTATTTTATTTTTTTAACCAATTCAAATTTATTTAACATATGTTAGTCAAATAAATCATTGATATAATATTAAAAGGATGTGATTCTTGATAATAAGGACTCTTACTTATAGTTAAGAGGTTATGAGTTTGAATGATGATAACGGTTATACATGATTGAGCTTGCAAGCCCGCACTCGACTAAGGGCTCGAGAACACTCTAAACTATTTAATATCGTTTTCACTGTATTGAAAAGAATATCTCGAATTGATGATGAGTATCTAAACTCAATCTAAAATACCATGGCACATCCTTACGATATCATATTCCAAGAAAAAGGAACTCTTTGTGGAAATTTGTGAATTGTCCATATATTTTTAGGTTGTCTTTATTTTGGTAGTTTGCCGCCTAAATTTTTGCCTCTAAAAATGTAGCAAAGTGATCAAATGATGGCCAACACTGGCACGAGTACGTGCCATCCCCATTCTTTAGGCTTTTTTTGTTCAAAGTAGCTAAATAGTACTAATGATACCAAATTCTTTCTCCATTTTTTTATTTTTATTTCTTATAATATTTTTCCCCTTTAAAATATATAAATTATTTTCTATCAATATTTATATTGCGTTAAACTTAAATCTCTCACTTGACAACTCATATGAGATAGTTAAATAAAAAAATCAAATCAATTAAATAATTATATTTTCACGTAAAAAAATTATTTACAGTGTAATATGTACATAGATCGGAGTTCGTGGAGAATAATTTACATATCGATCGAGTTGTCAAAAGTTAAAAGAAAAGTTCACACACACAAGAAATTGATTCTAATTCAAGGAAATCATGCTGTCCTTTTTTGGGTGTTGAAAATTTGTCACTGAAAAAAATTATCATTTTAATCCAATAACTTAATTTTTTTTTTTTTTTTTTTTTTTCTAATTAAATTTGTTAAATTTTTTGACTGTTTTAACCACTCAGGTGAAAGACACATATAAAGTTTACTTGTTAGACAATGATTTTTACATGATTAAAATTCTATAAATTTAGTTGAAAAGATCAAATTAATATATATATATATATATATATATATAGTATAAAAAAGTAAAATAATTATAAGATTAAAATAGTAAGTTTTTCTCTTACAAAGAGACAAATAATGGGGATAATAGACAAAAATCAAGCAACACATTTTAAATGAACAAAAAAGAAATTACACAATAATAGACTATACCAAGCCCTAATAACTTGGGTAAGTGTACATGTATATATATATATATAAGCATATCGAAAAGACACAACACAAAGTAGTATCTTTTCAAGTTATTGCGGCCATATTTAAATATTTCCTACAACCAAAGGACAAGTTTGGTCTCACCATGATCCAATAAGTGTTACAACAATATTCATAAAAATTAAAAAAGGAAGGTTGATATATATTATGTATTCATACAAACAATTTGAATCAACTCATGTAACAATTTCTTTGTAACATTTACTACAAAAGCTTATTCAACAACAATATGTTATAATTGAAATTCATCTGTGTGAAATATTTTGAAATTAAAAACAATAATAATATTTACCAAGAAATGAAAAACAGGAATGCAAATTCTCAGTTCAAGCACGATGGATGGTAGTGGAAGCTACTGTAGCGCTAAGAAAAAACACAGAATGAAGTGAAAAAAGGAAGTTAATTTTTCTCTCTCTCTCTCTCTATATATATATATATATATATTATATAAATCATTGTTTATAAAAAAAAAAAAATTATATAAATCATTTAAACAAATAGGAAACCAAAGTAATATTGGTGTGTAAAACATGTCTCTACCCCACGTATCTAGCAGGTGATCAATTGTGGGACTAGCTTGAATGCGTTCTAAGAAGGACAATTATATATATGGAGAAAAAGTTTTTTTTTTTTTTTTTATTACATGGGATGAGAGTGTCGAACCCTGGTGACCAGGGAGTTGGGGGAGGGCCTTCCGCCAGCCAACCTTAGCCGACATATGGAGAAAAAGTTATATTTAGAAGAAACGATAATGTTAATAAATTTTATAACAATAATTATGAATTGGAGCACATTTCATTAAACACTTAAATTAGAATATAGAATTGAATTCTTACTCATTATACATACATTTATCCATCGTCTCATCAACCAACTTTACCCATATCAATACATACAATATATATATATATATATATATCCATCCAATTGTCCGTATATATATACACTTGCTTCTCCTGCTGTGGTTACTATTTTTCTCTAGTACAACTCTATACACAAATCCCCTCTCATCAACCAACTTTACCCTCCAATTCGCAGCTTCTGTTTTTAACCTAAAAAGAACTCAGAATTTTCAGGGATTTTGGAGAAACGTGACTCTTCATATATATATCGATCAAAGTTTAGAGCTAGACGTATGATTCTTGATGGGTTGTGCGTAAAAGCTATTGCATGGGAAATCAAGAAATTGGTGTCTGAGTTGGGGTAATCAATCCCGGAATTTCAGAGAAGAAAGAAAGTTCCTTTTTTTTTTTTTGAGGAGTAAATTAATTTGAATGATGGGTTACTATTGGAAGTTTGCAAGATCAGTAATGAAGTTTAGAAAGAAAAGGAAGAAGGTGCAGGTGGTCAGTGTTTCCATCGTCTTCTTCTGTCTTACTGCTGCCACCATCTTCTTCTCCACCCTAAAACAAGAATATTTTCTAGGTACTTTTTTTAATTCTTTTTACCCTTTCTTTCTGTCTTCTTTACCTTAAGTTTACTCTCTCTAGATTTTTTTTTTCTTTCTTATTTTTTAGGTTCAGAATCTAGCACAGGCAAAGGCTATTTTTACCTCCAGGTATGTATCTCTTTTTTTTTTTTTTTTTTTCCTTCTTCTTCTTTAATATATATATATATATATATGTATTATCAGAAATGGATTAAAATTTCTTTCCCCTGACAAAAAAACAAAACTTTGAGAACATGCATTGCCTGTTAGGTATTACTAACCCCAGATTCATCATGTCCCAGATCAAGACAACTTATAATCTGTAACTTTTTATTGGAAACGAACATTGATAACAAAAAGTTTAGCTATCATTTTTTTGGTATTCGGAATCATCACCACTCCGACTAATATAGATTTGGTTAGGGTTGCGTCCGCAGAGTTTAATTCTTAATCAAAGAAAACAAATCTTAAATAGTGTTCACATTGAATGTCACATACTCAATCTCATATAACATTCATATAATACGTTTTACTCTAATATCATTAGCCAGTTTTTTGTTTTTTATTTTTTGTTGGGCCTACGGAAAATTTTATTTGGTACGTGAGCCGTTTAATGTGAAACTAAATAATAATAATAATACAGTGAGGTAAAGTGGACCTTACGGTACTTGGTTTATATCTTGCCTCATGACGAAATAGGTAAATTAATGTTGGGGCCTGCCTGCGTCTTTACCAGAAAGACATGAAACGGAATATTTGCAGAGATTTAGGCCCCCCGTTTGGATTTTTCCTTCTTTGTTGTCGTTTCTATATCCAAGTGCTTGTGGTTAGTATTCTCCAGTGTGCCAATTTCGAATATGTTTATATTAATATATATATATATATATAAGTATGTTGATAAAGAAATTTTTTTAGTTTAAGAGAACTTGTATTCATATATATATATATATATAATTATTTTAAATTTATTTAATATAAAAAATTAACTAATTCGGTACATGCAAAACTAACCACAAAAAAAGATATTAAAATAAATATTAATTAGAAGAATAAAAAAGAGTGTTTGACCGAGGAGCGGAATCAACGGAGCCTTGTTCTCTGCTTCGTCCTCGTGATAGAGGGCCCTCTGTAGGGCCCACTAACTATACATTTGACTGATTAGGGAATGAGGTGACAAAAGAGTAATTTTTTTTTTTTTTTTTTGAGTACATGGGGATGGGGAGTGTCGAACCCTGGTGACCAAGGGAGTTGGGGAGGGCTTTCCGCCACTTCGCCAACGACAAAAGAGTAATTAGGTTTCAAATTTTAACCACATACATAAATAAATATTTTAACTTTTAATTTTATTTAAGTTAGAAAATATTTTTATCAATTATTCTGCACTTTAGAATTAAATACTTATTTGATACTAAAAATATTGTTAATATAATTTAGGATAAGGATAGAAGAGTCATTTCACCTTTTTTTTTGTTAGGTCATTACATTTTTATCTTAATTTTTATAGAACGCTTACAATACACATTATGGAACAGATAAGTCGGTGAAAACAGTGATAAAAAGATATGAATATATTAGAAAAACAATATATATATATATATATATATATATATTATATATATATTAAATGTGAATTCCTTTGATTATGATTTTAATAATTTGCAAGCTGCCTGGTTGGTTGAAGAACTTGAAGAACAATACACTGGGAGAAGAAAAGGATGGAGCAGCAGTATGGAGTTATGACTATGAATTAGGAACTAAATCAAGGTTGATAGGAATAAGGAAGGTTTTAGGGTTTCCTGGTTCATCACCACCGCGATGCATTTCAAAATGCGGCAGATGTAGGCCGTGCCAGCCAGTTCACGTTCCCGTGCCTCCCGGAACGCCGGTAACCGCCGAGTACTACCCTGAAGCTTGGAGATGCAAGTGTGGTAACAAGTTGTACATGCCTTGATTAATGATTTGTGCCGCCCTTTTATGTTCTCACCTTTGTTATACATTCACTACAATGCTTTTTTATCCATTTTGCAGTTACCTTTTTTTTTTTTGGGTTATAGCCTATAGGGATGAATCATCAATTAATTTTAAAATATTCATAAACATAAATTAACTTAATTTTTTTTTTTTAAATAATAATAATTGGGATAATTCATCTACTTGAAACTGTTTAAATGATTTGGAATTATGATTTGTACCACTCGTTTTTAAAGGCACAATAATGGCCTCATCATAATAATATATATATTGCTTAGTTGGAAACAATTTAAATAAAAAATAATTTTTAAAAAGTGAAATCAAATTTTTATTCGAGTGACAACTTGCATAAATAATTCAAATCACAAATATTACATTAAAAAAATATACTATTCGTTTAAAAATATGAGAATCTATTGACAATATTAAAGAAATTTTATTTGATGACAAAAACAAAAATTAAATAAGAAGTCAAAACAGTCTAAGAATTTTAAGTGCTGAGATAAGGAGAAAATGGAAAGAAGAAGGATACTTAACTGGTGGCGTCCGCCGTCCTGGCAGCGTAAACTAAGAGGAGGCGGTTCACGCAAAGGATATTTTATATATATATATATATACATATAGACCCGTGTAAGCATTTTTATACAATTTTTGGTACCACAGTTTCAATATTAATTCTCAAAGGGGTCAAAACGAATAAATTTTTTAATTAAAGGGGCGGCTCTTAATTTAACAAAAATTTCCTTTTTTAATATATATATATATATATATATATATATATTCTAACTTTTTAACTCTATTATATCTTGAACTTAAAATCTTCATAAATTATATGTGAAACTGTTATCAATTAAATTATATTTTTTTTAGGACTTTACTATTTATTGTTCAGTCTATTTGTTCACAGACTTTATTTTAATATTGTTTTTAAAATTTTGACTAAATTTTTTTAATTTGTTAAGAGGTTGGGTTATGATGTACATTCATGGGTAGGCCTTTTAATGGACGTGTTTTATCTGCACCGACCAATATTTGAGTGTAATATAATATTTGATTTTGGATTAGAAATTAGCATTATTATTTTTCTATTTTAAATTGAGTAAAGTAAACCTGGATTTTGTAAAATTGGGTATAGGTACAGATTTTTTTTATAATTTTTTTTTTTTTTTTTTTATGGTTTGGTAAACAATTAGACCTGCTAATAATTCAGTAGTTAGTACACTAAATTATTTCATAATTTATAATTGTATCACAGCTTAAAACACTGTCGTTTGATATGCCTAGTCACGTTAAGTACCAGTAGTTAGTTAGATGGGCAGGTGAACAATAATTTGGAATTTATTTATTTTATTATTTATATTACAAAAATAAATGATTCTGGAAAATTAATAAATGAGGAGATGAATCCAACTAAGTTCCTTTTTTTGTAGCTGTCAATTAAAATAAAAATTTGGGTCCAAGTTGGATGTTACCGTTTGCGTGGTCCAAGTAGGTCCTTTTTTTTTTGGAATCTTTCTTTTTCAATACCCCCGCCCTTTTATTTGATTTGATACTCCTAATTTTTTTAAATATCTAAAAATCACTGTTTTTTATTTGATTGACGGCACATCTTATGTTGAAAAATTTTACATTTTTATTTGTCACATTTTACCCCATCTTATAATTTAAATTCATAATTTTATTAAATTTGATCTAATTATATAAGAAGTTATCAAAGTGAACTGAATGTCACATAAGAGTTTCAGGGTGATTTAAACAAGATCACCTTTGGGATGCCTACTAAGTTGGACAGGTAGTATCATACATTCGGATGTAGCGATCTGTTGAGTGAAGACAAGTGATTAGGATTTTTATCAAATTCGTACTTTCCAATATTAAACGACGACTTTGAAGAGGTGACTTAAACAAAATCACTCATTTTATGGATGCCCGCTAAGCTATACACGTAGCATTGTACATTTTGATATTGTAAAATGTGAAGTGAAGACAAGTGGTTAAGGTCTCTATCAGATTCGTACTTTCAATTATTGGTTATAAACTAACAATTTGCACACTACACTAGTAATTGTACATTCTTACACAAAAGATATTCTTGTTATTTTCTAAACATTCAAAACATTAGAGATATTCTCTTATCCTTTTATATTATGGGATATTTATTTACTAAGTGTGATCCAAACCTACCATGGGAGAACTACACTAAAAAACAACACCTTTGACAGTTGACTTTTTACAAATTATTTAATACTTTTATTATTCTATTGTACGTTTATTATCATTTAAATCACTTTAAACGAAAATATATTTTATCGTATACTTACTGTTTATATATATTATCTTCGTGTATAATAACAAAAATGTTATTTAGCTTATTAATTGCATTTCAGTTTAAATTTATACTATTATACCATATAATTTCAAGCTATGCTGAAATGAAAAATCAATTATAATTGTTACTATTATTATTATTTATTCCGTGAACCGAAGACTAGAAGAAAATTTAGAAACCATTAATAGAATATGACCGACCCCTCGTCTCTCACCGGCCATTGACCGTTTTCCTCGAAACCTCTCCCAAAACCTATCGAATGCAGCCACGCCAAAAAAAAAAAAAAATTCAACACGTCTTCAACAATTCAACTTTGCAAGTACTATATTACCGCTCATAATTTTATAATATAACATAATAATATATATATATATATATATATATATATATATATATATATATATTTTATATTTTAGACAATCTCATATTTAACATTTTCAATTAAGATTGCGTTTGTAAAATTAACTCTAACGCTCATAACAATTAAGTATAAAAGTCTTAATATTGTGTAACATTTACGATAAATTTTTTTATTGTATCAAATTAAAAGTTGAGATATTAAATTATTGACTTGACATAATAAAAAAAACATTCTAAATTATTTTTTTAAATAAAAATTAAATTTTATAAGCGCGACTAAAATTAAATTTGAATCAGTATAACTTTATATTAAAAAAAAGGAAATTTATTTAACCATTCTTTAAAAAAATATAGCCAAATAAAAAGAATAAAATTTTGACAGCACGAGATAAAAATTGAACGTATATATGTAGGGCACAGAATGTTCCCCCAAATCAATGGCATTCTTAATTTGAGCAACGATTTTCTCTCCTAAAGATAATATTCAATTTCAGCCAAAAACCACAAATCAAAAACAAACTTTCCATACTTTAAATTCCCAATTAATTTGTATTTTCACATCCTTCCTCGAATTTTTAGAGTAGTGCAGAGACTTTGGTGGAAGTCTCTGCAACAATTTTTTTCTTTCACCGATGCAAGGGACTGAAATACAATCGTCAAACGCCTTATTCGGCAAATATGAGGTCGGAAAACTTCTGGGCTGCGGTGCATTCGCCAAGGTCTACCACGCCAGAGACCTTAGAACGGGACAAAGCGTGGCTATCAAAGTCATCAACAAGAAGAAGATCACAAGCAACACCATGATGAACAACATCAAGCGCGAGATCTCTATCATGCGCCGCCTGCGCCACCCGAATATCGTCAGGCTATACGAGATGCTCGCTACCAAGACCAAGATTTACTTCGTTATGGAGTATGTGAAAGGGGGTGAATTATTCGCTAAAGTATCTAAAGGCCGGTTGAGTGAGAGTCTTAGCCGGAAATATTTTCAGCAGCTTATTTCGGCCCTTTCTTATTGTCACTCCCGTGGTGTCTATCACCGTGATTTAAAGCCCGAAAATCTTTTGCTCGATGAAAACGGCGATCTCAAAGTTTCTGATTTTGGGCTTAGCGCTCTGACGGATCAGATTCGGGAAGATGGTCTCCTCCATACCCTTTGTGGTACCCCGGCTTATGTAGCACCGGAAATCCTTACCAAAATGGGTTACGACGGTACCAAAATCGATGTCTGGTCATGTGGGATTATCTTATTTGTCCTGAGTGCTGGCTATTTGCCGTTCCACGATTCCAATCTCATGGTCATGTATAAGAAGATCTACAAAGGCGAATTCCGATGTCCCAAATCGATGTCCGCAGATCTGAAACGTTTTTTATCTCGCCTTCTGGACACCAATACATCTACCAGAATAACCGTCAACGAAATCAAACGCGATCCTTGGTTTAAAAAAGGGTACAAAGAAGTTTCTTATGATGAAGATTATTACTCGTGTGATGATGATTCAATCAAAGAAGGAGAAGGAGGAGGAGGAGAAGTTGAAGAAGAAAAAATGGATAAATCTATGTGTATGAACGCTTTCGATATCATTTCCTTCTCCACGGGGTTAGATCTCGCCGGTCTATTCGACGATTCATTTAACTCTGTTCAGGATTCACAGCGATTAGTGGTCGAATCATCCTCACCGGACGCCGTTTTCGATCGGATTCAGAAGTTAGTAAAGGAAGAAGAAAATCTCAAGTTGCAGAAGAAGAAAGATTGGACCGCGGAGCTCCACGGTCCCAGCGGTAAATTCATCATTGGAGTGGAAGTTCTCCGTTTGACTGATAACTTGGTAATTGTGGAGGTGAAAAGAAAATCCGGCGCCGCGGGTTTATTCCATGAATCGTGGATTAATAAGATCAAGCCGACGATTCTTCGCCAGGATGAATTGGAAATTTCCGGTTAGTTTTACAGCATTAATTATCGCAATCATGAATGATGATGATGATGATGATGATGATGATGATGATCAAGCTAAAGCCAAGTCCGATCAGCGTATAATTTTTTTAAAATTATATGTAAGTAAAATAATAATTTAGAGTATAAAAAGAGATCAAATCTTTTTAAACTCTAATTAATATGATGAAATTCAACTTATTTATGCCTAAAAATTTACTTATTTTACTGCACATATATATATATATATATATATATATATACTCCCACTCCCACCATAGTTAAAATACTTTTGTTCCCCCAATTTTGTTGTATCTCTAAAAGTAAATGGTAGGATTTTGTATAATGTGATTTAAAAAAAAAAAAAAAAACGAGAAAAAAGAGAGAGTTGTATTTTTTTTCTCCCTTTAGACAGAAGGTTTTTGTGTGCTTTTGTAATTTGTAATTTGTAATTTGTAATTGGCAATTGTAGCCATTGTTCTTGGGTTTGTTTGTGTGTATATATATATATATATATTGTGAAAAATAATGGAAGAATTTTTGTTTGTTTGTTTCCTTTTTTTTTTGGAATTAATGTATCATATTTTTACAGTTTTATTATTATTATTATTTTTGCACTAAATTGTAAATTGAATTGTGGAATTTAATCGTTTATAAACTTAGCTGGAGAATCAAAAAGGTTCATTGTAGGAGACCGCGTTAAAAGTTGGTTGGTGTGTTAGGAATGGAATCACAGTTTGTCAATGTTTTTCTTTAGCAAAAGCAACTTACATCTGTCCGTCCTTAAAAAAAAAAAAAAAAATTAAAATTAAAATTAAAAGCAACTTACACTGTTTTTTTAAATGACTCTTAAATTTAAAAAAAATTAAGTTGCATAAAGAAGTTTTAATAAGTTAAGCGAGCTCTAGCTTACCAAAAAAAAAAAAAAAAAAAAAAAAAAGTTAAGCGAGCTCTATATCTAAATATTTATATATATATATATATATATATATATATATATATATATATATAGATATAGGTACTATTGACACCCCCCAGCCCTTGACATTCTGGCAGCGCAGGGAGTTGATGTGTGTTTTTCTTTTTTTCTGCTTTCCTTGTTTTGTCTTTACCGTTTGTGTATTTTCTCTCTCTTTCAATGCAATTTCTCATTTTAGCCTAAAAAAAAAAAAAAAAAAAGATATAGGTACTTAATATTTAGTAAAAGGTACGATGAAGTTTTATTATGGATGGAATAATAACAATAATTTTAAAAAATAGAAGTTTGGTAACTGTTCAATAATATTATGATTACTTTCGTTTTTAAATTTAGTTTAAAATCATAAATTTTTTAAAATTTAAGCTCTAATTTATTTATTTAATTTTTTAATTTGGTCACATTATTTCGATAATTTACTTTTTTTTTTTTTTTTTTATGACGGGGAACCCGCAGTCGCTACTCTTTGAGTGCGCTCTGGGTAAACCCCCGGGCTAGCGCAATAGCTTGCAAACCACGCCCGCAGGTAAACTACACCTGGTAAAACCCCAGCAATGTTCGGCCAAGAAGGCGTTGACAGGATTCGAACCTAGGACCTTGCAGTCACCGGGATTCCTAACCACCAACTCGGCCACCCTTGCGGGTAAGATAATTTACTTCTTGATAGAAAATTCTAGGGGACTATGAGGAAGTGTGCGCCAGTGTCTAGAGCAAGATTTAGGAATTTAGGGTTTTAGTTGGAGACGACTTAGGTTTTAAATTAGGGCTTAATATTTGCAATGTAAATTTTAACATGTATAAGATTTGAAATTTGAAATTAGAAATTCACTATTCTGAATGTAAACGACGTCGTTTATGTTCTGAAAATTAGCACCCCCCTTCGAGCCCCAGTCACTCTCGTTCCCCCGCAGTAAGTAGGGTGAGAAAGAAATGCAGCTACGAAACTTAATGGTGGGATAGCGGCAAGGCAATCCCCAACTGGAAGTGTGAAACAGTGCTACTGAAGTGAAGAACGTTGAATATTTAATTCTGAAATAACCATTCGACTCCAGAACTGGTATTTAACCTTTAGATCCTTCTTCTTCTGTATGATTCGGTTTTTGTTTTTTCTGCTTCTTCTGTGGGTTTGGACATTATACTTATATTGGAGTATTTACTTCTGTCAAATAGGTTGTGCAATTATGTTGGCTGCTTGAATGAGGTAGGAGTTTAAGTGGGTTGTCATTGTTTTTGGTGTTTCTCACTCTCTGGAATATGTAAAGCCAATTTCTTGATAATGGCACTGGGTAAAAGTTTGAAGACTGTCAAGACAGAAAAGAAATTGATACTTGCAGTTGGGAAATCAAAAGCCTCTAATGGTGATTTAGGAAATGTAGCTTCCAAGAAAACTGGACAAAATAGGAGGAGTAAAAATGTTCAGAGTGAGGAGAATAAGGGTAATGGTGTTTCTTATTTGGGCGGGAGTAAAGCAGCTACGAAAGGGATTGTTAGAAAAAGAAATGTGAATCAGAGAATTAAGGCTGAAGCACGTGAACTTTTTAACGGGAATAGGGTATCCAAGGCAGTTAATTCTGATAGGAAAAGGAAAAGAATTTATGCTGAACAATCTGCTGACGAAGAAGCAGTTTTTCGTGATAACGTTCAAAAGTATAATAGAAAATTTCCATCTAAAGTTAGGCCACATAAACCTGAAGATGACTTGCATGAAGAAAGGCGGACTAGAAAACCAAAATTTGACCAATTTTGTAAGAAAGACTCATTACCAGGAGAAAGAAAACCTAAAGCAAGTAGGTTATTGGATAAGACATCGAGAGTTAAATTTGGAGCTAAAGATGAATCGAAAGACGTTGAGGTTCATATTGAAAGGAATGGTAAAATGAAGAAAGGTGCTAAAAGCAAATCTAGAGGGGGAAACCAATTAGAACAAGATCATACTCAACATTCTGCTGTTCCTGTCCAGAAATTCAAAAAGAAGTTTCAGAGCAAGAAAACCATCACTGATGATTCAAACACGATGGATGATCGACCAAAGAAAAAAAAGAGGGTTATCCGGATTGATCCTCATGATCTATCAAATAAGAGGCTTGATGATGGAATATCTATTAACAGTCAGTATCTTTTGCGATTAATTGTTTTTATGAATCCCATGTATTTTGTTCGATGCCTTGAATAGTCATTGAATTTCCTACTTATCTGTGTAGTTTATCGCACATGGTGTTCCCTTATGTCTTATGTCTTCTCTTAAATTCCATTGACTAAGAGAATGTGATTTTATGCTCTTTAACTGGATTTTTTTTTCTCTTCTAAATGAGATGTATGCAAAGTTTCACTTCTAAATGATCCGGATTCTTTTCTTGAGTTTTTGCTAATGCTGAATTGAAAGTAATGCAAGGAGTAGGAATGTTGGCTTTTCTTTCAACCAAGTTGGAGAACGATGGCTTTACATCATGGGAGCTTTTGCTATAAATTATAACTTTACTGTTATTTGTGTGTGTATTAGTTAATTGCTTCTAAAATTTTAACTGGGCATTATAACATTCAAAAACACTTCTTCATGGATAAGCTAGTGTTTTAAAACCGACTTATAGGTTACAAGGTGTTCAATGGGCACACCATTCTGAATTGATTTGAGTTTGGGGTGTGGGAACTTTAGCCCGACTAATATCTCATCTACTGAATATTAGAGAATAGTGCTGTTGTCTTGGCAGTTGATCACTTTCTTTGGCTCATAAATTGTACTTTGAGCATCGAGTATGAGATATTTGCTTCTACTTCTCTGGAGAAACAACATTGCGAGCCACAATAAATCTACAAAAGCTGTATTATTATATTTCTTTTTACAAGTAGTTTTTGCTATTAAAGTGATCCGGATCCCTTGATTATTTGGCAGTTATGTAGGCATATTTAAGTCTATGTAGTTTTACGTCTTTTCGATTTTGTTTTTCCTGGGGCATTGGTTGGAAAATCCTGATATGTGGATAATGTAGAAGTTGCTTTTCCTTTCTCACCTGTTTTGTGTTGCTTACTTTGTAGATGTTGCTAAAGAGAAGAAAGAGTCAAAAACAAATACTGTTGAATTGTCAAAGAATGCACAGTTTCGTGCAATTCAGCCTAGCCCCTCTATTCTTTCCTTTGTAGAAGAGAATGTAATTTTATTTCATTTTCTCTTTATGTTTCAGTAACAACATTACATGCCTATATTGTCTCAAGATATTCCTCATGCACCCCCACATTTGGCAATCATATTACAGTTATTAGGCCGTAGACGAGAGATTGAGTTTAGAAGGGCTGGCTACAATACAGAGCTTTCTGTACCTTTGGACAATATTCCCTTTTCTACAAGCACAGAAAGAGAGAGGATAGAAGAAACGGTATGCACTTTTTCCCTTTTCTTTATTATTATTATTTATTTTTGTAGTAGTATGTTTTAAAATATTCTAGTTTCCATTTGCATATCAGCTTCCTACCTACCTAGTGGGAGAAACCAAAATTAGTTGGATAAGTGCTCAAAATCTTCTTATGCAGTCTAAATATTCACAATAGTGGTTTGAGCCCAAATTTTGTCCTGCACTTTTAATTTCTTCTTAATTTTTGTTGACTTTTGTCCAGGCATTCAGAAATAAATTGAGTTTTTTTGCTGCCGCAAAAGTCTCATCATCCTTTCCTCCCCTTGATCTTCCAGAGATTGCTTTTGCAGGTCAGTATATAAGTTACTTTGATTTGTTAATGCATTACTGTTTGTCTAGTTGTGGTTTAATGATATTTTATTAGTCTAATTTATCTATGTTGATAGATTTCATATCTTCAGGTCATTCTTTTATTATGCCTGTAGATAAAACTGAGTGGATGGTTGCCAGAAAAACTATAAGCATGGAGTTACCGATAGAGGCTGCATAGAGTCATAGGCTTAATGATGAGAAGAAAAAGAATACTTCACAAAACATAACTTGGGGTTTAACCAATTGACTCTTAGTGATTATTTCTGGATAAGATGCCTTCATCTTGAGCTAGTGTTCTTTGTCCCTAAAACCTTCTTATCTCCAATTTGCTAGACCTTCATCTACAGTGCTCCAACCTGTGAATGTTACTTCTAGATTCTTTAAGATAGTTGGTGATCTTCTGTTGCTTTGGCATCTCCTGGAGTATATACCTGAACTTCGCTATAAAGGGATCTACTGATCCATTTCTGCTACAATTAAAAGTATCATTCATTTGAAATCATCATGTAAACATTTTTACTGATTTCATTGTCATTACGAGGGTCTTTTTCTGTTTTCAATTGCAGCATTGATTTATTGTATGAGAATTTCATATTTTGACACTTCTGCGTGATACCTTTCTGGAGTATTATGGACTCATGTTGTCATTAGAGAACTTGTTGAAGTACATTTCTGCCATGTCAAAGAAAATTAAGTTTTGTTAATAAAATATGAATGGGGAGACTAGTGTGGCAAACTTTTCTTCTGTTCTGTTTGGTTGTTATTCTTCATGTTTGTCATATATTTTAAGATGCTTATTTATAGCTGTTTTTCTCTGGTGCAAATGCTTTGAAATTCTATATCCATATCCAAGGATCCCCCTCCCCCTCTCCAAATATGAGGAATTTCTCTGGTCATTCTAAGTCAAAATGTTTTATCAGGAAGGTCAAATGTAGGGAAGTCATCTTTGTTGAATGCATTAACCAGACAGTGGGGTGTTGTACGGACATCAGACAAGCCTGGTCTCACTCAGGTTTTATATTTGTAATATATAATTAATTTTGGAGTTCAAGGGATATACATCTTATGCCTTGTAATATATCTTCTGTAGACTATAAATTTTTTCAATCTTGGATCAAAGCTCTGCTTAGTTGACTTGCCTGGATATGGATTTGCTTATGCAAAAGAAGAAGTGAAGGAAGCATGGGAAGACCTTGTGAGTGTGCACAATGGGTTTGGCGATTTTAATATCTATAATTCTTTTTGTTCTTTAAGTCTGCAGCTTTGTCTTGTGAAATAAATTTTATGGTGATCTGGTAGCATGATGTCTTTGTTATTGATGTGAACTGATCTTATTCCAGATATCAGATGTATTTTTCAACTTCCTAGTATGTGAAACTTCATATCACTGTGAATAATTTTGCACCACATGTTATTTAGTATGAGGATTTGTGAAAGTGCTGCTTAAGAAGGATTTTGCTTGATTTCCTGCAATTATATTTTGAAATGTAAATGGAGGTCAAAACTTTATATTGAGGTGTCTTATCATTCTTATGAACTTCAATTCTTCATATTGTTTGGAATACAAGGCTACTTTGGAGCATAATTGTGTTATAAAATAAATTGATTGGAGATTCAGTTATAGCTAGGGTAATGTTAAAATTTTCTGGAATGCATATCTTCAGGAGAGTAAACAGGTAGTTTGTTACAGATACCAAACTTTTGTTTTTGAATCATAAGTAGATTATTTATATTGTTGGTGGAGGTATCACATACAGACTATGTAGGCCTTTGCAATGAGCTTTCTGTTTTACATATTCAATGTTCTAGGTTAAAACTTAGAATTTTCTTTCGGATCTTTTTGCCAGTAATATGTATTATTCTTAATACAAGGCGTCTTCTTTAAAATGCTTACAATTTTGTAGGTGAAAGAGTATGTCTCCACCCGAGTGGGTTTAAAGAGGGTATGCCTTCTAGTTGACACAAAATGGGGTATGAAACCAAGAGATACTGAACTTATTGATTTGATGGAAAGGTAGGTTTCTATACGGAGATCCGTCTTTACATCTTTGGCATCTTGTTTGGCATACCACTTCTTGTTTGGCATCTTGCATGCTGCTGGTAGTGGATTGGGGATTGGGTTTCTTTCTCAATGTTCTTCCACTGCTCATTATTCAACTTCGCATGCTCAAATCTTCCTTGGCATGTTAACAAGTTGAGCCCCCTGATTTGCATTGTGAATGGCAGGTCTCAGACTAAGTATCAGATTGTTTTAACAAAAACTGATGTAGTATTCCCAATTGATGTGGCACGGCGTGCAATGCAAATTGAAGAGGTAAACAGAATAAAGAACTTGTTCTTATGCATTGAAATGTTTTTCTTAGCACTCTCATCTCATAAATAAATGCGCGATTGTATTTCCACTCTGCAGAGCCTCAGGGAAAAGAAGTCGGCAGTTCAACCCGTGGTACTGAGCTCTTAAATATCTGTTTATTTTTGTTTCTCTCATCGAAATAAATCATGTTCCAATTACTTTGACTCGTAATCAAACCGCAGATGATGATAAGCTCGAAAACTGGGGCAGGCATACGAAGTCTAAGGACAGCTCTTAGTAAGATTGCTCGGTTTGTGAAGCCCTAAGAGGTATATCAAGCTGGAGCTTTTTAATTCAGTAATGATTCTTAGAGAAGGGAATGTGAAACACGAATCGAGATGAATGTGAAACATTTTTCTAGTTAAATAGACAAAGTTCATTGAATTCATCCTGTTCTCTAGCCTCTCATTTTCTTGCTCATTTACTCATATGAGTTGGTTCACCACTGCTTTTATAAAAAGGAAAGAAGCTGGAAAGTGCTCATAGATCAACTAAAACTAAGATTTGCATAGGTTTTTACCATGTCAGAGAGTTCTTTAGCTAATCCTCCTCAGTCCTCAGGGAATGTTGAACAGCCTTTTTCTCCTCTCTTTGCTTTAAGTTCTTGATACGCTTAGTAATCCTAAGGTGGGAAAAGTGGGCTGCCTCCATTGTTTTCATAGTTTATTAGATGATTTGGTTTTTTTTACACAGGTGTCTCATTTGGTTTGTCAAGCGAGAGGTTCTGAGTTTAATTTATGTTATAGATAATTTTATGATGCAATTTCAGTTATATGTTATAGTTTTAAAAGTTTTATTTCATGGATCCGAATGAGTGGATGAATATCAAGATTCCCCAAAAAAAAAAATCAACATAAATTACTCAAATCCAGTGCATGAACATAGTTGCTTTGTGCCCATTATTACAATGTGGGGGTAAAAAGGGGAAAGAAAAAAGTAGTAGTGATTCCATTTGCACGTTGTTGATAGTCTCCACCCACCAAAGTAGTTAAGTTTTTTCTTTGTTTTATTTCTTGTTATCGTCATCAGCCATCATGGTGGTTAGTGACCATTTTTTCCCCTTTTCATGGTAGTTATTATTTATTGTGAGTCGTTGTTTTGATTTTCTTTTTTGAATTAAATTCACTAAATCGTGGCTGCCTCAAGCCCACTATGTTGACTTTGAGATATATATATATCTATCTATATACAACCTCCAGTTTTCTTCGAGGTGTGCCATCCTTTTTCCATTTCTTAGGATAATATTATATTATACACACACATGTATATATATATTATGAAAAGAAAAGGTAAACCTTTAAATGATTTTAGTATTCATTAGATTATATGTGCTGATAAAAATTATATTATGTATTATTGTGCATTGTACTTTTATTGAAGAAAAGAAAAGAAAGAAAAACTGTTTGGTGAACTTTCTTTAGAAAAATCACACCATTTGATTTAGAAAAATGAGAAAACGCATGTGAATACTATATGTAATTGTGAATTTGACATTTGTTACGAGTGTCATAACAAAAATTTTCTTCAATAAGGGATAGATTCTAATGTGTTTGACACATGCAAGAATTAGAACGATGTCTTTCTTAAGCAAATGTTAGATTTTACATGTGTGATTTGGTCAATTCAGATTAAATTCGAGTTAGTTAATAATAATTTTAAATTAACTATGAAAAAAGAGAAAATGTCTTGAATATACATATTGTTGTGACTTGAAATTTCACATTGTTCGCTTAAAAGATCTTTGAGGCGGTTATTTAAGCAGTTGTCTAAAATCTTTTACTTAATAACACATTTTAAACAGGGAAAATCATCAGATAATTTTGTTTGACTGTTTATAATATATATGTATTACCTAAAAGGAATTTGGGTTTAGTGGTTGTTTTGGAGCTGACAAATTCAGAAAGTGGTAGTGGTTCACACTTCACACAAAATTCACCTAACCCATTGCTTTGCTACTTAAAACGCGTTAGAATTTGTGAGTTGAGTCATGGATTGAAATGTTAAAAACACACACCTTTTGTGTTTGTGTTTGTCTTTTTCAACCATGCATGAGAATTCTCTCTGTTAAATAAAGAATGTGTTTCTTTCCCCTCCTAAAAAGAAAAAGATCCACTCCGAATCCATAAGTTTCATTTGGTAAATCTTCGTCTTCATCAATTAATCTAAAAGGAATTTATGAGAAGAAATTTATAATATTTAATTAAAAATACGATACAAGTACCTTTTTCTCATAATCTAAGAAGCTTTGAAATTGTGGACGTTTTCTTATTACTAATACTAAGCAAAAGTCATATTTAGGATATCTGATAATTTAATAAATATATAAATTTATTTCTTACGTTTACTTTTTAAAATAAAATAATTTTAATTATTATTTTTTTTCAAAAAATATTATTTAATTAGTAACAATTTTATATATAATTCAGACAAAAAACTGGTGATGAAGAAGTCTTGTAACAATTCACTTATTCCTTCTCAATTTTACGGGTCATTAGGGAGAAAATTTTCAATATGACAGCTGTATCGGACGCCTCTCATAATTCTTAAAATAAATAATTTTTTTTTTAACAGAAAATTTACTTATTAAATAATTCATCAATGAGAATAATATTTTAACAATAATAAGTTTTTTTTTTAGTATTATATACTAATTAATGTTAAAGTCAAAGCCTTGAATTACTAAATTATGGAAGAAAAAGAAAAATGATACAAAATAATTAAGTGATATTTTCTCCAAATGAAAATAAATAAACAAATTCCCACTTCCCTCCATTTACCAATAATTCCCTTTTTTTTCTTTTCTTAGCTTTCTCTCTCTAAAACCTCTTCATTATAACCAAAGGAGAAGACAAAAAGTAATAGTGGGGAAAAGAAATGTGTCCTTTAAGAATAATCTTAATCTTCCTCTCGGCAACTCTTGCCGGATTCTTCGTCATCAGAAACCTTAAATCTCAGTCTGCCGACGCCGACGCCGATTCCGACATCGACTCTAAAATCCAGGAAATTAACTCTTCAAACATTGCTGCGGATTCCCTTCCACTTTCCACCAAGGTTCTATGTGTTTTATTTATTTATTTATTATTTTAAACATTTTTAGTGTATTTTATTAGGCGTCCTGAATATGTGGTTTTTTTTTTTTTCCCCCTTCCTTGAATAGATTTGTGGTGCAATTGTGGGGGGATTTTGGACGTGTGTGGATATGGCTAGCGGGAGGTATTTGTGGCGGAATTTGGTTTCTTCTGACTCTTCAACAGCTTCTAAACGAGCTGATTGATCTAAATTGGTAACACGAAACTTTTAGGGTGATTGTTGCTCAAAGTTTCCTCAAGAGCTGAGCTGAATCGTTTATTTTGGGTGTAATTTTGCTACGTTTGCACGTTATTAGCAGCCTCCATTTCTTGTAATTGTAGATTTCCATGGGTTCTGGAAAAAGCTATGAGGGTAATTACTTGTAATATTGTCTTTCTGTAAATGATATGTGGTCTATGTATAGGACTATTTCAGAGGAATTGAATCGGTTTAAGAAATATGGTTTTCCTCAGCTTTCTCTGTTGAACATGGTTAAATTTTCTGAAACTCTGCATCCCTTTTTTTGCTATCTTAAGATTATTTCTAGATGTTCTTTTGGAGTTTTGAACTTGCTTGCTGGATAAAATTGATTAATATTTGGTTTGTTGCTTCCTGATGTTTGGGGATGGTGTGAACTAAGGTCATAAATTATCATTAAATCTCACCCCAATAATTTCATGTCACCAAGAAAGAAATCATGTTTGTAGAGATTGGCAATACAGAATATCAGAATGGATGTTTGTTATTCATTCAACATGGTTGATGTTCCTGTGATATTATTAAAGTTGGTTTCGTCATAATATTGGTTAAGTAATGTTCAGCACTTTAAAGTTGGAGTCTCTTAATTTATTTCTTAGTTCCCTTTTATGACTGATCAGATTCTCATTTAGACTGTGTTCTTAAAGTGTGGAGGTTTGAATGAAGATCCTTTATGATTTTTCTGAACTGTTAAGATACATTTTCCTGGATTGAAGTATCTGCTTTTGGTGTAGCTGCTTGTGTTCGTCTCATTCTGCTCCTGCCTAATTACAACTGCTATGGTAGTTCCTTGAGAATTCTAATTTTGATCAGGAAAACCATTAAGATATCATATGGATCATCTTTTTTCTTGATTGATCTTTCAAATATGCAATGCCAATAGATCTCGGTAGTTGCTGATCCTTGGCCTCTTTAGGCATTTGGTTCTCTAGCATACTCCCTGGCATTTGACTTGATAGAATCGTAGCCAACTTGTAGTGTTATATGTTGAAGTCAGATATTAAAATTTTCAGCTGCTCTGCATACCAACTGACACTAGAAAAGAAAACCCTTGATTTAGATGATCTGATTTAGGATAATCTTGCAGAAACTTTAATCAATGTGTATCTGTCAACTTCACAAAAAGCCAGATGCTCTCTCCAACTTGGATTTAGTTTGTGGCTTATTTTCTATTAGACAAAAACGCAGGAGAAAATGGGAATTTCAAGGGGCCAAAAAAGGATTATTAAAAAGAAAGGGAAACATCCTGGCGGAGGCTGAATGAGGCCGGCCAGTAGATGTGCGTCAGGGTCTCATTCTTCTAAATTTGCTGTATGCTGCTGTGGGGGGACGGATTCAAATGATGCATGCTAACATCTCTCTTTTACTTATTTATTTGTTTTTGGGGCTACTCTTACTTTTATGTTTGAGTTCTCGCTAATTCTCGCTAATTCTTTCTAGAAAGGAAAAGGAAAAAAAAAAAGTGTCATCATTCAACTAGCAAACCAATACTCGGTGAATTGTGGTTTCCACCTCTGATCATTCAATAATGGCGAGCTGAAATGCATAATATACAGTGTTTATAACTTTCCTTTTGCCATTATATTCTGTTTCCTTCAAATGTCCTACGATCGAATCCTAATATTTTGATGTATATGGTGGAATCTTTTTTTTATTTTTTTTTTTTAAAAAAAAGACATCATCAGATATTGCATGAGTAACACTAATTCTCTAAGTTTAATCAATTGTATATATGTATATGTGTATATATATATATTTACCAAAGTAAAAATCTTTAGTTCTACACTTTATTTTTCATCTCTCTAATTAAAAGGAAGTTAAAAACGTTAATAACTTAATATGCCATTTGACTATTTAAAAAAAAAAAAATTCTTTATTTTTAAAGTTTTTAGGTGAAACTAGGTTTTTGCCCTTTTCTATTACTAATTTAACTAGTGACATAAAAATTTCAATTAATTCTTATAATTTAAAAGAATAGAATAATTGGTGAGTTTAATCCTAAACAAATTTACTTTTGGCAAGCTCAGTCCCAAAATATTTTTTTTAACTTTTAAAGTCCCAAATTTTTTTATTATAGAAAAATAAGGTCCTTTTTTACAGATTCTGTTAAAAGACTTAAAAATTTAACAGTTTAGTTAATTTTAAAAGTTTAGTTAATTTTAAAAGGGGTAAAAATGTCATTAGAAATTGAAGAAATGTCATTACTAGAGCAAATTATCAGATTTTCAGATTATCCATTCAACCATAGAAAATCTAAGGTTTCTTGTTCTTCTTGCATGCCTAAAATCCAGTAGAAGCATCGACATTTACTTCCCTCCCCACTTCGCCGATAAAACCCCTGTATAAATCAAGAGTCCCTTCCTTATCCCCACAATGTGTCGCTTCATCTTCATCCCCCACCCCGCCTGCAACCAAAGAATAAGCCATTCTTCAAGCCAAGATTGCTCTATCTTCCACCTTAGAGAAGCTCCTGAACAACCCGAAACTCGCCAGGAAATTAAAGAAATTGAAGCAACCAAAACTACGGGCCGAAATTCCAGTTATCGATGACTCACCGTCTTCACTTACTCAACTTGCTCTTGATGTGTTCGGAGGTATGCCCATCAAAAGAAAAGGCTCAAAGATTAAGATTCTTATCTTTTGGCAAGGCAAGAGCTTAACAAAAGCTGTCATAGAGGCATTCAAGTCGCACTCTATGAATGTTCTTGTTAAAAATCTCGATATTAAATCTGTCAATGAAATAGATAGCAGAACTTTTAATTCTGCTGATGCTGATGTTTATTTGGCGCCGGAAACTTCAGATGTGGGGGTTATGGAGTCAATTACAAATTCTTTGTACCCAAAGCCTGTAGTGATTTTTAATCCTATGTGGACTTTCGAAGACGAAGGTGATTTTGGTGAATTGAGTAAATAAAAATAAAAATAATTACCCTTATTTAATTAGTTCTTTTGATAATTTTAGTAAATAAAATAATTACCCTTATTTAATTAATTCTTTTTTTTCTCTTTCTTTTAACTTGTA
The DNA here is from genome assembly GCA_025388415.1 of Cynanchum wilfordii. NCBI lineage: Eukaryota > Viridiplantae > Streptophyta > Magnoliopsida > Gentianales > Apocynaceae > Cynanchum > Cynanchum wilfordii. Next base: position 118,156 of record JAHSUH010003887.1, read on the forward strand.
ATGACATTTTTACCCTTTTTAAAATTAACTAAACTATTAAGTTTTTAAGTCTTTTAACAGAATCTGTCAAAAAGGACCTTATTTTTCTCTAATAAAAAAATTTGGGACTTTAAAAGTTAAAAAAAATATTTTGGGACTGAGCTTGCCAAAAGTAAATTTGTTTAGGACTAAACTCACCAATTATTCTAAAAGAATAATAATAACAATTACAGATTTGGGCCATGATCAGTTGTTTATAGAGAAGTCCAATGAAATTTTAAAGGCCTGTTTGGCACCGGGTCCAATTTTTATAACTACACATTTCTAGCATTTTCACTTTTCTACTTTTTCAGCCCTGAATGATTCAAAAAATTCAGTTGGCCAATCACAACGGTCAAATTTTTTACCGACCATATGAACCAGAGATCGGGGGGAGAGGGATTAGTTGATGAGGGTAAGGGAGTACCAAAAACGAGATCGGGTGGAGAAAAGGAGAGAGAGCGAGTGATGGGTAGGAGAAAAGGGCGAAAAGAAGCCTCCAAACCCCCAATTCGAAGTCAGGAAGAAGATGATGATGAAAATGAAAGGGAAACCACAGAGGAAGAAGGCGGCGGGGGCGGAGGAAAGGGTAGGTTCTTCGCTTGCTATCTACTCACGTCGCTGTGCCCCAGATTTAAAGGTCAAACCTATATCGGGTTCGTCTCAGTTCTCCCTCATTCTACCTAATTTTCAATTGCATAAACTCGAATGATGCAGATTCTGTAACTCCTTAGTTAATAATTGTCTTGATTGATAAGAGCATCGCTAATTTGCTTGAATCATTTTAAGCTTTTAGATTCAGTGGAAATCATAATTTGGATATAAATTTTCGTCTCGAATTAAATTGGTGTATCGGTTTCAGATTTACAGTGAACCCTAGGCGTAGAATTAGGCAGCACAATGGGGAAATTGGGAGTGGTGCTTGGAGGACGAAGAAGAGGCGCCCTTGGGAAATGGTTTTGTGTATATATGGCTTTCCCACCAACGTGGCTGCTCTTCAGGTACGTTTATTTCTTATGCCTTCAAGTGCGATTTTCATTTAATTCTCTCATTTCTGCGTTTGTGAGTTGGAACAAGGTCATGTTACAGTATTGCAGTACAGATTCTGCAATTTGTTGATGTTTAAATCATCTAGTGCTTTTGATTTACTTTGGAAGTTACAGAGTTCCTGTCATAGTCTCTACCATATTGGATGTTCTAATTATAACTCCTCTCCCTGTGAATGAACCAATTCCAATCTTTGTATCCTATGTTGAGAGAAACTATGAAATAGAATCTTATATGTTGTTATTATCTCGAGGGAAGGCATGATGAATAAATAATTGAGTGAAATATTGAAAACTTGCAGTTTGAATGGGCCTGGCAGCATCCAGTTGAATCTTGTGCAGTGAGAAAAGCAGCTGCATCTTTTAAATCTCTTTCTAGGCTTCCTGACAAAATAAAACTGGCATATACAATGCTCACCCTTCCCGCATGGCAGAGGTACGAATATTAATTGTGGAAGATTAAAGATGTTTATTGATGTCTTTGGTGTGCTTACTTGATTTTGTTATTTTTGTTTATCATCAGCATGAATCTCACAGTGAACATCTTCTCCACAAAATACCAAAAGCACACAGCTGGTTGCCCAAACCTACCACAGCATATGAGGGTCCAAGTTTGTCCTATGGATGAGCTTCCATGTTATACCGGAAACAATTGGCCTGTGGGGGAAAATGATGACTGGAATGGTGATGAAGAATTTGAGCAATGTTTGGGATCCCAGGAATATACACAGAATGAACTAGCAGAGGCGTCAAAGATTGGCTACTGTGAAGGTGCTGTGGAGAGTTCTGAAGATGCTGAATGTGAAAAATGTAACTCAATGGATGAAAATGTAAACCAACAGGACCCAGGTGGTGTTGTGTGGAAAGGAGAAACTGTTGGCTTCAAGCAGCTGCAAGACTCTGTTATTATTATAGAAGAAGACGATTGTCAGTCATTTCATCTCAATGACTCGCCGATCAGAGTACCATCCTTCTCGTCTGCTTTTAGCTGCAACGACATTACAAAGGAGGCTGAAGAGAGAAGAATTTCCACATCGTTCAATGACTGTTGTGGGGAATTAAACCTGCTTCCTGAGCAGTTACAGTCATCATCATCCCCTACAAAAGAAATTGTCAACACAGAACGAGTTCCTGCCATCATTGATGCAGCAGTTGAAGTCATAGATCTGTTTACTCCCTCTCCTTGCTGCAATACAAGTACACAAAATAAGAAGAGAAAACTGTGTCCTGATATAATAATAGACTTGACAAAGTCGCCCATGTTAGTTTGATGGTGTTCTAACCTCCAAAGGGGGGGGTGTATAACATGTACTATATTTAGTGCATTTCTTACTATTGTTTAAAAGGCTGTATACTGAAATAATTTGTATGGGCGGGGGCTCTCTTCTACAATAACAAATTTGTATCTGTTCATTCTCTAGCCGTATTTGTGGTTGTTAGACATGGAAAATAGGAGATGCAAAAGAAGATATTCAACTATTTAATGTACGTAAATGATACAATCCATATGTTATGACAGGAAAATGAAGTTACAAAAGGTCTCCTCACAGAAACACCTTTTGTCCTCAAGTAGCAAACAAGAATGAACAGATCAAAACAAATCTTAAAAAAAAAAAATTTCATGCATTATGAATTTATGGTAAGTCATTTCTTATTCTGGGGACAATTTGACAAGGGAATCCCAGAAAGAAGAAATCCATTAAGAAAACAAGTCATTTACATGAGAGGTGTGTGAGGTACAAAATCAGGAAGCCAATGTAAAAGCAAAAGGGAAAAACTCTGAAGATTTACAAGTATAAGACAAAGAGGAACCATATAAACTCTACAAAAATGAAAAAGAAGAAAAAATCAAGGTAACTTCTCCTGCTGCAGCAACTGCTCTACTAGCTGTTGCTGTTGCTCCGGGAGTTGCTGATCTGGTGAAGGTTGAATGGAATCCTGTTGACGTTGGATTGGGTGATCGAGCAGCTGCTGCGAAGCCTCTGCTTGCTGCTGTTGTTCTCCTTGCCAAACCCAAACAATATCTTGAAGACCAGGTCTAATACCATCCTTTAACATCTTCTGGTATTCCAGTGTATCCCCATTGGCTTTCTTCATCTCCACTAAATGAAAAGTCTGAGTCACCTCAAAAATCTCTGCATCAATGCACAATATCCCTTTTCTGCCTTCTTTAGTTCCTTCAAATTTCAGCAACCCTGGTTCTCTTTTAGTTGTCTTTAGTTTCAGACGCTTAGCAACTTCCTTGAGCTTTGAGATGATAACAGATGCTGGTTGCCAAGAGGTAAATCTGGCTTCTTTCTTCTGACTAGAATCTTCAAATAGATTAGCCAGATCAAAACCAGGGTAGAGAGATATGATATCAAATGCATTCAGTGTCATTACATTGTGCCTCTCAGCAGCATCATCATCATCTGCTCCACTTGAAGAAGCTGCTGCTGCAGGATCAGGTTTCGCAGCAGCTCTGAAGTTCATTCCCCTCTTAAACCATGGAAACTCCTTGATTTTTGCAATTGAAATTCTAGTGTTTGGATTTGGATCCAATATTCGTGACACAAGGCGACGCACTTCATGTGGAAACATACTAGGGTATTTGAAATCTGCCTTCCCAATCTTCCTATACATTTCCACCAAATTTGAGTCATGAAATGGAAGATAACCTGCCAATAGAACAAATAAAATCACTCCACATGACCATGTGTCTGCTTTGGCTCCATCGTAACCATTCCTGTTAATCACCTCAGGAGCAACATAAGCTGGTGTGCCACAAGTGGTGTGAAGAAGCCCATCTTGATGCTTCGATTCAGCCAATGCACTCAATCCAAAGTCGGATATCTTCAAGTTTTCATTTTCATCTAACAGTAAATTCTCAGGTTTCAAATCCCTATGATACACACCCCTACTATGGCAGAAATCCACTGCATTGATCAACTGTTGGAAATATTTTCTTGCAACATCTTCCTTCAACTTTCCTTTAGAAACTTTGTTAAAAAGCTCACCTCCTTTTGCATATTCCATGACAAAATATATCTTGGTCTTTGTAGCCATGACTTCATAAAGCTTCACAATGTTAGGATGTCTAACCAATCTCATCACAGATATTTCTCTTTTTATCTGATTCATAAGTCCAACTCGTAAAACTTTCTCTTTATCAATCATCTTAATTGCTACACCTTCTTGAGTCTGAATAGACCTAGCATAATAAACCTTAGCAAATGTACCTTGTCCGAGCAATCTCCCTAACTCATACCGTCCCATTAATACACTCACTTTGTCATCCATTTCAATTCTACAAAATTCAAAACTACGAACAACAAGCTATTCTCCTCTCTATCGTTCTTTCTCCTGCTGATATTGAATATTTGACAAACTAAACTTAAGCAGGAGTTTAGAATGTCAAGTACAGCTTAACCATCCTCACATTGGATATGCATTAATAGAGAGAGAATTTCACGACTTGGTATTCTGTGTTCCTTTTTGCCTTGAGATGAGAATGAATTACGATGGTCTACACATCTAGTGTCATCGACGAGGAGAGATGAAGAGTTGGCTAAAGCCAAAACCTCAGGGATATGGCACAAAGATAGAAGAAACATGCCCAGGCACATCTTTCTGCATTCCCTGGTTGCTGGTTCTTCTTCTTCCAATCAAATGATTGACCAGAAATGCTATAAACAGAATGCAAAAAGTGCAACCCAATCAAGCGAAAATAGAGACACTCCTAAATGCAAGATCCCAAGGAAAGACGCGTTCTAGGCCTGTAATTAGGAAGGCAAAATTATATCCGCATTTTAAGATTATCAAATGCCAGCAAAAGGAAAATTATTAAATGCAAGTTATTAACAAAACTCTAGAGAAGAAGAGATTAAACCTCTTTATTAGCAAAAATATAATTAACACAAAATGCATGGATGCATACATATATATTTCTTGAACCTAGAAAGTCCCTGATGGCTGGCCAGGTATAATCCCAGAGATAACGCAAGAACATGAATACCTAAAGAAAAAGAAGGTTGCATTGCACATCTAATTTGTTCTTCTCAAGCAAATATAAATAGATTTCTGATTCCAAAGATGAGCTCAGTGCTTAATAATTAGAAGAATTTTCCCTAGTTATTCATCCCAACATGATTGCAGCAAAAAAGCTTCAGGTATTGGAATATAGATGAAAGGAAAAAAAAATTTGATGAATTTCACCAAAAAACTAACATCTTCTTCCTTTAAGTCCATTTCTAATCTAAGATATATTTCCCGTGAAAATCGATAACTACCAGGTATCATAATCGAGAAAGAGGGAACCAATTGCAGAAAATTTCCTTCCACCATTTATTATCAAGTTATAAACTTTAACTGAAAAAACAATAATTCATACAAATCCCTTTCAATATTCCAAGCAAAAATGAATGGTCACATAAACACATAATGAAAGTTTTCTAAAAAGCATCATCCTAAACACAAAAACAGAGCAAACAAACCCCAAAGAATAAAAACGATTTCATCATTCAATAAAAGGAACGGATGGAAGGTTAAAATAAATTGAAAATAGAAATAGCAGCGGAAATGATTCTTGAATAATTGACAGTAGCCCAAAAAAGGTTCGAAATATATATTTACCTGTTGTGGGTTTTCTCCGTCCTCCGAGGAAAAGAAAATAAATCTGAAGAAAAGAAAAAGAAACCTCCTCTGCAGAACTGTAAGAAATGTAAAGAAAGAACAGTTCTTGATTCGGGGAGAAAAAAAAGTACAGATGGCCTGACTTGCAGATTCTTTCTTTCTCTTTCTTTCTCTATCATGTAAATGATGCTAGAGGAGGAGTATTTTCATGGAGTCTCGTCTAGGGTAAAGAAACGTGGACTTCCCTCGAGATCTTGAATAATTCTCGTGATCTTTTCACCTACGAGAAACGAGTCGAAGAAAAGACATCTGGTTCTGATCCCAGAGTTTTGGGAGGCCAAATGTCGGATGCAGTTGTACTTATCACGTCTTGAGAGGGAAAAAAAAAGAAAAAAAAAAAAAGAAACCATTTTTGTGTGTATCCTCTGTCATGTGAACTTCAATTTCTTTTTTACCTCTCTCCGACAAAACCGGCAAAGCCCTGATTCCGACAGCATCCACCTAGAGATGCAATTCTTCTTTCTTTTTTTTTTTTTTTTTTTTTTTTTTTTAAGGTTGAATTTGTATCCGTAGTCACGAAAAGAAAATATTTTTAAAAATAGTTTAGAAAAATAAAATCATATTTTTTAATCTGTAGCTATTTAACTTACCTAATTACTAATTATTAAAATAATAATATTAAATTAATTCATAGCTAAAGACGTGTACTAGAAGATTTGAAAAGATTTGATTCATTTGCAAATAATTGTCTGAAAAAAATTTACCCTTTTTTTTGAGGAAAATGTGATAGAATATCATGTGATGCCGACATGCTTAGGAGCTATAATATACTTCAACTGCAAGAGTGGATCTTGTCCAATCAACTTTGTCCCCCTTAATTTATAATTAATTTTTACTAAAATAAAATTTTGTATGCTTTTTTTTATTCCCCTTAAAATTTTTAAATTAAATTTCTGAGAATAATAATTTATGTGTTTTTGTTGAAAATATTAATATCTATTTGAATATACGTTTTTTAATAAAAATAATTAATAAATACACCTTAAAATTTTAATATGATTAATAGAAAATATTTTAATAAGGCGTAGCTAAGTTGGTAGCACCTTTTTATGAGTTTGAAACATGATAGAAATTATATTTTTTTTTTAAAAAAAAATATTATTTTCTTTTTTTATGACAAATTTTTTTAAAAAAGAGAGAGTATAATTTTATAAAAATTCTTGTCGTCACATACCAATATTTTAAAATTTCATTTCCATAGATTTTTTTTTTTTTTTTTTGTATAAGCTTTCGTAGATATCCCTTACATGTTCATATTAGACTGAATCTACGACTGAAAATGCAAAATAGTTCAACATATTACAACACTACTATTAATAATATGAAAATAATAAAACTTCTAATTTAATTTACTATAACAGTAATACATTAAATAATCACAATTTATCGAGAATCATGTTTGACACATAGGATGTGAGTTGAATTTCAATTGAAAAATAGGATGTCAAAGAACCTGTAAAACAAGTCACATGCTAAAGTAGTGTTCTTAGCTCCGATTCTCCGATGATTAAATGAGTGAATGCTCAAAGAATTTATCGGAATTACACAGAATCGGGAAAATATATTTTAAAATTTTTCTTTAATACTTTTATGGTATTAGAGAGTTTTTTTTATATATATTTCTAATGTCAATAGTATGCAAGAAGAATAATATAAAATATTGAATGTGTTTAAAGTGAGGTTAATCGGCACCTACTATGAAAGTTTAAGCCAATAGAAAAACGTTTAATTTAAACTTTTGACACTTTCCCTCATCTCCAGCTCTAATAACATCTCAAAGTGAAATAAAATTGCCACATATTATAAAAGTTTAAACTTATAAAGAGGGGTTAAATTTAACATCTTAACAGAACATGTTAAGCTAGTGTTATTGAATATATATAGGGAATTAGCGAATCAAAGGGATACACTTGAAAAGTGAAACACTGTTTATCAACTCACATTGTGGGCGTATGTAATACTTTTTCAACCACATGTTAGAATCAATTTAATGTTATGGTACTTGAATGTACGAGTTTGATAGTAACTCATGTCACTTGCATAACTCTATCGACCTCTAGCCGCAACTTACTAAACTGAAGTGAACTTATTCTATCCAACGTGTTATACTTCATGTCGACTAGCCTTTACACATAATAGATGAATCACTTCCATTCCATTCAATACTAATATATTTTGAGGATATATTAGAAAATTTGATGAGATTTTAACCTTAAAAAAAAAAATGATTGATGGAAACTTGAATAAAGGAAAAAAAAAATGACGTTGGAAAGGTGGGGGGAGAAGTAGTTGGATCTTTGGGACAAAGCAAAAAATTGGTGTGCACGACCGTCTCACCCACACCTGTCAATCTCGTGACAATTACCCACCAAAATTTTCTATTTGTCCGTAAAAGTTAAAGCCATCTCAGGGAAAATGACACGTGTATCCATAACCGTATATCATCTCTCCTAGTGGCATCCACCCATCTTACATTTTTTTTTTTTTTTTTTTTTTTTTTGTCCAGCAGATTCTTCAGAAAATTCCAATAGTAGTGTTTATTTTCTCATTTTATTTGTGCTCAATCAATTATCATATTTTTAATCTATGAATTCCATTCCTTTATTATTATTTTCTTTTAAAGAGTATTTGATGGAAAATTTTATTTTATGATGCATTTTTTTTTATATATATATATTATATTAAATTAAGAGTTTTTGTCCTTATTTTTAACTATATAGGTATCTTTTTTTTTTTATAATTAACTATATAGGTATCTAGTAGTTATGAGAATTGAGTCAAATCAAACTATTTTTTTTTTAGAGACAAGCTTTTCATAACATCTATTTTTTGTTATACGAGGTTTGAAATTCAAGACCTTTTATCTAACTAAAGGGTATTAACCAACCACTTAAAGCAATGATTAATTCCATTCGCTGTGAGTGTCTCTCATTTAGACATAAACAACTGATTACAAAATATACTTCAAACTTGAGACTTACTCGAAACTTTTTTTCATTTAACTAAAGATATTTTTTTCCGCTATAGATGTTCTTCCATTAAAGATAAATAATTGAGTACAAACTTTATTTTATTTTCATGGATAAAATTTAAACTCTTAACATGATGGTTAAGAGGCAAAATGAACAACTAGCATACGAAAAATTAAATTTCTTCGATTTGGACAAATGAATAGTTAGTTATTTTCATCCATATTTACGTATCTAACTTAAAACCCAAAACTAATGGAGACTAATCCAGTTAAGTATGGGCCTAGGCCCATCCTTAATCCAGGCCAACCAAGGTGACTCGCTATGTGCATATGCTCATTTAGTAGCTTTAGAGATGCGAGTATCTTTTAAGTCATGTTCATATTCGGTTCGTGGTTGTGTGGTTGAGTGGCAAGAGATCACTCCCCCAACCGTCCCTTTGGGGTTCTACACAACTACTGACTGAATATGAACATGACTATAGTGCAGACAGATTTCAGTATTGGATTAGTCGGGTAAAAAAATCCGGACACCATCACAAATGAATGTTCATATTCACATTCGCAAGCTTTAACTCTCAAATTTTAAACAAATAAATATATGAGTACAAATTTGAACTCACAATCTTAATTATCTATAAAATGTAGAAATTTCCTACCCATAAGAGCATAAGTAAACATGACCTTGATGCCAAAACTGTCCTTTTAATGCTTATCTTAATTTAGTAGTAACTCTATTTTCATAATACTTCCAAGATGTTAGATGAAATGGGTTTATCTTTACGTACATCTTAATGAGGAAGTTAACCAAACTTAATTATTTCAAGAGTTCCCTGAAATGCTGTCATAATAACGACAGAAAATTTAACTTTTACAAAATTATTTGCACAAAACCTTAAAATTGAAACAGCAAAATTCATTTCATCTGTCTTTTTTAACCAAAAATTAGGTTGGCAGTCAATCTACCTCATGTTGATTGAGCAGTTCGTCACTTACCAACGACAGTAGATATTTTGTTTTCTGTGTGGTAAGCTCATTTTGATAATGCGTTCTCAACTCAAGACATCATGGTAGCAGTATCAGTTTAGAAAATTCTGGTCATCACATGCCTTACCATGCACCCTTAAACCAAACACATAATTAATGACAAAACATGCATATGAATCCACGTAATTCTTATATTTACTCAACAATTTAAGCTTAATTACAAATATTTCTTGTTGGATTGGACAGTAACAAAAAAAAAAAAAAAAAAAAAAGCTGTTGAGAAGCTGTAATTATAAACTGGTAAGATTTCACTTCCATCACTTTCATCAGCATGCCTTCAATTTAAATTTTGTCAAATATAGCTATGGTAAAAGTTACTGATGATAAAAGTCAACTTTTAGTACATGTCAGCAAAGTCCAAGGAAGTAAAAGTAATAATTAAGGAAATAAAATATTATCTTTGTGTTGGGAATCTAAACTGTATATAACTCACACTCCTCCGCTTTAGTCCTTCCTGATTTCTTTTCTTGATCTCAAGCGTGGCAATGATGAAGCCCATCAAAACCAAGTCAGAGGAGAAATATTATTCAGGTAGGCTTCTGTCCAGGGAAATGTCTGTCACAAATTCTTCCTCTGAAGTCTACTATGGAGATACGTCTGTTACTATACCATTCAGGTGGGAATCTCAGCCGGGAACACCTAAAATCAAGTTCCCGGAAAGGCCACTTCCTCCACTTACTCCACCACCTTCTTATCTCTGCAGTCCAGCCAAGAAATTTGGTAAAAGCCATTCCAGGCCGTCTAGTAATAACATTCTTCACACTGTTTTTCCTAAGCTCAATCCAAGGAAATGTCAGCTTAATAATCTTTCCTCGTCTGTTTCTTCATCATTGTCGTGCCGACAAGAAAAAATAGCTAGGGAAAGATTGACGTTTGATTCGAGTGCGGAAGAAGAGTCCAATTACAAATCACCTGTTTCGACACTCTGTTTTTTTGGTACTTTTCGTAGTTCGAATGCTAGATCTCGTGGCGGCTGTTCTGCGAAAGTGATCAAGCTATTACTTGGAGAATCCGTATAATTTTTATTATTGAATTATATTATGTTATGTGTTAAACTCCTAAAACACCTGATTATGAAATAAAAGTTTTTTTTTTTTTGGTGTTTTAATCAAATTCATTCCCAGCAATTTTCCATACAAAATTATACAATCTTCAAGAGTAAAAAAAGCTCATGACATAACCAAAAATTAATTGTGAATGATATATGAGATTGACATTTATTGTGAACACCATATAAGAATCAATGTGAATTGTTCTTCAATAATCTAACAAAAAAAAATAAAAATGCTATTAATATATATATATATTGAAGATATTGAAGAGAAACCAACATAGGAGGAGTAGTAGATCTAAGATCTGGCAGCAAAAATGCAGTTGATGGATGTTGACTTAGAAATTTTCTTGGTGATAGGAGAAGTAAGGAAGGCAGGCAGTTCTTCCTTGTAGGAAAGAGAAAATTTCAAAAACTGATGCATGATTGACTGTCTGTAAGGCACGTGGGATATGTGAGATTTGGAAGCTTCGGATTGCATTTAAGAATTGGTCGTATTCAGTTTTTGTCTCACTCTTTAGAGTGCTTCTTCCAAAATTAGCACGTGACTCTCCACATGCATTCCTATTTTTCAATCTGCACATTATATATATATATATATATATATATATATATATATATATATATATATATATATATAAAATTACAATTTTTCTAATAATATGAGTTTGTAATTATGTTAAACTTTTTAGGTTTTATGATTTTTTTTTTTGATTTTTCTTCATTTTTACTTTTTATTATTTTTTAAATTTTTCTTCATTTTGTTTAACTTTTAAGCTTGTCTTTTGTTTTATCTTTTTAAATTTATTTACTTTTTATAATTTTATGATTTATTATACTTCTCATTTTACCCATTTATATCATCTATTATATATAAAATTCTAAATTTTTTAATAACATTTTTAACTTTTTTTTTTTTTCATTTTTTTGTCTTGAAATCTTTATAATTAAACAAATTAGGCTAATGTTATTTAATTTTTAAGTTTTGATTTTTTTTTTCAATTATAAAAAATGAATTGTATGTAAAAATTAGGATAATAAGATTTTTTTAAAATTTACAATGAAATTAAAGTTTTTAAAATAAATAAATATTTTAAACATATATACTTCTAATATGAAATTATATTAAAAAATTACGTATATTTATTAAATAGAATAATAATATTTATGTAGTTAAATAGTTTATATATTTATTTATTAAATTTAATATTAATGAACAAAATAGATAAAAAAAATTTATAATTAATTCTATACTTATAATAAATAATATTTTTAAAATTTTATTAAATTTTTATTAATATTGTAATCTTTTGACCTACTTAATTTTATTTATAAATTTAGTTTACTTACTAAAAAATTTAACTCTTTTAAAAATAAATATTAAATAAATATATATATATATATATATATATATATCTTCTACTTACTTAATGTTATTATGAATTTAATTTACTTGTTAAAAGACTTTTAGTTTAACTAAAATTTTCATTTTCTTAACCCTTTTTAATATATATATATATCCTAATCTTATTTATTAATTTAGTTTACTTATTAAAAGACTTTTAGTTTTTGTAACCTAAACTTTTCATTTTCTTTAACTTTTTTAAAAATAAATATGAAATAAATAAATATATATATATCTTCTATACCTTATCTTATCTTATATATAAGATGTATTACTGTAATTTTATTTGACACATGAATTATCCCTCTGTTTCTTTCTTTTGCTTATGAAGCAATCATCTCTCGGTTAAATATTGTTGTGATGCTTATCATAAGTAATTTTTTCCAATCAAAGAGTTAGTTGCTTGGTATGCCAAATTCTTAGAATCATAGTGCTTTGAGTGGTAAATTTATTTTTTGTTTTTCGTTTCTTTGTTTTTATCAATATATAATTTTCTAGTGTTTGGCTAGTTTAGTTTCTGCAAAATTATGAAACTTCTATTTGAAATTTTATAAATTGTGGAAAGAAGTCATTGATTTGATTGTGACCGCTTAAAACTAAATGATAAGTGCAGTAATTTGTGTATTTGATAATAATAAAAAACCGTGAAATTGTTTGCAAAATTTTGTGAATGAAATTCATAAAAATGGAAAACAAAATTATGTGAAATCTATTGGGAATCCAAATAGAAATCTAGATTTTTTATTGTGTAAAAAAAAAAAAAAATTACATTATATTAGAATTTTTTTTTTTGTTTGTCGTATGTGAAAATTTTGGTTTTACAACAGTTTTTTGTGCCCATTTTAAGGATTTGTAATCAACCATTTCTTTAAGTTCTTAGAAACAAGTACATGATTTTTTTTTTTATCACTCCTATATTTTGTTATAGTCTCTCTTTATTGTTATATGTCTCTTTTATATAAAATCAAATAGATTAATTTAAAAAACCTATTTACAAACATAATGAAATATAAATATATATAAAAATTGTGGTACACTTCGCACCTTGTTGCGAAGTGTTACCAGTAGTATATAATATATGTATATATATATTTGTTTAGAAAAAAAATCACCCAAACTCTTTTTTTTTTTTTTTTTTTTTTTTTTTTTTAAAGTATTTTCACATCTATTATGTTTCGAACTTATGAACTCTAAAAGTTATAAGTGAAACTACTACCAATTAAATTACCACTTTTTGACCACCCAAACTCTTATATGGTGAAAAAAGAATTTCAAATTAGTGGAAACAAAAAAAAAAAAAAACACCGTTTATAATCCAAGGCGCATGTTAGCTGGTAAAGAACTCTTTTGGCTTAAATGATGTCAAAGGTTCAAATATTACCTCATGTATATAACGATATGAATTTAGTTTAAAGATATCTTTTTATAGTTTAAAACTCATCCAAGCTCCGTTTTTACATAACGTCAAAATTGGTAAACACTGAACTGTGGGCTTATGTAGTTAAATTTGTTGATGGGCCCTTTGTTTGGTTCAGCCCAATTATAAATCTGACAGTGTGGGAAAAAGTTAGAAAGTATTATCAAACTTTTTTCCCATTAATGATTGAAAAATAATTGAAAGTGGAAGTAGCAGTAGTAGTTGTTAAACTACTACTTGCCGACCTCTCTTTCGGAAGCTATCATCCACTTTCCCTGTAAGGAAAGTAAGACAATAATAATAATAATAATGTTATTACTAACAATAGTAACATTAAAAATAAAACGCTACTGAAGATAAAAATAAATAAATAAAGAAGAGGAAATTGCCCAATGGAAAAGCAAGTCTAGTTGTGATGTTCTTTTCAATTAAAAAAAAGAAAACGAGATTCATAAATCAAGATTCCCAAAAAAATGAAATGTGAGAACATTTGCATTCATTTTCTAGTGAGATGTTCTTTCTCTCTCTCTATTTTTTTTAATCAAATAAACTAAATATTCTTACTATCAAATTACTCCTTCAATATATATATATTAAACTTATAAATTACGAAGATATAATTCAATTGATAATTATGTTATTTAAGATAAAAATAAAAAATAAATAAAGAAGATTGCATTAAATATAGGTGAAAGAGAGCCAAAAAAAAAAAAAAGTTTTACATAGATCAGAGGGGCGATATCTTAGGCAGAAAAGACGGGTCAAACGAAAAACCATGGCAGCATAGCATTGTCTTGCATTTAAAGCAAGTCTTTAACATGGCAGTGTAATTGCCTATCAAAAAAAAAAAACATGACAGTGTAATTACTACTACTAATTTACTGTAATAAATTTTTTATCCTTCCAATGCTTCCCCTTCACTGCCTTTTCCTTCCTTTTCTGCACCTACCCTCGATTATGAAACACATATACACATATATATATATGTAATTTTTGAAATTCCAAAATTATTATCTAATCAATTTTCTTGCACACCCTTCTTGTTAGAAGAATGCAGAGTTTCCTATTGAGGATTCCTTGCACTGAGATAAACTGAAACATTTGTGAAAGATGATGGGGAATAATTAAAAGGAAGCCAAATTTTTTTTCCTTCTTAAACATAAATTAGATAGCTAATTGAAATATATTTAAATTTCATTTTTATTTTTATTTTTGTAATTATTAGTAATTTATTGATGTCGTACATATGCATTGCTTGCTATTAGGGCAAAGTTGTGTATTTTACTTTACATCTAAACAAAAGATACATGTATCACACACACACACACACACACACACATATATATATATTATAGGTAATAACTAAACACTAACATTAATATATTTGACGTAAAGTTACTGTTTCTTCTTTATTTTTTTAAACTTTCAATATATATATATATATACACACACTATATTAACAGGTTCAACTAATTTTATCACTGAATTCAAACATATATATAACTTTATAAATTCATGAACGATTGTTACATATATAACTTTATATATGTAGCTGTTTAAAATTTGAGGTCGGAGTTCCTTCCGTAAGAAACTAACTCAGCTCAAACAGAGTCTGGATGTGAATTTGATTTAAAAGTGTCTTCCCATAGTTTGGAATCCATTTAGAATACTTTGTGCCTAAGAAAAAAAAAAAAAAAAAACCTTCCACATGGATTATTAGATGTTAATTATCAGAAAAGAAAGAGAAAGAAAACAGCATATCTCATTGGTTATTTTTGGTAAATGCTGAATACTGCTTTTCAAAATTAATGTGGCACCAAAGCAGAAATTTAAATTAATTAGTTTCAGAATTACTACAAAAATTTAATAAAGGAAATTAATTAATTAGGTCTGAAATAATGAATTACCACATACTATATATATAGAAACCCTAATTTTGTTATTCTGAGGAGCACGCGCGCGGGGTGAGTTTTGTATACACAGATCAAAGCAAAGAAAAAAAGAAAAAAAACCAAACAGAAAAATTGAGAGAAGAAATCTTTAGCATCACACGGCATTGAACTTCTTCTATCTAGACCGAACATTTTATTATTTTCGTCAAAACATGAAGTCATCAAACCTCAATTATTACGACGGTTTTTACTGTTTCCTTATTACTTCCAAACTTTTGATGTTGAAAATACATCACTAAGACTAAGACTAATAAGACTTATATATATATATATATATATAGAAGAAAGGCTCGGAAAAACCTGTATGTATATATATATATAGTTAGTCAGTACACGTACCAATGGTGAAGCTATAGCCCAGTTGGCCACCGTCAAAAAGTCAATATCTGTTGCCAGCCCACACGTGGGCAAAAAAAACTTCAGACAGAGCTGGCATTCCTCTCTCTGTATGCGTGTGATTTTGCTTGGGGGTTAGGAAGGGTTAGATTAGGAGAATAGAGTCATGCCACCATTTTAGACGATTGAGATGTATATATACATTTATATTATCTCATAAACAAAATTAATATTATATATTATTATAAATAATTGAATAATATTATTCATACTCCTATATTCACTAAAATATGTTATTTTGTAATAGATTCATAATAATTTGACGAATATATAAAATTAATAAGTGACTTTAATGAGATTAGTATATATATAATATTCTTTATAATTAGTACTTGTTAGCTATAGTGTGAAAAAATTTTGACCTACTTTTTCTTTGATGGCTTGCCTTTTAAGCACTCCTTTTCCCCTTAAGTAGTTTCTTCTTTTATCCTCTTCTTGAATCCTGAAAGTCTCTCTCTTTTTTCTCTCTTCTCTCTCTTCAAAGTCTACAACTCATACAATTGGCCGCTTTATATCTCAAGCAGGGAATCTTGGATGTCCAGGGAAAGGTACTAAAACTTCACGAAACTCTCCGATGATTTCTGATCAAACCCTAAAATCTTCAAGTACGTACATGGAATATATTTAATGTTGATTTGATTTGATTTGTTGCAGGGAGAGGTTAGATGAGATAGCGAAGAAATTAAAGACGGAGTTAGTGGGCGGCGGCGATGCAATAATAATATCCTCGCAGATGGGAAGAAGACATATGTTAGGTCCACCAGGAAGCTTGAACACCATAACCCCCTGCGCCGCATGTAAGCTTCTAAGAAGAAGGTGCGCTGAAGAATGTCCATTTTCTCCTTATTTCTCCCCTCACGAGCCGCAGAAATTTGCAGCCGTTCACAAAGTCTTCGGCGCTAGCAACGTTTCCAAGATGCTAATGGTACGTACGTAAATTAATTAGATAATATATAATAAATGAGATCGGTAGACAATCTTCACCGTTAATTAATGGATGGACGTGCAGGAGGTTCCGGAAGGACAAAGGGCGGATGCAGCAAACAGCTTGGTGTACGAAGCAAACGTGAGACTAAGAGATCCAGTGTACGGATGCATGGGTGCAATTTCGGCTCTACAACAACAGCTTCAATCTCTACAAGCCGAGCTTCATGCTGTAAGGTCAGAGATACTAAGATACAAATATAGAGAAGCTGCGGCTGCTAATACTCTATTGGCGGCGGCTTCCACTAATAATAATAATTTGGTATCTTCTGTTGCTGTTCCTGTTCATATTCCTGATCATCATCAGATGCCACAAGCTCCGACCACTCCTCCACCGCCGCCTCCTCCTCCACTGCCGCCTACTCCTTCTTCCTCCCAACCACCACCGCAGCAACCTAATTCTTCTCATCATCATGCTGTACTTGTTGTTTCTTCTTCTTCTTCTTCTTCTGCTGCTTCGTCACTAACTTCATCTTTGTATGCTCCTCCTTCTAGCACCGCCTGCAGCTATACCACGGCCACCATCCCAAACAATAATAACATACCCTACTTTGATTAACAAATTAATTAAGTCATGTACAAAATTAAATAATCTATCTATATATTCTTTAATTTAGATAGGGACGAGGACTACGAATCTGCTGAGATATTATTGTTGCTTATATATATATATATATATATATATATATAGGCAAGAATAAAAAGAGAAAATTATTTAGGCATACAATTAATGTCTTTCTCGATGTTTTTATTTTTATTATATGTTTGGTCATTTTTGCTTACTAGCGATACTGAAGATAATTTTAGCATCTGAAGTACGTACTACCAATTAATTTGGGCATCAGTGTTGCTCTTTGATTTGGGGGGCTTAATTAGGGTTTTCCGTAGAGCTCACACTCTATTTTGCGTGCTTTGTAATTAATAAAATTATGATGATGATCATGTTGTAGCTAGCCTGATCAGAATGGAAGTTTTATCTATATATATATATCATCCAGGGACAGTTACCTGAATTGGTATTTTCCGGTGGTTTTCTCCAAGTTAATTACTTTGAAACACACGCAAGAAAAGAAAAGTGCAGGGAGAGCAGAGGCGTGTTTACGCAAGTTGGACTCTGGATCGATTGATAATTAACTTTAAATTAACATTGAAGTCCGTGTCATGCAAGTCTGTGCCATTGAATTAAGGAAGGGGAGAGTTTTAATTAGCTCTCTTGCAAATTAGAGCCACAGAAGGTGAGTACAGTATACGTGTGGGTGAAATCTTTTGATTCTTCCCAATGGATCGATGATCAGAAACAAATTTAACAGTTAGTTTTCGTTAGAGTCCTGCATATATATATATATATATATATATATATATATATATATATATATATAAGAATTGCATTCAAATGTTGCATATCTTCTGCTTATAATTAGTGCCCTATACACATTCATATCTTTCTTCAATATTTCTTTTTATAGATATTTTTCCTTCAACAGTACCTTTGCCATTGTAATGTTTTACGAATTATTCTTGTTAACAGTTTTTTTTTTTTTTATTAAAGAAAGTGAAGTCAAAAGTTTGATTTAGGAATTAAGAAAAAAATGATTTTACATTTCTTATATAGAAGTTGGTCTCACATTTGGTAGGAAAGGGCTAACATACCATGTGGTTCTGTCCTTTTTTTTTTTTTTTTTTTGGGTGGGGTGTGTGTGTGTGTGTACATTGAGTTTCATAATACTAAAAGAAAAAAAAAAAAATCAGTTATCGACAGTTGAATTAATGCGTACATATTTGGCAGATGATTGTTGGGGCTTCAATGGAGAAAACCACATTCAAATTTCAGCTACAGAGTTGGTATATATTGTAGTACGTAAAAAATGCTTCCAAAATGGCTGCTATTCAAAAATAGTTCTATTTTCTTTTCGTGTAGCAACAAGGAAACAAATGCTTAAAATCTTCGGTGTCCCTTACCTGTCTTGTTCATATATATACATATATATATATGTATGAATTGTTCTTACAGGCCTTGGATATATATATATTTATATATATATATATATATGTATGTATAGACTGATATGTATTTGAGAGATAATGAGGAGAAAGAAGAAGAAGAAGACCGTACCATTTGCCTTGCTTGGGAACTGCTGCTTTTCTGTGTGAAATTTATGCGTAATTGGGTTGTCAAATAGAAGGGTTTTTTATTTTATATATATATATTAATAATATATATTGGCATGGAGCTGTTTTAAGTTTTCTTGGCGTGTGGAGCTGATACAGATCGACTAGGACAATTGATGGTTATTTAATTACTGGCTTTCTTCTTTCATTATATATGAATTTAATTTATAATTTTTTTTTATACCCACTTTGGCACCCGGTGTCCCCACTTTATTTGGTGAGACTAATACGGACTCGGTTTGCGGACGCTCGCAGAGTTCGTTCTAACTCTTACTCGAGCGCGTGAGTGTCTGACCAAAACTTTTTAATATGACGCTAACCACCTCATAGGATTTGAAACCTCGACCATCCACTGAAGTAAGTTATATATATATATATATATATATTTAAAGTTATTATCAAGGAATTGTTTTCACATCATATGGTTTGCTTGAAGCAGTCGCATTCCATGAGCTTGTCCTTTTTTTTTTTTTTCTTTCTTTCTCTCTTTTTAGTATTTTTTTTTTCTTTTTAACAAATCATGTTCATCCAAGAACTAAAATAATTACACAAAACGTGTTTAGAAGTTCTACACTCTATATATATATATATATATATATATATATATATATATATATATATATATATATATTTATTTACATTGACGATTTCTAATGAATACTGATGTCAACGAACAATATATATATATATATATATATGTATGTTTGTTTGTGTTGTGCTGACAATTTCATACTTAATTAATTTAAAATTTTCAAATCCTAAATCGTTTGTATCAGAATTAAATATATATATATATATATATATATATATATATATATATATATATATATATATATATATATATATATATATGTAGCAGCAAAATTCCATATTGTTTAATGGTTTAGGATTTTCAGTATAAATTATCATCTGAATACTAAATTTATATATTATACCGACACTGTTCATATAATTAAGTCATCAAATGGATCTATATCTAATTTCTATGGAGCTTTCAAAATTTGCCGTCTCTGTAATTTTTTTTAATTTTTTCTTTTTAGTTTAATATTTTCTAAGATGAACCCTAGAATGTACAATTTATATTATATTATTTTTCTTTAAAAAACATTATAGAGGAAGAATAATTTAAACATAAGCCAGGAGAGAGAGGCTTTCTCACACACACAGATATATATATATATATATATATATATATATATATACTTAAATTAATACTTCCTCCAATCTCAAGGTCTTTACTGGCAATGGAATATTGCTGTAATGAATAAACATGAGTTGACTTTTCTTGTATTTATAGATTATATTAATATTATAAACAAAATCAATACTTTACAAAATCCAGGACCTAAGAAGGTGGCAATGGTTTTGTTTAGTTTATATATATATATATATATATATATATATATATATATATATATGTTTGTGTCTAAAACTTAAAATTAGAGGTCATAAATGAGATGGTTGAATATCATATTCTCAAAACCATCATGTAAGCCCAGATCGAAAGAAGCCCAGCTTAAACAATGAAATAGACTTTTAGTTGTTGTAAAAAAAATGAAACATAAAAATACAATTCATTGGGTTTAATAATTATAATAATATGGGTCAAATTTCATTTAGGCCCAAAAAAATTTCATTTCGGCATTTTTTAATTTAATCACGGCAATCCTTTAAAAAATTTGTAAAGAAAATGTCCATACTTTAAAATTTTGGGGTCATAATTTTATTTTTTTAAAAGAGCAACCGGTTTGAACGAGGATTAATTTATATGTGGATTGAATTAAAAATTCACTACTTTCGGTTGGGACCCATATATGATACTTTGTGCCTTAAAAAAAAAAAAAAAAAGAAAAGAAAATGTCCATGCTTTTGTTGTAAACGTTATATAAGAAGCACTCACCTTTTTCAGAATAAGAGTTAGAACTTTACGAATGTAACTCAAATCAAATTTAGATTAGTCAAAATTGTAATGATTTCATATATTAAACGGTTTAACAAATAAATGTCTATGCCCACGTGGCAGTAGATAGAATACTAACTAGCAACCACAACATATAGTTAAGTGGAAGAAGTTTAATTTTATTTTAAAGTAAAATTTTGAATTTTTTTTTTAATATATATAGAAATAGATGTTAGTCGAGTAGATATATATATATATATATATATATATTTCTGGTTCTATATTTTGTATTATCTTTAACAAGAAGAAATTAAGTAAT
Organism: Cynanchum wilfordii; assembly: GCA_025388415.1. Classification (NCBI taxonomy): domain Eukaryota; kingdom Viridiplantae; phylum Streptophyta; class Magnoliopsida; order Gentianales; family Apocynaceae; genus Cynanchum; species Cynanchum wilfordii. The sequence continues at coordinate 139,499 of JAHSUH010003887.1, forward strand.
AGGGTAATAAAATTAATGTGGAAGCAATTTATTGACTATAGCTTCACGAGACTACAAAGAAAAATGAAGTTTCCTCATAACAATTACACTTGGAAGGCAGAAAACCAGAAAACAACAACAACAACAACAACTACAATTCAAAGTAGCATTCAATCAATTGACAGACAACACCAAAAAAAAAAGACAGGAAAAAAAACCTTACAAAACCATGACTCAAAATTATCTTAACGGAATTCAAATTATTTTAGTTCACCCTGCCACAGTTTTTTCTGATCTCTCCGTTTGATCCAGTGAGAGGACTAATGTCACCCATCTTGATAATCGCCGCAATGAAGTCGGAGTAGAAGGTCTTGGTGTTCCTGCTATAGGTTTCGACCAAAGAATCAGTGGAACCGCCGTTGTGAAGAATTTGATCGGAGTGAAGAAGGCCTTTCTGGTTGACGAGATTATTGAAATAGTTAGCGTCGAAACCGTTGGGAGTTTGAAGGTCGAGAGGAGCCAAATTGTCGTCACCGTTGCCAGTTCTTGATGGGCATTTACCTTGTCTTGTTCTTGCGTAGGAAGAATCTATGTTGGTTTCGTTGTATATTCGTCCCCTGAATGAGATGCACCTCGCTTGTCCGATTGTGTGTGCTCCTACACATACATGCATTCATGGTTTGTTCCAGTCAAAAATTAAAAGTAAAAGTTTAAGGATATTCTAATTTTTTCAGTCAAAAAATACATTAGTCTTTGTGTTTTTAATTTGATGATCGGTAACATATAAAAAAAGAACCGAAGGAGTAATTCATATAATTAATTACCTGATAAGGCAACCATATCTCTTGCTGAAAGACCAACAGCTTGGAAGCGGTTGATTAGGTTCTGGAGGGTAGATGTTGGTGGCGGAATACGGCCGTCGTTAGCGGCTGAAAAACTAGCGGTTCTGGAATCTCTCCTTCCTACTTTAACTTTCCAACTAGGTCCTCCGAGCTATATATATACACACAATATATATATGTATAGTCATGCAAAATGAAACAGAGATGGAGGGATATATATATATATATATATATATATATATATATATATATATATATATATATATGTATAAAATTAATTGTAAGCAAGAGATGGAGACTTACGGCAACAACGGAATCTCTCGCAGCAATGGAAAGAATATCAGCACAAGACACGACACCCGGACACTCATCCTCTACCTCGGCTTTTATCTTATCAATTACGTTAAACCCCCGAATTGAACGGATGTTCGGACCAGCAGTCTGCTCCCCTCTGAATGATGATGTATCTTTCAATAGTATGGATGCGTCGCACCCCTGTAATATTTATTAATTAATTAATCAATCCGGTCAGTATTTTCCCCTTTTTTAAAATATATAGCTAGATAGTTACGTCTAGTTTTCTGACTTTTGACGCATGCATGCAAATTCTATATATTTTTTAATTAAAGATATATAATAGAGTATTATGAATAGGGCAAAGAAAATTATATACTTGGACAAAACAGTCATGAAAATGGAGACGAAGGAGTGAAGCACCCATGCGTTTTTCCTTTGACACAGCAGATTCAACACCTTCTTTAACGACATTAAAAACTTGGGGACAACTCTTTGAGTAGAAATCAGTTGAAAGCTGAGCAGAGGAACTTCTCACTGACAACATAAGTATAACTAAAGTCACAATGATCGTGACCATCGATACACAACTAGAAGAACCCATCTGATCCTTAATTAAATTCTTTGTTGCTTTATTATAGATATATAAACTGAGGAAGGAAAAAGAAAATCTAGCTATAAAACCTTATGACTAATGAATGATAAATCACCCACTGAATTTCAGTATATATAGAGCACGGGGAGAAGAAAGATCGATGTACGTACTTAGCCCTCACGATAGCTTACCTAATTACTTAGACCACTTCTCGTCACAATAAATTTTCTCACATCTCGAAGGGAATCGACAAGAAAAATCAAAAAGATTCTTTTTTTTTTTTTTTTCTTTTATGGAAAAAAGGGAGGGGAAATTAATTAATTTGTTAAACAATTGATTGATGGATAAGTAAAGTAGTGAATATATTATATAATGCCAAGGAATATGTTAACGTGAAATGAATTTGTTGAGTAGTTGTTGAGATTGGGTAGCAGTAATATGTCAACTTCCATTTTTGACTAATAATATATATATATCTTAATTTACTTTCGGGTTTCTTTTGACATGGGGTTAATTAAAGAATCCATGCAGGATGGAACGTGGAAGAATTAAAATTTGGATGATCGTTGTGTATTTGAACGTTAATGGAAAGAGCTAGCTAGCACAGAAGTTCTCTAGCTAGTTCTGTTTGTTATATATATACACCAAACTTGCAAGAAATGGTACTCAACCTTGTCCAACTTTGGATAGTTTTTAACTTTAGTTAAAAGTTAATATAAGTGTATTGTGATACTCGTCTCATATTGAAAGTTAAAAGTGAATATGTAATAGTGTATAAAAATAAACTAAGTATTATAGTCAACTTGAGTATTCTTTTTGGTAGAATGAAGATAATGTCAAATAGTTGATTATAAGTGTTACTAGTTTATAGTCTCGGCATGAATTTTACTTCGAGGGGTGGGAGAGCATCTTATTATATATAGCATAATTATTAACTTTTAGTTGGACTAAGAAAATTACCTAGTTTACTCGGATCGGACAGCCATTTTCCATAAAAATACTTCTAACTGGCTAGGGAAGAATTAAAATCGCTCGTAACTATCAAGGAATTTTCAAAGATGAACCGTGGGGAGCATATGCTCTCAAAGTATATCAAAGGCCGGCGTGGATAGCAGCAATTGTTGATTTTGATGAGTGTGGAGCAGTTAGCATTAGTTCTAAATTAAAACGAATTATATGTATATATATATATATATAAACTTTGCCTAATTGATGGATATATTTTAGCTCATAGAAAAAAGAAAAAAGAACTATATATACATACATATATCAATTGACATATATATATATATATATATATATATATATATATATATATATATACCAAATTTATGCAAGAAATACAAAAAATATGGAGAAAATGACAATACAAGATTTAACGTAGAAAACTCCTCAAATTAGGAGAAAAACTACTATGTGAACACTTATAACCACATGATACCCACAAAGAGTTTTAAAGAAAAACTTTAACTCTCATCCAATGAGAATCTGTGATGACAAAAGAATGGAGAACCCTTTTTCTCTTTTTCTTCTTCATCATTACTCACTCAATTGGTGCTTTTAACATTAGAAAGTTCACCCCCCAGAGAAATATGATACCCGTCCCACTTCGAAATGAGAAGTGAATGTGTAATGATATATAAGAATGAACCTAAGTACTCATAATCAACTCGGGTATCCTTTTGGTACAGTAAAAACAATAAATATTTTCGAAGATGATTTTATTCAAAATAATTTTATGTAAACTTGAAGAATAGGACATAACAGAAAATTGATCCGACACATCCAACATAAAGCAGCAGGTGGTTAAAATCTTTCAAAATAAAATAATATCAATATATATAGTACTTTAGAGTCATTGATTTGAAAATTGAAAAGGATGGAACATTATTGTGACGTAGAAATATACTAGCTTCAATAAAATGAATTCTTTGTTCTTGTTAAATTAATAGATATTAGGGTTTAATGGAATTACATTTTTTTTAATATTTATATTAAAACTGTTTTTTTTTTTTTTTTTTTTTTTTAACTGTTAAACTTATCTCGATTCTTTAAAAATTCACCCACAAATACAAGATTGGAAATGTTTTACAAATCAAATTACACACACAAATAATAATAATAATAAAAAAATTATGAATGAAGAATGCTTAAATTTGAAGAAATTATTAGGTGTAAAATTGACATTGAGATGACTAATTTTAGATTCCCTTCAATTCCAAGTTTCCAAAAGCAAAATCAGATGAGGATGCAAACAAAACTTGTGCAAATAAAATTAAATAACCCTATGTATGTATAAAGAGTAATTTATAAAACAGTCAACACACAAGGGAGAATAAAATAAAATATATTTGTGCGTTGTTGAATCCAAACTATTATTAATTTAATAGTTATTAGGTAACTGAAATTTGACAATATCCTTCAAGGAAAAAAGAGCTGACTTAGATTAATTTTCTTTTGCATGTTTCTTTAAACTTCAAACTTATTAATTTCTGCAATGGAATTATAATTGTCATGCATCATTAAATTAAGGTATATGTAATTAAACCTTAATGCTAACAAACCCAGGAAATCCAATCCCTTTTGTAATAGAAAATAAGATAATAAAATTAATTGGCAGAGTTTGATGAATACATTGTTGTGATTAATTAATGAACTAATTAAATCTTTGAGGAAATATATGCATATTGACTTTTCAATAACATTTGGTACCGTGGATTGAGGGATATTATTTTTTGATTTTGTCTAATTGGTTTTATTCATTGATATATGTTGGAGAGGAGAAATTTTTGCCATGGTCGACTTAGTCCTTTTTATTATTAATTAGGCATTTATAAGGAAAGGCCAGGTCCTCCAAGCAAAATATATACATATATATATATATTTTATTACCAAATTCTGAGCAAATTAGTAAATATAAGGTCTAGGTTTGATTTTCTGGATTGCTTATGTTTCAAGAATTGTGCCCACAAACACACAGTAAACACCTAATCCTTAATAATATCGTGCCCAAAATTTATGTACATGCACTCAGTCGATGTTGACTGCGTCTTTTGTTTTCATCTATAAGTTCCTTACTAATTAAAGAACACCGTTAAAAGACATTTGAAAAGTCTGACATTGTAAAATTCCAAAAATCGCATGTAACAACATCTGTGAAAAAGGAAACTTTTTTTCCAGCATATTTTTAGTCCAAAGTTTTGCAAAAAATGAAAGTTAGTGGTGGGTAGCTTTCGTCCTATAGTAGGGTTATTTTTGTAATTTCTTGTCAAAAGATAAGTAAAAGAAGAAAATAATATTGTTTTGAAACGACCAAAATATATAGAAAGTTTTGATTAGATTTTTGGGTTATTTTTTGTATTTCTTTAATCTTATTTACAACAAGTAAAAAAAAATGGAGAAATATTAATTATAAAATTTTTTCAAGGTAGTCAACAACATTAATTACAAAGCAAATCAGAAAGAATATATATATATATATATATATATATATATATATATATATTTTGTTGATAGTAACGAACTTTGAAATTAATTCCCTTTTTTTTTTTTTGGTAAGCTTGAAATTAATTCCCTTGTACCTTAGTCGTAGTAGTAAATACATATAATTCAAACATGCTACAATATCAAGTCTTTTCTTTTGCTTTCAAGTTTGTGTAAAGAAAAAAAATCACCAATTTTGATTGGTCATCATGCCTCTAACTTTCCAAATTTTCCTTAACACTAGTGTTCTTTCATTTAATCAATCTTATCCTATTTTTGACTCTTATGTGTATATATATATATATATATATGCAAGTCCCAAATTTTAAACAGTTACATACATGAGTTAGGGTTTGAACCATTAACCTTACTTAAGTTAGAAGAACTTTTAACCAACTCACCTACGCTACGCGTGGTTAAAGAAGAATTGATATTTGTAGTACATAAACTTTACTTTAGAATTTTTTTTTTTTAAACTTAAAAAATTCGCTTATAGTTGGAATCATCTACGCCTTGTGCTATAAAAGAGAAAAGAGGAAAAAAAAAAATTAAGTCAATCTTGGGCCATGTTCACATGTCTGTTGGTAAGGAGCTCCTCTGCCTTAAATGAGGATGAATGTTCGAATCTCGATTCATATATGTAACTATTTAAAATTTGGAGCCAAAGCTTCCATCTGCATGGGACCAACCCGACTCAAACGAAATTAATATGGATATAGATTAACTTAAATGTGTCATCTTATAGTTTATGACTCATTTAAGACACTATGAACGTTTAGAAAAAAGGAAATCTTGGGCCTTGTTAGTCATAATAGACTTCTTGAAATCCTCTTGCATTGAGTAACTATCCCTCTTAACTAAGGCCCAATTTGCTCAATTATGAGCGGCCAATCCAATAAACATTTATATACCCAATTTCCTTAAAATCCTTTTGAAATAGATAATTATTTGAACTAGCCTTTTAACAAATTTTTATGCAAGTGTAATTTTGTAGTCACATTCAAAGGGAAATTGGCCAAATTCATTCCTTAACTTATTAATTTTTTGTGATTTTATCTATTTTTTTTTGGAAACTTTTATCCCTTATCTTTATAATTTTGGCAAATTTCATCCTTTCGTTAATTTTTTTTTGGGTCAACCGGTAGTCAACAGTTATATTTAATAAAAATCATTTTCATCCCTTTTTAAAATTTTTTAAAAATATCAATTCACTATTTCATCCTTCTGTTAATTTTTTTGCGTTAATGGTTAGTCAACGGTTATATTTAATAAAAATAATTTTCTCAAGAATAAAACTATCAATTCACGTTTTTTTTTTTTAAAAAAATAACACAAAATTTGAAAAAAAAGAGTGGAAGTTCCGCTGGTGCCGACATCGTCATCTTCTCACCGCCAGTGCGGGATACATGTATATTAGAGGGTCTTTACAGAGATTCTTGGATTCGAAATGAGTCAATTTCTACCACCAAGATACAGAAGGCGTGAAGCTTCCAATAAGGAAGAAGAAGTCGGCACCGGAGGAACTTCCACTCTGTTTTTCACAAATTTCGTGTTTTTTTTTTTTTAAAAAAAAAAAAAAAGTGAATTGACATTTTTACTCTTGAGAAAATTATTTTTATTAAATATAACCGTTGACTAACCGTTGATCCAAAAAAAATTAACGGAAGAATAAAATTAGCCAAAATTATAAAGATAATGGATGAAATTATCCAAAAATTTAAAAAAAGGATGATATCGCAAAAAAATTTATAAGTTAAGGAATGAATTTGACAATTTTTTTTTAAACAGTGAATTGACATTTTTTACCCTTGAGAAAATGATTTTTATTAAATATAACCGTTGACTACCGGTTGATCCAAAAAAAAATTAACGAAAGGATGAAATTGGCCAAAATTATAAAGATAAGAGATGAAAGTTTCCAAAAAAAAAAAAAGAAAATGATTGAAATCACAAAAAAATTATAAGGTAAGGGACGAATTTGTCCAATTTCCCATCATTCAAATTAACAACTTTATCACTTTTTTTTTTTTATTTTTGTTCTTTCTTGTCACTTGAAATTCCGTAAATTTTGTTGCCAACAAAATCTTGCTTGTTGTTGGAGTCAAGACAACTGGACAAAAAATTATCAGTATGTCCAGAAATTTAACCAAAAGAAATGAAAGAGTGGCTGTGGCAGCTTAACCAATCGTTTACTTTCATCCCACCCAACCCCTTCTTCCTTCTCCCCTTCCTTCCTTCCTTATTATTATACAGCAACAAAAAAAAAAAAAAAAAAAAAAAAAAAAAAGAGTTTATTCCATGGCGCAAGGCATGACGAACGATAACTATTGGCTACAAAAATTGGGAATCTAACGTACCTAATACCTTAATTACAAGTTTATTTGACCGTATCATCACTACAACATACGAAATGGAAAAACACTATAATATCTGTTTAATGTACCAATTCATGATCGATAAGGTTTCATCAGCAAGCATAGGATTTTGTCAAAATATACATATAATTTTCTGATAAGGTCAGACAAGTAGTAATTTATTCATACATGTACTAGAATAATAATATAGACAATGATATCCTTTACTTCCTGGAAACATCTTCTAGAATTGACGTATTAATAAACTGCATGAAACTCATCAGATGGTAGAGTGACTGACCGGGGACGTCTCGTGCTGGATCGGAGTACATGCAAATTAAGAAATCAAATTAATTAAGAAAAATTGTTTAATTAATTTAACAAAATCTATTCTTACTACTTACTACTCGTAAAGAATAAGTCAACTGAAGATTAAACAAAAACATGCAATTAACTAATTACTCACCGCGTTGATAGTAACAATTCAACCAATACAATAAGAATAGATAATCCCATCCATCCATACTATAAATTTGTGCAAACGAACAAGTAAATTTACCAGCAGTGAAGCTAGTTTTTGTCTGAAACTGATCATTAAACAGTAGAGAGTAGCGAACTAGAAAATTTTATTTAATTTAATTAATTAATTATGACAACATTAATATTGTCGAAGTATCATCAATCTTTCAGCTTCTTCAACATTAATGTCGCGGTACTTCTAGTAGTATTCATGATATTGATTTCTGTGCATACATCTTCTTCTCAGCTTACTCCAGATTTCTACGACAAAGTATGCCCGGATGCATTGCCTGTCATAAGAAAAATTGTTCAGCATGCAATTCAGCAAGAGCCACGCATGGGAGCTTCACTTCTTCGCTTGCATTTTCATGATTGTTTTGTCAATGTATAAGTCCTCTCCTCGTTTTTCGCGAATACATATATTATATATATATATATATATATATATATATATATATATATATATATATATATATATAGGTTAATTATTGTTGGATCCAATTCCTGATGATGTGATGATGATGGACAGGGCTGCGATGGATCAATCCTGTTAGATGACATGGACACTCCAACAATATTCAGGGGAGAGAAGACAGCCGGTCCGAATATTAATTCCATTAGGGGTTTTGAAGTGATCGACCAAATCAAAGCAGCTCTCAACACTGTGTGTTATGGCAACGTCGTGTCCTGCGCTGATATTGTAGCTGTTGCAGCAAGGGATTCTGTCGCCATTGTAAGTACTTATATGAATAAGTTACTTGCTCCTTTTTTATTTTATTTCAAATTTACTTCTACAACTCACTTTTATTACTCTCTGTATTTTGTTATTAATTTCAGTTGGGCGGTCCATCATACGAGGTGTTACTAGGAAGAAGGGATTCAAGAACTGCTAGCTTTAATGATGCAAATACTAATATCCCTTCACCATTCTCTAACTTCTCACAACTCTTGGAAAATTTTCAATCACACGGACTAAATCTTGAAGACCTCGTTGTACTTTCCGGCGGACACACAATCGGTGTCGCACATTGTTTTCTTTACCAGCCTAGGATAACCAATGACAACAATATAAACCCAGAGTTCAGAACCTACTTGCAGAAGGATTGTCCGAATGTTGAAGCTCAAAATAATAATACCAACCCACTTGACATCACTACAACAGTATTTGACACGGCCTACTTCCAGGGGTTATTGCAATTTAAGGGTCTCCTTCATTCTGATCAAGAGCTTTATAAAGGTGACGGTAGTGCTAGTGATGGACTCGTAAGGTACTACGGTAACAATCTTGATGCATTTAGGGCTGATTTTAGTGTCTCTATGATTAAGATGGGAAATATCAGACCTCTCACGGGACAGAATGGAGAGATTAGGTCAAATTGCAGAAGAGTTAATTAATTAAGTCTTTGTGGTTTGGTATATTATCCAGTTCTTGTTGTTGCTGCATTTTTTTTTTTTAATATTATTATTATTTGTTTTACCATATTAAAGTCAGAACATTGATTTTGATTCAGTTTTTCTTTTGTATAAACTGTTTATTAACAATGAATATATAATTATGAATGATAAGAAGTGATTTCTTTGGTGGTAGTGGCGACTTTTAATCTTTATCTTTCTTTAGTTATATGACCAGTCATGGGTTCGGGTCATATTGAAATTGAAGAAGTCTTGTAATTTTATAAAATTTAGAAAACATTCATTCTCGTAGTATATGATATATCTCGTTCTATAGTTTAATATGTAAAAATGTGATATATAAATTAAATATGAATTTGAATATTTATTATTAATATATCAAATGAAGATAGTGCAACATGGCTAAACCATAGGTGCTGTCAAGTGATAATCGCTAACTCACAAGCCCGAGTTATCACATAATATATTGCAAAAGAAATTAAAAACTATTTAGTAGTAGTTTATTCACCATGCAAGCATTTCACAAAGGAAAACCTAAAAAGAAAAATACACACAACGTAGAAATATATAAAGTTAATTTGCTACTTTGGCACAATTAGTCCGGATTTGACCATTGTTACCAGTAAGTACACTAAGATTGCCCATTTTGACCATGGCACCTGCAAAATCGATGTAGAAATTGAGAATGCTGGCTTTGTAAGTATTGACTTGAGAATCAGTGGAGCCGCCACTAAAGAGTTGCTGGTCAGAGTGTAGAAGGCCTCTCTTGTTAACAAGACTCTTGAAATAACCATTGTCAAAAGCAAGAGGAGTTGTGGCATCGAGTGCTGTAAGGTTGTCGTCCCCAAGTGAGACTGGACAATCTAATTTAACTGACGTTGCAAATGATGTATCGATCAGACTTTCATTGTAAAGCCGTTCCCTGAACGTGAAGCATTTCGCCTGTCCTATTGTGTGAGCTCCTGTCCAATATAAGAATTAACTATTTTTTAACACGTACATTAATTTCATTGATTAATTAAGAAAGAATATATAAGAGTATATATTACACCGTGTCGAGCTATCACTTTGTTAAGAGATTAAATTTACCTCAATTTAACTTAGTAATAGAGGTAGAGATCCAAAGTTTGAATCCCGACTATAACTCTCATTTGATAATTATTATGCACGTGTTGGAATTTGTTAAGAATTTTAGAACATATGGCAATTATATATTTATATGTGTGTGTATGTGTTTATGAGCATATATGTATATGTATATATATATATGCTGGTGTATGTGCATGTAATATAATTAATTACCTAAAAGTGCAACCATTTCATTAGCAGTGAAGCCCTTGTCTGCAAAAGCAGTTAAAATATTACTAAGATCCATTCTTGGGGATGGAATGTTGGATTCTGCATCGGTTAAACTTGCAGTAGTTGAGTCTCTTCTGCCTTGTTGAACTATCCAAACAGGTCCTCCCAACTGAGAATTATACACACACACACACACACACATATATATATATATATATATATATATATATGTATTGTCAATTAATGGTCTTAAATTTTTTTAAAGGAAGAAATTAATTAATAGTAATAATAATAATAATAATAATAATAATAATAATAATAATAATAATAATAATAATAATAATAATGCTTACAGCAACCACGGAATCCCTGGCTGCAACAGCTAAAATATCAGCACAAGAAACAACTCCAGGGCACGTGCTCTCTAGCTGAGATTTGATAGTATCAATCACTTCGAAACCCCTCAGAGAATCTTTATTCGGCCGCGCATTCTTTTCTCCGGTGAAGCTTGAAGTATCGTCCAGCAGAACAGATGCATCACAACCCTGCATATATATATATATATATATATATATATATATATTTGAATATCAAGTCTTTATTAATAATAGCCATGCACGCACATACAAAATTTTCAAATTATACCTAGCATGCAATCCCCATAACTAAACTAATTGGGAAGCTAATATATATATATATATATATATTACATATAAAAGCAATCCATGCATGCATAAGAGATAAAGAGAAATATATATATATATATATATATATATATATATATATATATATAAATAAATATAAGAAGACATGCATTGACAAAGCAGTCATGGAAATGAAGACGGAGTAAGGAGGCGCCCATGCGATGCTCGTTAGCCACAGCTTTGGTCACTACAGATTTGATGGTGGAAAGGGCTTTCGGACATGTTTTTAAGTAATACGTTGGTGATAACTGCGCAGACGACATATTCCCAATGTTTAATCCGATCACAATAAAAAACAAGAAACTGACGAAGTTAGACATTTAATTAAACGTCCTCTTTATTAACTTCTTTCAAAGAATATATATTTATATATATATATTGAAACACAACAAAAGAGAAAAGATTTTGAATTTCCAAGAGATCAGAATTGGCTAGCAGTGGATTGAGGAATGCGGCTTGCTTGTGAATTTAAAGGCTTCATAGCTGTTGACATTTTATCCCATCTAGGGTAATAATTTAGTTTAATACTATATACATCTTGATTTCAGTTTATTTATTGATTATTATATTGTAATTAGTATTTCAAAGTATATTTTAAGGATAGGAAGTGAGTGTAAAAGTAATGGTAAGTGGGAAACAACAATGACTATAGAAAGAAAACAAGGCCAACTTTTTGAAAAATTGGGAAGAACACACACACATATATATATATATATATATATATATATCCATTTGTAAATTGACATTTAGGGCTGATAGAGTGGTGGTGGGGATGACCACATATATATTCTTTGTTGTGAACAATTTTTTCAAAGGAATCTGCCTCATTAGTAAACCTTCTTCCACTTTCTTGAATTCCCCCAATTATCCATAAGTTGAATTATTTAATTTGGCTCTTTTGGATTGCCCCCAAACATTTGAACCTTCCACTGAAATTTGAGGATTCTTTAATATTCGTGTAAGGAAAGATTTAAAGGTTTAAAAAATATTCTTTATTCAATGGTTTGTACATTTATTTGTAGAAGTAGGTTTAACAATTTTCTAAGAATTATTTACCAAAAAAAAAAAAAAAATTATTATTATCCATGCATTTAATTTATTCTAAAATTTATAAATAAATGTGTTTGTATCATTTTATTCATAATTTTTAGCAGATATAATGTTCGAGTCGGGTTGATCTTATGGGAGGAAGTTTGAACCTCTGACCTCATTTAAATGAGTGTTTTACTAACTTATTTACGTTTTGAAGTTCATTGAATTTATATTTAATAATATTTTTTGGAAAACTTTTTATTTTAATTTCTTAACTATTTTATTTTTTTATTTTTACTTCAGCTTACATCAAGTCGCACTTCTGGTATTGCAATCTCACCTGTATCAGGTGGGTAGTCTTTTACATCAAGTCGCACTTCTCGTATATGCAATCTCACCTGTATCAGGTGGGTAGTCTTTACATTTTTAGTCCAAATTGGATGGCCAATTAAGTTCAGCGGAAAAGGGTATGAAAATTAGAAATGACGTGGAACCAGGGTTTAAGAAAGAGGGGGGAATAAATATATATATATACACACACATAGATATGTATGTAATATACCTGGCAGAAAAACTGCATGCAATTGTTACATTAACTTAAAATATCAAAGACAGAAAAGAATTGTTTGAGAGTAAAATTAAAAAGGCCACTTAAGCATTAAAAGAAACCACAATCTCTTTCTAATAATAATAATAACAAAAAAAAAAAAAAAAAAAAAAAATATAAAAGAAAAGGACAAAGAACAAAGAAAACAAAATTGTGATCCTATTGCTATATTATGAGTGGCAAAATGAGAACAGTTATGAAATCTCAAACCTACACATAAAAATATCTGCTTACAGGGTTCAGAATACAAACTCTTCCTCTCCAGATCCTCCAGTTGGCAGTTCACTGTCCTTCATTACTTTCAGTGTTTCTGCTGTCGAATCACTTATATCAAGTAGATACTGCAATCTTGAAAGCTTCTCGGGAGCTGGTTCACTTTTCAGATATATGACAAATAAATCAGATAATTCCTCTGGTACCTCCCATGATACTGGATTTGCAGGTACAGCTTTGTCACAGGCTAGCAAGTCATTGAGAGAAGAAACCTAGAAAGCCAAACACATCATATTCATAACCACATATGCACGCAAAACACAAAAACTAATGAAATGAAAGAGAGAGAGAGAGAGTGATGATAGGATATCAAATAAAAAGTTCTCATACCACTCCTGTATGATTTCTTTGTCGCAGAAGGGCCACAGCTTGTACAAGTGAATTTGACAATCTATTCCTTGCAAGATCATGAACAACTTGTTTGGCTTTCTCAGGGTTGATGTTAAGATCTTTAGGGATTTTCTCAAACACTTCTTCTTCATTAAACTCTCCAGTTCCAGATGAGAAAATATTATCAATTGTTTTTTCTGTAAAGATTTCCTCGCAAACCCTCAGAAATCATGGTGTCTATATCCACTCCAGTCTCTCTCAATTCTCTCACTTCCTTTATACTGAGCCTGCCCTGACTAACAGCTGTTTCAAGAGCTGCTGCCATCTTTGTACTCATAATGCTCTTTGTAATCTTCTGAGCATACTGAGGAGGCAGGCCAACACTTTTCTGCAACTTGTCTAGCTGCTCCATCTTGCCTTTTGTCAATTGTCCATCTGCTAAAAGCACTTCAGCTTGCTTCCTATAGGCTTCCTCAGCTAAGCCTCTGTGTACATCAACAATTTCCTTACCAGTCAAACCAAGTATGCCACCCAATTGGCTAAGCAAAATATACTCTGAGTCATCCTTCTTTACAGGGATTTGGGCTCCAAAAGGAACAGTTACCACTTCTCCAGTCAAACAATATAGCAAATATGTCTTGTACAAATCAATTCTATCCCTTTCTGGGAGGTCATCTTTGAGATTTATTTCAGATTGGCTTTTTCTCTCAAAAATATCTTTTCCAGTTTTAACTTTCTTAAGTGATAGCAATGATTTCCATTCTTCTTCATCCTCGTCCTCATCCTCATTTGTGACTTTCACTTCCTCCTTGGTAGGCTCTTCTAGTGGCCTATCAGATGATTCACCTTTTATATCTGCCACTAACTCAGTCACAACCAAGTTGTTGAAGGCTATCATCTTCTTGAGTTCTTTAGCAGCTTCAATACGGCCACCAGCTGCTCGTGCTCTTTGGATGTAACTGATGAAGATCTTCCTAACCTGGAATTTTCAAAACATTTAACACAAGGAAGGATATCAAACTAAGGAACCACTGGAATTTTCCACAAAGGTGATAATCAATGGACTTGTTGTATGTAAACCAATGGTAAATATGAATTGACTTGATACTTACTGCCTTACTAGCTATAGACATGGCAACCTCCCTTGTTAATCGTAAACCATATGCAGCCTTCCTTACAGATTTCTGTATTTCAGCATCATATCCATCTACTCCAGCAGCAATCGCTTCCTTCACAACCTGCACAGAATATGTAGCCAGTATGACATTAGTATTAGTGTTACAGCAGTGACACGGCATCTATAAGAGACTTCCACAAACAAAAGACAATAGGACAAAAAACTCATGTTTTAAGCAGCAAATTTGTTAAACAAAATCCTGGGGACTACATGAGAAACCTGGAGAATAAGGTGAATGATAACAATAATTGATCACCTCATGAAACCACAAGAATCCAAATCCAAAAAACCCTTGAATTATGACGAGGTTGACACAAGTTTTGCCACAACTTAAGCCTAGTAAAAAGCCAATTTTGATCTTCAACAGAGTGAAGGCCATAGTCTCCTATTTACTAACAAAATAAAAGGGGCTCAAGTAAAAATGGATGATAGCAGTAAATTATCCAGTTATTTCCCAAGAGTGGCAATGTGACTCAAGATAATGACCTTCAAATCTCCGTTTGTCGAATAATCTGATTAACTTTCAGCTCCCTAATTAGATAGGGGAAAATACCTAAGGAACAGCATTTACCTTCTCAAATAAACTACCACATATATCTGCGTGAGCTGCCTCAACTGTTTCCTTTGGAATACAGAGTAAAATCTGTAAGCGTTCTAATGCTTTAACATTATCATCACTTAGTTCTCCATTTGTCAAAAGTTGCTGCAGCTTCTGTCGGTAAATATCTGCACACAAAATTGTGATGTTTGCAAGTTGTACAAGAAGTATAAGGAAGAATATTTATCACAAACTTTTCTTGCAGATTTTTTAAATTATCACAATAAAGTTTCCAAGACATAAAAATAACATAAATGTATATATTTCTTTTACACCACCAGTTTATGTAAAGGGGGAAGAGTAAGCGCTGGCAGCTAAGCTAAATCAGTTGTACCTTCATGGATCGCTATAGCTTTCTCAGGATCAAAGTGCAATTCCTCACACAGATTCTGAAGATAGACTGCTTTACTATCAGCAGCCACTAAATCGCCACTAGTTACAGCTTGAGCAAGCCGCTTGCGATAAACCTTCGAGGTAATATCCAGTGTAATAGATTCTGCTTCTCGCCTACCTAGGCCAAATATATTCCTCAACTGGCTCAATGCAACAAGCTACACCAAGAACCAAGGGATGAGGATTAACACTAGTTCAATTTAGGACAAGGCACATGAATTAAAGAATTTTCAAAATATATGAAGAAAAGGTAGATTAAATTCTCACTAAACATTTTGTTAATTTGTCTCTTTCTTTCTCACTTAACATTTCCTACTTATCTTTCTTTCTAGATCTTTTTTTTAAATATTTCCACATATAATTGATTTCATGAAAACTGAGCAGCAAGTAAAGGATAATTGGTATTTTGTACACACTTTATCAAAGTATAGTACAACATTGATTGAGTAGCAAAAAAATAATAAGAGTAATAATATGGGAATAAAAATGATAGTTACACTATTGATTTACTAGACATCTAAATGAAAAAAAAAAAAAAAAAAAAAAAAAAGAGACTTTTGACAGAAAAATTGAACTGAAGGAAGTTAATTGATTGTGAATATGTAAGATGTTTGGGGGCATCTTTAAATTGCAATTATTACAGCAAAAGAAAAATCACTAATGTACCTTATTTTCTTCCAAGCGACCACTTGATAGGGAATCGGTAATATATGCCCTATAAAGGAGCTTTAACTCATCTATCTTTCTATCAGAATCATAATCTCCACCTGCAGAATAATTTCAAGATATAATTAAACTTAAACCTCAGCTATAGGTGAAAGAAAGTGAAAATTTAAATAAATAAATTATCTGAAGCTGAACAATCCATGGGAAAGGCGACAGCAGTTAAAATAAATAGGAGGTAATAGACCTGCTTGATAATTGAATCCTGATGAATAATATAAAATTAAAATATGTACCTAATAAAGAAACTGGTCCAACCCCACAGGCAAAGCGAGAAGCTTCAGGATGATCCCTCAATGAGATTAACAAATTATTAAATTCCAGAATCTTATTGAGCTCTTCAACAAGAAGCGAGACTTCCTTGCTGGATTCACAAAAAGAATAATCTTAACATCACTTGTGGAAACAAATTGAAAGAATGTATAAACTAATCAACAAGAAGCACTGTTCAGGCACAGGAATGCAGGCACTTCATCTAAAACATTCCAGACATAAATTCAGTGGTGGGGAATTTATCCTCATGGAAACTTCAGCTGACATTTTCATGCCCACCTCCCAATAGTATTCACTATTTAAGGCCTCTTTCAGTTGTTTGAACTTGTTATTCATCCATTTTTAAGTCAATATGTGAAGTTCAAAACAACCAAAAAGTGTAATAGCTTTGGGCATATTCTAAGCAATAGAGAACAGGGCCTTAATCATGACCTTGTTTGCTTGCTCCTTCCTTTACCAAAGTTACTTATGAAAAAAAAAAAAAAAAGAGAGAAAGGAAAGGTATGATGTGTTGAACATAAAGAAAAAGACTGCCAGCCAGATGAATAATGAAACAAAACACAGGGCCAAAGAAATTAGCCAAACTGACTACTAAACAGATTTTTTTTTTTAAAAAAAAAGGTGGAAATTCTGACATCACCACAGGCCACATGGTCATCTTGCACCTTGCATTAGGAGCAACATACCAAAAACTAAATAAAAAGAAAGACATACGTTGCTCGATTTCTGGACTTTGTTATATCAAGAGCTCTTGAAATGTTCTCTTCAACAAGTTTCCTAGTTTTCTCCTTAAACATTTCAGCTGCAAGCTAAAGAAGTAAAGAAGTAGCATCAGTAATGAAATACCAGATCAGTTTCCAGTTTGAAAATATCTCATGAAAATTGTGAACAGAGGATTTTGAGTTATATTTGGTACCTCATCAGAAAGTCGGTACATGAGTTGCGCTTCTCTCAGGGCAACCAACTGATCCACGTTAACATCTTGCAAAGATTTCAACTGAGTATTAGCACTAAAACAATACTGCTAAAGAAAAGTTTAGGTGAAGTATGAATATCCAAAAGAACTGTGAACCAATCATAAGCAGATGGACAAAAAAAACTAAATTTCAAAAGGATGAATGCAGAAAGTGCCCCATGAGGAATAGATATTAATAGTACAGCTGGAGGAACGGGTAATTTACAAAAAGAAAAAACCAACTTCAGGTCAAAAAGATCTTCAACAGACAAAATAAATTAGAAGAAATACCTAATGTAGATCTTTCAGGTAGGAGGAACTACGAGAACAAGAAGGAAGCAAGCATAGTAGATTCAAACTACGATACTTGTATTTTCACAGTTCCATTCTATGAGGTAAGCCTTTGTTTATAAAAATAAGATTTACAGTGGAAAGCAACTTAAGAAGTTAGTGATGATTCCTTTTGAGTCAAATGGCTTTAAATATTTGAAAATGAAATTGAAGGAAAAAATTAACTGGTATCAAAGCAGAACTTGTAAAGATGAACCTTATTTTTCTTTTTTCCTTTTTCCTTTTTCTTTTAAAAACAAAACTGAACGGCAATTGACTATAGTGTAGCAAATGAAATGTGTATATTTTTTTTTTTTATTAAAAAAATAAATAGTAGCACACAGTTTGGGGGGCAATATTTATATGCCTGTTTATTGTAGGTTTGTATGCATTTACATGCCAAAAATTCTGCATATCTAGGCCCCTAAATGTTTAGAAATGATCAAGTCAGTATGCATGTATCTACCTCGGCCAACAGACTCAAGTTTGAAGCCATACAGTCTCTGTGCATTGTCACGAATTGCAATTTCAACCTAATGGAGAGGAAATTTAAAGCATTAGAATATATCATACATAAACAACAAGACTAAGCATGGTAAATTCTATTTGATGAAGAAGCCCACAAAGATAGGAGAGAGTGACCCCAAATTAGATACCTGAGAATCAGTAACCCTGAAAACACGCTTCCAAGGTAAAAGGAAAGATGATGCTTCTCCAAACACAAGAGTTGAAACATATATCAACTTCTGAAATGCCTGCACTGGAAGCACAAAAAATGGTCAAGTTCCATAATATTGCTCCACTTCCTGAGAAGTCCTACAAGTAAATTATGATAACCAGAGTAATGGAGTGATAACATACCTGACGCTGCTCTACACCAGCTTCACGATCACCAGTTTCAAGCCTCTGCCTAAAGATACGCCTTCCAATCTGAAAAATTATCAATCAAAAGTCTATTAAAAGGTAATATTATGTATATCTCAACAAACTAAAGCTTCCATTATCTAATAACATAATTTAGAAAAAAAAAAGAAAAAAAAAAGGATTACCTCCATATGCATGGCCGCGGCATCTGGATCATCAATACCCAAAGCCTTCTTGAACTTGATGATGGTTTCAACTTCATCACCTCTTAGATCTTCACTTCCAGCAGGTAAGATAGATGATACATACCTGAAATGTTTGAAAAAGCATCATGCAACTACTATGCTTTTTTTTTCTTTTTAACTGATGCTGATCATATGCATCAACTGGTATTGAGGAGATTAAAAATCATATAAGCATGCTTCAGTTCAGAAAGTAAATTATAGACCACATCAACATGCAAGAGTTTGAAGACCACATCTGAGGTTATTGTTCACATCATAAGGTGAATGTAGTTTCTAGGATGCCCAAGTGCCTTGCTAGACCCCTCAGCCTCCAGCTCACCCAAGAGGAGGGGTAAAAAAGTCCAAGAAAAAATTTCAGACTTTGAACTTCCTCTAGTAAGGAAAATATTCATGTGATAGCTAGCCACTTGATTAACTGAATGTCAAGAAATTAATTTTCTTTACTCACTGGCAATATATGTCACAAATCTCTGCATTAAATGCTTCATTTTGCCTGCTGACACCATATCTGAAAAGATCAGGAAGAAATAGCAGATCAGTCTAAGGTCAATTTGATATCAGTGATTGAACAATGGGGGTGGGGGAAAGAGATTAAGAAGGAAAGATGTGGATAAACAAAGAGAGGACATGTGAAAGAAAATTACAAGAAAAAGACAAAGCGAATACATAATTTCTTAGATAGTATTAGCTCACTTTTATGGACATCTGAAAAAGCACCAGAACAATTCATGACAATATCAGCAAGGACTGACAAATGAAAACGGGTAAATTTGATATATAATCAAGATATTTATTCATGAAAGAAGCAAAGGATGATTATCATTACAGAAATTTGCACAACCATGATCATAGAATACAAAAGAAACAAATTCAAATAATCACATAACAACTAAACTTAAAAAAAGAAGACGACCGCATTTATGCACATGTATCGAAAAGCAAGATAAGTAAGTATAGGGAAACCAACTTGTTTGCTATCGATTCGATATCTTCCTTCTTCAAGGCTCCAGGGTCATCGATATCTACCACATAATTATGCAAATTCGCAGCAGCAACCTCAGGAACACAAGAATTCAACGCATAAGCAGCGCCAGCACCAACAACACCGAGAGCGACAGCACCACCCAAAGCAACATTGCGTGACCCACCAAACCGAGACCCAAGACCATACCCAGCTGCAATAGCACCGGCAACTATAAGAGTGGAGCTAGCAATTCTGATAGGTGGAGACATTGAGTCCACCAAAGATTGAATACCCGTAAGCTCCCTCTTCCCCCCAAATAAATCTGACTTAACAGGCTTAGACGTCTGTTCCGAAGAAGAAGCCGACAAACCAGTGGCAGCACATGATCTGATAGTAGAGATACGATACCGACGCCGGCAGCAGAAGCTCCTGCTGGTAGAAAGGCGGATAGGAGTGGAGGAGATAAAAGGGGAGAAGAGTATCCTAGGGTTTTGAGCAGATGGATTTGTTGTGAGTAAAATGGATGGATTCATTGCAGCAGTTGTTTAGGCTTTTTTGACCCTATCACTTCTCCCTCGCTCAAGAAAATCAAGTTTGACAGATTGAACACCAAAGAAGAGAGAGAATGAACTGAGATATATGATAGGGTTTCTGGCTATGGCGAGAAGAAGTGGCAATGGGGTTTATGCTTTATAGGGTTTAACGAAAATGGGAGAGAGCGAAGCAGAGGGAGGGAGGAGATGATAGGTGACAGAAGCGGCTTTTGGTTTGGGGAAGACGAAGAAGATAAACTGGACGTTAAATATTGCAATTGAAGGCCCTCATAGTATTACCCAAATTATAATTTCATCCTCATTAATCTATTAAATTATTCTAATTGCCCCAAAATTCATTCAATTCCTCGAAATCTGCACCATATTGGTACTTTTCTGTTTAACTAATATAACATAAATTCATTCAGCAAAAAAAAAATAAAAAATAAAAAATAAATATAACATAAATTCCTTACATGGAACCATATTTTCGAATGTGGGAGGTAAAGTGTCGGGTCTTTGATGTCCGAAATCCGAGTTATCAGGATCCGAACCGTTCGTTAAAATCCACTCCGTAAGAAACTGTTAGATGAACAAAAGAAAATGGCGGCCTCATCTCTACGTCTTTCGCTGTCTCCACCATGGCTGGCAACCCGAGCCTCCAATGTCCGACTCTCAAACACGAAAAAGCCTCTAAATTTGCTTGTGCGATTCTCGACTTCTTCTTCCGCTGCGGTCGTATCTTCTGAACCCGTCACCGATGCTGCAGCTGAGATTGCAGCTCTTGAACCGGTTTCTCCTAGGAAGTGGGAAGCTTTCCGTAAAAAGAAAGTTGTAATGCGAGTCGGCTATGTTGGTTCTGATTATCGAGGTCTTATAGAGCCTTCTGTAATTTAACCGCAAATGTGTAAATATAATTGCTAATTACCAGTGTTTTCTGCAGGTCTTCAAATTCAAAGAGACGAACACGCATTATCTAGTAAGGATTTTTTTTATTATTATTATTATTAAGGGGAATACTTTTAAATTTATGTAGGTGTTCTGAGGGGCAGTTTTCTGATTTATTGGTTGAGCCTGAGCATTGATGAATGTCATATATATATATATATATATATAATTCTGGAAATTGTATGAGATGTTCTATGTTTTCCATTTTTTTTCATTAATCCAAAGTGATTCTTGACTTGATTAATTTTTCATTTGCTTCAGTAATTAACACTTTTTGCTGTTATCAATTAACGGAATATTATCATTGTGGCCTAAAGTTTAAGTTTATGGTGGCATAATTATTTAGTGAGCTCTGTATACTAGTTCATTTTGTTTGAACTACACTTCGGAAAAACAATATGTTATTTTATTGTAATCCTGTTAGTATCATTAGGCATTTTCAGGAACTTTCATTTGAGGGCATCGATAGAGGAGAATGTTGTTGAAGGTCTTAAAGAAACTTTTCCATGGGTCAGAAGTTAATTTCGTTATGATTCTCTCCCCCACTCTCCCCTCCCACCACCAACCCCCCCAAAAAAAAAAAAAAAAATTGAAGAAAGAAAATCCTATTAGGGACATGGTGAAATTACAAAAATTTTACAGGGCTCCTGTACTTCATTGAACAAAGGAAACTGCACTGAATTTGTGAGATATTTTGATGTCTTATATGTAATTTGTGATGTTTAAGATGATATTACTGAATGTTATCTGATGATACCAGAAGATAGCTAATCTGTGATTTTCTCTAGTTTCATTACATAAGGAAACTGCAATTCTTGATTGTTACCGCTACCTTTGACCACCACATTTTTCATCAGCATAGTGAGCTTGGCATTGAATTAGCTTAAGCATTATTTTTGTAGTGTAGCAATTGAAGGTGAACTGGAAAAGGCCATTTTCAAAGCTGGTGGAATTCGCGATAGTAATTATGGAGACTTGCATAAAATTGGGTGGGCAAGAAGTAGCCGAACTGATAAAGGAGTAAGTTACATTTGCTTCCCTGGTCAATTATAGACAGTATGATACCTGCTTACCCTTTTTATGTAATGTGTATATCTCAGGTTCATTCTCTGGCTACCATGGTAACTTTTAAAATGGAGATCCCTGAATTTGCATGGAAGGATGACCCTAATGGCATTGCTCTTGCTAATTATGTTAACTCATTTCTTCCTAAAAATATCAAAGTTTTCAGCATCTTACCATCACAAAGGTAATTCCTAAAATCCTCTGACTTCCGATGTATCTGCATTGTTATTGCAGCTTTCTGAATAATTGCAGTTTGAATGCTTATGTTCTTCATAAACCATGTGATTCAAAAGCCACATTTGTAGGTTTTATGGTACCACATAACAAGGTCAATAATGTGTATGGTTTGTGATACCTTCTTTCTGGTATTTCAGCTTTTAGAAGTTAGTAGCGGGAAAGAGCAGGAGAAAGTTTGTTGTAGATATTTTGTCCCTTGTATATTCAGTGAAAAATATATAATTAGTTCCTTCACGTAGACAAACCGAATCTGCATAGCATATAAATAAAACTGAAAGATCAAAGACACCAATTACAAATGCAGTCTTCCACATTTTTGAGCATCCCATCCCTGCAAGTAATATGTTATGTAAATTATATTCAACTATGACAAGCTACAATAATGGCAAGGAGAAAACAAATTTCCTAGCAAATTAACTCTGATCTCATAATTTTAAACTTGTTAGACTGTGAAGACACACTTATAGTACCACAAGAAGATTAGGAAGTTCTTTTCAAGACTCTGGAAGTAGTAACAGGGAGTCATCCTTTACTGTGTTATCATCAGAGAATCCTAGTAAGAAAGATATGCTCAAAGTATTATTGTCATTCTTAGCAATAAATGAAAAGCTGCTTCATTGTGATTGCTGCCAAATTCTTTTGTTGATTACAAGACATTAAATCTTGAAAATGTTGATCTTGACATATATACATACCTATGCTTCCTGATATTGTTGCTTGATTTTATTTTTCTCCATTTCCTAATGTTATTGCTTTGGATGAACATTTTTAGGAGCTTTGATGCGAGAAGAGAATGCAACATTCGTAGATATTCATATCTTCTTCCTGCTGAAGTGATTGGCATAAAGAATAATCTTACTTCTGAAGAAATCAATTATCATCTATCAGGTTTTAACAGAATCTTGAATGCCTTTGAGGTAATTTCAATCCCTGTGAATGACCCTTCAAATTATTGTTCCATGTTAGATCTACATTTGCTAAGAGACTTTAGTTGCTAATGTTATATTGTTTCTAGTATTTAGGTGCTTGTCTTTGTGTAGCGTATATGGTTGCCAAAGTTCTGAATATCTTTTTTAATTTAAAATGAACCTACCATGAGATGACCAGATTCTAATTAACAACTCCTCAGGAGTGTCAATAATCCAACTGGCTTTCCCTCTACATGCCAAGTAGATTCTATCATCCATTTCCCTATGAATGATTGCAGCCATCAATAATAGTGTGAACTTGGTTTTTTCAATCTCCACTTGGTCTTGAAGATAATTTCACTGGTTATGCCCACATGTTGCACCATCCTGGTCCTTCATTATACACATTTGCTATAAGGACCTCCAGATCATTTTTCCCCCTTATCCTAAGCCCTACATTCAGAACTTCTTTCCTGATCTGTGGGCTTTGTAGACTGGATTTTCAGAAACTCAGATTTTAGCTAAACTCATGACTCTTATATTCCAAAGGTTTTTAGGTAACTGTACAAATGCCTTATGTGGTGAGTACAACCATGTTGTCTTGTTCCTATTTGTATCTGCCTCATTGGTAATAGTTTGGGTGTTTTTGAGTGATCTTGTAGGGAGAACATCCTTTTCACAATTACACAGTACGAGCCAAGTATAGGACACCCACCAGAAGAAGTAATAAACGTAAACGTGTCTCTAAGAGAAGTACATCACATAATGAAAATTCAGGTTCTGGGATTGACGAAAGTGATGAAGAAACTTCCATAGAGAAAGAAATTGCTGAAGATGAAAGTGATGGTGGAATGGAAGTAGCAGCTGAGTATTCTGATGAGGACTGTAATCTTTCAGATAATGGTTTGGGTGATAAGCCATTACCTGGTGAGAATGAAACCAATCTGAAAGAAAAAGATTCTATTCAGCCTATTCGTGCAAGATGGCTTCATGAGCCTGATTTGAGGGACCGAATTGGTGCTTCTCACTTCAGGAAAATTTTCCAGTGTTGCTGTGGGAAGTTAGAGCGCTTGTCTGGATTAAATTATATAGAGATCTCGATCTGTGGAGAGTCATTCATGTTACACCAGGTAAGTCTCTTTGGGAATGACTCTCTTTCTTCTTTGTGAGCTAATTTCCTATATATTTAATTCTATCTGGGAAGAAATACTTCAAATGTTTTCCTTTATTAGGACGCCAAGAAGATAATTTTTGTGAACCTGTCAATGAATTTATTATGTGCATGCTCCATTATAGCAGGGTGACCTCATTTTCCTAGTTTGTGCACTTTAGAATCTTATAACTAATCAGAAAAAGGAACTATTTTGTCTTCTAGGAACTCAGTTTATTTCATGGTAACTATTCTCTGTATGCAATGAGAATACTGCTGGCTACATCACTTCCTTTCATTCACTTGGATTATGTCCTTGAGTTTTCTGTTTTGAAGTTGTTCAGTTACTAAACTGTTAATTAGAAGCTCTATATTCTGGAATTTTCTCAGTAGGTCTTTTCATGGCTTGTATGTGATCTCATGTCAACCTCTTGTTAATGTGTGTCAGATACGCAAAATGGTTGGGACAGCTGTGGCAGTAAAACGGAAACTACTTCCACCAGATGTTGTTCAGTTGTCTCTTTCCAAGTTTTCACGTATTACTCTGCCACTTGCCCCATCTGAAGTCCTGTTATTGAGGGGAAACAACTTTGTTATCAGGAATAGACCTGGGGAATTAACAAGGCCTGAAATGCTGACATTGATAGAATCTGAGGATATCTTAAAGGATGTGGATGAGTTTTACAATACTATTATGTTACCTCAGGTATCCAGATTTTTGGACCCTTCAAAATATCCTTGGAATGACTGGGTAGAACTATTAGATGCAAACACAAGCATCCCTGAGGTAGAATTGGAAGAAGTTAGGGCTGCTTGGGGATTTTGGAAGGAAAAGTGGCAAAGTAGAACACAGGCTGCCTCATGACTTGTGTTAATGTATCTCCTTCATCAGTGGTTTACTTGAAGTTATTGATCTGGTATCTGGGGTTGAAGCATCAGCTGGACTCTCTGGTCTGCATCTAGTGCATTCCAACGGTTAGCCACCAATTCCTGTTGCTGCCTTTCATATCAACGAAATTTGGTCATTGGCACATAGTTTTGAACTCAACAAGTACCAAATTACCCCATTGAGATGAGAATGAACAACATATCCAATCACCTTCTGAAGTGGAAACAATGGTACAAACACACAACTATAAAGAAGTAATGATGCTTCTGAAAAGGAAATGTTTAGTTCACATATTTACGTCGAGCTCAGATAACTTTCTCTGTTTAATCACTTCTGTGCTTCTCTGTCTTTTCTGTTAGATAATCCTATATGTCATCTATGAATGTGATTCTGCACCTACTACTTTTGCTTCAGTGATATTTTATTATTTATTTGGTTATATACTTCTGGGGTTTAAATTACAATAGACCAATATGCCATAAACATAAAGGCCAAGTGATTCCATACTTTGTTCCTTATTCTAAATACCTGGAAGTTGAGAACTGAGATTGAACACATAGAGTCTGGCTTCTGGGGACAACCATTTTGTACTTGTCACATTTCTTTTTGTCTCTTGTGGTGCACAGAATCCGATGCTTGTGTCTCAAATGATAAGTGAGTTAAGATTATTAAAATCCAGTATTGTTCCCCAATGATAATGTCAGAGAGAGAGAGAGGAAGAAAGTTGGAAGTACAGAGCTTCTGTTATCTTTGAAAAAGATAAGATAAGATGTAATTTATTACGCACATGTTTTAAGATAAAGAGCAGAGCAAAACCATACTGATACATTCACCAATCTTCTTCGTGCCTGTCTGTGTTGTTGTTGTGTCTCGTAATGTTCTTACTATTAATCAAAGGACTTTTCTATGGTGTGTTGTCATCTGTGAGTTAATTTTTTATGCCTGCGTTGTCAAGATTAGATTCATTCATTCAAGTGTTAAAAAGTCTAGTCCAAGTTCTTGAGTACCAGTTACTCTCTACTTCGAACTTGTATTTCAAACTTGTGAGTCATTCATTTAAACGTTAAAAAGTTTAGTCCAAGTTCTTGAGTACCAATTACGATCTACTTCGAACTTGTGGTCGGGGATGAATTTTTTCCCAAGCTGATGTATATAATGTCCTATTCATGATAGCAACTGTTGTTTCTGGGTTTTCTATGGCGTTTTTGTTTTCGTTGCAGAAAAGTAAAACCACATTTTTAGCATCTTCATTTGCTGCCAGTTTGACTGACTCTGTTGAAATTATAGTTAGATTAATTAAAGAATTGGGCAAATACTCCTCTCGAGCTGTAATTGTACAGCTTGAGTGGTTGAATTGCCCACTCCTTAACTCTTCATGAATGAAATGAGGGATGGTGGCCACTGAGACGGCAACTGCCCTCAGTATTTCAAACTCCAACATAAATCATGCTTATTTTAGTTTATGCCCACACGTTTTATCAAATCAAGTATAAAAAAAAAAAAAAAAAAAATCTATATATAAATTCTCTATGTTTTTCAACTTAGATTTCTTGAAATACCACTGTAAAATTTTCTATTTCCTCTTTCATGTTAACAAGAAAACTTCTCTAGTATAAAAAAGGGAAGTTTTACTGTAAGAATCTAAATGGATTTGTAATATCCATTCCCTGACATCCAGATTTAGAACTTGACTCCTTGTTCAAGATTGATTCACAAGATAACCTCTGTATTCAATTTCATGAAAGTATGGACAAGAGGTTGACAGGAATTTAAGACGATTATGGTTCATAATAATGGCTGATTGATACATCTAATCTTAACATCATGTATTATAAGTTTGAATAAGTAGTTTATTATTATATAACGAGAACAAAGAGAATATTAAGTAACCCGGTAGTTTAGGAAAGTTGGTAAGCGGACTCCTAATGCTTCCTCCAGGGCGGATGGTCGGAGGGTTCGAATCCCCTGGTGTGGTTAGCGTCATGTTAAAAGTTCCGAGCTGCCCCCTAACCCTCGAGGAAGAGTTGAATTCGTGAGTCGCTCCAGGCGAGTCCGAATTAGTTCTTACCAAAAGATGGAAACACCGGGTGCCCTAAGTGGTAAAAAAAAAATATATATATATATATATATATATATATATATATATATATATATATATTAAGTAGTTAACTTTGTTATATCATTATATTTATAATCTTGTTGCGGGGCAGGGTTGTGACAAATCCACTTCCCCTTCGTCACACGGTGCCGTCCCTTTCAATTTCAGCTTCCTACCAAAAACGGTTACTCATCAACTTCCTGGCTTTTATCATCTGTTTATTTTCCACCCAACACTCTTCATTCAACCATCATTACTACATACCCTTATGGTTTTTTTTTTTTTTGGTTTATTCATATTCTTGTTAACTAATTCAAGAGAATCTCGAAACTCTTAAAATAACGAATCAAATTCAAAACTTTTATATATATATATATATATATTTGATATATGATTAATTAATTATGACATGAAAGAGATATAATTATATTACAATAATCGTAACGCAATAAGAGGTTAATAAACACCCAACAACACTGTTGATGGATGAGAAATCAATAAATTTAAATTTTTCTGAGTTTAATTCTTTTATTTTAAAAATAAAGTTATATCATATTTTTGTAATGTTTACTTTGAAAATATGTTTTATTTTAAGGTTTTAACGTTTAAGTGCACGTAATGTTTTTTTTAAAAAAAAAATTAGATTATGGTAAAACATTGATTTTTTTTTTCCTTTAATAAGATGAAAATTGTGAAGGAAATTACACCATTAATTGTTTCATTTTTCTTAGCCATGGCTGCGACTTACGAGCTTCCATTCATTTGTGAGTGTTTTTGCTTTTTTGTTTTTGTTTTCCACCTTTATGGCGCCTACCTCTGTTCTACCCACTTCTCCACCTTACAATTAATCAAGAAAGTAACCACCATAATTAGGATGACGCAAACATGACCCAACATGGACGTCTAAGTGTGTTGGTGCCTCGTTAAAGTCATTTAAATTCTTTTTCCGTAGCACAAGATATTCTGAATATACTTAATTATGATAAATTTAGATTAATTTATACTCGAGTCGAGTATGTTTTTTATTTTGAAAATAAACATTAACGCGAGATTCAATCTCGTAATCACGACTTAGGATTAATTTCAATTTCTTTAATGTTTGACAAAATGTTTAACTATACCTTAATAATTAGACGAGTTTAGTTCTTGTTTTTATTCTTAAAAATTCTTAGTTGAGTCATGGTCTCATAGAGTATGGTATTTGGAGCTAGCCCTGAGTTTAAAAATGATAGAATTGGTAAAATAAATATTTATCATGATTACTGTTTAACCATTAAATTACATTTTTTATTTTTCTTAAGCCTTGTTTGACATAATGAGAAAGCGTAATGAGAGGTTATACGAAGTCAAAAGTTCAACACTCGACGTGAGCGTCATGTAAGGGTGAGACTTTCTCCTAAATAAGAGTTAAACTTTACCAACGCAACCCAAACTGAATTCGTAATGGCTTTGGAAACAGATAGTCTAACAAAAAAAATTTACATTTTCTTATTAAAATATCATTAAATTACTGCTGTTTTGTTCTATCTAAGATACATGATTAACTATAGAAAATTAATAATTTAAGTAAAATTTTAAGATATTAGGACATGATTTTTATAAAATTTAATGTGTATATATATAAAATTTATTATATCAAATAATAATTAAAAAAAAAAATATTCTGAATTGACACATAAAATTTTTTACGTACAAAAAATTGACTTATTAAAAACGTAGAGGATTCATGAAGCATCACGGGCACGTGCATGTCCGGTACTCAACCTGATCAATTCCTTGGCAACATGGGAACTGCTAAGTAAACAACGTTAATGCTCAACCCGTTGCATTAGGTCTCTAGATTTTTTTTAGAGTTACTATTATTAAACTTAATTTTTTTAAAAAAATAAATTAATCTATTTTTTTTTATTTCTCCAATTTAATATTTTTCATCAAAATTGTGCAATATGATCACTTTTTTTACACGTAATTAGTACACCCATTAAATTTCAAATTTTTTTTTTATCATTTAATGTCATTCGGACCTCAAAATTAAAGTCATGTGCCAAAGAATGATTGAATATCAACCATCAATTTAAGAAAATAAAAAATAAATAAAATATGTATGTTTAATAAAAAAAAAAGTTTAAATAATTAAGAAATTTAAATATAGATTTTTCCTTAAAACTCTTACCTCGTCTCTAAGCTATATATTTATGACAAGCAAATATTGGATACATGAATTAATGTATCATGGCATGGTTAGAAGAATCTAGATAGATAGATATACATAAATAGGGTATATCCGCATTGTTAGGCCTTTCTCGGTGGATTAGTCCAGGCCGGAAGAACCCGAGATACCACCTAAAAAAATATACATAAATAGATTCTCAACTTTCATTTTCAGTTATTCCTGGAATGCATCCCCAATTAAACCCACACACCACCTTACCTACCATCTTGTTGCAATTAATTTGTAAATTATTGTGGTCCAAAATCACCTCAATTATATTATTATTATTATTTTATTTAAGAGAAAAACATGTTAAAAATTTATTAAATCTTTTATCAATGTAATGTTTCTATTTTAATTTTAAGATTCTAAAATTATTGCTTTCGGTTGTAACCTGAATCCTACTCGTCTAAAAGATTTCTGAGCAGTTATTAAGTAAGGTTTCTGGAGCCCATATATTTTAAATCTGTAAGACCCACTTGAAATGAGCTGAACAATATCATTAAATTATTTATAACATTTTTTTTCTTTATTATATATCTTCCTCTTTTTTTTTCAACCACATCCTTATACGATTAAGTAACATTAAGATACGTAATTTTACAAATAAACAAACAAATAAAAAATGTCTTAAACAATATAAACTTTCATATAAAGAAAAATAGTCTTAATAGTAACACTGAAATAATTAAACAAATTAATTAATACATGAAAGTGAAACTCCTATAAGTAGGACAATCCATGCGACTAATTAATATAATTTTTTTTGTCATACATTCGAAAAATCTAGTTTAAATACATACACACACAGTATTCTAGATCTAATCAAAATGTTAGACATAAGTGTTTTTTTTTTTTTTTTAAATTTCTGATCATATCATCATTCCACCTTGCAAGATCACGTCACAACAACAACTATTGGTCCGACAATTAATTATTTGACATCGTCTTAGTGTATTAAAATGATGTCTTGAGTAAGTATAATAAGAACGATGTTAAATAATTAATTAGTTGTGCCACAATAACTATAGATCCGACGATTAATTATTTGACACCGTCTGAACGGTACTTAAAAAATATCTCGAGTAAGTACAACAAGAACGATGTCAAATAATTGATTACAGTGTCGTCAAATTTATAATCGTATTGTTGAGAGAAATTAGGTGTAATAATTATGATAATATTTATAATAGTTTGATCTATTTTGGAGAATAGAATTTCTTGGTACGAAGGTGAAGAAGTATGGCCAAAACGACACCAAAGAGGCAAAGAGAACCCCAAATAACGAAGGTAGTTTTGTAGCATTTGGTACCGAAACAACTTCCATCGCGTGATGAGTTTGCGTTGTAGAGAAGAGCAGCCAAGTCGCCGAACAAGAATGAACCAACTGGGATATTTGTGACGAGGATGTTGTGATTCACGCCGAAGTTCTTCGTACCGAATAACTCTGTCGTTGTCGGAACGGAAATTGAAGTAATTCCTCCCGTACATATCCCTATAATCACCGTACTTAACGTAAGAGAAAGATTCTTTTCATCGTTTATAAGTAGTAAGAAAAATGCTCCCGACATTGGAAACATCATCGCCGCCATCGATGCCGGTCTTGATACTATATATCCCGTCCTGCAAGAGAAGGACACAATTAATTAATTAGTTAATCAAAAACTCGATTTCTAATAAATGTGAGAAGTAAAAAAAAGGAAGAATTACTTGGAGAAATAGTAGTCGAGAAGGGAAGGAATGAGACGACCGAAGAAAACAAAGGAGGAAGACAAGGAGACAAGTGCAGATGTTCTTGAGCTGCCGCGGGATTCAACAATTTGTCCCAAATTGTTCATATAAACTAAACCAAGAGTAACCCCAAAGAGATAAACAAAGAAATAAAGCCAGAATTCTATTCTTCTTAGCATCCTCGTTGCACCGATTTCTTCCTTCACACGGACTTCGAATATTTCTTTCTCCCCACTACCACCACCACTTTCCAACGATACAACGATGTCGTGGACGACCATATTATTATTATTATTATTATTATTATTGTGGCTGTTATCTAAATCAAATTGGTGATCATCGGTGTTAACGTTACATACTCTGGCCGACGACGGTGCAGCTTTCCTTAGCCAACACTTCTGCTGTTGTGATTCTTTAAATTTTTCAACGATCGGAACGGCAAAAGGAACGAGTAAGAAACAGCCCATCCCAATAGCCATGGCAAAAGACGGTAAAGAACCCACGATCGAATCTAAGCTGCTGATCACGGCGTAGATTCCGGTAGCTATTGTTATGAAGAACATTAACTTGAACCCACTTTCTAGTTTCTTGGTTTTCCCTATTTGAACATGTCTAACCACCGGTGCAGCCACGATACAAACCAAGAGAGGTACGGTGGCATTCAAAAGAAGATAAGTTTTTGCTCTTTCAGTCAAAGAACTCAGCGAAGAAGAGGAATTTCGGACAACGATATTTACAATGTCGGTAAAAATCTTTGCAGTTAAACCTTGGTAACTAGTTGATAAACCAACAGCAATTTGTCTATCTAAAGGGAAATTTTGTATGGCAATAATATAACTGACGGTATTAATCCAACAAATACTATTTCCTGCTAAAGAAGTGAGCAAGAAAATATGCCAATAAGCGAGAGAATTGTTAGGTAGTCTGTTAGCTATGAACAGATACTGAACACCGTAGCCGATGAATCCCAGAGAAGCTCCGATCATCAGAACCACCCATAGTGGTAGATAAACGGCTGCAATCCCTGAAAACCAGCCTAACAGCTTCCCTGCGTCAGATGCAAGAGCCAGATTGTTCAGCTGTAGCTGTGACAAACTTAGAAGGTGTTTAAGCTGTGATGAATAAGCTGGGAAATTTGAGTTTGTACCGCTCGTGCATTGCAGCCATATTGTTCCGATCAAACTCATCCATTGCAAACTCATGATCTCTCACTAAAATCTGTAGAGAGAGAGAGAGTGTTAGAGAGAATGAAAGTTATTTGGTCAGGACTCAGGAGGTTTATGGCGTAAAATATAAATATAATATATATATATATATATGTGTTTGTGTGTGTGAAGGTGGGACAAAGGATCGAAAGCCAAAGAGTCAAATTCTGATGTCTTTGCTAAACGTACAAATTATAATGTGGTTGTTAGGCCAAAAATGTGTTCTTATAAAGACCACCACTTTCAACGCAAAATTGACAAGTTTCGTTGTCAAACTATTTATAATGTACTACGTTGTTTTTTATTTATTTTTGTTAGATTATCTCTTGAATTTAAAATTATTATTTTAATTAATTTAAATTTGAATTGTGCGTGTAAAGATTAACTTTTATTCGAAAAAAATGTTTCAAGTTGACTCTTATATAACATTGATAAATATAGTTGGGGGAAGGAAACTTGTGCAAATTTGTGACCAAAATCCATTAATGTTATTTTGTATGTAAGAGTTCATTAAAAAGAAAGCTGATGTAAGAAGTGGAAATCCAAAGAGCATGATTTATTATGTTATATATGGGATGATGAAAACATCACAATAAGTTGAACTATAGAAAACTCTCAGCGTACTCCTCTTGTTCCTATTTTTTCTATAGATGCCGTGCCGTTTCCCATCAAAGAACTAAATAATTAACATACTTTAATTTCTTTTTAATTAGAATATATATATATATATATATATATATACACATACATGTCAGAGATGAATAATTTTATTTGGGCAGAAAATCACTACCAAAAGAGAAAGTAATGGAAAAAGAAAATCATCTATTTTGACATCTAGCCAAAAAAGTGTTCACTATCTAGTATTGAGAGCTATTACGACTCCAACTAATTTAGATTTGATACAAATTGTGCATGTAGAATCTAACTCTTACTTTGGAAAAGACATCACCCTAACTCTTATATAGCGCTCACAGCGAGTGTCAAACTCTCGACATCATGTAACATTCATAATGTATAATTCTATTGTTTTAAGCCAAGATCTTGTCTAGGAAAAAAGAAAAATCATGTCCAGGAATGAGTAATCATGTGTAAGCTTTGTCATATCACATTCAAAGTGGTAATAAATTACCATTATATAATGAATTGTGTATGTCATTAACGTTAATTTATATTAATTTTGGTAAGTTTCGATTTCGTCTAAATTACTTATTGTTAAGTTTTAACTTTGTACTCGAGATATTTTCTAATAAATAAAATTAAAAACTTCATACATTTTCCCTTTTTTTTTTTTTTTTTAAAGAATGTGCTGCCTATCATTTTTTTTCCTAGTCATGAGAACTCATTCATGCATGATGAGTAAACATGACTCATGATTTAAAACACGTCATTTAATTAAGAGTTTTAAATTTTTACTTAATAACTATTTAATTATCTTTTAGACGAATAATATGAGATTTCAAATAACAATAATTATTATATTTTTATTAAATAGTTTGTTTTCTTGTCAATAACAAATTATTAAAAAAAAAAAAAGAAGAAAAGAAAATGGAGTAGTAAAAAGGATGTTGAGTTTGGAGTCTCTTTGGACAAAATGATAGTTGTAGAAATTTAAAGATGATTCCCTGTTTTGCACTAAAGCCTGTCGGCTTGCGGTTGGGGAGTCAAATGTAAAAGAATGCACACATTGTTGAATATTTTAGCTTATTTGATCCTTGTTTCGGCTGGCATTGCCGCCAACAATGCATATATATATCATTATATAAATCCATAAATACATATTCAAAAACTCTTTACTAGCTCACTAATATTTTGAATTTTTTATTATTATTATTATTATTTTTTTATCTTATACATATAACGAGTTTATGACCTTTTAAATTATAAGTTAGATTGATAAAAAATAAGTTACGCTTTTAATACGAATATATAAGTATAGAGATGACAACAATGAACAAGAGCGTTGCTTCGGCATGCATGCAGGCAGGCACCCTAATTATTTGCTGCAAAGAGTAAAAAAGACAAGTGCATGCTTCTTGCTTAGTTTCCAATGTGAATTGATTCTTAATTTTCTTTCAAAATAAATATATAAAAATAATAAATATACGAACCGTAGTTTCCCAGAAGTATACTCAAAATCTTACATTGCAGAGATTTGTCATTAATTAATGATGAAATCAAGAAATTATTCTTTAATTAATGATGAAATCTTACTTTGCACCGGCCCCTTTTGTAACAAGAATACTGGTACATACCACCAAGGGTATTACTGATATACAATACCGCATTATAAAAGGGTATAATTCTACATACACAATATGCCTCGAATATTAGGTCGCATAAAATACTCAGTAAAAGTTTAAGTTTGACTTAATTAACGTAAAATCAGCACGGTCTGTTAATGATTAGAATGTGGGATAATTTTCAATTGGCTGTTACAAAAATCTATTCTACATTGTTAGCTTCACTATTCATCATCTATAAAAGGTCATTTGATCAACACAAAAAAAAGTAACTTCTTTCTTGCTTTGTTGACTTTTATTCTCGAGTTATTTATTGAGTTTTAAGCATCGGAGCTATCCTGGGAGGAATCCTCCCTCCGTTCTTGCAGGGTAAGAGAGTCTCGATTTGGTGAAAGAGTTCCCCAGACATCAACAAAGGTCCTTCAGCTACATCAACTACTTTAAACCTTAAATCTATATACTTAAAGAATATTATATTTTTATATATATATATATATATATATATATATGGGCTTAAAAATTTAAAGGATTTAAGTGGAATTATTATTTTAAGGCTTGATTTAATCACCATGTTATTAGTGGGGGATACCAAAAATAGAACTACACTAAACGTATGGAGAAGCCAATTCAATCGTGTTATTACAAAAAAAAAAAAAAAAAAAAAAAATCAAAGATAGAGAATTCAAACATTCCAGGATGGGGAATTGTTTTTTTCCTGGCCTTTTTCTTAACCGTTTTTATGGCAATTGTTTAATAAATACAAATATTGAACCAAAAAGTAACAAAATGGAACATGGCATTTTGCGTTATAATATAAACAAACAAGTTTTCTTGTCTCCTACACAAACAAGAATTATATATGCACTAAATTATACTTATATGGAATTTGATTTATCTTTTTGAGCGAGTGTTTCTATTAATCTAAATTTAATTTGAATTGTGTTTATATAATCTAATTTTTTGGTCGTAGAATATTCTTACACACAAAATGTCAAACTTGTTTAGTCTAAAGGGATCAACCCGATTCGAACGAGACTGTCTAAATGTGAATTTTGTTTAAAGATATCCTTTCATAGTTTGAGACTCATCTAGGACACCCTGTACCTAAAAAAAAAAAAAAAAAAGTCAAACTTGTAATCTTATATAATATTCAAAGTCATGTCAGAAAATAAAACAAATACTTTTTGGCCGGGATGATCTTCAATATGTAACTTTGGATTTGGTCCAAGATAAGCCCAACTTGAAGGCTCAAATAAACCCAAGGGAAATAATTGTTATGATACAAAGCCCAAATAAATCATCATCTGGCTATATTTCATCCTAAATCTTCCTTTTTCTCTAATTTCCGGCGTCAATGGCTACAACCGGTGAGAGCTCTTCGCTTCCGTCGAAGAATGACAAGCCTGTTATAGTAAGGGTTAAAAGGAAAGCTTTTCAGTCTTGTCTCGACGCTTTTTGTGAGTTCAATTCCCTATTTCCTTAGTTTTCAAAGTTCGTTATATGGATTGCGTTTCTTTGTTTGGAAAAGATGATTTCTATAACTTCGTGAAGTACAATAACGCGTAACTTTTAACTTCGGTGAAGTTTTAGATTGCATAGTAGTCAACATTGCAGTTTTTTTTTTTTTTTTTCTTTTTGAATTAGTCTTAAGTTGCCTTTGAAATTCATCTTCCCAAGTTTTTTATTTCATTAGGTTAAATTCCTCGTTACTGTTGTGGCAGGGCTCGAAATCAAAGAAAGGCCACTAAAGCGGCCATTAGTTGATTTTGCTAACCTCTCCCTCTCGACCTCTTCTTCCAAAGGTATGCTAAATTTATGCCTTCTCCAATTTTAATATGTTTTATAGGATGTCTTTGTGAGCAAATATAAATTTTTTTTTTTATGCATTGTGATATCCCATAATGTATCTGTGCCCCTTTTTGTTCCCATACCAAAAATTCCAACATGAATGTCTTGCTTAGGTAATAATTTTGATTAAAAACAGATACATCTGAACATTTTTTTTTTAGTATGGATTTGAGTTGAAACAAATTCTTGCATGTCAGCAATTCAGATTGTATCACTGGGGAAAAAGAAAGAAGATTGAAAAAAAGAGATAGTTCAGTGTAACCGTGGTTATGGTTTTTATTCTTAGGTAGATTACCCCTGTTGATTCTGGAGGCTCAATTGTGTTAGTATAAGTGAGCATAAATTTCTTATCTCTAATTGTGTCTTTTTGAAAATTTGCAGTTGAGGAGCAGAAGAGCAGAAAGGTATTAGTGCAACATGTAGAGACAGTAACAACTTCAGAAGTCACTGCTGATATCTTGCAGTCATTGGTGGTTAGTATATCTGTAATTTATTTATTGGTATTTTGTGTTGGCAGATTTCCTTAATTTCGTCCAGTAAAGCTGGCATATAGGCTCATTCTATTTTGTTGAGCCATTAGGTCCTTTGAGTAGAGAATGTATGCTTATGTACCCAGATTATAGTCTTCAGTTGCCTGATTGTTTATTGTTGTTGGGCAGTCTAATTCATCAGATGAAGTGGAATCTAAGGGGCAAAATGCTGAACCCAGGCGCAGGTTCAATACCGGGAATGTAATTTTCCCATCTTTTTTCTCTTTGTATATCCACTTGTAGGAGTAGTCCAACCTTTTTATATGCATTGTTGTCCTGTTATACAGTAATTTAAATAATGAGTTTAATGCTTATTGTTATCTGCCAACAATTCATCTCAAGATCCTCTTATAGTTAATATTTCAGATTGACATGAAACAAATGATATCAATTGCTCAATTTCCTTCAGCTTGCTTATATATTTGATTTATTTTCATTTATGTTGGTTTATTGAGCTTTTAAAATAGTTCACATTTTCTATCATTTTGTTAGTTTATGCATCTATCTTCTGTTACTTATTGCTAAAATTGCTTCTACATATAATTGTGGTTATTACATTGGCATGACCAAGAGCATAATTACCATAGCTAATACTTCTCATACATGATGTCTGCAGAAACAAGAACAGTTGCTTGCCAAAGCAAGACAAAGCCAGGAGGTATGCTGAACCTATTTTTTTCCCCCTTTTTCTTTTCTTTTTCATTTTGGTTTTTTTTTTTTGTTTTGCTTCTGTCCATTTATCTTGTTTTCTCATTGAGTTGGATGGTTCATACTGTGACCATGAAGATATACTTGTAGGTTCCACCTGTCCCTTTTATAGGAGTTTAGGTTTTCTATTCCTTATTTTCTTTTCTGCTTTTGGGGCATACTTCTCTTTCTCAATTTTGTAAATTTGTGCAAATTTTTATTGTCTATTTTGGTTTTATTCATATTTTACTAGCGAGTAGTTTTCTGA
This sequence comes from Cynanchum wilfordii, assembly GCA_025388415.1. NCBI lineage: Eukaryota > Viridiplantae > Streptophyta > Magnoliopsida > Gentianales > Apocynaceae > Cynanchum > Cynanchum wilfordii. Next base: position 178,294 of record JAHSUH010003887.1, read on the forward strand.
GATCCACAAAGTTCATTGAGTTAGCTTGATTTTGCAGTGTCAATAACTTTATCAGGAATCCTTCTGTAGAGTGCCAAACACCAGTATAACATTTTATTTGTTGTCTTTTTGCAATTGATGAATGTTCTGTGGGACACTAGGCTGCATCAAAGAATGCTCGTTTTGAGCAAATATGGAGAAGTAGAAGGGACACAACAGAGTATGTGCACGATGATGCTGTGGGTGACATGTGTAAGCTCTATGACATTGTTCGTATTGATGAGGAGAAAAGTAACCGCGTACAAAAAGACAAGTAAATATTGTTCCCTGGAAATTTAGTGCACTCAATTTTTTAGATTCTTCTGAGATTAATTCAGCTTCCTGAATTGTTATGCAGATTTCCTGAAGTAGATGATGACTGTAAGATGATGGCTACGTTTTTGCCTCTGTTAAGGGAAGTCATTCCTAGTGCTGCTACAGAGGTTGAAGCTGATATTCTTGATCGCTTGTACGGAGGAGGTCTTTTATAACTGCACCTTTTTTCCTTTGCTTACTAGCTTTTATATGTTTCTTCTGAATGAAATCAGCTATCTAAAGTTGAATATTGTGAAATGCATCCGGCCTTATTATGGTCATGTGAAACTGAATATCAAGTGTTTTTCGGTGGCACATAAAATAAGAGATAACTTACTTTGATATTGTGCCTCATACATCCACATATTTTGTTCATTAACCTGACAGTTTAACCTTATTCTGATAATGCAGCACCCCAAGACAATTATGTATATGACTATTATGCTGTCAAGGATAACAGGGGCATCCTTGAAGAAAACACAGCAAGCCCATTTCCTCTGTAAGGCCTACTGAATACTTGTTGAATTGGAAACTTTACCTTTCTTTGTTGACTTGATAAGATTATTATTGCTTGTTCAGGGTGCAAGTTCAGGATGATAGCGACTATTATGATGGTCCAGATGACTCCGAATATGCAACTGATGATTCTAATGGTAACTCTTCTTTTTTTAATCTCATTTTCTCTTCCTGTAAAATCCAAATGCCTATGTATTATAGTGTTTTTCTAAAATGTCTAATGATGTCAGCTGAGAACAATCCATTGAATGATTATCCGGATGAAGAGTCCACAGATGGGAACCTAGAAACTGAGAGCGGATCTTCTGAGGATTCATCATTGGAAGAGGAGGAAGAAAACACAAGTGCTGATGGTATATCTTTTGCGGATGAAGAGGAACACGATGATTGGAATGGGTATCTCGAGGAAGAAGATGATTTTTTTGAATTTGGTGAAGTTGAAGAAATGAATGCTGACGATGATTTCAGAGATGAAGATTAGTAGAGATGACTGGTTTTCTGGATTCTCCTGGTGAAATTATGGTATATTCTTGTGGAACCTGCTCTTCTTCCCAACTTGTGAATATTTTGCAAAGACAAGATACTGCTACCTCATGTTTAGGGTTGCATCGGAGTTCAAGACTGTCCTGTGTGTTACTTCTATGATCGTTTCCTGGAGTTCAAAATTTTATGTTGAAAAAAAAAAATGGTTAATATGTTTTTATTAAGTTGCACATGACAAGAGGTACAATGAATTTCATTTTATCTTTCATTTAACACACTTCAGATTGGAATTCATAAAAATTCATTTTTTTAAAAAAATGATTTAATAGAAGTCTTGTCCACTAGGACCACAAGTATGCATATTTTTTTTTTTTTTTTTTGGTAAGTGGAATATTCATTAAAATAAAAAAAAAAAAAAAAATGAAAACAAAATCATTCACGGAAATACAAAGCATCAACCTAAAACCTGGTGGTAAAAAAACAAAACAACACAAACCAAAACCAGCCCAAGAGCGAGCAAACCAACCCAAACCAAATTAATTAGACGAAAAAAACAGAAAATAAATACATAAATACATAAAAAAGAAAAACAACAGATATTCCGTCTAAATCTAGGGTCTTCATACTTGATTTCAAATCTCATATGCAAGGGGAGTTCGATTTTTTGTCTTCTTTCTTCAACAGTAGTCTAATCCATCCTTGGCGCATCAAAGATTTCATAGAATACCTAAAAAGAAAACCAAATACGAATACGAACAAAGGGCGCAGATCGAATCCGGGTTTAAAAATTTTTTTCCCTAAAAAAAAAAAAAAACTGATATTTAAATATCACGTAAGAAACTAAGATATGAGATGATAAAGATAGATAAAAAAAAACCAAAGAAATAGAAGAAAAAAAAAACAAAACAGAAAATAAAAAACAGAAAAACCACAAAAAAAACAGTAAAAAAACTATTCCGGCCAAGGGAAAATTTTTAGCCAAAGCTAAATTTCTCCCTTGGCCAGGGAGAAAGATAAATGGTGGCTGGCAGAAGAGAAGAGGGGAGGAGAAGAAGAAGAGAAGAGGGGAGGAGAAGGAGGAGGCGGCGGCTGCTGAGGGAAAGGAAGAAGGGGGTTTAGGGTTGAGAGAGAATATGTTAGAGAGAGAATTTTGTGGCTGATTTTTCTCAAGTATGCATATTAATGAAGTATTATTTTTGTCGGGAGGGAATAGTGCATTCTAGCTAGATCTATTAGGAATAAATTAATATTTTTTATGAAACATAAATTAAGGAAAGCTGCCTAGAGACGTCTCTTATAGTACAAATCGTAGTTAACTTTTTCCTCCTGTATAAAAAAAAGACAAATCGTCTTTTGGAAAAAATTATTAAAACGTGTAAATATTTTATTTAAATAAAGATTATTGTATTTTAATAAAGCCACTAAACAATGTACCAAGTATAATGATAAATTAAAAGCATAACAAATTTTAATATATATATATATATATGTTTTTGTAAAATAATGAATATAATTGTTTTAAATTTCCTTTTTAATATAATTTAAATTGCCTTAATTCAACTACTTCATGATAAAATTAAATAAGCATTTGATATAATATATATATAATGGACGGAGTATGGGAGTCGTAAGAAGGGAGGGAAGTAAATACAAGTAATGACAAAACACGTGCAAGAGATCCACGTGGCGTCATGATTCTCTGCTCCCAAACAAATCGAATCGTTATTTATCTGATCATATTGTCCTTTTTTTTTTTTTTTTTTTTTTTTTTGCTACGTCATCTTGCATAAAATTTACGAGAAGTAAAATAAATATTTATTGTCCATCAACAGACTTGCATTGCATTTTGTCCGGGCTGGCTGGCTGGCACCTAGGGATACTTAAAATCCTATCTATTTTTCTTCTTCTTCTTGACAGCCTTTTTTTACTTGATCGTTAGTTACTTACCATTCCCGTGAATTTTGTTCCAAGAAAAGATTCTAGATGAAGAGGATCATCTCAAAGGCATTTTCAGGGAGAAGATCTTTCTCTGTAACTCAGAGATATCTTTCTTCGCTTCCGCATTCTCAAGAAAATGAAATTTCTCTCCCCAAAATGCCTTCTTTCGACTACACTCCTCCACCCTACGACGGACCCCCGGCTGCTGAAATTCTCAAGAAGCGTCAAGAGTATCTCAGCCCTGCTATCTTCCATTTCTACAAAAATCCCGTATGTCTTTATTTTGTTTTGTTTCATTTTTTGGGTACTAGTATTCGACGTTGGTTTTTGTATTGCTCTAATTAATATATATATATATATATATATATATATTTTTAATTGAATTGGAGATGGGGACAGTTGAATTTGGTGGATGGGAAAATGCAGTACTTGTTTGATGATAAGGGTCGTCGATATTTGGATGCATTTGGTGGGATTGCTACCGTCTGCTGTGGACACTGTCATCCTCAAGTGGTGGATGCAATTATTAATCAGACTAAGCGATTGCAACATTCGACTGTGTTGTATTTGAATCATGCTATTTCTGATTTTGCTGAGGCACTTGCGTCGAAACTCCCCGGTGATCTCAAGGTTAATAATTTCTTGATTTCGTATCATATCCATGATTATCATCACTACCTTAATTAGTACTTGGAAAATTTCTCTGTTTTTTTTTTTTTTTGTTTGTGTTTAAAGATTCGTTTTTGGTAGGTGGTCTTCTTTACGAATTCCGGGACAGAAGCCAATGAGTTGGCCATCCTCATGTCAAGGTTGTATACCGGCTGCCATGATATTATTTCGATTAGGAATGGTTACCATGGAAACGCAGCTGGGACAATGGGTGCTACTGCTCAGTCCAACTATAAATTCAACGTCATACAGGTATTTTCTTGGGGGATTATAGCCTGTGCTGCTGTAAAAGTTTTATTATGAACTGATCCTTTATGATGTGTAGTTTTTATATCATGATTGGCATTGCATCATTTGTCCTAAAAATGGTTGTTTTTCATTGATGATTATCTCCCGATGAACAGAAGAAGTGTTCATTATTGAAATAGTTCACCTCTGATCATAGACCTAACTAACATTTGGGAATGTAATGTTTTTCCAGAATGTTGTATTCTGTAACATGCAACTTCCCCTAGTTAGTGATTGCAAATATAAATGTACTGTTATGCAGTGTCTTTTCTTCAGCATTTCATGTTTTCTAACATGTGTTGACTCAACAGAGTGGAGTTCACCATGCCCTGAACCCAGATCAATACAGAGGTGTCTTTGGATCAGATGGGCCCAAGTATGCAAAAGATGTTGAAGATATAATCACGTATGGGACTAGTGGTTGTGTTGCAGGTTTTATTTCAGAAGCAATACAGGTGATGCTTAAATTTCATGCTAATACAGATTCCTGATGAATAGAAGATTTCTGGTCTTTCAATTCATGTTATTTTCTTCTGATAATGGATCAGTTTTGAACTTTACGGATCATTATGATCTTCTTATAGGGAGTGGGTGGGATACTAGAGCTGGCGCCTGGATATTTGTCCTCTGTGTATAGCACCATTAGAAAGGCAGGAGGCCTTTGCATAGCAGATGAGGTTCAGTCAGGTTTTGCCCGCACTGGCAGTCATTTCTGGGGTTTTGAGGCCCATGGTGTTGTTCCTGATATTGTTACAATGGCAAAGGTATAGTTTAAAGGTTCATCTTGAAAGTGGTGAGGGGATCCTTATTCTTTAACCATGTGTTGTAGTATACCAAATTTACCAAGAAAAGCCAGGACTTTCTAGGGAACTTGTTTCTAATTGTTTGAATGTTATTCCGTGTTCCTAGCCCATCTTTTCGAAGGTTCATGACCTGAATATTTTACTTGTGTTTTCAAGAATAATTACTCTGTTAAAAAGAAAGGTGTTTTTTTTCTTGTGGATAAAAGCCCGGTGTGTTAAGATGCTCAGAGTTTGATCTTCACTTCTATCTCTGCCATACGTCAGGGTATAGGAAATGGAATTCCACTCGGTGCTGTTGTTACAACTCCTGAAATTGCAAAGGTCTTGACTTATCGAAGTTATTTTAACACCTTTGGTGGTAATCCTGTTTGTACTGCTGGTGGCCTTGCTGTTCTTAAAGTTATAGAGAAGGAAAAGCTTCAGGAGAATGCTTTTACAGTGGGATCATATCTGAAGGGGCGGCTTACAAACCTCATGGATAAGCATGAGAGTAAGTAACCACTCTAGAACGTCAGAAAATTTTCATATACACATAAATAACACAGAGGAGAGCTTCTTGATTGCTAGTCCGCGTCAATAGTTGTTCCAAGGGGACTATTAACTGAAACTTTTACCTGTGTTTTGCAGTTATCGGAGATGTGAGGGGGAGAGGTTTGATGCTCGGAGTTGAACTTGTGAAAGATCGTGAGTTAAAAACTCCGGCTAAGGCAGAAATTCTGCATATTATGGAAGAGATGAGAGGTACCTTTCCTTCTGACTCCATTTCGTTTATGTACTTTTTCATACATTCTTAATTTCTTAATGATAAACCTCTTTCTTTCAGAGATGGGGGTTCTGGTTGGGAAAGGCGGGTTCCATGGAAACGTGTTCAGAATAACTCCTCCTCTCTGTTTCACCAAGGAAGATGCTGGTTAGTATCTTTCATTATTGAAACTATGTTCTGCTATATCCCATCTTCTTCATCTTTTCTTATTCTTTGATAACTGATCATGTTTGGTTGCCTTCTTAAAACCTTGCAGATTTTCTCGTTGATGCCATGGACTACACCATGTCAAAGATGTAAACATCCATGGCATTGCAATGCCATGGATTTACAGTAATAGCAGTGGTCAAATGTAGGAATCAAAATTTTCCCATCTGGGAAGAAGACAGTGAGAGACATCACCTCGTTGTCTCTCCTGTAATAATAAATTGTTCTAGTTTGTGTTTTAGGATTCGAGATTTGCTTATAACTTTTTGTTAAAACTCATCCCACCGGCCTGGTCAGGGATTAAGGACTATGAAATGTTTGTATATATATATATATATATATATATATATATATATATATATATATATATATATATATATATGTTTGAATATGTTATTAAAGAAAATGCTTTAAAATTAAATATATATATATATATATATATATATATAAGAATTAAAATTGTCAAACTAAGAAATCATTATCCTTGATTATACAAAAGTATATTATATAAATTTGTATAATTATTGGATTTAAACACGAAAGCTTCATTAATAATTAGTTGCCTCAATCGTATTTTGCGATATACATGTAGGGACATAGGTGTAGTCACCATATTGGATCCCTCTCTTGCACCACTGAGCACCATATCATACATATACATATGATATATATCAATATGAGAATGACAGCCAAATATGCAGCAGCATCTAAAAAATCATTGAATCCATGCAAATTGGATCATGATAAAATGTCAATTGTCAAAATTAGTGTTTGGATTAGATTATGCTAAAATCAAGAACGTAAGAAGTTGTAGTTCATCCATCTAATTAATCAGCACCACCTAATTTATCTGGGACAAAATTGAAACGAGTTAAATATCTATGGTAGATTCAGTAGTGGAGAATCCATATCTGGATATGTTACAGTGGAGTCTGATTAATATATATATATATAAAAGAAAGGACGCCATTGATTTTCTGGAGATCGATCTGTGATGAGGCCACATGCTGTAGGGACATTAATCCTCTCATCTTGAGAGTTGGAAGAAGTATTCCATGGTGGTGCATACGCGCAATGGATTTTATGCATGCTACTCGTACTCGTAGTTGCTTCCACTGCAATTTTTAACAGTTTTCTGACACTTCATTTTTGACAATCGCCTCTTTTCAACAAAAATACAATTGAGAATGTTGAGTCTGTTATTCCCATAGGTATTCTCATCAGGGTTGGGATGACTCATCACATAACTCCACATTAGTATAGGATTATCCGTTTTTGGGTCAAGCCCTCATGGGTTTGCTCTTCAGACTTTCTCAAAAGACCTCATATTAATGAAGTAAGTGAAACTCTTTATATTCTAAGCAACTCTTGTCTAATTTTCTAATGTGAGACTTTCGTTGACACCCAACCCTAAGAGAGAATTATTTTAAAAACTCTCAATTTTGTATTTCTTTAATAGAGATTGCAAATATTTCACCTGCTCGGTCTTGAAGTAATCTTTTTCTTTAAGAATCTTCCATCTTCATTTCTTTTCTTCTTCTTCTCCTTCCTTCGATTATCAAGTGTCTCTTTGTACAATCAAACTAGAATTCTTTGACTTAAAGGGAGAAATGTTTAAATTAAATATATTTCTTCAAAGTAGAGAGAAAGTATTACTCAATGTAGCTTTTAGAAAAGCTTTAGTTATATATACTCTTTGTAAAGGGTGTTCCTTAATGGAGTTTATAATCTCAAAATGGAACCTTTATAGGTCCCATCTCATGTTCATCCAACCCTTTTCATGCTGGATATTGATGTCAACTAACTAATCTCATTTGCTTTCTTTACACAAGTTTGTCTAAAGAAAAATAAGTATGGAGAGATTTCCTCAATAGGATGAGGCTTAATTCAAGATATCAAACACCACGAAGAGATAAACAAAAAAAAAAAACTAATCTCATTTGAAAAACTTCAAATTTTAAACATATGTTCACCCTTACTTAATCACACTTAAACTAAAGAGCAACTGAAACCCAAAATTTGCATACCCTTATATGGGAATTTTTATCTGATCAAGAATCCAGGTAGAAGTGGGTGCGGGGATAGGGACAAAGACTTCGAGATGGACGATATTGGATAATGCTGATCTGATTTTTTCTCTATAAATTAGTGGGGGAATAGAGCAGAGATATTTCCATCCCAAATCCAGACTGAATTCAAAAGCTTATTGTGCTTTGCAACTCTTTCATGGCAATGAATCAGAAAACAAAATCTCTTCTTGAAAAGAAGGATGTTGTGCTAGTTAAACCAGCAGAACCCACACCAAATGAAGTTCTTTCTTTGTCTACGGTGGACAGTGACTACAATCTTGAACTTCTCTGTCAAACCCTTTATGTCTACCAAGCCAATAATATCCATGAAAATGGTGGCAAATCTTCTTGTTCGGAAAAAGATCCAGTTTTATTACTTAAAGAAGCTCTTTCCAGGGCTTTGGTTTACTACTATCCCCTTGCTGGAAAACTTAAGAGACAAACTGTTGATGGCGATGGTAATGGTAATGGTAATGGCATGCTTCAAATTACATGTACTGGGGAAGGCGTACCTTTCTTGGAAGCCAAATCCAATGAACATCTTTCTTCCTTCAATTATTTTGAAGGGATTAACGTTGTTGAAATTGGAAAACAATTTCTTTTTGATTGGCCAACTGATAGCCAATATGGCTACCACCCGTTAGTAATCCAGGTGACCAAATTCTCATGCGGTGGTTTCACAGTTGGGATGGGATTGTCTCATTCTGTTTGTGATGGGTTCGGTGCAGCTCTGTTTTTCCGCACGCTGACTGAGCTAGCAAGTGGAAAGCTTGAGCCAACTGTAAAACCTGTCTGGGAAAGGGAAAGATTGGTCGGAAATCCTTATAATCTACAAGAACTCCACCACCACCACCACCACAACCACCTTGGTCTGGTAAGTTCATCACCATATCTTCCTGCTAAAGTAATCTCTCATGCATGCTTCGACGTGGATGTTGAGAGCATAAAAAACCTTAAAAATCATCTCACGAAAGAAAGCAACAACAATAAAAATCAGACCCCTTTTGAAAATTTCACTACTTTAGAGGTCCTCGGGGCCTATGTGTGGAGATCTAGGTACAGAGCATTGCAACAGAGTGGAGATGAAAAAACTCGGCTCTGTTTGGCAATGGGAATAAGAAACTTGATGAAACCATCATTAAGTAAAGGATATTATGGAAATGCTTTCATCTCCGCAAACATAGACTTGTTAGGGAAAGATCTAGATAATGAACCGTTGTCCAAAGTTGCCATTTTGATTAAGCAGAGCAAGAAAAAATCTTCCACGAATGAGAACATACGGGAGTCGCTGGATTTATTAGAGACCATGAGAAGACAGAAAATGAAGATTGAAACTAATGGGGCGGCCTTGATTTTAACGGATTGGAGACAACTGAAGCTTCTAGAAGAAGATGATTTTGGGTGGAAGACATGTGTGAATATGATACCTCTGCCATGGCAGATGTTTGGTTATATAGATCTGTGCATTTTTATGCCACCTTCAAGGGTTAATAGTTGTAATGCTAAGGAAGGTGGAGTAAGGGTACTAGTTTCTCTTCCTGAACATGCCATGGACAGATTTAAGGAAGAAATGGCTGCCCTTAAGGTTGTCCAAGACTACGACAACAATGTTTAGATTTTCATGTTTGTCTTTTGATTAATTTCCATTAATTGTTGTTCTTCTTGTTGTTGGCTTCTGAATTTCATGTTATTCGAAAAATTTGATGTTCGGCAAAAGTTTTTCTTTTTTTTTTCTTGAAATTTATAATATTTTTGCTGCTATTATATTATTTCAATTTAAGGTTTGAGGTGAAATTCTTGTAATTTTTAAAATAAAAATGATGAGACATGTTTTGGGGTATGTAAGAATTTTCCAACGAAAACCTCTCTGAAGTCTGATTCCCTTCTGGCCAGCACCAAAGTGCACCCTAACCGTCCATTCCTCGTTCTCCTTTATATCCATCAAGAATCAATCTGACTCTTTAACTTTTTTTCCCCCATGAAAACTGCCAAGAATAGGATCAAAACCAACATAATCTTTTCGTCAATAAGAACTAATTAGCAGTAGCAGAGTGTATATATTATATTATATTATATAATATATACAAACAACACGGTTGATGGGAAGCTCCAACGGTGAACATCAACCGAATTCAGAAACTAGTTTCCATATCCCTTTCGATCTTTTTGTGTCAAAGAAACAGAAGAAAGGATTCGGCACCGGAAGCATAGTTAGGTTTACAGATTCTTTTGGAAATTTGGTATTTAAAGTGGACCGTCCGTCAAATATCAAGGATAAGTCAGCTACTGCTCCTCATTCCGTCAAACTACTGTGCGACGGTTCCGGCAATACTCTAATCTCTATACTCAAAGTAAAGGTGAGCTCATTTATGGAATTTTTCTTTATGGGTCATGGAAATAATACTGGGTTTTCCAGAAGAAGTCAAATTGCTGTTAAAAAGATTTGATCTTTGGGTTAACTGGCCTGCTTGATAATTAACCCATAGAAAAATAGTTCCTGTAATTATATTCTGAAATTTTATTGCATTATTGGATCAATGGGAAAGATCGCATTATTGTAATTTTGTTAATTTTCATTTTTGTTTTCACACTTTTCAGAACCAATTTTATTTTAATTGGATGCTTAAATACTCACTGTGCTATGAAATTTCTCTCTCTCTCCCTCTCTCTATATATATATATATTTGTCTTTTGGCCTGTCTTTATATGGCATTTTGCAATAGATTTGGTATTTATTTCATACCTTATCTTGTGAAGAGTGAAGTTCTATAATTCCAGCTACAGTTAACATGTATAAAGAATTGGATGCCATCAAGTTAAGAAGTAAACAAGTTTGCTGTAATGAATAGAGAACCTCTTAGTGCAAAATTTTTGAGAGAAATTTCATCCACTGCGATTTACCAGCTGATTTCTGGAAAGTTTTGTCTGCCTAAGAGGAGCAACTTTATTTTAAACAATGTGATGAAAGTATAGCTTTTGTTCTGTCGAACACTAGGAGGAAATAAAAGTGGCTGTCTGTGTTCTTGATGCTTGTAGTTAAGCATACAAAGAACTTGAAAGAAATTGTTCTTGGATTGTGATTTTGTAACATCAAACATAGTATGTATTTTTTATGTAATATACTATTTTCTTTTCTTCTTATAGACTGGATCATGGCAAGGCTTTAGGGTACATGATGGCAGAGAGGAACAAATATTCAGAGCAGAAGAGACACAAAATAAGCTTACTAGGAGGGAGTTTGATATATTCCTGATTGGTGAAAATGATCAACACTCTGATTTCAAGATGAGAGGTTGTCCCTTCAAGAGATCATGCACTGTTTATAGAGGTGATTCAATACTGGCTGAGGTATTTCTTCTGATTGATATCTATGGTTCTCCAGTAATCATGGCAGTTAACACAGACCAAAATAAAAATTATTTAATGGACAGAACAAGAAAGTAGCATTGTGAATCAAGCCTTTAGAGACATAAAATAGTACATCTCCTCCCACCCCAATTTATTAGGATTATAGCCTAGGTGCTGCAAGACTTTCTCCTTTCTCTAGAATACTAGGAAGGTATAATGACATCATGATAAATGTTTCCAGGATTTCAGTGAACCAAGAATTTAGATTGATGTTTTTGAACCTGTGCTTTACTTTTTCTTTTGTGTTGGAAAATTAGAGATATTAAAGCTAGTTGGTTATGCAGTTCAGTTCAGTCACGAGTATCGTGTATCATTTCCACAAGTTTAGCCATTTTATGCATAGTGATGATGTTAGTGATAAAAAGAACTCTTTGTCACATATTTGAAACTTATTAATACTGATAGATTATAATACTCTTGAAATGGTGTGTTTTGAAGTGGGCATAAAGAAGCTGATGAACATTGCTCTTTCATATGTCATAAAATTCACTCGAGACTTCCTGTTAAACCAATAAAAATGTATTGAGTGTCATCATTTATTCAACTAATCTATTCTAGATCAATAAAATGATCACATTTGGTTTATTTATATTGTTATAATAGAGAGTGTAACAGGAAATATTACCGAAGATCTGTGACCCATAAAATTAAGAACGTGGTCCATTATTAAGCTCTCTTAACAAGTGTATGGATAATACTGGCAATGTTCTTGCTTATAATATACCATCAACTTACTTCAAACATCTTGCAGCACATAACACTCTTGGTTCATGTGTACAAGTATCATTAATGAGATGTACTAATATGCTGGCTAGCTTAGATATTTTCCAGTTCTTGGGGTTGATTGTAGTAGACTTTTCAAGCAGCAAAACTTGCATTGATCTGTTATGAGTTGTAAATTCTAGTATTGCACTTTGTTGAACTTTTTTTCTTTGAATCTGATGCAGACTAGCCTGATGCACAAACTGGGGATACAGAGGGCATTTGTTCCGCGGAGTAGATTTCGAGTCACCTTGTTTCCTGGATGCAGTGATCATGGTTTAGTTTTGGCTCTCATTGTCATATTCTTTGATGGCAGAAAACTATGGGTGTAGAGAGTGTTCTAATTCTTTGATAGAACATGAAAATTCCCCAATTTTTTTTTTTTTTTTTTTTTTTTTTGTCTTGAAGGAATAAGAGAATATATCTCTGGAACAGCTTGTTGAGTGTTCCCAGAAGTCCTTTGCTAGAAATGAGCCAAACATCACTTGTTTAACTTCAAATTGTTAAGGAAGCTAACTTTGGAAGAAATGACAAAAGTTTGTACTAAACATTTGTATGGTATTCTTGTCCTAAAATGGCATTTCTAAATTAAAAGTAAAATTGGACAAATGTTATATAACATGTGAAGTTTGAAAATATTGAAAATCATAGTTTTATGAATTGGTTAATTGATCATGTTTTATTAAATAAAGTTATTTAGATGCATAAAAATATTATGTGTATTTTTTATAATTAACTTTTAATAAAATGAAATCTAATTGGTTTATTAATTTTAATTTTATTAATTTAATTAACAATTAATTTTAAGAATAGTATTGAAAAAAAAAAATGTTATGCGAATAAAAATCACTTTACAGTAAAAATTTAGGATTAAGGGGAAAAATTTTGTACTTTCCTGAAAATGGACTAAAGAAAAGTCAACATATGACTTTGGAAACCCTATATAATCCTCGGCGGCAAAATTCTGGTTTCTCTGTTCTTTTCTTTTCTCCTGAGAAACACTTCATACTGGCCATTTCCTCAGGCATTATTAGTCTCTTCGTTCCACAGGGCTTCTCTACTGAAGGGCCAAATTTTAATCAAGAATCAAAAAGTTAACCCCCCGGATTGTGTAAATTTTCTTCTTTAGTCGATAAAAGAATATATTTTTGCTGAATTACGAGTTGAGAATTTGAAGATACCAGCAAGATAATGGGGAGGCCGAAAGGTGATGCAGCTAGAAGCAAGTCTCGTCCGTCAAGTAGCAGGTACTTTTTAATTTCTTTGTCTTAATCACTCTTCTCAATAAAGGGTACTTCGGATTCTCTTTTTTTTTAGACGATGAGGATAGTGATGATGGCTTTTCTTTAATGCTGTTATTGTTATTATTATTAATTTTAAAAAGTAATTATGTGGGGATAAATTTTACTAACGAATTGGTGATATTGCAGTCTTGCTGCTTCACTATTGCCGTCAGGAGCCACCGCTGTAGGATTTGGAGGTTATGTTGGTAGTTCGCGTGTAGAGTCTACTGTCTCTGTAGAGGCTCCCACTTCTTTCTTGGTACCATGTTTCTGCTTTATATTGTGTTTTCTTGATTGAAGCCTTCTTTAATATCTTCCTTTATGTTGTGTGTGTATATACGTACATATATGTATCATTTATTTATTCATTTTTCTTTCCTTCTATTGATCTTGGCGAGTACACAGTAGAAGTATTTTGTGAAGAACATTGCATTTTGGGCTGAAAGTTCTTCGGATGTACTGAATTGTTCTAATAGAAGAGTGTAAAAGAAATTAGGATGAATTGGACTATTTGGAGTGGATTCAAAATTTTTATGAAGGTAGATAGAAAGATAATGCTTTGGGATATCTATTGATGTCTCTGTTTTCTTTTTTTTTCTTTTCTTTTGTTTCAATCATTATAAGCAGGATATTGATGGTGAAGTGGCACAACACTTGAAGAGACTTTCGAGGAAGGATCCCACAACCAAGGTAATGCATCTACAGATACCAGTTACAAATCACTAGTTATGTGGCTGTCCCTTCAAAAATAAAATTTTTTTATTTTGATTTTTTTTTAAATGTTAGTTTATCAAAACATATGTATATAGTTTTTCTTGCTTTTTATTAGTGCTTTTCTGGATTTTAGTTAATTACTGCCTTTTATTTAACAGCTCAATACCAGAGGGGAATTAGTTATGTGGGTGTATTTGTTGATTTCTTGGCATCAACATTTCCCCTGTTTTTTTTTTTTTTTTCTAAACAAAAAAAACTACTGGAGATGTTGTGATTTCTATTTAGCATGTAACATGAACTAGTAGATTGTCTAGGCTACATCTCTTCTTGACATATAAATTGTTGAAATGGTTTGAACTATTATTTTCCTTGAACTTGGCTCAAAATTGGTCATGCTATATAGTGTATCACTTCACAATAGAATATAGATTCAGGATTAACTGTGTTGGGGTTGGTGTGTCAACTCAAGTCCTACATTGGAATATTAGGCAAAAGTTGCCTAGTATATAAGAAGTTTCATCTACTCCATTAGTATGAGGCCTTTTGGGAAAGTTCCAAGAACAAACCCGTGAGAGCGTAGGCCTAAAGCGGACAATATCATACTAATGTGGAGTTAGGTGAGGAGGCGGCCCAACCTGATGGGAGAAACGAGCCCAACAAACTGTTCTATAATCTGTTTGAGGGCCTAATGTTTCACTTCCTTTTCATGACCCTTTTGTTTCATTCACTTTACACACACAAATATATATATATATATATATATATATATATATATATATATATATATATATTGTGGCATTTTTGACAAGCTTCTTCACTTTTGTGCTTCAACAGCTTAAAGCGTTAACGGCATTGTCCCAACTGCTCAAAGAAAAGTCTGCAAAGGAAATCGCACTGATAATTCCTCAATGGGTATGTGTACTGCATAAGCTGTTCACTATCAATTCCTTTTCATATGTCCTTTTTACAGGTTCTTGCTGCAGTAACAGATAACATTATGTTTCTTAGTTAGTTTCATGATAATATAAATAAATGTGAGATATATATATATTTTCTCTCAATAAAGTAAACCAATATTTTGCCTTTATCTCAAGTATACATAGTTTCTCTGATTCAATGAATACAAACCATCTTCTAATTATCTTTGCTGCTGGGTGTTTTTTTTTTTCCTTTTTTTTGGGGTGGGTGGGTGGGGGGAGATGGAGCTAGATCATGAGGTTGAATGTTACTTTAAAACATTAGATTACCAATATGACTTGTGTTTTTACCATTTTCTGATATTGGTTTCAGTATAATTGGAATCCTAAGATTTGCATAAATCTCATGTTAGGCACAACCTATTGAACAAAACTGAAGTTAGATGAAAACTACTATTGTATAAAATACCTCCATCATGTTATTTATCTAAATAGTGAGAAGAAAAAGATCATGATTGACCAGGGGCAAGGTGCTTCATGTTCCTTCAAAGCCCACCCCAAGGAAGACCTAGTGCTATTGAGGTTATCACTCTTTGTATGGTCCACCAGCTCACCAGACTATGTTGCTAGCTTCTATGTTAACTTATGTAACCTCAAGCTATTGGTTGTGGCTGCAATTGATGTAATTGTCCCACCTTGTTTAAGTTCGTGGAAAATTATATTATCAGCATAAGAAGAAAGATAGGTCTATTTTGGGAGAATCTTATGTTAATGTGCATGACTGAAAATCTTTTGGGTGGTGCACATCATGGTGGACACAATATATCATGATATAAGGATGAAGACGTGTTTGAGGACATATATATGAAGGGATTGCATGACCATTCTAATATAGTTCTTAGTAATTCTTTTTCTTGTTCTACTTCTTTTTTCTTATCCTTAAATTAAGAAAAAAAACCCGCAAATAGACAATTTTGACATGTTGTAACTAGATATGTTGATTCCTCGAATGCATTACTATCAATGAACTTGAACTAACTATTTCTGATCCTCAGTTATTTTGGGTAAAAATGGAAGGGCTTCAAAAATGAAATGTTTACATGATATGATAGGATTTCTCTCTTTGTAATTTACTTGAATAATGCAATAGGACAATATAACCTGCTCAAGAGACTTAGTTTGGAGGTTGGCCCTTCCTACTTTGGGCAACATATAAAGTGTTTGCTAATGCACTGAGTCTATGTTTATGTGGTGTCACTTCTTTTTATTTGTGTGATTGTGTGAGAGGCAGGGAAACTTAACCTCTTTTTTATTTATTTGTGCCTAGGGATTTGAATACAAGAAATTGTTGCTGGATTATAACCGGGAAGTCCGGCGAGCCACTCATGATACAATGGCATCTTTTGTCTATGCCACTGGGTTTGTGCTCATTAATTGGAAATTGCACGTAGTTATAAATGATGTAGTTTCTCAATGGAGGTTTTCTTGGTTCATGTTTATGTTATTCTGTACAAATTAATGTTAAATAATTGAACAACTGAAAATTTTTAAATTATAGCTGAAACTGAAATATTTATTAAAGGTGGAAAAAGTTCTTATACATCATATGGTATAGGAAACAGATTTTGTTATGTGGAGTACCATGTAGCAATAACCTGTTAAGCAATCATCTATCATGGTTACTAAGTTGCTCTACCAAAAGTAAGATTCTGTTGGGTCACATCAAAATGCCTTTTATAGCCTGCTTTTGTCAGAGGAGTTAATGCTGATAGACTTTGTAGTTGTTGAGACCTATCTTTTTTTTTTTTTTTTTTTTTTCCTTTAACTATCTCATTTTTCTGAATTAAACCACTGTCCAATTTATGTGTTGCAAGATTTTTAGAAGACTTGTTGTCAATCATGAGATTTCATCTCTGATTCTTTTCAAGCTCTTAGCACTTAAGTCTTTTATTCTTCATCGTCTTCTGTTGTCTGGGGAGGGGGTTGGGAAATTTAGTTCTTGAGATTAGAGCCAAAAGAATTTAAAATTTTCTGGGGACCTAGGTAACCTCCTTGAGTTTATGAAGTAGGCGTTATTTAGTCATATTATCTATCGTGTAGGTTGTTCATATTTGCTCTGGATTTTACCACTACCTAGGACTTGATTCTTGTTTTAATCCATCATTATTAGTATTGATATATTATTATTGTTTTTATTCTTTTCCAGAAGAGAATTGGCTCCACATATTAAATCTTTGATGGGACCATGGTGGTTTTCTCAATTTGATTCAAGTTATGAAGTTTCTCAAGCTGCAAAACGATCATTTCAGGTTTGCACTTTTCTTTCTTTCCTTTATTATTATTATTATTAAATTGAAAGCATCCTTTTGGTTTACTTTTGTTTGTAGTGTAGATAAGGTTTGACCATTATGCAATGAAGTCTAAGAGACAAGCCATTGCAGTCATTCTATTCTTATCTTTATGCTGTGAAAAAAGCATTGTAAAGTTGTTATTTTGTGCATTGTTTGGCTCATTCTTTTCTCTCCCGTTCTTGCAGAGTGTTTGAGTACTAGAGGCCAAAATTATATACTTTATTTTCCTCATATGTAAGAGCTGATAGGTGCACGATGTTGTTCTTTATTTAAGCTTTCTTGTTTAGGAGTCTATCTTCTATCTAATGATGTAAACTACTCTCTCCATTTTTCTTTTTTACTTGTCACTTTGGGAAGAATACAATTTTATTTATTCTTTAAAATTTTTAACTTGTCACTTAATGAAAGCAAGATAACATATATGACTTTTTTTCCCTTAATACCCTTCGCTTTATGCTTTACAACTAACACTTGGTAATTATTCTTTATAGAAAAATAAGAAATAAAAAATATTTAATCTTTTAAACTTAAAAAAAAAAATCTCAATTTTGTATTTTCTTAAAGGGTGAAAGATGGTCTCATGTCAAGTTAAAAAAAAAAAAAAAAGAGGAACTAGTAACAAGGAATACTTCATTCAGGGCTAGTGTCTTTACTTGATTGCAATTCTTTTTTGTTGCATCCTATTTATTTTTGTTACATTTTTCGTGAAACAAATAGATAAATTCCATAGTATAGGTTTCATTTGAAGCTGACTAGTGTTTCTTTCATTTTAAAGTTTCTTGATATTTTGTTACTTGTAGAAAAACTGAACCACATAAAATGCTTGAGTGTTGAAACAGGCAGCTTTTCCAGCTCAGGAGAAAAGATTGGACGCCTTGATTTTGTGTGTAACGGAAATTTTTATGTATCTGGAAGAAAATCTAAAGCTTACGCCCGAAAGTATGTCTGATAAAGTAACTGCAGCCGATGAATTGGAAGAAATGCACCAACAGGTTTTTTATTATTTTTTTTTCCCCCAAGATCTTTTGCCTCATGTATGATGCAATCAAATATTGAAGATCCTTTGTTTTATATGTTTGTGACATTCTATTTAACTGTGATATTTTCTTCTCCCATTTTGTAGTGTGCCTACTGCTTCTTTTTTTGGCAATTCTATTTCTTATAATTGAGGATGAAAGATTTTAACAGATCCAAAAATACAAAATTCACCATGATTATACAATGCACATGTTAAGATACCACAATTGTAAACAAATGATATTGGAACTTACCACTTTGTGTATTTATCAAGCATTTAGATTATCTCATTTTCTTTATCCTCATATTCCTTTTAATGCTTTTGCTTATAAAAAAAACTGAGAATATCTTATTGTTGTAAATATACTGGTGTCCTATGTTTCTGAAATTTGATTTTTAGAGTTTCCTATGCTTATCAGGAAGTCATCATTACAATTTCTCTCTCTTTTTTATCTCACACTCTCATGTCTTATGTTATAATTTATCTATGTCTGTTTTTCTTTATGGAAGAAATGATTGACACCTCTAATTTTACATCCCAGATACTGTCTTCCTTACCTTCTCTTCTTTTAGACCTGAGAAAGCTTGCTTAATTATTTTTACTTGATTTCAGGTGATCTCTTCCTCGTTGCTAGCTTTGGCCACACTTATTGATGTCTTATTAAGCCTACAATCTGAACAGCCTGGTTTTGAAAACATAAGAGCTGAACCAAAAAATGCTCAGAAAGCTAGAGTCAGTGCTACAGCTCATGCTGAAAAGCTTTTCTCTACGCATAAGTATTTCCTTGACTTTCTGAAATCTCAAAGCCCTGTAATCCGCTCAGCTGTATATTCAGCGCTGAGAAGCTTTATCAAGAACATCCCTCATGCTGTTAATGAAGGGAACATTAAACTTCTTGCTGCTGCAATACTGGGTGCTTTCCAGGGAAAAGATCCAACATGCCATGCTCCCATGTGGGATACAATTTTTCTATTTTGTAAAAAATTTCCAGATTGTTGGACAAAAATCAATGTTCAGAAAACAGTTCTTAACCGGTTTTGGCATTTCCTTAAAAATGGATGCTTTGGCTCCCAGCAAATATCATATCCTCCTCTTGTTCTTTTTTTAGAGATAGTGCCTCCTAGGGCAGTAGTAGGTGATAAATTCTTTCTCGATTTTTTTCAAAACCTGTGGGATGGAAGAAGCCTATCCCTTTCCCTAAATGCAGAGCGAGTAGCATTTTTCCTTGCAATAAAAGAGTGTTTCCTTTGGGCCCTAAGAAACGTTTCGAGGTGGGAATTTAGTGAACTTTACTTCTGTTACTTTAGTTTTATGCCTATTTGATTGTTTTATTATTTATCCTACATATCTTCTGTTCAATTCCATTGGTTTTCTCTTAACAATAATTTTCTTCGGTTTTTGGTTGTCTTTTTTGGCAGATATTCTGATGGATTAGATGCCATTCATCATCTTCAACATACTCTCATTGATCAAATCCTTCTTAAGCTTATGTGGCATGAATACTTTCAATTTCATAGCCCAAAAGATGACAGAATCCTCTCTGGGGCTTCCCCTGGTTCATCGGTGGAAAGGATTCAGCCTATTAATCAGGAAAGCAAGCATCCCCGTACTTATGCACAAGATCTAGGGGAATGCATTGTTGAAATCCTCTCTGGCATATCTTCCATGGAACATAGTCTTCTTTCAGTTTTTTCTTCTAGATTTCAGGAACAATGCCTTGAAATATTTTCACTGGAAGATTCTTCTGAAAATGTAGGAGTGTTAATCAGATTTTTGCAAGAACTGGATCATTCTTCTGTGAGGAAAGGTGAAATTTGGCCCTTGGAGTATCTTGTGGGGTCAACATTGGCAAAATCCTTCCCATTGATTAAGACACTTGTAAGTTATTCTGAGTAATTCCCCTAATTTCCTGTTACAAATTTCTTCTTATTCTGTCATTGAAATAGAGTTGAACTTTGTGTGCCAGTATAATTTTAATGGGCTGCAAGTTTTTGGTTGGTTTGTTTGTTTCAACAACTTGACTTGTAGTTATATCTTTCATTCTAAATTTCTCTTGCATCTGTAGCCCTGAAACATGCAAGATTTTCTATGTTCTCTTTACGGCTTAGGGATTGAATATTTCCAAAGTACATAATATTTTCATTTTGTAGGATTTGAATTTTCCTCCAAGTTAAATATTCAGTTACTTTGTGTTTCTTGAACTAGTTAAAAAAGTTAAGCAGTTTGGTCTCTGAGGATATTATAGAGTGTTAAGTAAGCCAAAGTGCTAGAGCTCCTTGCTTGTGTAAGCAGAAGCAGTCCATTTTACTTAGATAGTTCAAATTGTATAGGAACAACAATCAATTTTAGCTCAAATGGTGTATCTGCTTGTTCAGTTAATTCAAATTCTTTTACCATTGCTTTTCAAAATGGAACTCTATTCTTTTAATTGTCCAGTTGTCCTTTATGCCCTTCTTCTTCTGTTACACGCTTTTTTCATTCTATTTACTCTTGATATTTAATGTTTTCTCATTCCTGCTTTTCCTGAATCAGGACTCACCAGATGCTGTGAAATTTCTGGTGACAGCAGCATCCATATTTGGTCCTCACAATACGATTCACAAACTTATTGGTGTGGAATTAGATAAAAGGCAGCTTTTACTAGCTTTCAATGAGATATTTATCCCTTGGTGCTTGCAAAACTGGAGTGCCTCTACCAGCTCTAAGTTAGATTTGTTGCTTGTGTTGATTGATGATATATATTTTCGGGAGCAGTGGAACAGTATTATAACATATGCAATAGATCGAGAAGGATTGAGACTTGGTACTTTGGACACCAAACTTATGCAGCTATTAGCAGTGCTTATGGAGAAGGCAAGGGATAGAATTAGGAATGGGAAGTATCCACAAGAATGGCAACTAGACTACTGTCAGAATGAGCTTTTAGACATAGCTGCGCTTTCTGTTATTAATGCTAACCCTCCCTTTGGAACTTTTGAAACTCGATTTTTACGGTATGTGGATGAAACTCATTTCTTTTACTACATGTTTTCTTTCTGTTGCTTTTTTACCCTTTGAATTGCAAAGCAGTTCTTGCATTGTTTGCTGTTGGCAAAGCTTGCATGCTATTATGCTATGTTTAGTCCGCGAGGCATAGTTGAAGACTGCTATTAACACATGTGTACAACGAAAACCAAGAATTTACTCAAGTATTAAACTTGGCCAAAGACTAAATCCAATGCATAATACCTCGATATTGTTAGTTTTACAAAGGGCAGAGAGTTGCAGGCTTACAACTTTTGAAGGTCCTGTTTTACCCACCCTAGTGACAAGATCGTATTTTGTTTTACCGGAATGAGATTTTAAAGCTTGTCTTTCGTTACACCCAACTGGGAATTATATAAATATTTATACTCTTCTTTTACAGAGATAGGGGCTTAGATCTCAGATGACATTCTTCTTGGAGAATTTCTTTTGTTATTATTTGGTATTTTTGGGGAAGGGTTTTTGTGTTGGACGGTAGGGGGGTGGGGATTGAAGCCAATTATTTATGTTGATCGAAGCTTGCAAAATGAATTTCTATCATTTGCATAAATGAACAGAATTAGTGTTAGTGCTTTGTTTAAGTTGATTCCTAGGTTTCCAATTTTCTTAGCTGCTGGGTGATCTTGTTTTGATTTAACCATTGTGTTTTTCAATTTCTTCTTCTAATTCTCTCATCTGTCTTTGAAAGTGATGGACTGTCTCTTTGACATCAATTACCCTGCTTCTCATCCTTTCCTTGTGCTGTAGTGCTCTTATTGGAGGCACAACAGAAGATGAAGGTCCGTTCTTGTGTAAAAATACTTTGCACTTGATATTTAAAGAAGTGCAAAGGAAGTTACTGAATTTCATTGAAGATTCAAATTTTGTTTGGATCAAGCATGTATCATCATTGGTACCTGTCAACGAAAAGCAATTGGATACAGGGTCCAAATCTTCTGTGGATGCTCTTGAGATAGCTCGGTTTGCTTTTGAAGTACTTTGTGGTAGCTTATTTTCCCTGAAGGTTTTAAATGATGAATCTGAGGTTATTCATGGCATTTTAACCATCTTCTTTTTTGTTGAGTGGGAATATAATTGCATTGCATCTGTTGCCAATGATGATGGTGGTGAAGAATGTGCGAGGGAAAATGAGCTGAGGATGTCTTTCTGTGAATTTGTTCATGCTTCTCATGCTAAGGTAAAAAGTGAGCTCTTAAGGAGGCACAGCAATTGTAGTTGTACTACCTTGCGTACTATTTTGATTCAATCTGTGCGGTGTGCAATATTTGGGGAAGATATATTAGACAATGATACGATTACTTCATTGTGCTGCCTTTGGTTGCTTGAAATTATGGATTATCTCTGTGAAGATCAATTTGAGGAGCAAAAGTTGTTAGATGAGTTCCTTATCGGAAGTGATTTCTGGCCATCATGGGTTATGCCAGATATCAGTTCTAGCGAAAGATTGGCTGTCCTGAAAACAGATTACTCATCCATCCATGTGAGTAAGATCTACTTAATTGCTATTTTTCCTAGTATTTAATTTGTGAGTAATATTTTACAAGCCAATGTTTTATCAATTCATTGTGCTTCTCCAATCCAGGAAAAAAGATCCCCTAGCCCCCACCAGCTCTTTTCAGTTAAAAAGAAGTTTGGTTGAGATGATACCCAATTTTAAGTTTAGATATCTAGGGTATTTTTATGTTCTTATATAATATCTTATGTGCAGCTAAGAAAATCCTTTCCCCTTTAAAGCTGTTTTTCCTTGACTTCAAATCATGGATTCCATGTCTTGTCTGTGTTATCTTGAGAGAGAGCAGCATTCTGTTTTTTGGTTCCTATTTACTTTTGGGTTTTCTGTTTCAGCATATCATCTATTTCTAGGCATGTCCACCTATAACTCTCTGTTGTTAAATATATTCAATATTCTTGTTCTGTTTATACATACATTAGATGACAATTATATGAATTTTAGAACATGGAGATGGCTTTTTGCAGAAACCTGGGAATCAAAGGATTGTTCTTCTGGTCAACAAACTTATATCAAAAATTGGGTTTCATAGAGTTGTAGCTGGTTATGTTCCACATCATTCTCCATCTTTGTCCACGGAGTCTAGTTTAAATTTAACTTCTCAGCTTCATCACACTCGAGCTTGGCTTGCTGCAGAAATGTTATGCACATGGAACTGGGAAGGTGGCAGTGCTTTAAGCTCTTTCTTACCTGTCATGAGTGCTTATGTAAAGAATGAAGATTGTCCTCCCATAGAAGGCTTTTTAGATTCTGTGGTATCCATTTTACTTGATGGTGCTCTTGCACATGGTGCAAGTGTTGAATTAACGTCCCAAAATGTATGGCCTGCTTCATATGATGAGGTTGAGTGTATTGGTGAACCATTTCTGAGAGCTCTTGTAGCGTTACTCTCTACTCTGTTTCATGACAATATATGGGGAAAAGGCAAAGCTATATCACTTTTTAGATTGTTAAGGGATAAGCTTTATATTGGGGAAACATTAAATTCAAATTGTTTGAACATTCTTCCTGCTTGCATGCATGTTCTTATCGGACCCTTGAATTCTGAATCTGAGGGCAATCATCTTAATAAATCAGAGGAAGCAGAGATACAAGATACTATTTTGGACTGGCTCAAGAGAACAGAACATTTGCCCCCATTCAATGCATGGGAAACTGGAAAAGGTAATTGTCCAACTGTCTGCATCACTTGAATCTTTATGGCTTACCTGATATCCTTTAGCCATGGCATCATGTTTCTCACATATGTATGTTTGATTGTGTAACTTTGTTCAAGTATGCTTCATGGTTTTAAGGAGGATTTAACATCAAGGATGAAATCTAGCTTTGATAGTCTTTCAATATGTCAACACCAGAGATGTTTAATGTTCCATATTATTCTAGTATTATTCCTTTATTAATTGTTCCATATTAAGACATGTGGTGCTTGTACTTGATTTCTAGGTGCAGATATGGAAAGTTGGTTTCAGCTAACTATGTCCTGTTATCCTGTTAGAGCAACAAAGGGAGTGCAAGGATTAGTGCAAGGAAGGGATATAAGCGCCGCTGAGAAACAAATTTTATTTGAATTGCTTCGCAAACAAAGGCATGATTCTGGTGCATCAACTGTAGTCAATAAGCTACCAATGGTCCAAATATTGTTAGCAAAACTATTGCTGGTTACAGCTGCCTATTGCTGGGAAGAATTTAGTGAAGATGATTGGGAGTTTGTTCTGTACCGATTCAGATGGTGGATTGAGTCATCAGTAGTAACAATGGAAGAAATTGCTGAAAATGTAAATGATGCTATTGCAAACCATTCTTCTTACAATGATTTGGAAGCTACACTAAAGAAACTTGAGCTAGCTGTTTCATGTGTTGACAGTTTTGTCATAAATTTGGCAAGATGTGCTCTTGTTGGATTTTCCTTTTTCTCTAGCCTTGTTGGGAAAGAAAAGAAAGAAGACTCTGTTCTTTGGAATCCATTGAGGGGCGATAGGTGGGAGATCACTAAAGATCGGATTTTAGAATGTATTCTCCGGTTGTTCTTTTCCACTGGCATCGCTGAGGCAATTGCATGTTCTTGCAATGGATCTTCATCTATTATAGCAGCATCTAGACTTAAGCATAGTCAGTTCTGGGAGTTGGTAGCATTGCATGTTACTGAGTCCTCTTCACATGCAAGAGACAAAGCAATCAAATCGGTTGAACTGTGGGGCCTAGTAAAAGGGCCTATTAGTTCTTTATATGCAATTCTCTTTTCCTCCAAACCACTTCCTTGTCTGCAGTTTGCTGCCTTTGTGATTCTATCAAGTGAGCAGGTAGCACACTTGGCATTTGTTAGAGAAGAATCACTTGGATTTTATGAGGCAGATGTTGGCAATTTGCAAGGATCTGTGCATCCTGATTTTGCTTCAGAAGGAACCTTTGATTTCAGAGAAGAAGTTTCTTTCATGTTTGGAAAATTATCTGGTGAAGTTCTAGAAATGGATTTGCTGGCCCCCGAGCGGGTATGTGTCTGTACCTATCACAAGATATCCATAGATGTTTACTGATGTCGGACTCTAAGCTAGGACCTTTGAGCTCCTACCAGATTATTCAGGATCTAGTTCTGCCACCTTAAGTCTCCTCCTTCCTCAACTGAAAGAACACATGCTGCTAAAAATAAATAGAAGAATTCTTAGCATTATTATTGCTAAAGCTTTGTGATCTCATTTTCATTTGTTATCAAGTTCTTTCATGTGCTGATTTTGTGTCAATTTTCAGGTAAATTTCTTTCTTGCTTGGGCTTTGTTGCTGTCTCATCTTGTGTCATTACCATCATCATCACCTGCAAGGGAGAGAATGATTCAATATGTGCAAGATACTGCTGATTCAGCGATAATAGATTGTCTTTTCCAACATATTCCTCTTGATTCTTTAACAGCATCCAGCTTGAAAAAGAAAGAACATCCTGCAACTATATCTAATGCAGCAACAGCTGCAACAGTGGCCATTACTTCAGGTTCACTAGTGTTCTCTGTAGAATCTCTTTGGCCCGTTGCTGAAGATAAAATGTCTTTGCTGGCTGGTGCAATTTTTGGTTTGATGCTTTGTGTTCTTCCTGCTTATGTTAGAGAGTGGTTCAGTAATATACGTGATCGTTCTAAATCAGCTTTTATTGAATCTTTTACAAAAACATGGTGTAGCCCCCGGCTGATTATGAATGAGCTCAATCAGGTCAGCCAATCATGACTATGATGTCAAGAAAGCTATTACAAATTTTACATTTCAGAATTTTACCTCCAGATATTGCAGTTGAATTAAACAAATTCTATTGACATTTTATCCTCCTTCTGCATCTATATGTTTTAAGATTTGCATAACTTTTGAATTCTCATTTTCTCCTTTCCCAGATCAACAAAGCTGATTTTGCTGATGAAAATTTCTCACTCAGTGTGAGCAAGTCAGCAAATGAGGTTGTGGCTACCTATACAAAGGATGAAACTACCATGGATCTGGTAATTCGTCTTCCTGCATCTTATCCATTACGTCCCGTTGATGTTGATTGTACCAAGAGCCTTGGGATTAGTGACATGAAGCAAAGAAAATGGCTAATGTCATTAATGTTATTTGTCCGTAATCAGGTATCTCCTTCGCATCGAAGTTGCACAAACAAATCATGTACTAATGTTTCCCTACAATGATTTGGGCTCTACATATAGGACCTTTGTGATTTGTTTCTGATTTCCTGATCCTTTGAGAAAAAGTTCAGATATCTCCTTTTAGCTTTGATCAATATCGTTTTTCCTTGTCTGAACTGATAGTGTTGCAAATGCTTATAAATTATTATCTTTTCCATTGTGCACTAGAATGGAGCCTTAGCTGAAGGAATACGAATATGGAAGAGCAATTTCGACAAAGCATTTGAAGGTGTGGAGGAATGCCCAATTTGTTACAGTGTCATCCATACAGCAAACCATAGCCTTCCACGCCTAGCTTGTAAAACTTGCAGGCATAAGTTCCATTCAGCCTGCCTATACAAGTGGTTCTCAACTTCACACAAATCGACTTGTCCATTGTGCCAGTCTCCTTTCTGATCTAATATTTGAAGCAGATATTTTGGGTTTTGGTCACCATTGCAAATAGCTGTCAAAATTTTACTCAAGGACAAGCTTAATGTTATGGTTTCTTTCATCTCAACCTTACATGTGGAGGCAGTAGGCCAATCTATTTATGAGAGCATCCCAGATCTTTTTGGCTGATCACAGGGAGGTAAGTCAATTTGATTTATCAGGTATATTACTCAAGTATGCACGAATAGTCCTTCCGAGTATTGATTCTCTGGACCTGAAAGATCTTGAGAATTGCCACTTCCGCCAGTGTGGTTAATGTGTCTGATTCAGTGAGCTTTCTGTTGTGTTGCTACTGGACATGCATGTTGTCAAACTTGAGAGACTATCCATTGTGAGTATTAGACTTCGTACTCTCCAGAGTTAGATATGGTTAAACTTTGCTGAACAGCATACTTTCAAAAATTCATGAAATTTTTCTATAAGTGAATTTCCAGGCATAACTAGTTATAGGGTCGGGTAAAATGAGAATTGGAGAAGACAAAGGATTTGCATTGTTTGAATTTTATGCCGCGTAATCCACTCCTATACTGTCAGTAAACCATAAAATGATGTTTTTTCTGCTACAGATAAGCTGTTAAAACAAATCCTATCATCTCGCCTGTCGTGGAACCTGCTATGCTAGTTCGAGTTGATGCAGGTCCTCAAACATCAGTTGATATATAACTTATAAGGATGCACTGTTATTGTTTTAATTGTTTCGTGGAGGAACATATCTAGTAAAAGCAAAATGATACTTCCATGGCTTCTACCTTATGGGGAAAAATATGATCAGAGTGAGCTAGTAACATTTATTTGTGGAAATCCAGATATGAACTTGGCATGTAAAAACTGGCAGTGAAAATAAGCCATTTTATTCTACACTTCATCCACTGAATAGTAACGTCATGGCAATCAACGATAATCTTATGCATGTTTAAACTAAAGATGCAAAGTTCAATGACAGCTCATAGGTAGAGGAAACATAGTAAGTGTTGAATTCCACAATATTGCTTAGCAAAAACGAAGAAAAAATGTGTAATATATTTATTTATATCTCTTATTATTACATGACTTAAAAAGGTTTAAGTCGTGGTGGAAAATGACTCAAAAACCGAGGAACAATACTCGTAGGTGAAGCATGCACTCACCACTCCCAATAAATATGTTGAGACAAATGGCCAAAATTGCAAGTTCAACATCATAAACCCAGAGTATTGCTTTCCACCAAGCTACCAATGCCAAGGCATGAACATGCTCTCAACTCTTTGACCAAATCCAAAAATGTGTTGCATTTTCACCTCATAAAAGGCATTAATTGTCTTATCTCTTGCCCATTTCCGTTGGCAAGATAATAGATCTTCTTCCAGTTATCCTCTGAAAATGTCTCTCTAGGTGCCAGCAGCTGCCTGAAATACAAAAGCAATAACAACTTTCAGGCTAGGACATTTAGCATAATCAAACAGTGATTCGTATCTCCCAGATTTATGGATGACTAAATATGTATTGTTACTATCCTTTTTATCTTCTAATTTTGTTAATTTCACATTTTGGGGGCTTCTTCATTCTTTCAATTTCAAAGTAATTGCGTTCAGTGAGTATAAGAAACAGCTTAAGGCACCAGATGTCTATCAAAAAAGTGGTATCTCTAACACCTCAAGACTTTCAACCTCCTTGGATTGACCTCTGAATGATCTAACTCATCTAAGGTTTACACAAGGACCTAACTACAGAAAGACACAATTGCTATCAGGGTTTTAAATTTCTCATCAATGCTATCAGATACATGCCTGGCAGATCCAGATGTAACATAGACAAACTTTACCTCTGTTCTTCCTAATACAGAGAATCTACTCCCAATTGACAATAAAAAAAGTATATTATAGGAACTCTACAGCTACTACCGCTATGCATCAATAAATCAGATTACCTTCACGGGAATAGTTCTTTTTCAAAATTTAAGCTGGCAGAAATAATCTTTGGGCATGTGTTAGGAATTGGAGGGAAAGGAAAGGACAGTAGAGAAACCTAGCAAGCAAGAGTTGAGTAGCAACCTGACATAATAATGACACACAGTGGCAGCTTCATCCAGATTATAGCGGGGAAATTTGATGCGAACATCCGTTGGAACATCAGGCAAGTCATTTCTTAGCTTTCCTACTGCAGTTGAGTGAGAGAAAGCACCCACCATCATTAGGTCCTTGTGCATCATGGACCTAAATGCTTTCACCTACAATTTGCACATCAGAATTTACCTCGGTATATGATGTGTAAGTTGTCGAAATTCAATCTACTGACATAATGTTACCAGATAACCAAAGAAAAGGTGATAAAAAAGAGAGGGGAAGGAGAAGAAAAATGAACATAGAGAAGCACATATCAAAAAACTCTTTCATACAATAACACTGCCATATTTTTCACTAGATTTCGTGAAGGTGGAGAGCACATTAAAATACTCACAAATGCTTATCAGAAAGCTCCTAATAAATAGTAAATAAAATTTTCCCAAAAGGAAAAATTGCTCATTGAGAACCACGATATAATAAACATACTACTTTCCAGAAGGATTCATAACTTACAGTTGTCAGTTCTCTAGCATGAATTGGACGACAAGAACGTACGGTGACTGGCTCTCCATATTCACTAAATGTGAACCAGCTATTGTACTGCCAATGAAACAGCAATATGGATCAGCTTTATCTATTTACTAAACTTTTAAAATGGAAAAGCATAACATTTTCAACAAAATAATGAAAAATCAAATTCAAAATCTAGGAGGGGGAAGAAGTCTCACTTCATCTACTGCTAAAAGGACAGGATATTTGTCAACAAGTAATAACTCTTCCCTCAAACGAACTAGCGTGCCAACAGAAGCATGTGTCTGTGTGACGCCAATTTGTACTAAATCATAGAGTGTTGCACCTTCAGAAACTGCGGCTGAATCAGCACCTTTCATCCAGCCAACACCAGCACCCTCGCCCAAAGGAATAGGCTGGATTATTTTGCATGGTAATTCTTGCAAATACTTTTCATTATATTTCAAGAAATCCTGAACAGGCAGGAAAAATAGAAAAGAAAATCAGCAGCCTATTCTATGTGCTTCCAGGGTACTACAAATAAATTATATAAATGATGAATCCCATTAAAGCTTCTTTCTTATAATTTAAAAAGGAAGCATCATTACATGATTACTGAGGCGGGAGGAGGATCCTCTCTAATTCATTGAATTGACACTAGAGTGCTAAAAAATTAAACAAAATCAAAACCAATGTTTAAAGAATTGAACTGTTCTCTCCACAGCTTATAGACAATTTTTTTGGTTTTTTTTTTTCTTTTTTTTTTCCATTCAGTTTTAACATCATATTTCTTTCCCCTTTTTGCCCAATACAAAAAGAATTCAATAAATAAGGCAATTCAGTAGGTAAACTTTAGGTGTTCAAAATCTAAATCACACAAAATCAGTCATCCTTTTAGTTTTCTAAAGTCAGATGCATATTACATGATTAAAGATGTCATCAGAAAACCAAGGGCAGAAATAAACAACTAAAAATACTCTCCATTTTCTTTTATCCCTCTAGGAAGAGGGATCGACACATTGATCATGGTTGACTAAAATACAAATCAATATTAAGGCCAATCAGCTAGAGGGGTAAAATGTTGTAAATTTATAGAAGGAAAAACCTCAAATAAAAAGGGGACAACGACTTTCCTCACCTGTAGAACTTTTGCAGCCTGCACAGGCGTATCCCACAGATCTGTACTAGGATTTTTATAAAATAATCCTCCATGAGTCCACTCACGACCTTTGGGTACATAAAGAACCAACCACCCTTCAGTACGGGCCCAATGGACAAGCATTGCTAGGGCAATGCTTTTCCCACAACTTCTAGGGCCATCCAATAAAACCTTCTTTTGTGCTTTTGGACCTGCATATTAGAAGATACTCATAAGCCACTTCTCTAACAAGTCAAGCTCACAGAAAACATTGTTCACAAGAATCACGGAGGCAGATAAGCTACAGGGATCCTTGTAATCTTATTTCAGAGATGTAAGCATGCATATTAGCCCCTGAAATGGATAAAACTTGGATTGTACCATACAATATGGGTGCTGTTCTCGGAGAAAATTAACTCATTTTTGAATTATTTGTTATTCCTTTCCGACATTAGAAACCCGCAATTCAATTTTTTTTTTTTAAAGAAAAAGCCACCGAAGGAACAGACCTTATTTTTCATATATCCTTATTTTAAAACTATGCAGCACAGCCAACGTCAATACATAAGAAATATAAAACCTTTGTGGCATAATTACCATTTAAAGAAATGTAAGAATGATAAAATTTTCCATCTATACAGTAGACATAATTACCATTTTAAAGGGGAAAAACAAAGGATAGACATCAAAGTACCATACTTTTGGCATTGGGGTACATCAAAGGATCAATAATCCTCCTGTAATTATCTCTGAGATCCAAAAAACTTTGCCGAATAAGCAACGCATGACGCATGGACTCCTCAAACTCCTTGATCATCCCCTGAGGGAAACCTTCAGGCAAGACGCTTTCCAGTTCCTCCTTGCTACAGGATCACCAATAATACCATTCGCATTTAGTTACTTACCATGCCAATGTATACAAAGATGATTACAGTCACATTATCTATATAAAAGATTATTATTCACCTGAATTCCATATAATGGCAAGTATCTTTTCGGGTGAGTTGCGAAAGAGAAGAAGTGGTTGTGAAAAGGGGCCGGCCATTAGGGCCAACATCAAGGGACTTATTGTTGTAGTCCTCATCCAAACGCCGGCGATGATATTCTTGGATTTCGGCAACTAATTCTTCAGTAGGGGTGATTGGTACTTCCTCAGTTTTCGACTTCGTTTTTTCATCAGAAGCATCTTTCTTACCCTTTTGCTTCAGTTTTTGGGGATTAGATCCTGAATCTTTCTTCTTAGAAGCAAAGCTTCTGGAAGCTGTGAGCTGATGAGCTACGTTGGCTGTTGGGAATACAGTTTTTGAGAGGTGACATTGGTTCTTGAAAATGGAAGTGGCTGCTGCCGCCGCCGACGACCGGAGAAGTGAGCGTCGCATTTCTACCAGGGTTTTGCAGTGTTGGGAAAGAGAGTGGGTTTTAACAGGTTATGGAAGACAAGGAAGACTGGGAGAATTTTGGAAATCTAAAATTTGGTGGGGGTAAATTAGTCTTAATACATTCCTGGGCTTTTAAGCGGCCCACTAAAATTGTAGCCGTAGTCCTTTTATTTGTGAAAGGGACTTTTAAGCCCAGATCCAATTACACAGCACTAGCTTTCTAGATTTGAAGGCCCATAACTTGTTAGTTTCTCTTCGAATGATGAACCGCCTAAACCGGGTAGATATCTCTTCCTGTAGTTAGGGCTCCAAAAACGGCACCACAGAGTGGAAGTGCAGACCGAAGATGCTGACTGGCGACATTCCACCAAATCAAACAATCTATGTTAGGAATCTCAATGAGAAGATTAAGAAAGAAGGTAACATTTTTTCAGCTCTTGAATTTATAGCTGATTTTTCTTTATGGAAAATTTGTATTACTTTATGTGTATAAATATTTAACAGAAAAATGTCCAGCAAATGTCGTTGTTTTTTGTTTTCTTTTTACTGAAATATCTGTTTTGAGTTTCTCTATGCATTATTAGGGCTTTACGATGTTTAATTATTTGTAGACTTGTTCTATTTGGTTAAATTTACTGCTAGCTGACTCCATAATGGATTGAAAAAATTAGCACTGAAATTGACAACTTAGGCTTCCTGCTTGCCAGGTGACTCTGTCATTTTTCTTTTTGTTGGTTATCTGTCCTCATCTATCAGTTGGTTTTTAGTTCAGTCTGCTGTGGATGCATTTTTCTTTTATATATATATATATATATATATTTAAATGTCTTTTTTCCTTGGGCATATATCTTTGAATTTCAGCTGATCGCTACTAATTTGGTGTTTCATTTTTACCTAGTGGAAGTAAATTTAGTTAATAGAATT
This sequence comes from Cynanchum wilfordii, assembly GCA_025388415.1. NCBI lineage: Eukaryota > Viridiplantae > Streptophyta > Magnoliopsida > Gentianales > Apocynaceae > Cynanchum > Cynanchum wilfordii. The sequence goes on from JAHSUH010003887.1 coordinate 211,437, forward strand.
TGAAGCTTTACAGCTATGGTTGAATCAGGTTTATTGTAGGAATCATTTTCACTATTAAATAGCTTTTATTGGACAGCAATAATTTTTCTCACTACTCTGGACTGTCTTCTATTTTATAATATCTAAAAGATGGCAAGTTTCTTTGTTTTGAAGTGTAGTTGGATACTGTTATTTTCTTCTTAGAGGGTAGAATAGAATAAAAGATTGGGTCATTCTATTCTACTTAATTGAACAAGTAGAAATAAGGTGGACTAATTGAAACAGGATTGTTGTTGTCGCATGTAAGCATCTTAGATTTGTCTAGTAATTTTGTTTATATTCTTTGCTTCTTATTAGGATTTGGAGAACTTAACCCAATACTAGAGCCTGTGCAATCCTTTACCCTCTTGGCATACATCCGCAGGCCTGTGATGGTGCTGCTTGATAAGAGGCTGAAAGGAGAGAGAGGGCTGGCTGATGTGTCATTCTTGTGATGTTTTTATGAAATCAAGACTTGGAATTTCTTCTTTGAAATAAGGCTCCTGTATGTCTGTTCATCTAATTATCTTACTGGAAGTTGATGTCTACATGGGTGCTTTAGTTTTTTTAAATTAGTTTCTTTGGGACCTTTTAGTTATACAATTTATATTCGGATCTTGTTGTGTCCATTCCCGTGCAATGAATTGGGCATTTTAAACCCTAATATTTTTTAGTTAATGTGGGATTTCTGTGGACAGAGTTGAAGAGATCTATCTATGCACTGTTTTCACAGTATGGGAGAATTGTGGATATTGTTGCATTGAAAACTCCCAAGCTCCGAGGACAGGCATGGGTTGTATTTAGTGAAGTCACTTCGGCCAGCAATGCAGTTCGACAGATGCAAAACTTTCCGTTTTATGATAAACCCATGGTAAGTCCATCTACACAGCAACAGAACTTGACAGGCTCCTTTCTGTGAATGAAAAATTACTTCCTTTGATATGTTATGCTTTTCTTGTCATTTTTGTGCAAGTCTTAAATGTATTTGTATGTACAGTTTGTGACATAGAGTTACAGAGCATTTATTTGTATTTATATGAAAAAATACAGGCTATGTTTTTTTTTTCATGAATAAATAGTCCGCAATTGCAAAACCTATATCCTTGAGCTGACTCATTCAAATTTCTGGTAACCAATTTTGCGTAATGTCTAGGAGTCAAATGTATTTAGGTGCAAGTTCTGATGAACCTACGACATTCAGTTTTGGTTTTCTTTTCCTTTTTCTTTCTTTTTATTTTTTTTTTGGGTTCCCCCTCTTCTTCCTGAAAGGTGGAGGTGCTGAAAGGAAGTGAGGCATTTTTTCTCTAAATAAAATAACTATACACACTTCAATGACATTTTCTAAGTTTATTATGGAACTCTCCTGATGACCCTCTTTGCACAATGAAACTACTGTTTCCTGTTCTTCTTCATCTGCTGGAGGAATCCATTAGTGGCAGATGATGGAGAACATTGATAAATGCAGTACCTTGAAGTATTCAATTTCAAGGTGCTCTCATTGATGAAAGACTCCCAAATTTTTTTTAAATTTTTTTCTGAACTGATCTTTTTATCGCTAGAATATCACATAATTGATGTTGAAATAGCTTTATTGTGCGCTATGAGCATGCTTAACCATTCCACTTTGTTTCTTTTGGTTGCTATTTAGCGGATACAATATGCAAAATCAAAGTCAGATTGTATTGCAAAGGCAGAGGGAACCTATGACAAGAAAAAGAAGCAAGAGGAGAAAGGTGAAACAATCCTGCAGTTGCAGTTTCTTACACTTCTGTTTCTCTGTCAAATGTGATTCTTGCACTTTTTTTATCAATCATATTGTATTCCAGAATATAATATTTTCCTGCTGTTAAGAGTTTGAAATTGAACTACATGGTTATTTCAACAGATATGATGACTACACTGGTACATTAAGACACGATGGAAACATAATTCAAATTTGGTGTTACTTCTGCTAATTTGCCTCATTTTTTGCAAACTATTGACTCGTCTACATGCATCAAGATATTTATGTATATTGGAGGGTTGGAGTTTGTTTATATTGTATTGTCTCAACAAAGCATGATTGAAATTTGTGATTTAATTGTGTACTGATAATAGTTTCAATGTTTACTTAGTGATGAAATGATTAACCTGACAATGTTAAATGTATCCAAAACTACATATATTCATAGTTAATGCATGCTCTAACTGAGCTTGTGGTTAGTTATCTGTGTTCAACTTTCTATGAGGCGTACTGATTATCATTTTTTCCCTTTTCCTTTTTAAATACATATCTGCCTACAGCTGAGAAAAAGAAACGAGCTGAAGATGCTCAGCAAGCTGCTACATCTAATGGGCCAAGAGCTGACAGCAATGGTGCTCCAGCTGTAAGTTGTTTCACAAGATTTACTTCAAATAGAGTTCATGCATGCATTATTTGCTTCTGAATCAAAGTAAATAATATGGTCAGCTTTCACTTTTGCAAGGACAGATAACCTCACTATTCCTAGAATAAATATTCAAGATGTGGCAGTTTGTTTGATTCCCAAAAATAATGAGTGTATTTAGTTTTAGACATCAGTTCTTTTTATATTTAATCTGGATGTTGACTTCTCTAGTTTAATTGTTGGTTATTTTTCCAGTATTCTGGTATTTAAAAATGAATGGTTGGTTCCCCAAGTATCTGAATCTTGCACAGGATGACATCGAATTGTTTAAATTTGATATAGATATGAAACTTGCTGGGAAATTTGTATAAAATGGAGTTTAGGTTGTTAAAGGAAAAAAGAGAAAATGAAATGCAGCACATGAGCTCTGGTCATTTAGTACCAGGTCATTGTAAAGGTTGGAAGGATAAAATTTGCTTTTAGGTTAAAAATAATAATAAATAAATAATGTGTGCATTCAAATATGGATTTTAAAGATACATTATCAAGAGAATGAAGTCCTCATAAATTTGTCTAACAAAATTGAATTTGAACAAGCTGGAGTAAGTTTTTCATTTTCTATGATGTTTTTTGAAATCTTGTATGTGATTGGATCTTTTGGGCCCCTAAGCCACTATAATGTCTCTGAAGTCTCAAAATTAGGCAATATTGAAATTTAGAAACATGCAATAATTTCTTGTACAGGACTATCCTTAATTCTCAAATATTGGTGCTTTCAGAGTTAGATTAACATATAGGACATTTTTTTTTTTTTTTTTTTTTTTGCAAGTGATGCAAATGAGCATGTCAATTTGAGTTACAATAGAGAGGCACATGAATGGTATTTATTGGTTGACATCATTGATCTTTTGAGATCTACTTATATATTTGAGTAAATTTGCAGGCTTCATCTCAGCCTAGAAAGCCTGGTGCTCAAGAAGTTGCAGAGCCCAACAATATACTATTCATCCAGAATTTACCATACGAGACCACAAGTATGATGCTTGAAGTGCTCTTTAAGCAGTACCCCGGGTTTAGAGAAGTTCGAATGATTGAAGCAAAACCAGGTATAGCCTTTGTAGAATTTGAAGATGATAATCAGTCATCAATTGCCATGCAGGCCCTTCAAGGCTTCAAAATTACCCCTCAAAATCCCATGTCAATCACATATGCCAAAAAGTAGTTAGTTGTCTCTGCCAAGTCTGCATCTTGTATTACTACCTGTTACTGTGTGAGGTAGAGTTTGTTGGGATTCAGCTTTGTTGTTTTGTAGAATACCCATCTTTTGACTTTTGAGAATTCATTGACCCGTTGGATATCCATTTAGAGAACTTTGAAGATGTGTATTTTTCACCTTCTTGGACTTTACTTTTCTTTTTCTTTTTTTTTTCTGAAAAAAAAAATGTATTGATTGGAAAATAATTAAATATTTGAAGGTAAAGCAAACATAAGATTTTTGGCACTAACAAAAATCTTTCTGGAAGTTTTGAAGCTTCATTCGGCCCCCCTTTTTTTTTTTTTTTTTTTTGTGTTGTGTTCCTTTATTTCTATTTTTTGCAGTAGGTTCTTAAAATTCGAGGTTGTCCTTGTGTATCATCCATGGGATTCGCAGCCATTGCTGAAGGATGTAGGAAACTAACTGTGGTAGACAAAGAAATGTCAAGGCATTGATAACACCGGAATCCTTACACTTGCACAACGTTCTCCAAGTATCAGCCGCCTGCAGAAAATAACCATCCTTCATGTAAATGGTCTCACTGCCACTGCCCTGTTGGCATGTCGTGTCCAGTGAAAGTAAAGCTCCATGTACGTTTTAAAAGATCACTGTCACAGACAATCGTCAATCAATCTCATGGAAGCTCGAGGTTGCGACTTTCAATGGAGGAACAAAGCATTTTCCGATGAGTATAAGCATCTTACAACTTCTGGATTGCAGTAGTTATTGACAAACAGATATGGATCCAAATGATGCACCTTATAACTTGGGAATAAATGGATATATACTGAAAGCTTCAACCGATGAAACACTGGTGGATAAGGAGCCATATCACTGTCAGATCTACATTCCCCTGCCCTGAAGATGCCCACCATTAGTCCATTGTCAGGAGAGCTCATTCACAGGTCAAAAATCAGCAAAAAAAAAAAAATATTCAATTTGCTACAGTGACAGAGAGCCAATTGCCTAACTCAACTCTGCTGCTCCTTCCCACAATCTGAAAAAAGTAAAGAAAAGAAGAAAGACCCATAACTACAAAATTCTTGCTGTTTTGGAAACTCAGGTATGTCATCAGCATTGCCTTAGCAACAAAAGATTTCTGGTCAAAATTGAACTTGTCAATATTTTTTTTTTTTAAAAAAAAAAAAGAAAAAAAGAAGATTGACTTGAATTACAAGTATTAGACTAACTGGACAGAACCAATAATAAACTAATGCTGGAATATGTCTGAGAATGTCTATAGCATCTGATTTCTGATGTCCAGATTCATGTATTTTTCCTTTAAAAAAGAAACTACACTTTTTCATGGAACATTTTTCTGTTAATCTTTTAAAGAACCCGATTTTTGACTTCTCCATTATTGTATCAGCTTCTCTGACTGAAAAAAAAAAAAAAAGGGAAGAAGAATATGTTGAAAAGTTCATTTCAAGTTAACAATGTTTATTTCTCTTGACCTGCAGACTTAAATCCCTTGAAAAACAAGGAGGGAGTTTGGCTCTGATTGCTCTCAACACACTAATTCATAGATAGCGATTGGTCAGCATTTCATGCAATAATAATTCTTGATTTCTTTTATTCTTTGGTTGGTTACCACCAAGATTTGCCTTTATTCTAGTAGAGACAATTGTGGATAAGTTTGGACAAAAACCAGTAACCTTTGAGGTCAATAATTTCTTTTTGTTGTTGTTGTTGTTGTTGTTGTTGTTGTTGTTGTCATTTTTACTATGTTTCTCAACAGGTCACTGGAATACTGGATGATCATATATTCCTTCAAAATTCTATTTTCCTAATTTATTATTTGTACTGCCAGTCAGCGTGACTCATTATAATAAATTTGCAGATTGATTTATTATGATTTTTTTTCAGTGTTTTCAAAGCTGAATTCAAGGGATAAATTTTTTTTTTTTTTGTTTTTTCAACTCAAAAATTACTGTAAAAATATTTATATCAGTTGAAATCAGTTATTGAATTGAAATATTACTCTTATTGCTAATGGCTTTTCCAACGCAAGCTTCCATAGTTGTTGTTGGTCCTTAGCTGACCACCCGAATCCAATATCTCTTATCTTTCTAGGAGGCTAAAAAATTTGTTTCTAGAATTTCTTCCCAAATGACAAAATAGGAGAAAATGAATATATAACGTAAATTCAATCATTTTAAGACCATTTATGAGTAGATATTAATGAGTGATGGATGATGTCTACTAACATTTATTTATCCTACAACTAGTAACGTGTCTAAAAATTAGGAGGATAGCATGGAAGCACAATCTAAGTATACATGTGGAGAGCATAACGAGTAAATATCTAGAAATTCTACTCTTGATCGGAGTCCCATGAACCCCATACTTTGCTAATCAAGTGGCCGATTGAGTAAGAGTGACCTCGAAAGGGACATTCTCTCCATGACACCTAGATAGAGAAGATGGGCTTTAGAGGACAATTTGGATATCGATATCTTTAGTTAGATTTTTATTATTTCTTTTAAAGAATCTAATATGTGTTTTTTTGACTTACAACAATGTAATTTGTAGTTTTGACTTTTTATGATTATAAGTGAAGTTATTATTAATAGTTAGGTATTATTGTCTATCGTATAATTATATATTACATTTTTAATTATTAAATTACTAATTCGAAATCAAATTACATCATATTCTTTTTAACATTTATTTTTTCATACACAATATTCAAACTTAAAAGACCTTTGTTAAAAAGACGAAACAAACGTCTATACAGCTTACATTATCAAGATATTGGTAATAAATGGATTATTATGTTTGATTGAAATAATCATTTACATATTCTTTAAGATCAATTGGATATAAAGAGATAACCAATTAAATTCATTTTTAAGTTACTAAAATGTCCAATATATCTTTAAAAGTATTTAATGATTTATGTGAAGATTATTTAAGAGAAAAAACAATTAATATCTTGTTCATTTAATATATTTACAAGTATTATGGGACAAAACATTAATTTTTGTTGCATTTTGACTTATAATCTAAGATGATATTATCATAGAAAAATTTAAGATTCACTTAAATTAGTGACTCAACTTTTTTAAGATTAATGATGTGTGAAAATTTTGGTTTTCCGTAGAAATTGCAATGTGAAGAGAGAGAGATATTTAAGTCTCTCTTATGTAACTAAAACAAGTGTCAGCAACAAAGCGCGTTTCCCAAAAATGCAAATAGTTTTATTGTAATAAAAATACTAATATCTCCAGCCGCCACCTTATTTAGGATCTAAATGTAAATTGCAATAGAAGTAGCCATCACGGTCAAACCCACGAGCTTTGACTCAAAAATTATAATCATTTTTCCCTTTTTTTCCCACGGTCAAACATCTCCTCCCTTCACCTTCGAAGAAATTCCCCCAATTTTGCCCACCAAATTTTTCCAAGAAAACATTTCCAAAGTTCCTATCCCATTCCCATTTCCCCATTTCCCTATTTCCCATTTCCTATTTCCATTTCTTCTCAACCACTCTTCTCTCTTCTCTTGCTCATCACGATTCGGGTAAAAATCTTCCCTGTTATAGATTTAAGCAAAACTGAACCACGGGATTCCAGACATCAGAGAGCTTTTTCTGTTTCGTAATCTTCTTGTCTAGTTGTTTCATTTTTAATGGCGGCTTCTTCGGGTAGTTTAGAGACGACGACAGGGAATTTTTCTTTTATGTCTACTTCTTTCACGGACCTTCTCGCATCTGATGATTACCCACTTAGTGTTTCTGCTTCTACTGCTGGAAGTAAAGGTCTTGGTGATCGGATAGCTGAAAGGACGGGTTCTGGTGTACCCAAGTTTAAGTCACTTCCTCCTCCTTCTCTCCCCATTTCTCCACCCGCCGTTTCTCCTTCTTCTTACTTTGCTATTCCACCTGGCTTGAGCCCTACTGAGCTATTGGACTCCCCTGTTCTTCTTTCTGGCTCTTCTGTAAGTATTTCTTAATTAATTATGACTCTGTTTTGCAAGAATTCGACTTTTTGTATTTTGGGGTTTTTTTTTTTTTTTTTTTTGTTATTGACTGCGGGAATTGGAGCAAAAAAAAGTTGCTAATTTTGATCTCATTTTTTTGGTTATGCAGATACTACCATCTCCAACTACTGGAAGTTTTCCTGTTCAGGCCTACGACTGGAAGAACAATTCTGGCATCAGTCAGCAGGATGTCAAGCGAGAACCGAAGAACAACTACTCTGACTTTTCTTTCCTGCCTCCTCAACCTCTCCCCGCCTCCTCATACGCAGTATGTTCATAATTTCAATTTCAATTGCTTCCTTCCTTTCTTCTGTAATTAATTGATTGGAATGAATTTTTGGAAACTAATATGAAAATGGGTATATTATAAATTTGTTTCAGGGACAAATACAACAACAATCTTGGAATTATGAGCAGCCCACAAAACAAGAAGGTAATTTCTCGGAGAAGGCTGCTCCTGTGAAATCATCTGATTTCAACTCTCTACAGAGCTTTTCCCCTGAAATTGCCAGTATCCAAAGCAACAGTGGGTTTCAGTCTGAGAATAATCATTACAACCAATCATCTTCTCACACGACGATGAGCGAGCGTAGAAGATCTGAGGATGGTTATAACTGGCGGAAGTACGGGCAGAAACAAGTAAAAGGTAGCGAAAATCCACGAAGTTACTATAAGTGTACTTACCCGAATTGTCCCACGAAGAAAAAGGTTGAGAGGTCCGTAGATGGACAGATTACCGAGATTGTATACAAGGGTAATCATAATCACCCCAAACCTCAATCTTCCCGAAGATCATCGTCTTCATCGTCGGCTTCCTCTGTTGTAATTCAAGCTTACAATTCTCACAATAATGATATGGGAGATCATCAGTCGTATGGTTCGACAGGAACAGGACAAATTGATTCCGTAGCCACGCCGGAGAACTCATCGATTTCCATTGGGGATGATGATCTTGAACAGAGCTCTCAAAAGACTAGATCAGGAGAAGATTTTGATGATGATGAACAACCTGATGCAAAGAGATGGTACGTAATTAATCTTTTTTTTCTCGTATTAATTGATTAATTAATTAATTCGAAGAACAATTTTTTCTTAAAAGATAAAAATGCTAATTCTTGATTAAATGTGTTTTTTTAGGAGGAGGGAGTATGAAAATGAAGGCGTTTCAGCTCCGGGGAGTAGGACAGTAAGAGAACCAAGAGTTGTTGTTCAAACAACCAGTGATATTGATATTCTTGATGATGGTTATCGCTGGAGAAAGTATGGTCAGAAGGTTGTGAAGGGAAATCCCAATCCAAGGTATAAAATCAAAAAAAAAAAAAAGGAAAAGATTGTACCTTTACATAATTTTGTGTTAGTATTAGTAAAAAACCATTAAGACAATTTAGTTACTATTAAGTGGTGTACCTGAAAAAGCAAATTTTGTCCATTTGGTCTGCCTTTTTTGGCACATTCTTGATAATACATATTATTAATCTGTTGTGTTCACAACACAGGAGCTACTACAAATGTACAAGTCCAGGATGTCCGGTTAGAAAACATGTAGAAAGAGCATCCCATGATCTTAGAGCAGTGATAACAACGTACGAGGGCAAGCACAACCACGACGTGCCAGCAGCTCGCGGTAGCGGCAGCCAAGCAATGAGCAGGTCAATGCCAGGCAGCAATGCTCCGGTTGCTGCGGTTAGGCCTTCTGCACATCTTCCCCATCAATATAACAATAACTATCCAATTCCAGTACGGGGCATGAGGCCATCTAATCCCAATGCCAATGCCAATGCCAATGCCGACACGCCATTTACATTGGAGATGATGTTACAGAATCCAGGTGGAGGTTACGGATACGGAAACTCATCACTTAGTTCTTACATGAATAGTGCAACTCAAGACAATGCGTTCTCTAAGACGAAGGAGGAGCCTAGAGAGGACACGTTTCTTGAGTCGTTGTTGTGTTAATTTGGGGGTTTGTGAATTTTAAGATTTTGCAGTCAGTTTGCAAATAAGGTCGGAGATTATTCATTTATACTTTTGTTTGTTTTTATTTTATTTTATGTATATGTATATTACATAGTAAATGTTTTTGTAATTTTGTATAATCAAAAATCCACACAGAAATGAAGTCTTTGAGATTTTATTCTTCGCAAAAAAAAAAAAAAAAAAAAATCAAAAGTTAAGATATTCTTATGAAAAGAAATTCCTTTTGAATTAATTGATAAATATATCAAAATTATATGAAAAAAAAAATGGTAAACCAAGCATTGGTTCGTGGGGAATTAAATTAGCTAGGAAGCAAACCAAAGATGTGATTATTAATGTCAGCTAATTAATTAGTAATCTGTGATTAAAAGATGTTGTCAGGCCAGATGTCAGTATCCCTAAGGACTAACGTAACCAGAAATTTAATTTATAAAATAAGTAAAAATAAAAATATGTAGGAAGAAGGAAGGTGAGGAGAAGCATAGGAGAAGTTGACATTTGTCAAGTTGGGCATCATTAATGTTTAGGATGAAGACAAAACGTATCTAATGTTTTTTTCTTTTTTGTCTAAATTTTAGGGGGGTAATGTAATGTTATGGGTTACGTCACTCATTACATCGCACTATAGTAGATAAAATAAAAATAAAAATTAAAAAATAAAATTAAGGAGGTTTGAATGAGTCAAAGAATCCAAGAAGGCCCAGGGAGATTACTTGGCGCACACGTTGGTCAAGGTCAACTCGTAATTTAAACAATTACGAATAGGGGGGCTTCGTGTTTCGGGAGAAGTGGGTCCCTCACTGCTTATCTATATATCTCATCCTCTCTTTTACATTCCTTACTCCACACGTCTCTCCTAATAGTACCAACTCTGATTTTTCACTTTTATAAATGTCCCCGATCTATATCTTCTACAACTACTAGTGAGGTTTTCCTTTTCTTTTCTTTTTTTTTTTTTTTAAAATATAGATTGAAATGGAATATAAAAAAAATTCTAAAAAATATTGTAAATGTCATTTTTACACTCAAGCTCACCACTAGACATGGTTGCTATTATATTAAAAAAAATAATAAAAATTGATAGTCAATATTATATTTGTATTTTATTTTATATTTTTAATGTAAAATTGGGATAATTAATATTATATATGTTAACAACTATTAATTTTATATATAAGAAGAATATAAATTTAAAATGATATACCTATTATAAAAAAAATAAAAAGGAATAATAATTAATAATTTGCTTTTTTAATATGATGTATATATTAAATAAAATTTGAAGAAGGTTGAATCTCTTTTATCAAAAATATATATATATATATTAAATAAAATTGGTCCCGACGAAAAAACAAAATAAAATTGGAAGTGCGGACACGGCTGGGAATTGGAGTTGGACTACATTAAATGTTTACGTGTGGAGTAAGACGGCATTGAATCCGGTGGATCCACTCTTTTTCCTTTTTTTTGGGTACGGTTCACACATCTTTCCTACCCCAAAAAATAGAAATGATTAAGAATCCGGCGGCTTGCTGCAGACTCACTCGACTTACCCACCCTCTATCCACGTAGCCGAGCCATCCATCACTATCTCAGAATATATATATATATATGAAAAGCCACTTTATCAATACTCATCTTTTCCATAAAATTTGAATTTGAAACTTGATTAAACAGAAATTCATAATTAAATTGAATTATATTTTAAAATTCTATACAATTTAAGGTTATACGGTTCAATTATCTAAACTAAAATATGATTCAATTTTTGGTTTCTATAATTTAAAACTAAAATCAATTTTTATTTATTTATTTATTTATTTTGTTTCATAATTTAATGGGAAACAAAGGTGCTTCCAACGAGTTGGTTATATAAATATCTAAAATACATATCCAAAAGAAAGAAATACATGAAAGATCCAGAAGAGGCTCATATATAAGAATATTAATTGGGTTGGACCAAAAACAATTGGGCCTGGTTGCTTGAAAATCTTTGGGCTAAATTTAAAGTTCTTAATTGCAATTTAAAAGATTGAGGTCTGGTCAACAATTTGTAAGCCAAAATCTGCTGGAGGTTTGGGTCTCCGACCACTACAGGATGTTAATCAAGTACTTCTTGCAAAATTGGGGTGGAGATGCTTAAACAACCCAGATAGACTCTGGGCTCAAATTATGATTCAAAAGTATGGAAGACGAACGGGGGATGGTAGTCCTGAGTCCCGAGTTACTTCTGTGGTATGGAAGGGTATGTTATGGGGATACCAGCTTCTATGCAAGGGTCTCCAGACGGATCAGCCTTCCAATAGCCCAAATCGCCTTTGGTGGTCACCCTCGGATACGGGTAGGTTCACAACACAATCTGCCTATGAGCTACTCCGGAATGAGATTCCTAGTACTATGGAAGCAAATAAATGGAATGCCGTTTGGCGACTAAAAGGTCCAGCAAGAGGTAACCTCTTGTTATGGATGCTCCAACATGATCGGCTGAAAACTAAACAACTGTTATGGCTTAGAAGCTGTGTGGAGAATGCAGTATGTGATGTTTGTGGGGAGGAAATTGAGTCTTCACTTCATGCCGTCAGGGACTGTCGATTGCCACACCGGATTTGGGCTCTTCTCTCACCGACTCATGCAGCCGGCTGGACAACTATGGATCTTGACGATTGGATCCGATCCAATCTTGGCTCGTCTGATAATTTCAGAGGAACATGGAAGTATATCTTCCGGCAAGCAATTCAAGATATTTGGCAATGGCGCAACTGGATTCTGTTTCAGCAGAAAAAACTTCTCCCTGCTGCGTTGGTTGTACGTAATATACTCCAGAAATGTTTAGAACTTCTCACTGTTTTAAGAGCTCAGGGCTCTAGATTCTGATTGTTTGGTGTAATTTTGCATTACTGTACTTGTACAGTTGTCTTTTGCTATTATATTTTAATATAATACTCCATTCCATGGAAAAAAAAAAAGATTGAGGTCTGAAAAATCAGGAATTACAGGTATATTAAAAATAATAATTTTTATAATTCTGTTTCAAAATTCATAGGCTCTGTGCAAAATTTTTTTCCTAATTCTGTACAAATTTGGTTTTGAAATTTAATAAATATTAAGTAATATCTATCTACGGAATTTGCAAATCATTATTATTATTATTATTTTTTTTTGTTTTTCCCCTTTCCTTCTTTTTATATTTGCCGCCTCAATCAAATATCTCTCAGGGTCGGGTACAGGTATTCTCCACCGTGCCGGTGGTTGGGAAACCCTAATCTTTCAGATATTCTTCGTTGCTAACACTAAAGCTATGATTCGCGGTAACAGTGAATTCGCTAATTCGCCGGGGATATTGAATTTGTATGGTGCTGTAGGAAAGGCGTCCGCTTCTCGTAATCCTGGGATTAATCTTGGCTTTGAGGGTTCTAGGGTTTTAGGGAGGCGTGGAGTTAATTACAAACTTGAAGCAACCAGAGCCCTAATTGAAGCATATGGAATTGATCGCAGGGAAGAGAAGTACTTACCATCATGCTATAAACGTCAATTGGAGGTGGATCATCATAATTCCCAAACGAAGAAAGCGAAGACGTGGCGAGACGCCGATGATGAAGAATTTAATTGGGGAGATGTTATTAACTCTAAACCGCCGCCGGCCTCCAGTTTCTATCCCTTACCTACTCAATTAGTGTCGCCGCCTCCGCCAATTTCATCTTGGAAACCTAGGCATAATTTTCCCCCAAATCAACAATTCCGAGCATCAAATCCGTTGCCGCAGCCTCCTCCCAGGCCGATAGTTCCACCTAATAATAATAATAATAATAATCCTTCAACTGGAAGTGCATCAATATCCTACCTGCTTACCAGTCTAATGTCCCAAGGAGTCATCTCATTGGAAAAACAAACGCCTCCCATCGAAGATTTCGTACCTCTGGAATTCAATCCAGATTTTCTCAAAGTGCGGCACGAATCTGTAATAAGTGCCCTTTACGCGGATCTCCCGAGACAGTGCAGAACTTGCGGACGTCGATTTAAATGTCAAGAAGAACACGCCAAGCACATGGATTGGCACTTAACAAAGAATCGAAGATCCTCGAATTTGAAAACTCGCAAGGAGATGCGTTCGCGAGATTGGTTCGTGACAGACAACTTGTGGCTAGCATCGGCAACAAATGAGGTTGCTCAATTTTCACAGAAGACGGAGGTGAAGAATTTAGTTGAAAATAATCATGAGGAGGACGAAACGGCACCGGCGGTGCCTGCGGATTACAGCCAAAGAGCCTGTGCATTGTGTGGAGAAAATTTTGAAGATTTCTACGATGAGGAAACTGACGATTGGATGTATAGAGGGGCTACCTATATGAAGAACAGATCTGATTTTGGAACTATAGTTCATGCTAAATGCATGCATGTATAATTCTGATAGAAAAATGATGAGGCTTCAACAACTAAATGTAAAGGTTAGAAAAATTAAGACAATTTTTTTTTTTTTTTTTTTTAACCATTTTTATTTGTTAATTATTATGTAAAGCAGGTAAATATAAATAAATTTAACCCTCGTTTTCAATTTCAATTTTTTAAATAAAATTGTTCCTTTTTTCATGTTTCTGTTCCGAATATCTTAAAAGGCAGTAGTTTTTAGGTTCCTTTTTCTTCTTTTTCTTGGTTGCTTTCCTATTAGGCTTTTAATTTAAAAATTTAAAAGGAAAAAGGAAAAAAAACAAGAAAAGAAAAGGAAGAGTTGTTTTTAAGAAACTTTTCCAAAAGTTTCTTTTTGCTAGTTTTTACTTACACATATTATTAAAAGTAAATATTATATAGAAAATATTTTCCTTTTTCCAAAATTACTTAATTCAATTCAAGAATTTATATATATACAAATATGTATATATATTAATTGGAATTCAATTGAACAACTTAAGAAAATATTAATAAACAACAAAGAAGAATCCCACATCTTTAAATTAAAAGAATATGATAATTTAAAGTTTCTAAAGGTTTCTTTTGATAGAATTTTATGAATGCACTTTATTTATTTAAAGGAAAAGAGAAAGAAAAAAAAAGTCACAACCTTCTTTGGACCTAAAGTAAAAGTAGATAAAAAAATACATCTTTATCTTAGCAATTACAAATTAAAATGTTATATATATATATATATATATATATATATATATATATATATATAATTTAGAAACACTTATAAATTGTCCTCCTATAATAAATAAAATCAAATAGTTAGATTTTTCTTAAATCCGGTTCCCATAAACTTGACCCGTTTCCAACTTTATGCAACACCTATAAATCAAACACATGTATCGAAATTACTTTTCTTCATAGACCGACCTATGCCGGAGAAAATGGAAAAAACGGTGCGAATTCCCGAAATACTATTGAACTCAGGGCACAAGATGCCAGTAATAGGGTTAGGATGTGCAACAGCGCCTATTCCGCCACTAGAGGAGCTAACGTCAATACTATTGGAGGCAATCAAGATCGGTTATCGCCACTTCGACACGGCGGCACTGTACGGCACGGAGGAAGCTCTCGGTATAGCGGTGGCTCAGGCAATAGACCGCGGTTTAGTTAAGGGAAGAGAGGAATTCTTCATTACTTCCAAGCTTTGGTGCGCTGATGCTGATCCTGACTTGGTCCTTCCTGCCCTCAATAAAACACTCGGGTACCCTTTTTCCCCTTTAATTTTACCATATATATATATATATATATATATATATTATATTTTAATCAATAAACACTTTTTTTTTTTTTTAAATTTTTTCTTCTACAAAAATTGTTTAGGAAATTCGGACTAGAATATTTAGATCTTTATCTAATTCACTGGCCACTGAAGATGAGACCAGAAGCTGGATACGTATGCGAATCGAAGGATGACATTCTTCCTTTCGATATGCATGGAACTTGGAAAGCCATGGAAGAGTGCAACAAATTAGGTTTAGCTAAGTCTATCGGTGTAAGCAATTTTACGTGTGAAAAACTCTCAAAACTTCTTGAAAACGCCACCATTCCTCCGGCAGTTAATCAGGTAAGTACGTAAGTACGTACGTACTTAATTAACTAAGTATAATAATAATAATAATACTATTAATTTGCTTAATTAATTAATTAGGTGGAGATGAACGTGTCTTGGCAACAAAAGAAATTGCTTCCATTTTGCCAGCAAAAAGGAATTAATATAAATGCATATTCTCCGTTGGGATCATACGGTACATTTTGGGGATGTAACACAATAATGGAGAATCCAGTCCTCAATCGCATTGCAGCTTCCAGGAACAAGACTACTGCACAGGTTTATATAAAAACATGTCTATCCAAAATAATAATTTTAAGGCATCCTAAAATGTGCATTTTAAGACAAATTCGGGTAATAATTTATAATACAGGTTGCATTGAGATGGATATATCAACAAGGAGCAAGTATTGCTGCAAAGACTTTCAACAAGGAGAGAATGTTTCAAAACCTGCAAATTTTTGATTTCAAACTTACTAAACAAGAACTCGAACAAATTCAAGAAATTCCCCAGATCAGGTGTGCTCCCGCAGCTTATTTTCTTCACCCGGAAGGGCTAATCAAAACTCTGGAGGAGCTTTGGGATGGAGATATTTAAAATTTTTCCTGAATTGTATAAATAGGCCAATAAAATTATTATATATCTTGACATTCTAAAACTTGAATAAGAAAGAGAGGAAAGATTGGTGCTTTCCTTGAAGGGTGACAGTACCATTTGATAGGTTTATAGTTTGGGACCTTTTTTTTTTTTTTTAATTTATCGTATATTAAAATAATGTAATGACATAAATACCTTTAAATTCTAGTTTTTTTTTTTTAACTTAACTGAAGTACAAATCTCACAATATTGACATAGTATCGTGACTAATTACACTAAAAAATTAACTTAGAGACCAATTCCACCAAAATTCCATAATTTGAGGACTTTTTTTTCAAAACAAAAAATCACAAAAGTCTAAATGGAAATGTTATTAGATTTGGTAGCTTTCATGGCCCACATCTTAACGGCCATAACTGACTGATCTTGGGAATCAAGCAAAAAGTCCATATTCAATTTATCTATCTCCAACCTCTCTTCAATTTGCAAATGCATACCCGTTGGTGCGCGCCAAAAATTGACGATTAATAATAATTCGATTCTGTAATTTTCTTGTCATCCCCCATTGATTACAGTCGCCGTCGATACCTCCATGGATATGGGCGCAGTGAATCAACACATCCTGAGCAATGTTCTGGTCCGCCTGTTGTCTTTCGTAGTTCTTATGCTCCTCACTCGCTTTGCTTACGTCATCACCATCAAGGGTACTACTGCCTGCGACTCCGACGGAGTTTTCTGCCTTTTCCCCAAAACCTTTGAAATCGACGACAAATCCTCCCTGAATATCCCACGTCTCCGTGATTACTACTACTCCGTCTTCGAAGATTTGATTGCCGAGGGTTTCCTATCCCCTGATTCGAGATCTCTCTGCATTGACACCCTAACTGGTGAAGATGTCAGGGCTCTGAGAAACCTAGGTGTCAACAACTCCATCGGAATTTCTAATAAATTGTCTCTGTCGTTAGTCCGGTACGGTAGCGGTCTTCGCCAGCCATTTGAATTTGATGACGATTACTTTGATTTTGAGTTCTCTGGAGTTTCGGGTCTGGACCATACGGTTAAACCGGCCAAGTTTGTTTCAGAAGTTTTTAGAACTCTGAAAATTGGAGGGTTCTTTGTGGTGCATAGCGTGTCAAAAGATCAGTATAGTCTCAATTCTTTGCTGGAGTTATTCAATTCTTCATGTAGATTAATTCGAACGCGTGAAATTGATGATGTAAATTCCCCTTCATTGTTGATTCGAGAGATTGTGTTGAGAAAAGAGAAAGAAATTGTTAACAATTGGGAGGGAGAAGAGATTCTAGATGGGAATTCTGTAGGAAACTGTTCTGTTCTAAGGTATAAGTTCGAGACAATAAGCATGGCCGAACCGCTGATTGAAGAAGAGCCACTGAAACCATGGCTGACACTGAAAAGGAATCTAAGGAATGTCAGATATCTGTCTTCTATGGTTGACATAAGCTTTAAGAATAGGTATGTTTATGTAGATGTTGGGGCTAGAAATTATGGTTCGAGCATTGGGAGTTGGTTTAAGAAGGTCTATCCAAAGCAAAACAAGACCTTCGAAATATATGTCATTGAAGCTGACACTGCATTTCATAAGGAGTATGAACTGAAAAAGAATGTTAATCTTCTGCCTTATGCAGCTTGGGTGAGAAATGAGAGCTTGTTTTTTCAGATAAATCGAGAACCGGGTGGGAAGAAGAAGAATAATAAGGAAACAGCAGGGAGGGGAATGGGAAGGATTGGAGTTGTGCAGTCATCAAGTAAATTTGTGGGCAGTTATGATAAAATTACGGGTTTCGATTTTGCCAATTGGTTAAGGAGCACAGTATCAAATAGGGATTACGTATTGGTGAAAATGGATGTTGAAGGAACAGAGTTCCATTTGATCCCAAGATTAATTGAAACTGGAGCAATTTGCTTGATAGATGAAATGTTCCTAGAGTGCCATTACAATAGATGGCAAAGGTGTTGCCCAGGTGTAAGGAGTCCTAAGTATCAGAAGACATATGCTGAATGCTTGGACTTGTTCATTTCTCTCAGGAAAAATGGAGTACTAGTGCATCAGTGGTGGTAACTGGTAACAGGAAGCAGTGTATTTTCTGCATCCACTCCCCTGCAGCCAACTGATTATATTGAGCAGTTTTCTGTTTCCTATCACTCTCACTGTTAAGAAGTACTCTATGCTTAGGTAAAAAATGACTTGTTTTGTTTGGTTTTATGAAAAGCTGTTGTGTGACATATGAGGAAAAAGGGTTCTTGAAAAGGCTGGAAGACAATCACATGGTGAATTTACATATGACTGATAGTATTCTTGATATTTCCATATGAAACTGACATGAATAAACCTTATCAAATTGTGAGATACATTCAGCTAAATATATTGATCAGGGAAAGAGCAGGAATTGTTTATGGCAGTGAGTTAAATACATTGAGCTAGAAGTTTTAATTGTCTTTTGGAACTACAACTACAGAGGAAAAAAAAAAACCTTGTGTATGGCTGATGATGATTCTTCCTCCATGATTTGGCCATCCCTTAAAAAGGAAATTGGTTTCTATGATCAATTGGACTAGTTGTTTTGTTTATGTATGTTCATAGGGTAAAGATAAATTTAGAGTTTCATTTTAGTTTTTGTAATATTTCAAATGTTTAATCATTTTCAAAAGATAAACAAATTCAATCATTTTCATATTTTACAATATTTTTTAATATATATGTATATATTATTTATTTGTTTAATCTTTTGTGCCCTAAAATAACAAAATTTGAAATATATTCTTAGGTTATTTTAAGTTGAAAAAAAACTTTAAATATGTAACAAAATTTTTTTTTTATAAAAATAATAACAATTAAAACTACCAAACATTTTAAAGAAGAAGATATAAATGAAATAAATATTTGAAGTGATTGTAGTATATAAAATATTTTATCTTTTTCACTAATAAATAAAAATAAAAAGCATTATTACTACATTAGATAACCTATAAATAGGTGTGTGTATATATTTATGGTACGAGATCTTTCTAACTAAGAACACTTTTAAGTTGATATTAAAAGAATTAAAGGGTGTAAAAGAAAGAAAAAGAAAGAAGAAGGGGGCATAGTGTAATTTAAGTAAATATTATATTTGTCTTGGTTTTTCTCTGTCGTTCAACTGTTGATGTTCATGGAAATCCAAGGCTGGTGGTCATCCATCCATCTCTCCACAACATTCCCAAATGCTGCTCTCTAGTTTCAAACATTATACGATCTCTTTCGGGCTTTGCATGCATTTTGTTCCTTTCTCTCCTTCAATTTTACATATAACCTTCGTCAGGATCGATCGAATACAAATTAAACATGGATTCTATCGATCTACGGGCGAGTTTGGAAACGGATGAAGATGGTGGAATGAGTCATTATGTCTGCCATCTTTATGAACAGATAAATTCCTACGGTGTGTTTCACGGAGATAACCCTTTCGATTTCTCCCTTCCTTTGTTGCTCTTGCAGATTTCCCTTCTTTCCATCATTACGCTTATCATTAGGTTCATTCTCAAGCCGCTTGGCCAACCCTTGATTGTTTCTCAGATTCTTGTAAGCATTTTCTGTATTTACTTCTGAATCATTTACTTTCTCAGGTGCCTTTACGCTTTTTTTTTTTTTTTTTTTCTTTTCCTTATCTTTAGGAGGGGTATTTTTTTATTTTTTTTTTGTTTGAATTTAGTCTAAGGAAATGAAAAAAATGGCGCCCTAAAATCATTAAATGTGTTTGTTTTTCTGTATTAATCAATTAATGAAATAATTTATGAGCCAAATTCAACATTTTTTTCCCCCCTTAAACCTTTGTTTGATCTAATTACAGAACATGACAAAATACGCCTATGTAATTAATTCTTTTTATTTTTGGCTGTATGGAAAGTCATTTATGTTTAAAGGAATTGAGAATCAGCAGTAATGGTACTGTGGTTAACTGTGAAATTGGTGACTTTTAAGAATTTCTTTGAACGAAATTTGCCATGTGTTTTGTGGTATAGTGGTATTTTTAGTTTTTCTTTTTATTCTCTATAGAAATTACAAACAAAAACATAAAACACATAATGTAATAGAGTGACCTTAATTTCAAGCCTTATATTAAATATCCTATATATATATATATATTTTTATTATTATTATAATAGCTGATTCATTGTATTTCTATAACTTGATGTTGATCAGGGTGGTGTAATTCTAGGTCCTTCTGTGCTAGGCAAGAATTCAAAGTTTCTAGATAAAGTTTTTCCATTGAAAGGGAGAGTGCTACTTGATACATTATCAGTTTTTGGCATGATGTTCTTCGTGTTTGTAAGTGGTATCAAAGTTGATCCGGCAATTGTTTCGAGATCTGGTAAAAAGGTCTTAGCTGTTGGAATGCTGTCCTTCTTCATCCCTTTTGTATTTGCAAATTTAGCTGCCTTTGTGCTTGAGAGAGTTTCATCCTTGGATAAAAGCATCTCAGCGATACTTCCAGAGATGGCAGTGATGCAAGCTATGACAGCATTTCCAGTCATTACCTGCTTCCTTGAAGAGTTTAAGATTCTCAACTCAGAAATTGGACGGTTAGCCTCTTCGTCTTCATTCATCTGCGACATGTGCTTGTGGGTTGTCGTGTTGATTAGGTATACCATACATATGGTCAGTACCAAAGCAATAAAAGTTACAGTGGGGTCTTTTCTATCATGTGTGGTGTATTTGAGCTTTGTTATGTATGGTGTTCGCCCTATAGCTTTGTGGGCTATCAAAAGGACCCCAGAAGGGAAAGCTGTGAAGGAGGGTTACATATTTTGTTTCATTGTAATACTGATAGCTGGTGCATTCACAGCAGAACTAATTGGGATGAGCATGCTCATAGGATCCATGGTCCTTGGAATTATGATACCAGATGGACCACCCCTAGGAGCTGCTTTGGTAGAAAAACTCGATTGTTTTTTATCTGTATTGTTCCTGCCACCATTTTTTGCCAATTGTGGTTTGAATGTGGATATTTATTCACTCAAGAAGTTGAAAAATATAGGCGTACTGCATTTAATAGTTTTAATTGCTTTTGTTGGGAAACTTGTGGGCACTATGTTACCCCTTCTATTATCTAGGATGCCATTCCGTGATGCCATGTCTCTAGGCCTCATCATGAACTCCAAAGGCATCCTTGAACTTGCTGTCCTAAGCAATTTTCGGAGAGTTGAAGTAAGTCCTGAAATTAGTTTTATTATGCATGTTCTAATTAAACAGCACACATATATATTATTTTTGTGTGAATTTGATCAATCAATTATTTTTTTTCTTTTGATTGGTCTTGAATACTGCAGATGTTGAGTGAAGAATGTTATACTGCATTGGTAATTTCTGTATTGGTCATAACAGGTATCGTTTCACCTATTGTGAAAGTCCTATATGACCCTTCTAAAAGGTTTGTTGCTTACAAGAGGAGAACTATACTACACAGTAGAAGAAATGATGAACTCAGGATACTAGCATGTGTACATAGTCAAGAGAATGTACCTGGAATCATCCGTCTCCTCCAAGTCTCAAATCCAACCAAGGATAGTCCCATCCATTTAGTTGTCCTTCATCTTGTCAAACTCATGGGTCGTGCTTCCTCATTGCTCATAGCTCATCGCCACTACAGTGATGGTGATGATGATGAACATGAACAGTCTCCAAAACCTACCCAGACTGGACGAATCTTTAACGCGTTCAGAGTATTTGAACAGCATCACATGAACTTCATGGCACTCCACTGCTACAAAGGCATCTCACCTTATGCAACCATGCATAATGATGTTTGTTCTCTTGCTTTAGAGAAGAGAACAATTTTCATAATTATACCTTACCACAAGCGTTGGAACTCCACCATAATAAGCATTGAGTCATCCTATGCTTACAGGCATCTGAACAAGTCTGTTCTAGATAAGGCTCCTTGCTCTGTTGGAGTACTGATTGAGCGAGGGAACCTCATGAAATCTCGGTATTCATTCACCATACCTTCTATATACAAGGTTGCTGTTCTGTTCATTGGAGGTGCAGATGATCGTGAGGCGCTGGCGTATGCACGGCGTATGGCTGAGGACTCCAAGGTAACACTCACACTCATCCGGTTCGTGGCTTCTAGTCAAGCAGGGGTTATGGGGGGTACAGAACGGAGCAAGACACTTGATGCTGCAATTCTAGGTGAAATGAAGAGCACAACTGGGGGGAGGATATTTTATCAAGAACATCCGGTGGCATGTGGGATGGATGTGGTGGTGGTGGCAAGATCAATTGGGGATTCTTATGACCTTGTTTTAGTGGGGAGGCGGCATGCACAGTCTACAATAGTGGATCAATTGAGAACGTACAATGAAAGAGGGGAGTTAGGTGCAGTTGGGCAAATACTATCTTCATCAGATTTCAAAGGGCAAGTTTCTGTGTTAGTGGTACAACAACAGACTAAATTATGGGGACTCAGGGACCCTGAAGATTCCACACACTTGAGAAGAATGGATTTATAATTAAAATCATAGGAAATATGTAGTAGTTGTAATAGTAGTATATATATATATATATATATATATATATATATATATATATAGTGCCAGAATATTCTCATGATGTATAATACACAGAGAAGAACACTGTGATTCTCTCCTCCTTCCTTTGTACCATACGAATGAATTTTTCAAAAATACATAAAACAAAAGCAATGATGAAAAACATTAAATGTTCTCACAATAAGTCCAATTCCAAGGCTGGTCTAAGTATTATTATTATTACGAGAAAGAATGCTATTGATTTTCTTTCTTTCTTTCTTTTTTCTCTTTGGTTTTGGTTTAACTATCTGGTTCATAAAGTCATTGAATACATGTATATATATTTATTCGTATAACATTTTTATAAAATTCGGATGAGTAAAAATAATAATAATAAATTTATTGTATTATATTGTTCAATTTCAATTAATTTTATCTGAACAAATCACTTTTTTTTTAAAAAAAAAAAAAAAAAAAAAGAGAGTGAGATTTTAATTCATTTATTTGATTTGAAGTAAAATGTCGCATTTATTTATTAGGAGGGAAAAAAAAGAAAGAAGAAGAAGCAATATTTGTGTTTGTAGATTTGAACGTAACATGAAATTAAAAAAGAAAAAAAAAACATGATTGGCTCATGTTCAATTATAAAATTTATAATTATATTAATATAATCATATAACAAACTTATAATAATATTATTACATAATTAAACCATATATACGTAATGGTTTTGTTGACCCGTTACAAAAAAGAACCAAAAGAAAAACAAGTTGAAGTTTGAATTTGATAAAATATTACTAATTCGTCAAGGAGGCGTAACTCAGTTGAGTAGCACTCTCATTTATGACATGAGACGTCATGAGTTCCGATACATGATAGAAGTTAAAATTTTTCAACTATAAAAATAAAAAATATTACTAATTCATATAATATATTTAATTAGAAATATAATAAGAAGAAATGATGAGAAGATATTTGAAAGTTAAATTGAGATAATGAGATGGGTGATAAAGCGGTAAGAATTCCAATGGTAGACGAAAGTAAAGAGAGGTGCGCGGGGGATCATGAACCATATATGTGGTGCTTTCATTCATTCATTCATTTCTTGGTTTTTGTGTAGAAAGTTTAGTAGTGTATTCTTTTTGCAAACAACAACAAACAAAGAAATAAAAATAAAAAGAAAAAAGAAAAATGGAAAGAAATACTTCCAGTTCTTACGGAGTTGTCCAGGGAAGATATGGAAAGGAATTCTTGTTATGCACATTTAGAAGAAGGTTTTATACCCTGGGTTGTATTTGGTACGGCTGCAATCTTTACTCCCATGGCTTCCCAGTAATAGTCACCCAGATTCTCATGTTCACATTTGTTTTTAGAATCTTCTATTTCTGTCTCAAACGCTTTGGACAAAGTACTCTCAATTGCCAAATCCTAGTAAGCTCTCTCTCCCCCTCCCCCTCTCTCTTTTCTTACAATTAATATTTATTTTTAATCAAGAATCAAGAATCAATCTTTTTCGTACCATTGTATTGTAACAGGCTGGTTTGGTGTTAGGGAGATCATTTTTGTTAAAATTTGAATTTTACAAAAACTTATTTTTCCCACGAGAAGGTCGGTTGCATCTAGAAACCATAGCAGAATTTGGTTTCATATTCCATCTATTCATGATAGGAATAAATATAGACCCCAGTGTGGTGAAAAAGATGGGAAAAGACGCTGTGGCTGTCGGGGTCGCCAGTTTCTTAACACCCTTCATGTTATGCATGGCCAGCGTCATCTTCTTCCTTCCTCACGGGAATTTAATTTCACCAAAGGACGACACCGACGACAACGAAATTTCCAAATTTTCCCTCGTTTTCATAATAATGGCTGTCTCAATGACGTCATTCGCGGGGACTTCTAAACTCCTTTCCGACCTTCAAATATTGAATTCAGACCTGGGAAGATTAGCCACCTTAGCCTCCATGGTCAACGACACCTGCAACTATTTCTTTTTCTCCTTAATTTCCGCAATCACAGCTTCCAAGAAACAGCAAAAACTCGTCACCTTATGGGCAATTCTTTGGCATTCCATACTTTTTGTCGTCTTGGTGTACGGAATCCGTCCATTAATGGTACGACTTGCAAGGAGTTTACCCGAATCAGGAGGAGGAGGAGGAGAAGGAGGACAACAACATCATCACCAACAACAGACTTTGAAAGAAATCCATTTCTTGGCTGTAATGATTCCGGGTTTTGTTTTCAGTTTCCTGTTTAACACCGGAGGAATGCCAACGGGCTTCGGTTTTTTAATGTACGGTACGGTTATTCCGGATGGACCACCTTTGGGAACGGCTTTGGTGAACAAGATGGACACTTTAATTACTGGTTTGTTACTTCCTTCAAAATTTGGTCTTGCAGGTTTCTCGGTGGACTTGTTTGAATTTGATCTGAAACCTGCTGAAATGGTTTTTCTCCTCATTATTATCGTCGGTTACTGTGCAAAGTTCCTTGGCGTACTTGTTTCTGGACTTTTCTTTAAGATTTCAATCTCCGAATCCTTTGCTCTTGGTTTGATCATGTGCTGTAGAGGTGTTGTTGAAGCTTCTATATATATGGCGCTCCGGGAGTCTGCGGTATGCTTATAAATAATTATTAATAAATAAATATTAACCAATCAAAATTGGCATTAATTTTCTAAGAACTTATGGATATGGATATGGTTTGTTTGTTTACTTTTTACAGAGGATATCAGTACAAGCATTCGACACATTGATAATTGCGATGGTAATCCTGACCGGAATAGCAAGACCTCTAATATTACAGCTCTATGATCCATGGAGCAAGTACGCAGGCAAGCAAGTTTACAGTATACTGCAATCCCACCAAAGACAGCTAAGGGCACTAGTATGCATCCACTTGGAAGACAATGTCCAACCAATCATAGATCTTCTCTCATCATCAAATCCCACAACCGAATCCCCACTTCTCGTCTCCGTCTTAAACTTAATGGAACTCAGAGGCAGATTATCTGCCGTCCTCGAACCAAACCTTTACAAAGGCAAAGTCACTTCCATGCTCAACAGAACACACCACATGGCCAACGTCTTCGACTATTTCGTTGCACAATGCCATGGCTCCGTCATTGTCAAGCATTTCACCTCCATAGCACCGTACACGACCATGCATAGTGATATATGCACTATCGCGATGGACGTCAGAGCTCACGTCGTTATCTTACCTTTCCATAAACAGAAACAAATCGACGGCTCTTGTCAGTCCAATTTACCCTTTCTTCAGACCGTTAATCAGAACGTGTTCAGGAATGCGCCTTCAACTGTCGCTCTACTTATAGACCGTAGTCAGATAGCTGGCGCACAGCAGCCGATTATCGGACGAATAAATAACTACCTACGCATCTTCGTGTTGTTCCTGGGTGGAGTCGACGATCGGGAGGCGCTTGCGTTGGCGACACGCATGATTGGACAACCGAAACTGATTAATCTCACGCTGGTGTGGCTAAGACACGTGGATCATTCTCGTTACCAGGAAAACGATGATCTTGTGGAGGACGTTGTCATGGTACAGCGGTTTAGGACAAAAGCTGTAAGTAACGACCATGTTTGTTATAGAGAAGAACTGGCGAAAGATGCAGTGGGGACAACGCGCGTGCTTCGTTCTTTGGAAGGAAACTGTGATTTGTGTATTATTGGGAGATATCACGAACCCGATTCGCCGCTTACGCAAGGAATACTGAATGAGTGGAGTGACTGTCCAGAATTGGGTGCAATTGGAGACATGCTTGGTAATGCAGATTTTTCTTATTCAGTTCTAGTTGTCAAACAACAGAAGATGGAAGATCCACAACTTGGGAAGCAACGAAGTTTCACCTACGGAGTTGGAGTTTAATTAGTAGGAGTTTATTTATTCAAACATAATGACTGCACATAGCTTTGTATGCATGTATGTATGTATTTAGTGAGTGTTCTCCAACATGATAGGAATTAATTCTATGATTATAGATAGGAAAAACCGATGAAAACTTGGCGATGTATATGTAGTTTCAGATTCTTTGCAGTTAGGAATTGAGGATTGTTAGACATTAGTAGGTGGGATTTCTTTGTTACATTTCTTTTGTTATAGAGGATTTGATTGGAAGTGCATCTACATCGATATTGGGCCTCTTCAAATATATTTACATTATAATGAAAAAGCCCGACCTTTTCTTTTTTTTTTCTTTAGGGGTGTGGTGGTGCGGGGAATCAGCTATTCTAATTTATCCAAAGAATGCACTTGGTTTGACATAATAAAAAAATACATTGTGAAAGTTATATGAAATTGATGGTTCGATACTTGCTTGTGAGCGTTATGTAAAAGTCATATCATGAGTAAGAGTTAGACTCTATGAGCCGAATTTAGATTAGTTGAAGTTATGTTGACTCTGAATATTAGATAGTCTAACAAAGGAAAAAAAAAAAAAAAGGAAGGAATAGTTGAATTTGTCTTACATATGAGCATTCATTCACTTTCACGAATTAATATAAATACGTGTCTGTGTTTACCTTCTTTTTTCGGTTCTTTTTTTTAAATTACCAAATAATATTTATATATTATAAACAATATTATAATATATCTGCTAAACTCATTTGCCTGAAAGCAAAGAAACTGAGCAGATTTATAAAATAGCAATTTTATTTTCTTACCAAAAATAACAATGACCTGCAGAATATAAATATATACATTAAATGTATGCATACATTTTTTGTTGAGATATTAAATGCATGCTCCTTTTTCTAGGTATATATATATATATATATATATATATATCACTAAACCTTGTCTGTATGACTTAATTAGTTAAATCTAACTATATTTAGAAGGGTTGATTAGAGTAATTATAAATATTGATGTCATAATTCTTTTATTAGTACTATGTATTAAGTGAGCCATTTTTTCTTCGCATGAAACCTGTGAATTAAGGGTTTCAAAGCTCAACATCAAATTCATATATATTTATTTTAAGTATAAAATTTTTTTTGTACTTTTGAGAGAAAGGAATTAATTGCATCATCAACCCTTAAAAGTGACCCATTTTACATTTCTCAAGCTTTTGTTATTTGAAATTTTTTATATGGTACTGCTAAAGAATATTATTTTTTATATTATAAATACTTATTATCACTTCAAAATAATATAATGATACCAAATAGTAGATTATAAATATTACTATATCCATAATAGAAGGATACTTTAAAATTTTTGAAAGAAGTGTTGCACGTACCCAATAGTGGTACGTCCACTATTTGGTGATCCAAAGTATCTTTATTGACTATTTCGGGGAGGAGACTCCCAAGATTATAATATATAGTTGAAATTGTAATATAAAATTATTTTTTACATGTATCGAAATCAAGTCCTTCACATGATAAACTATATGAGATATTTAAGTAAGAAAAGTCAAACCAACTAAACTAAATCACGTTTTCACCGGGTGATCCACTATTAAATGTGGAGTGTGGACACTTACAGCTAATTGGGTTGCATGGCTTCAGTCAGGCCAACATCATTTTAAATACGTGTTTTTTTTAACAACGTACTACTTACATTTATAGCTAACTAGTAGCACTATAATATTCTAATAATTGGTTAATTTAAGTGTAAAGAATTTAGAGAGTGTTAGGAAGAAATTTTTGGAAAAAAAAAATGATAAATAGTTAGAGATGAAGTAGCTTGTGGAGAATATATATATATATATATATATATATAGAGAGAGAGAGAGAGAGTTTGTGGTGGCCGAAAATAGGTCATGTCTAGAGAGAGTGAGACAGAAACATTATACATAATGTTGAAGCATATGTATGTGTCACATGAAATTATAGAAATGTGAGAAAGAGAATAGTAAGGTAAATGATACACATATATTCATGGGGATTTGTGTAATTAAGAGAGAGAGAAATCCATGTGAAGTCTGATTAATTGGAAAATATATATATATGTTGAAAAAATAGAATTGCCAGCTTGCTTTTCTTTCTTTTAATATATCATATATATATATATATTTAAATATGTTGCGTGAAGTTGTCGACATTTTGAGTTCTTTGAATTCAAGCCATAAAATTGATACAATAAGGTGTACTTAATCTGTCCGGCCCCATCTCCACCTTTGTCCCATACTATAATATATATATGCTTCTTAATTATTTGGATGCCCCTTATTAATTAATTAATTAATTAATTATATAGATTGTTCAAGCTTAGATTACAGATAAGAAAAACACCAAATCTATACTAAGATACCCTTCCTTCACCCTCCTTTGACGAAAATTAATTCGTGATGAACAATATATATATATATATATATATGAGTTTTTAGGGCTGGTGTTGTGCCATTAAATTTTTTGTTCAGTACACACAATACAAAAGTTTACTAAATGATAAAATTTAACTTTTCTTTATCAATTTAAAATTTTAAAATATATGTTTATTTAATATATAGAATTATAATTATATTATATATATTATTCTTGTGATACTCGTTCCACATAGATAAGTGAAGTGAATGTGTAATGATATATAATAAGAACGAGTTTAGGTACTTATAGTCAACTAGGGTATCTCTTTTGGTGCAGTGTGACAACACAAGTAGTTGACCGTAGGTATTGCCAGATTTATAGTCATGGCACGGACTTACAAGTCCAAGTCGTGACAATCCTCGTATATTAAACGAATAAATTCAAATAATATTTTTCTTTTAAAAAAAAAGGAAATAAAAAAGGAAGAAATGAAATTATATTAATGCTAGTAATTTTGACGTACCTATAAAGCAGCAACCCTTTGAAAGAGGTGGACTAATTATTCCCAAACCAACAACATTATATTCTTCACGTTAGATGACAACGTTGCTTCCATGATTGCCCTTTCATTTACTGAAAACTTTTTAAAAATAAAAAATGATGGTCAAAAACTAGAAATTAAATAAATACCTTAGACTAACTACAAAAATTATTTAATACTTAACAACTAGTCTAATATTATAGTTTGAACTAATTTAGAAACTAGCTAGGGTGGGTGGGTATAAAGCCAGCTTTTGATATATATATATTTCAATTTTGTTTTTGATTTATTGGAGTAACCTAAATTAAAGATTAATGCATATATTTTACTTAGATTCAGTTATATCTCGAATTTATAACTTTGAAAGTTTTATAAATTTACTTAATCCTTCACCAGAATTCAATTCAATTTTTTTGTCATCCCAATGAAGGAATTTAAAAGATGAAAAAAGAAAGATGATTAATCTCAACTCTTTTGAGATTTATTTTAATTTTACATTGATTTTTGTTTCGAGGTAAATATATATATGTATATATATATATATCAGATGTTGAAAAAGAAGCAGTAATTTATAATTATATCCCCAAAAAGTTTACAAGAAAGCAAAAAATAGGATGATTTGGTTCCTACTTACATAAGAGCAGCGCCAAACTATCTCATACCATTTTTGGGGGCCAAACAGATCAGTTTCTGATCATGAAAATTCCCGAACTGCTATATTACATGCAGATCGTGGAAATATATAAAAAAAGTGAAAAAAAAGGGCAAATTTATCCACAGTAAAAAATGGCTGAAGAACCGTGAAAAATATGTATATCGCTTTAATCAGCTAAAGAGAGAGAGAGAGAGGAGAAAAATGTGTGCTATTAATTATTAATCCTCGAAAATGCTCTCCAAATGAGGCTTCCATACTCCGCTGCTACTTCTCCGGCGTTCCCGGCGGTGGGATGATGATTTTTTCTCTGATGATGAAATAATAATTTCTTCTTTCAAGTGTTGATCATCTATATGACTGACGTCATGATGATCTGTACCAGTAGTAGTATTGGTGGTGCACTTTTTGGTTTTCTTGGTATGACTATGAGTGGGATTTTTCTTCTTCTTCTTCTCCGGCGGCAAGGAAGATGCCGGAATCAAGAAATATATGCTCCCCCTTTTGAGCTCCGATTCAGGTGAAAGGATTAGAATTTTCCTGACCATTCCCTGAGAACATGGTTTACTCAACACATGATTAGGATTTTCCTTTAAGACCTCTCCGGCTGTTATTGGACGTGTTATCTCTTCAACGTTGCCATTTAAGTGTACTATACGGATCAAATCTAGAGCTCCGCATGGCAGAATACAAGCCAAACAACACCTTAAACTGTTTCCCATCTCTCTTACTAGTAATAATGATAATAATCTTTCTCTCTCTATATGTATCTCTCTTTCTCTTTCTAAGGTTCTTGATCAATGAGATATGAATTGAGAGGAGAACGACTTGCTTATATATATATATATATATATATATATATCGAGAAAGGAACAACTCTAATTAATTAATTGACTCAATAATTAAAATAATACGCGTACTATAATATTGGTTTGAAAGTGAAATGACAAAAGTAACCCTAAAGCTAAGTTAGTTTTTTTCCCTTAGTAAATTAATTAATAATTAATCATGAGGGTTGCCTTGCCTGCATTTCTCTTAATCTTTTGACTTCAGCCGCCATATACGGTTAGCTTAATAACTGTCCATTTTAATTTTTAACACTTACGTTTAGCAGCGGAACTGCTTATCTCTAACATTAGAAAGTGACATTAATCTTATCATCAACATTTTTACAATCCAAATCCTTTTTCATGCATACATTATATATGATGAGTCATCATAATATATAAGTATCATTAGTTAATTTAATTAAAATAACATTTGAAGCAAATAATAAAAATATTTGTTCACCATTTTCTAAGCTTCTGAACTAAGGGTACCATTGGAAATGGAAATTTTGTACAGTTGTGGATTATTTTTATCTTGTAATTTGAAAGAAATAAATATAATATTTATTAATTAATTAATTAAAAAAAAAAAAAGAAGTAACTTTTATCTTGTGATTGGATTAGTTAATGGAGATTCAATTTTCGGATACCCGTATCGAGAGATTAGGTACGGAAACCGAACTCAGAGAAATTACTTGTACTTGTATTATTCAACTGGGGGGCTATGATTCGGTCACCATGTCATTCTTATTATTTTCATCACCTCCAATCATGTTGCCCTTTAGAGAGAGTATACAGCATATTGAATATAATATACTATTATATTACATACATTCTTACTTAGCAAAAAAAATATATATATTTACATACATTCTTTTTTCTCGCTGAAAATATATGAATATCAAAAGTCGGTGAGCTTTTGATTGGTCTGTTATTGAATCAAGAAGCTTTGTTGGTGAAATTAAGATTTGTAGATTTCTAAGCTGCAGTTCACTAACTTCCACCACAGATCCAGCTGTCTTTAGATTTTATTATTGGGAAACTTTGTTTTTGTTTTTCTGACCATCGCCACAAAAAAAAGAGGAAAAATGTTAATTGTTTAATTTTGTATATTAATAAGAAAAAAATTATTATTCAAACTTAAATATTTTGTAATTTATGAATTATTTATATTATATTTTAGATAATAATTTTTTTTTTTAAAATTAATTTGTCCGGTCTAAAATTAATAATTTCTTTTATTTTTTATTTGTTGCAGTCTTGCAGATAAAAACATACAAAAAATAACGTATCTTAAAAATTATTTTTTAAAGAATTTTAATTGAGAAGGAAAATCATTTGAAGTAGCAATAAAATAAATTAGTTACGTACATTCATCCCTGTTCCCCTACCCATAAAAAACGGGGAAAAAACTTATTAAATTTACCCGTACGGAACGTATTTTCTGTTTGGAGACGAGAATCTTGGGTCTTCTTTGCTACTTTTGAACTTCATTTGCTGATTACGTTCTGCCAATATATATATATATATTATATATATTTTGCTAAGTACCGGATATTCGGGTCGGGTTCAATTGAGAACACACATCGACTAATCCTGGGGTACACAGGCCCTCGGCAAGGAGTTTCCTACAAGTGTACCTCGGATATTTCAAGGGGTTAACCCCAAGTCCGATGACCCCGAAGAGGATTGGTGTCGGATTCGATCCCAAAATGTACGAATTTATGGCTCATCCTCAATTGAGGAAGACCTTTTTTTTCCTATTTTAGTAAACTCAAAATAAAAATTTATTAGATTTTATTTTTTATTTTTTTAAAAAAATCCGAATTAGTATATTTTTTTTTACTTATCTTAAAAAATACTTTACCTCCTTTTTTTAAAAAAATAAAAAATTTAATGTTTGTTTTTATTGAAAAAGTATATATATTTGATTTATTTTTTTTCCTTGAAATTCATCAAAGTTATGTAGGAAAAAAAAAAAGAATCTTACGTAACTTTTTTTTTTTATATAAGTAATACACATTAATAACTAGTAAAAGAAGAATATATATACAGAGTTTTCTAATAAGTACTGACAATGCATTATTAATATTATGTAGGTCCTTGGAATTAAAGAAAAAAAAAAAAAAAAAAAAAACTACTCAAAGAATATCTAGATAGATGAAGATGCATATATTTTAAACATTAAGGTAACTATTTTAATTATACTCAAAATTAATTACTTTGAAGCGGATTCCCAACCAGCCGGGAAGAATGAAAAGTTGATACACTGATACATATACATACATATATATATACATATATACATACATATATATATATATATATATATATATGTATGGAGTTCTTGTAGCGCTGAACAAGGACATAAGCTAGGC
Organism: Cynanchum wilfordii; assembly: GCA_025388415.1. Lineage (NCBI taxonomy): Eukaryota > Viridiplantae > Streptophyta > Magnoliopsida > Gentianales > Apocynaceae > Cynanchum > Cynanchum wilfordii. The sequence continues at coordinate 244,837 of JAHSUH010003887.1, forward strand.
TAGCCAGCCATTTATATATGTATATAAGCTATATATATTATGTATGGAGAATTAAGTTTCCTGCATACATGCGTGCAAAACAAACTAATTAAGAATCATGATTAGTTTCAATGAATGATTGATTAGCCAAAAGTAAAGAGATCTGAAGCTTCGTTGAACATAGGTTTTCGGCACCGACCATAAGAAGAATTAGCCAAATTTAGCACTCATTATTAATTTATTTATTTATTTATTTATTTTTTTTAAAAAAAAAAGCCCTAATAATGAACAATTATATAGTTGGTGTCTGCACGAGGTATGAGGTGTAAAAAAGATTCCTAAATAGCAAGCTAAGGTGAGATTGAATCTAAAACTAGATAGAAAAGCCGAGAGAGACCCACATTAATGCCGCTACCTATAACCCAACCCTACCATGCATGTTCTTCTCTCTGTCTTCTTCACCAACGCCAAGATAGAGAGGGAGAGAATACGTACTCAATGAATGACTCCATATATATATATATATATATATATATATATATATATACATATCATGTATATGTATGTATCTATATGTATATAATCATTTGGAATTATTAGTTTTCATTTTTCATTTTTTTTTTATTTAATAAAAAAATTTGATACATACATACATGATATATATGGATGATAATCTGGAGAGAAAGAGAGAGAGAGAGGAGTACCGTACTTTGAAAGCTCCCATATCCATTTGTACGTATGTATAGTTTTTGGAGTTCTCGTCGTGAATTTGTCTGTAGTGGCATTATTATGGGCACATGCTTTGTCGTTTTGTGATCTGCCCGCGTCTGTTTACGGGACCTGTTATTAAGTGAACATGCCAGACTCATTCATATATATATATATATATACATTCACCAAAAAAAATAAAATAAAATAAAAAAATATATATATATATATACACGGTTCTTTTTTTCTCTTTTTTTTTTAATTTTATTTTTCTAATGGATGTATGAGAAAAATGGGTTTAGATTCTTTCTTTGTTAGGTGCAAGAGGATTAACACATTTTTTATTCCTTGGAACTGGAACTGGAACTGTATTATAATTAGTTAAAGGATAAAAGTTACGAAATATATATATATATATATATATATTAAGTTTTATGAATTTGTACTTCCAATATATTTTGCATGGCAAGAATGGAGATAGAGTGATATAAAATATAATTCAGTTTCACTGCCAAAACAAACATCTATATTTGGGAGAAAAAAAAAAAAAAATAGACTCACTATTATTAGAAAGAAGAATATAACAATATCGTATATATTATATATACAATGGTTAAACAAGATTTTTTAATCTTCATGACAAAAAGTCTCCTTAAATATATATATATATATTGGACTAAAAATTATTGTATTTTTTTTAAACAATTAACAATTTACAATGATTACATTTAAAGAGTAGAATTTTTTAAACATATATATATATTTTGGACTATATACAAAGATTGGAGACTCTCATACATAGTTCTATTATATATATCAGTTGTAAATTGTTGTACATAGTTAACTATACATAGATTTACAACAATTGTATATATTTTTTATTTTGTATGAGGGTCTTCAACCTTGTATATTGTCCCAATTTTTAATAATACTAATAATAATAATAATAATAATTTAGAATAAACAATCATATATACTCATCAAGGTCGTGATTTTAAAAAATTATACTGTAAAAACATAAATAAACAATAAAAAATAGAAATAAAATAAATGAAAATAATTAACAATTTTTTTTAAAAAAAATATTTGTTATAATTTTATATTTTGACCGTACATAAGAATATATAGTTTATAAATAAGTATTTTATTAATGATTAATTTAGTTAAGTTTTTTTAACATGAATATTTTTTTTTAGTTATACATTTTCAAAATATTAAAAAAGTTATTATATTTTCATATATTATATTATATATTTTTTTAATAACATACTAATATGTTAAGAAATTCAAAAAAAAAAATGTAATTAATGGAAATAAATATTTGTAATCTATGTAAATTAAATTATATATGCATAATTTTCTTTTAGATTTAAACTATCAAAAATAAAATAAAATAGCACTATATAGAGTCATATTTCACATAAAGGTTCAACGAGTCTGTCGTATGTAGTCAAACTTTATACAGTGACTCGTTATCTTCATCGACTAATTCAATAGAAAGTCGTAAAAAAAGACTCTTAAGACTACAACATATAACTAAAATTGCAGTATAACATTGTACCCTCACTTTACCTAAGCGAAGGTATATATTTATAAAATGGTTCATAAGGGCCGATGTGTATAGGCCAACGTATTTACTTTCATGAAAAAATCCTTTTTTAGTAATTAAACTAGTTAAATATATAGGGCTCACATTAACTCAAATTATCTATCTCCATATATACAACCTAGGATTTAATTTGTTTTAGTCTGTTATATATATTTACACATAATAAAACTCTTAATATTCACAAATTCACTATAATCTTGTCTTAATCTCAAATGGAGTTTGGTAAATTCAATTTTCAAAAATTTAAAATCCTACCTTTGAGAATTATGAACAACAATTTTCAATTTCATTAATTAATTACCCGCATGAATTTTTGCGCTCTCTCTCTCTCTCTCACACACACACATTTTTCAAATGAATTGTTGTTGTCTAGAGATAAACACTCATTTGAAGTTGATCTCCAACATCTTTTCTTCCTTTCCAGCTCGTCAATCAATTTCCTTTTTTCATTCACCAATCTCTTCATTCTTATCATGTTTTTTTCCTCTTTCTTTTTTTTCTTCTTTTTTTCATGTATATATATATATATATATATATATATATATATATATATATATATATATATATATATATATATATGTATGTATGTATCCGATAATTAATTATAAGAGTAGTGATGCATGGTTGTGCTGTTACATCAAATCATGCATAAGATCAAACTTCTCCACTGAAAGAATCAAACTCAAGAATATTGAAGATCTCGATGATTAACTTTCATGAACACGACATTTCACCCAATATTTTGGTTCTTAATAAGGTCCTATATATACATATATATATATAGTACTAAATGGGAGCGATCTAACCCTAATGTTTGGAGCCCAGTTACACCTATAATTATTTCATGGGGCACAAAAAAAAAATCTAAAACCTAGCTAAGACCATGTTCTTGAAAACTGGATATAGAACCAATTAATTAAGAATAAGAGACATATATTGAACACCCAAAAAAAAGGGAAAAAATCATAATTACATCCAAAAAATCTTTCCCAAAGTGTTCATATTGGTGGGAAAAATCTGGAGTTGGTAAGATTACAAGATTTCTCTGCAATATATATATATATATGTACGTGAACAAGATCTTGAGTTATACGAACGTGCATGTTGTTATTGTAACAACCTTGCTAGCTAATTTTATCAGAAAGTTCTGTAATAATTTAATATAGTTTTGCTTCATGTTTCTGGACATCAAGCAAATCAAGGAGAAAATAAAGAAAAAAAAAAGAAAGAGACTGAATTTAAGTAATTTTCTATCTTTGTACAAACAGATTGATCAAGGATTACATTCTTGGTTTCATCAATTATAAAACGATATATATATATATGTGTGTGTGTGTGTGGTGCCTGTGACTAATCCATAGAATATTTTGTGGGCAGGAAAGGAATCAAATCTCTGAGGACCATTGTTCAATGCTTCTGCATGATCTACACTCTGTGTTCTTTCCCCCAATACGGAACTCTTTATTCTTAAAATTTCACTTCATGTCAGATAAAACAACGGAAACCGAGAAAAGGTCGCCCATTTTGTTTAAATCTTCTTCTCCTTTTTTTTTCTTTTCGCTTACCATATTTTTGGAATCTTTTCTCCGAATGAACAAAATTGGCAACCTTTATACATATTAATTTTTTTAAAAAGAAATTTACACTTGTAATTTTTTAAGAAGTTTTACACAAAATATTTTGGAATCCTTTTTTTTTTTTTTTTTTTGGGGTGGATTATATCTTGTATGAAAATTAAAAATTTATTCAAAATTAGTGAGATTTATTTATTTTATTTTTTAAAATTAAGTTAATTGTATTTTTAAGGTTTAAACACATGTATATAGAAATTTAAAATTAGAAAGTTTTAAATATTCGTTAAAAACTGAATCATTGTCCAAGTACTTGAAATCAATTTATGAAAAATTACGGTTTTAGTCCTCAATTTTATTTTTGTTTGAAAAAAATGATTTTCTATTTTTTTTTTTAGTTAATTGGATCTCATTTTATTTTTTAATTAGACAAAGGTCCTTCTGTTATTTTTTTTTTTTATTTATTTTCAGCCACATTCTAAGCACATGTCCGTAGAGGGGCATTTTTATCATCTAGTATATCATTAACTAACATATATATATATATATATATATATATTAATAAAACTCTCATTTCTTTCAATTTCATTCAATTTTTAAAATTTTTTTTTTTTTCATTCATTGTTATTTCTCTCCCGAGTTATTTTTATTAATAGTTTCATTAAGTTATGGTTTAGTTAATGAACTTCCAAAATAACAAAATACTCATACTGGATTTATATTTTTTTGAAACTTGAATTTCGCTATCTGAAAATTAAAAAAATATATATATTAATGATAAGAACCTTTTTGTCCAATTAAAAATATAATAGAGATTCAATTGTTCAAAAAAGAGGGAAAAAAAATAAAATAAAACATAGAAATTTTTTAAAGGAAAATAATGGCCAATGTACTTGTCCACTCAAGAAAGTATGCACAATTGCTTCCCTCACCAAAAAAATAAAAGGAAAGGCTACGGGCTCAAAATACAATATTAGAAATATTCTATAAGGCCCGTTTCTAAAGAGTTATGGTCTTCCAATAAATTTAGGTTGTCCAAGTACAATAAATATTGGGCTTAAAAATATTTTGAGTACAAAGCAATATATATATTTTAAAATAATATAATTTTATGTGGGGATGTAGCTCAGATGGTAGAGCGCTCGCTTAGCATGCGAGAGGTACGGGGATCGATACCCCGCATCTCCATTTTTTATTTTCCAAGCTTTTATAAATAAAAAACTCCATGGATTATTATTTATTTCGGTTTCTGTATTCTCATTAATTAAACCAGCCATTAATCCCCATATTCAAGCTCATTTAATCTTTTTCTCTGCAAGTTACTGCAGAGAGATAGAATTTATCAATCAATTTTTCCATATATATATATATAACCAAGAAAAATTGAGAAGAACAAACAGACTGACTGACTGCTCTCGAACAGCTATGGCACCAATATTCCGCTACATTTTCTTCTTTATTTTCTTAGTATTGGTATTCTGCACCATTAGCAGTTCAACCTGCCATGATCAAAGACTAAACCCAAGCCCAAATCCAATCCCAAACCCGAAAAACCAATGTAAAGCCATATTCACCTTTGGAGATTCATTACTCGATTCCGGGAACAACAATTTCATCCTCACATTAATCAAAGCCGACCATCCACCGTACGGACAATCTTTTCCAGGAAGGATAGCCACCGGGAGATTTTCCGACGGAAAGCTGATTTCCGACTTCATAGCATCAGGGCTTGGGATCAAAGACACCATTCCACCTTTCTTGGAACCTAATTTATTATTATCAAAGCAAGAATTCGGCAGTGGGGTGTCGTTCGCGTCAGCAGGATCTGGATTCGATGAGCTGACAACTGCTATTACTAAGACAATCCCAGTTGCAAAGCAGACTGAGCATTTCAAGACGTACGTGGATAAGCTTAGGGCAGCTTTCGGGGACGCTGAGGCTACAAATATAGTAAGTCAGTCGCTGGTGTTTATCGCAGCTGGAAGTGAAGATTTCTACGTAAATTACAACGGTGCACCAACTAGACAGTTCCATCTTGGACTTAATGGCTACCAAGATTTTCTGCACCGCAAGATTCAGGAAGTCATCAAGGTTAGTCCATCCTAGATTTTGTAACGTAAATGGTAAGAAAAATGTTCCGAAAATATGCAAGAATATTACAAAATTAAAAGAAACAAACAACGTAAAAACACATATCATTATGGTCAGAATTTATTATTCATTAAGACAAAAATATAAACCTTAAAAATATATTTATTTATTTATTATGCATGGATGCAGACATTGTACGATATGGGATGTCGGAATTTTTTGATAGCTGGACTTCCTCCTCTGGGGTGTAAGCCATTGCAAATAACTGAAAAACTGAGGTTGGATGGGAAATGTGTGGAGGATGAGAACAGAGATGCAGAGTCTTACAATAGAAAGCTCATGTGGTTTCTACCACGAGTTCAGGCAATTCTTCCGGGGAGTAAAATTGTTTATGCCGACATCTATACTCCCATCATTGACATGGTTAATAATCCACAAAAATATGGTACGTGCTAATATTTTTGAAAAAATTTTCAAGTGAATCCCTTAATTATTTTACGTTTTTTTTTTTTTTTTAATTAACGAAGAAGAATATGGAGTATTTTGGGGCAACAGGTTTTGTGGTAACAAACAGTGGATGCTGTGGAACCGGGCTAGTGGAAGCTGGAGTCTTTTGTAAGGCCTTTTCTCCGGTATGTCCAAACCCATCGCAGTTCTTATTTTGGGACTCCTTCAATCCTACTGAATCAGCCAACCGTCACATTGCCGTGTTTTTGAAAAACTCCGCCATTTCTCGGTTTCTATATTGATCATCGATCATCGATCATCGATCATCGATCATGCATGCTTCAACAAAGCTTTCGCAGCACTCGTGTCATCTCGTGAATCGCCATAATTAAGTTTTAGCACTACTGCTTAATTAATTTGCTCATTTTTCTTAATTTTGGTTTAATATATAATTAATGGAACAGCACTCCAAACTCAGTCAATTAAATTCCTTTTAACAACAATATTGTTGGAGTCACAGCTCAAGCTTTACTTAACGTTAAAGTGAACAATCTATCTACGTGGCATCTTAACATGGTTGACATGATGGAATTGAAGTCCCAACAAAGAAACAAATAAACAAAATTATGACCTCGAAAAAGCACAAATTGTCGGATCAGTCAAAATAAAAATCACTAAAAAAATAAAAAACTACAATTTATTACCACTTTTTTATGGGGAAAAAACTCCAACAACGCCTTGTAAATTAACTTAAGGGCTGAGCACCTTACAAAACAATGGAAGGATATAAAATGTCCCTTTCCAAGTTGGGTGTGGATGCCTAGCTGGCTTGCCTTATTTCTATTTATTTATTTTCCCTCTAATTATCAGCACTATAATTTAAGTAACACCGCCACATATACATACATACATACATACATATATATATATATATATATATATATATATATATATATATATATATATATATAAATATATAGTTTTCCAAATTCCCAAGACTCGTCTGAACCAAACCTCTGAGCTCTGAAGCATAACACCACAATAAGACAATGGAGAAAAGTGATTTAAGGCCAAAGAAGCATTCAAATATTGAAGCTTTCACTTTCGCTTAAAATTTTCCTCATCCACACTTGATATTCAAGGTTACTTCATTATATATATATATATATATATATAGTTTTCCATTTCAAGAAACTTATATATCATATACATCTGTCACTATATCTAAATACTCCCTCCGCTTTTTTTATTATAATTTTTTAACATGTCAAAATAATAAAAGATACAAAAAAAAATGAAAAAATATTATATTTTGAGATAGAAAATACTAAAATATAACTTTGATTTCTTCAATAAAGTACTATCGATCTAAAAATATAACAAGATATACATGTAAGAAAACGAGATATACACACAAAACAAAAATATCTAATTAAAATTAATTAGATATTAATTAACTCAAGAGGCTTCTATTTATAAGTTATTAGATAACAATGACTCATATTTTGCAAATTTCTAAGAAATGGATACTTACAATTCATCTGAGGAGCATACATTCACTTATCCAAATAATTACATTAATTTAACCATCCAAGATTCACTTAATCAAAAATTGTTACTTATCCATTAATTAATAGATTGATTCTCAATTATATTTATGCATTAATTAATTCTTCCAGTACTATAGTATATATATATATATAAGACAGGGTTTTGATTTCAAACACACTGAAGAATTGGCAAATGGCATTCCCAGGCACCCTTTTCCTACTATTCCTAATCCAATTCCACAGCACCACAACATGCCATGGCAAAACATCATTATTAGCACCCAAGAAATTTCCAGCCATTCTCATCTTTGGTGACTCAACAGTCGACACAGGAAATAACAACTACATTAAAACTGCATTTAAAGGAAACCATCGTCCCTACGGGCTTGATTTCCCCGGACACGTTCCCAACGGGAGGTTTTCCAACGGAAAACTAGTCCCGGATATGGTGGCTTCCATGATAGGTTTGAAGGAAACCGTGCCTCCATTTCTGCAACCCGGTTTAACAGACCAGGAGTTAGTAACCGGGGTTAGCTTTGCATCGGCAGGTTCAGGGTACGATGAGCTGACGACGGCTGCTACTGGCGTGATTCCAATGTCTAAGCAACCGGGACTACTGAAAGAGTATATAGAAAGGATTGTACAGATCGTTGGGGAGAAGAAAGCTCAGAAAATAATTGAAGGGGCTTTGGTTATTATTAGTGCTGGAACTAATGATTTCATTTTCAATTACTACGATATTCCCACTAGAAAGCTTCAATTCACCATCGGTGAATATCAAGATTTCTTGCAAAGTAAAATGCGAAACTTCATCAAGGTTAGCATTATATACCCTATTAATTAATACATATATATTTCGGATATATTGAATTTAAAATTCAATAAAATAAATATATTTAATTAATAATTATGCTAAAAAATATGAAAGGATAAAAGGCCTTTTTAAGTTTAATAAATGAATTAGTCATATGTAAAAAAGTCAGTCTAATATTAGCTTCAGAGGATTCTCATTGGAGAATTTTTCTTTAAAAAAAAAAATTAAATTAAAAGATATTTTAAGTTTTTGAACACAAAATACATCAATTCTTGTAATTTTATTAAAAATTATGGTTTTTCTTTTTTTTCTGTATGTAATAAGTATAAAAAACAGTGGGGGTATATTTTGCTTGATTAATGATTAATAGTGAAATGCCTTAACAGGAATTATACGAACTGGGATGCCGGAAATTTGTTGTTTCAGGGCTACCGCCGATAGGATGTCTCCCAATCCAGTTGAGCGTGAAAGCATCCCTTTTGAGAAGATGCATAGAAAAAGAGAATTCAGATGCAGAATCCTACAATAACAAGTTAATAGATTTGCTCGAAGAAATGTCCGATAAACTTCCCGGTAGCAAAATTGTTTACGCAGACACTTACACTTATTTCCTTGACATGATCAACAACCCATCTAAATATGGTAAATTAACTAATTAACTACCTTCTTCTCTTCTCTGTATATATATATATTTCAATATGAAAATATTCAAGAATTCCCTAATTAATTGCAGGATTTGTGGAAGCAAGAAAAGGATGCTGCGGAACAGGGTTACTGGAAGCAGGACCTCTATGCAATGAACTCACCCCAGTCTGCACAAACCCTTCACAGTACTTATTCTTTGATAGTATTCATCCAAGTGAAGCAACTTACCACTTCTTTTCTGAGCAATTTGTGAAAATACTGCTCCCCATTTTATCACAGGAAGAGAGCTGCACATCTCCCTGCACCCCATCTTAAAATTATTTCTGTCCCGCCAAATATAAAATACATTTCCAATACTAAATATATATATATACATGTATTTATGTATACCTTGTAAAATCTGTGGTTTTCTTTCTTTTTTTCTTCAAGTGTTCCCATATATATATTCTTGAAGAATGAAAATAAAGCAGTTCATAACATAAGTGCTAAGGTTTACGAGAAATTTATTTACAATTATTTACAGATATATTTACAATCATATGTACAAGATTCAATGCTATAAAACCACAAACAAATTAACTTTCAATCCTGACCATTATCTCGATGTTTTGAGCAGCTCCTAATCCTATGGACCGTCATCTTCTTAATTATATCTTCCAACCCAATTGCTTTCCCATTGTCTCCATGATGTATCTATAAGCTCCTTCACTGGGATGAACAGCATCCCAAAACACGTAACTTTGAGGATTGTAACACACAGGAGAAAACGCATTGCATAATTAACCGTATTCAACCAACCCTGTGCCGCAACATCCTCTTGAAGTCTCTACAAATCCTGTCATTTATATACATATATATATATTATACACAGGTTACAGGATCAGGAACAGAACAATTTTGGGTCTTAGAGAGAAATTTTAATAATTAAATTAGTTATAAAATTATACCATGTTTTTGTGGATTCATGATAAGCTTCATCAAAGGAGTGTAAAAATCTGCATAAACAATTTGAGTCCCGGCAAGATTTGCCTCAACCTGCCTTAGCAACTTGACTAGCATAGCATTGTAATTCTGAACGTCAGAATTCACATTCTCCAGGCAAGTAATTCTTTGCAGGGGAGGAGACATTACTGATTTGGTCAATGGCATACAACCCAGTGGAAGAAGTCCTCCAATCATCATTTTCCGACAACCCATAATGTACAACTTCTGTGAAATTTATAAATAAGTGTAAACTATTGTAATTGTAATAACGATTGATGAATGACTGAATCTATAGAACTTCTTACCTCGATTAAAGTTTTCAGATTGTTCAACAACAAGTTTTGGTATATGGCTTCAACAGATGTGCTATCTTTGGTTGGATAATAATAATAATAATTAGACAAGAAATCAACATTTCCAGCACTTATAATCACCAAACCATCACTAACTATTCTTCCAGCTTCACCATCGCCGACAATTGTCTTAAGCCTCTGAACATAAGCTTCGAAATAATCCGGTTGCCTGGACATTGGAATTTGACCCAAGAAAGGAAAAGTTTGATCATCCAAACCCGAACCAGCCGATGCAAAGCAAGCGCCCTTCTTCAGCTCATCGTCTGACAAATACGGTTGCAAGAAAGGGGGAACAGTTTCCCCGAGGCCTAATTTGGATGCAATCATGTCGGGAACCAACTTTCCGTTGGAAAATCTTCCCGTCAGCACTTTGCCGGGGAAGTCAATCCCATACGGTTTGTAGTTAGCTTTGATGATTGTAGGAAGGTAATTGTTGTTACCGGTGTCCACAGTTGAATCACCAAACACAAAAATGGCTGAAATATTATTTGACAAATTTTGAGCATTCCATTTGTAAGTATTGTACGTGAATATGATGCTGCATTGCCATAGAATGAGGGAAAATATGCTCAAGATTGCAATTGCATATCCGAGACGCATAAATTTTGTTTGTGATTTCATTTTGTTTTTCCTTTTTTATGGTTCAAAACGTGCAATCCTCAGTTTATATATATATATATATCTGTGTGCGTGCTGTAAAGATGATGAAATTAGATAACACGCTCCAACTTTTGAATGATATTCTTTTTGTTTGAATTCTGTTAATATTTTTCAAAAGATTTTATTGGTTTCTTTGACCAAGTTTTTGCCCTAAACTGATTCTTTCCCAACAGATTCTTGGTATTCCAATGTACAATCATTGTCCTCCACAAATTTGTTTTGACATATTCCTAGATTTTCTATCAACTCTTATCATATTTTGCCTTAGATGTCATTCTAATGTTTCGATATGTTTTGGTTCTACTTATCTTTCCCTTCAACTGGAAGTATAATTAATTTACATTAAATTTTCCTGGATATGTTAAAGAAAATAGATTTAGACTTCTCTTTCAACTTAAACTTTTATACTAAGTGACAATTCTTTACTTTTTAATTTTATACTAAGTGACAATTCTTTACTTTTTAACAAAGCTTTTAGATTATTTGATAATTTATTACTATTTAATATGGTATCGAATTCGGGTTGAAAGTTTGAATCTTAATTATTGCTCATGTTGGGCTTTAATCTTTTTGAATGAAATGAGAAATAAACAATAATTGATCACCAATATATTACTTTATAAAACGAAATTCGAACTCTCAATCTCATAATTCACAAACTGATAATCTCCGCAAGGTAATTATTGTTCATGTTGTGCTTTAATCTTTTCGAATGAAATGAGAAATAAACAATAATTAATTACCAATATATTACTTTATAAAACGAAATTCGAACTCTCAATCTCATAATTCATAAACTGATAATCTCTACAAGGTAGTAAATGTCTTCGAACATTATTACTAAAAATAAACATTAACAGCCTTAGAGAGAATATATATGGATTAGAATTTAATGCCTCAAATTGATCACAAAGTAGAGATACCATTACAAGTAGGAAAAAAGTACAACTATGTTTCTTTTGGAAAGCAGAATCGTTACTGCTGAAGGGAATAAAAAAATATGTCTTTTCAAAAAAAATATATATATATATATATATATATATATTTTGCACTTAAAAATGTTCAAATTAATGGAATTAAAAATATATATTGTTAGAAAATAATTTGTTTGGATCCATAACTATGTTCCTTTCTCAAAAAAATAAAAATAAAATAAAATAAAATTTAAAGTAAATTATCCCCAATCGTATTGAACTTTTGAAAATAATGTGTTTATCTCTGACTTTTTTTTTATTTTTTTTGCCCTCAAATTTTAAAAAGTCACTTAACGATATCTTTTAGAACAACATGCGACATAGTGGAGATTAAGAATTATTTAATTAAATATTTGTGTAATGAGCTGTGTTCTTAATGATATAAATTGAGGGCGGGGTTTCAATTACTTTACAGACAACAATTTTCTTGAATGGCAATGGTGAACCTATTTTCCACCACCATTTTATTCCAATTGGTTATCACGTTGATAACATACAAATATTTCTGCAATGCCGAAAACTTGTCAAACACTCCAGCCATTTTTGTCTTCGGGGATTCAACAGTGGATACAGGTAACAACAACTACATGCCTACATTAGCCAAATGTAACTACAAACCTTACGGAATTAACTTCCCCGGAGGAATTCCCACCGGAAGGTTTTCAGACGGAAAGTTGATCCCTGACATGATTGCTTCCGCTTTAGGTATAGAGGAAACAGTTCCTCCTTTTCTAAACCCGAATCTGTCCGACGACGAGCTGCGGAAGGGTGCTTGCTTTGCAACTGCTGCTGCAGGTTTAGATAATCAGACTAATTCCGTCGTTGGTGTAATAAACTTGTTGAAACAGACGGAATTTTTTCAGGATTATATCGAGAAGCTGACGAAAATTGTAGGTCAAAATGATGCTCGAAGAATTGTTGGGGAAGGCTTGGTGATTATCAGTGCAGGAAGTGTTGATTTTACGGCTAATTATTACACTCGTGCTCCCACTGGAACGTTGGAGAACTACCAGAATTTTTTGTTGAAGAATCTGCAAATCCTAATAAAGGTTAGCTATCTGCACTCCGTAGCTTAGATATAATGGTGGCAATATTAGACCTAACACAAAAATATAGATAGTTAGAGTTAAGGATAAACGAGTTCTTATCAAAGCAAATCAACCTTGATAGTTGATATTCGTGTTCTGAGTTATCAACGATTTTAATAAGACTTAGACTTTTAAATTATTATTATTAATTAGTGGTCGCCTAACCTGTTTGTTATCGGACAAAATATAAGGGCAACAGTAGCTGAGGAATCAACCTTCATGGGTGTACACAAATTCAACACTTACGACAACTAGATAGATATTTAGCAATAGTATTAGTATAACAATAATACTGAATTTTGGTCATTTTTATTACAGAGATTGTATGATCTAGGTTGCCGGAAAATGATCATTGGCGGACTTCTTCCATTAGGGTGTTTCCCAGAGATGATTACGTTAAGTGTTTCAGTGCAGAGGACATGTGTAGAACAGATGAACTCTTATGCACAGGTTTACAATGACAAGCTACACAAATTGATACCTACAGTACAACAAAAACTTCCCGGGAGTATACTTCTGTATGCAGATTTATACACTCCTTTAATGGAGCTTATTAACAACCCACAAAGACATGGTTAGAACTATATATATATATATATATAACTCTAAGTTAAAATTAAACGAGTAAGTTTTTAACATCATTTTAATGAATTTCTTCTTGATAAATGACAGGATTTGTGGAGACTACAAGAGGTTGTTGTGGGACTGGGTTAATGGAACTATGGATACTGTGTAATCCATTGAGTCCAGTGTGTGAAAGCCCAGAAAAGTACGTGTTTTGGGATAGTGTTCATCCTTCCCAAAGTGCTTATCGATACCTTACACAATACATACTAAAACAAACTGGTTTACAAATATAATATCCTAAAAGAAACTTCTAATTATCAGATGATCAATCTGTGCACAAGAATCTTGTCAATGTTCTACAAGTCTTTATTATTATTTTCTCCCCAAGTTTACTGTAATGGGTAGTATTTAGCAGTCTGTTTGATTTTACAAACAGAATATGTTATATGTCAGCAACTAATAATAACTGAAAATAAAACATTCTCTCGTTCAAACTCTATGCAAAGATTCAAGGTGATATATTTATTTTAAATATTTAGATATATTATCCAGATGATGTAATATATATTTGATGAATACAAATATTTCTAACATGGTATCAAAGCCTTCTTCACAGCCTTGAGCCTCTTTCCTTTACGTAGCAGATAAGTGGCAGCCGCTGCGGCAATGCCCGACGGTGGCAGGGGCAGTAACGCCCCAATTTTTTCTTTAATATTAGCCCTTGTAGTGACCAGTAGCTAGCTAACAACCTCAAGAAAACTTACGAGGTCATCAACTTGTTAATTTGAATTTTAACAAGCCTCCAGCAGGCAGATAGGTGGTAGCCGCCGCCGCCGCGGCAGTGGTAGTGCCAGCCCCCCCTATAGTAGCTCCATTCAATGAACGGTGGTCACAAGCAGCCCAGACCCTCCTTTTTTCTTCTTTTTTTTTTTTATACCGTGGGGATGCGGTTCAAAGCGCCTCCCTTCAAGACATGAATCCGCTTATTTTCAAGGGTTTCCGCTATGACTTTCGACATAGCCTCAACGTCTGCAATCCTTCCGGGGTATATTAGATATTGGATATTAAAGAATCCTACTATATATATATATATATATATATATATATATTTCCTTATTATTAGATAATCTGATATTATCATTATCTTTAGATTTCATATATTTATTTTTAATATTTAGATATATTATCGTTATCAAATTATGTAATATATATATATATATATATTTGATGAATAAAAGGAAGACAAACAAGGTAAATATTTCTATCAGTGAACAGCATTTCTCAACGGGAATTAAATTGATTAAATCAAATTTAATCAGTTTGTTTGATTAAATATTTGAACACTAATATTTAATATTTTTTAAAAATTATAAAAATATGTTTTTCAAATATTAATATTAATTTACAACACTTGAATAATAATTAATTTTTTTAAAAAAAAAATTGAATTTTGCTTTTTTTTTTTTAAATAAACACTAATAAGAGAAACTTTGTTTACAAAGATTAACGCTAAGAAGGATTTGTGTATATACAGTAATCACAGTAATTGGATTAGCAAAGAATCTAAAGGTTAAACAGCAAGGCGTAGTCGAGTAGGTGAGCTGGTAAAGAGCGTGATGTTGTGATTCAAACCTCTACTTATGTATGCAGTTGTTTAAAATTTAGGGTCAGAATTTTCTTCCGCAAAAGACCAATCGGGGTTGAACAAGATTAGTCTAGATATAAATTTGACTTAAAAGTTCGCGTAGAAGTCTAAAGGCTATGGGCTAATGGGTTCATAGAAGTATGGGCAATGAATGTATGGGCTTATAGAATTGTGGCTTTATAGATTAATGAAATTATTGGATTTATCATGTTATGAGTTCGCCTTCTTGACTTCATGATAAAGTTAACAAATAAAATTAAAAAGAAAAAATCAACATATTTTCTCGAAAAAGTTTAAAAAATAAAATAAAAAATGGAACAATGAAAACCTTTTTCAATTTTCATATCTTAGTCCAATCAAGTTTTTCTTTTCATAACAACTATATTATTGTACAGAAATATCATATCAAATCAAATCAAATTATTAATAAGTCGATTCTTTAAAAATAAAAGAAATTGTTTTAAATATAACAAACAAAAAAAAAAAATCATTTGACAAACAATTTGGAAAAGTACTGACCAAAATTCAACCAAATCAAAATATCTAAAGAAATTCCTTCTGTAACAATTGTATAAAATATTAATCCATGCAATTGACCTTCCTAACCAGTTCGTATTTATAATTCAAACATTTTGTGGAAAGAGAAAAACAAGAACTTTAAATTCAACTTCTCCACGCATAATTACTTCAAGAATTATCTGTCGGATATATATTTTATTCTATTCGCCAGCATCTAAAATGTTTTATATAAGATTCAGACATCAACACAGGATCTTCAATAACAACGTGCAACATAGTGGCGTTGAATGTGGTAAGAGGCCGGGCCGGGCCGGACCTGGTGGTTGGGACTGGGATGAGTGACTATATAAGTTGGAAGATTTTCTGAGTTAATTTGGAATAGTCAGAAAGAAACGAAATTTTTTCTGGTAATTAAAATACTAATCCAATGTCATTTGTGAAGTACCAATTCTTGATATTTTCACTGCTATGCTTTTTCAACACAATATTGATGATAAGTAGCAGATGCAAATGCAACGCTGAAACTTTGTCAAACGTTTCAGCAATTTTTGCATTCGGGGATTCAGGAGTGGATACTGGTAACAACAATTATTTACCTACACTCTTCAGAGCTGACTACAGACCGTACGGTATGAATTTCCCCGGCGGAATCCCCACGGGAAGGTTTTCCGATGGAAAGCTGATCACGGACATGATAGCGTCCAGGTTAGGCATCGGGGACACCTTGCCGCCTTTCCTACAGCCTAATCTGTCGGAGGATCAGCTGCGGAAGGGCGTTTGCTTTGCATCTGCAGCAGCAGGGTTGGATGATCAAACTAATGCGTTTTCTGGTCAGATTAACATGTCGAAGCAACCTGATTATTTGGCTGCTTACATTGAGAAGCTTAAGAAAATTGTGGGTGAGGATGAAGCAAGAAGAATAGTTCGTGAAGCCTTGGTGATTATTAATGCCGGAACTGTTGATTTTATGTATAATTACTATATCCTCCCTACCCCTAGAGTTCTTCAGTACAGCGTAACCCAATACCAAGACTTGTTGCTCAAAAATCTCCAAATTCTAATCAAGGTAATTATATACTTTAAATTTTACTAGTAACATTTGACTTGGTTAAATTAAAAAGTTTTTGAGTATTTCAATATTGTATACATAAATAACTGATGATGATATATATGTATTACACTTGTTTGGAAAAATGCAGAAATTGTATGATCTGGGTTGCAGAAGAATCACAGTGAGTGGATTGCTTCCCTTAGGTTGCATGCCAGTGGTAATGACCATAAACTCTCCACTGAGGAGAACATGTCTAGAGAAGGTGAACTCCGATGCACAAATTTATAATGCGAAGCTGGTGAAGTTGCTACCTGAGTTGCAGAAAAAACTTCCAGGGAGTATTCTAGCCTATGGAGATTCTTACACTCCCTTAATGGAGCTTATTACGAACCCTGAAAATCATGGTATGTAATAACTTAATTAAACATCTACTATTTTTTTTTTTTTTTTTTTGTACTACTAATTATTATTATAAAATCATGAATTTAAAAAATGTGTGTGTCTACGTACTAATGAACAGGATTCGAGGAGACTGCAAGAGGTTGCTGTGGCACTGGGTTGATCGAATACGGGCAACTCTGCAATCCCGTGACGGCAGTGTGTGAGAGCCCTGACAAGTATGTGTTTTGGGACGTGATTCATCCCACCGAAAGAGCATACCGCTACGTCAATGACTACATGATCAAGCAAACTGCTTCAAAATTAAATATCAAACTTTAATTTTATATATATATATATGGGTTCTTTTTTCTTTTATCTTGATTCAGTAATATTATTTATTTCTGATTCACGCAGTTTGAAAATTCTTTATAAATTCTTGTTCAAATGTCTGTTTTTTTTTTTTTTTTTTTTTTTGGAAAGAAATGTTATATATTATACAGCTTTTTCCACATTTTCAGATTATCATCCTCGACATAAATACAAACATTAAAAGAAAGAGTTTAAACTTTAAATGGAAGTACTTTAATGTCATTTGACCGTCTCTGTAACTCTTGCAATTCACAGTAGTAATTTCTTAACTTAAAAAAATTAAGAGTTTCATAAACTCAGATACGGGACTTAAATTCCTAAGGAAATGCATCGAATGAGCACTTTTTAATTATAAAAGGGAAAGTCGCCCTCTCATTGCCACGTTCTTGTTCTGATGTTCAAGAATTGGTAAACATCTTGAGTTTTCCAAATTAATTGGTAAAAATCCAAAAGAGTAATGGCGTGTGTGAGCTTCTTCTTGATTCTTGTGTTGCAACTCTGCACCACGATGACTTTCTTGTGTAGATGCAATGCCCAGAACAGGTCCAAAGTTTCAGCCATTCTTGTCTTTGGCGATTCTGCTGTCGATTCAGGCAACAATAATTTTTTAAGTACGGCGGTTTTCAAAGCTAACTACCCTCCCTATGGCATAAACTTCCCTGGCAGATTAGCCACTGGACGGTTTTCCGATGGAAAGCTTGTCCCTGACATGGTGGCGTCTGCACTAGGGCTGAAAGAAGTTGTTCCTCCTTTTCTGCAGCCAAATCTATCTGATGAAGAACTGAGTACAGGTGTTTGCTTTGCATCAGCTGGATCAGGACTAGATGATCAGACGACTGCTTTTTCTAATTCGATTCCAATGTCAAAGCAACCTCGATATCTTGCAGATTACATCAGTAGGCTCACAAGGATCAAAGGTGAAGCAGAAGCCCTAAGAATAGTTCGTGAAGCTTTGGTGATGGTTAATGCAGGCACCGTTGATTTCATTACCAACTTCTACTTTCTTCGTAGCAGTAGAAAGTTTCAGTACAGCGTTAGCCAATATCAGGATCTTTTACTCAATAATCTGCAAAATTTTCTCCAGGTTTTCTCCATGGCCGCATACATACATACATACATATTCCTTCTTTGAGCAATTGAAATGGAATGTAATCTATCAAACCACACACACACACACACGTTTGTCAATGCAGAAACTGTATGATCTTGGTTGCCGGACAATAAGTGTGTCAGGACTACCTCCGATAGGTTCAATACCACTGATAATGACTGCAAATTCTCCACTACTCATGAGAACTAGCATAGAACAAATGAACGCAGAAGCTCGGGATTACAATGAGAAACTAAAAAAGTTGCTACAGCAACTACAGACAAAACTTCTCGGGAGCAACATCCTATATGCAGACATATATAACCCTTTGGCAGATATGATCAATAGCCCACAAAGATATGGTAACTTACATGCATACATAAAACATATTCAGGAAGCATTCCCCCCAATATGTTGTATTACTAATAATTGCCTGAAAAAACTTAAAAACACTAACTGTATTGTATATGACAGGGTTTGTAGAAACTGCAAGAGGATGCTGCGGCTCAGGATTGTTTGAAGCAGGGCAACTATGTAACCCACTCACTCCTGTTTGCAGGTATCCTTCGCAGTATTTATTTTGGGACGGCATTCATCCTGGGGAATCAGCTTACCGCTACATGGCAAAACATCTGGCAGACACCATTGGTCCTGCTGCTCTAAAAATGAAAGATCTCAATCAAAATGTTGTTTCAAATGCCATCTCCCCATTGGTAAAAAATGTGACTACAAAACACTCATCTGTGTCACTGCTCCTGTAATGGGTTGTCTGTTACCTTGATGCTGATCCAGCAGTTAAAGAAGATGTCCCTCAAGACTTTGGATTCTATGTTACTACTATTTTATTCTTTTTGCTCATCTTATTTTAACAATACCTAAAAGAGTTTCAGGGTTTTACTATGATTTATGCCAATCAGTTAACTTGATAAAATTTTGATTTTGGTTAGAGATTTAATTTTTATACGGTAACACACTCCTCTTCTGATCCAACACCCAAACAACAATAAGCTCAACCATGGGATCTCCTACCATGTTAAAATTTCACCAAACTTAAACTAATAGAGAAGAGATACAATTAATGTAAACTTTCAAATTCAAGTTTCAAAAGCCTCACAATTGATACAGTTTACTGTACATCTTATTAACATTTTTATCCAAAAAGAAATCTTATTTTGAGATTCATATCGCAGCTAAATCCAGTCTGTTTAAGTTTACCTAGATTACCCCATTTATACTTAGCACATTGCATGTCTTTTTAATTGAACCAAGAAAATTTAGAGTGTCCCTAATCAAATGCATAAAACTCCAACCAGCTGAACAAAACTCTGACTCAAAAATGATACACAGCATGAAAAGATATATACATTAAAGGGATCAAATGCTCAAAATGTTTCTATAGGCAAGAAAGCAACCATTTGTTTACTATTCCATGCATTCTTCTGTACAAACTCAAAGCATCCAGTTTTTCAAGAAAAACAGCATGAAATGATCATACATACATTTTGGCTACTCTAAGAAAATTCCCAATATATTGGTTGCATGAACAAGGAGATTGACAACCAAATTCTACAAAGCCATAAGATCAAATTTGCATACAACAAAAGTTCTATAGATTACAACTGCATACATACATGACACAAATCAACCAGTTAGTTGCTTACTCTGATATCATTTCCTGCTACCTCCTGATCCACTATTCCCACGAAATAATTCATTTACTCGAGCTTCAAGTTCCTCCACAGTGTACTTAATGTGTCTATCTGCATGCTTCCCATACTCTGGACTACTCTGTAATCTTCCAATGAAGTTGCGATAAGCTGGGGACAGGTTCCCAGCTACTGAAATCCTCAGCTCCTCTCTCAACTGATCATCAAAAATTACCCAGGTTGATTGAGTTCTACATGTGTCCTCAAAGTATGAATTGAATAACTTGAGCTTTTCTTTCATAGTCTTTGATGCTCCACTTGGAGACATGGCACTGTTGTCAATCTTCAGAGCACCCAAGACCTTACTCCAGGAACTCCTTTGGTAATTAACATGATATTGCTTAACTTTTGCAGAGTGTTTTCTGATCCAATCATCTCCTAATAGTGAGCCTAATTCGCTATCCTTAACCTTCTGAACAATGTATCTCCCATTGTTCATCATAAAAACAGAACACAAAGATGTGTCTTTATATATTTTTGATTTTGCCTCCAAATTGCTCTCTAGCAACTCCATAATCCATGTCATTTGTACAGCCAATGAAGAAGACGAAGACAACACTCGTTCATCCCCTTTCCTATAATCCCCATTACTGCCAGGAGGTGCAACACTATCCTCAAAAACCTGCTCCAGTGTAAGCTTGGACCGGCAAGCTGCACGGAGATAGTTCATCACATACCTAGTGATTGGATGGAGTCCACCACCAGGAACAGCAGCTTTTGCAGGATCACGACGGATCAAATTCTCTAATTCCATAAATATACCTCTTATAGCCTCTCCAAGCCTCTTCCATATAGTCACTGCCTCATTTCTTAACAGGATACAGTACTGATCCGAAAAAATCAATTCAAATTCGGGCATTAAATCTCTAATAGTTTCATAAACATCAAGCACCTTAAATAATCTCTCAGGAGCCCGGCTGCCTATAGCAACTGCATCTGCAAAATTGAGCAGCTGAATAGTTGATCCTCGGCATACCTCCATGAACGAGAGGTCAGCAGCTGAAGAGAGCCCAAAGAATACACGATCACAGAGACGGCGCTCACTTGGGAAGAGAATACGCAGGGCCACATTGATGGCTTTAATCCATTTCTCTATCTCATCTTCAAGTTCCGGCCACTGCATTTTCTGGATTTCATCGATGCTAAGCTTCTGTAGCTGCAACCTAGATAAACTCTCCTCTAGAAATTCCCGTCGGCACATACTGTACGCATGCGAACACTCTTTTCCATACCCAGCCGCTACCATCCTTTTAGCGATCTCGTGTAGATCGTCGATTATCCCCGAAGGCAAGGCGTCTATAACAATATCGTAATCGGAAATCGGATGGGCCACCGGGATGTCACTCTCTTCGCCATCTAATTCCTCATCGGAGTCGGATGAGTAATTGGGGTTTGCCGACTCCCCGTTCCGGAAACTAGTCAAATCAAAGGACTCAGTGCCTTGTTCCATGAGGATTTTGAACTCCTTCTCGAGCCTAAACATAGCTTGCTGGAGCAAATCCTCAGCACGGTCAAGGCAAGACGAGACAGATTTATCATTAGCCATAGGGTTCCACTCTCTGATGGCCGCAATCAATTCATCAACGGCGTCAAGGAAAGAAGCGGCATCAGCAGAGTCAGACCAAATGGGGTGGTCGGCAGTATCATAACCGGAGATCTGACGGTCAAGAGACTTAAGGGTCTGCTCAAATTTGGCATATCCCGTGGCGGCGGAACGCGGATGCCCTTCATCGTCGACAATATTTTCAGTCAATTTCTCCCGTAGCCTGCCATCGAAATTGGAAAATATCTTGAGAATATCATCATCAGTCATATTATCAGTATGACCACCAAGTGTCTTAGCTATGTGACGTGCGACTGCAATTAACTTCTCTTCACCGTTTTCCGCCATAGAAATCTTTCAAACAACGATTGATTTCAGCCGCAAAATAAAAAATTATCAAACAAAAAAAAAAAATTAAAAATATCTGGTGAAGCCTGAGGGAGGAGAAGAGAAGAGAAGAGATGGGAAGAGAGTTAGGTGTGGTGAATACTAGTTGCAGAAGGAGATGCGGTGAATGATGGGACCCCAGGAAGAAAGAAGGAAATAAGGTCACGCGGTTTCTGGGAAGGTGAAGGCTCCGGAAGATGGTGGTGACTGATAAAAAGAGATCAGAAATTAAAGTAGAAAAAAGGAAAGAGAGAAATAAAGAAAAGTGAACGCGGAGGAAGCTGAAGAACTCAGACCAACTAAAGTTAAAGCTTAGGAGAAGACAAAAAGTGAAAGGGACAACAAAATACTCCCTTAGTTTTTTTTTTTTTTTTTTCTCTCTTAGAGGAAAATATATATAATTTTAAATATATATGAATAAAATTCTAGATAAATTAAGAATATTAAATTTTAGATAATAAATAGATTTATAATGAATAATGGGTAATGGGTAAATCGGTTACTTTAATTTATGAATTATGATTAGATTTTGATTTTGATTTTTTCAAAGTTTTGTAATTTGCTTTTTGATAAAAAGTTTAACCGGTCAAAATGGTCATACTTGTAATAATTATGCATATATTTTTGTTCCTTTAAAAATTCTCTTATGTCTAGGATGTGACTATTTTATTTTTAAAATATGTTAAAATTTAACTAAGACTAATTAAAAATAAATAAAAAAACTGGAAAAATAATAACGATACGATTAAAATATAAAAGAATTCATATGGAGGGAGAATAAATTAATTTCCTTAATAATACTGTTTCCTGATACATATATACCTGGAATCCTATATTTAAATAAATAGACAAAAACTTAATTGGCCTTGTTTCTTAAATTTTATTCTTAAAAAAAAAAAATTCCTTTAGTCTAAATTACGATTAAACTATTTCGGATTCGTTTAAATTATACTCTTATAATTAAATTTATGAAAAGTTTCATTATAACTAAATTTGTAATATCGTATAACAATCTAAAAGTATTGAAGTAAAGCTACTATCACGTAGATAAGATAGTCTGATGTGACTCAACACGTCCACCATGTCATGATCCCCTTTGATCCAATCAGAAGAATCCCAAATTCATTTACTAACTAAATCATAGGCCAAAGACGAGAATACCACCTCAGCAAGTGGCATTTTTGTAGGCTAGTTGGCAAGCAGTGGAATCCATTTCCATCTACGTGGCACTCATAGAAAAACCATTTCCAATCACAATCTTAATGCATTTTTTTATTCTACCAAGTTTTTTTTTTTATAAGCAAAATAATTTTTATTCTATAGTGTGCATCTCTCTCTCCATATATATATATATATATTGAATGCTTCATTATTTGAGTTACATTCATGTTTTTTTTTTTTTTTTTTTTTTTTAGCAAAAAGAAAGGATATGGAAATATTTTGACCATGATTAATTGTAATCAATGTGCTATTGTATTTTTCTGGTGAAGTGGTTTAACCATAAAAAAGGTTAATGTGATCATATGATTAATTGAATTTCTTTTGCTATAAAGTTTGAATCCCTACAAACTTATCTTATCCTATAAGAGAATTTCATGGACGAGCGATTGCTTTGCCACTTGTAGAGAATTTATAGGGTAAGAAAGAATATAGATATTTCTCCATAAAAATAAAAATATTCAAGGATTGGGGTTTTAAGTTACCATTTTTGCAACGCTTAATAAATTAAAATGAAATAATAGTAATAATAAAGAAAGGAATGATAAATTTTTCTACTAATATCTGAACTTTTTGGTATAAAATGTTGGACCAAAAAGAGTTAAAAATTAATATTTAAATTTGTTAAAAATTCAAATGTCACTTAAATAATAAAAAATATTTATATATGATAAAATTTTACTAAGTTACCGTCAATTAATAGTTTAAAATCTTTTTAAAACTTAAATTTATATAGATTTAAAATTCAAATATTACCATCAAGTATTTGTGCCCCGAATAAAAACTAGACACTATTACTATTGTTTTTTTAAAAAATTCAAGTATTACCTGAGTTGGGATAGAATTAACTAATTTACTATTTGGAGTACAAATTAATTGTAGCTGTAACCAAGGATTTCTGTAGTTTTTTTTTTTTTCTTTTCTGTTTTCTCAAGGATTTCTGTAGTTGCTAGGAAGGATCATCCGACGGCAATTTTGATGGGTTTGACCATTTTAAATAACGATTTTTTCCTTTTCTTTTTGAAACATTATTTAATTAATTATATTATTATTTTCCAATAAATCTCAAGATCCAATATTTGACCATTCCATTTGTTTAATTGGAATGTACTTTGATAGTGATTGGTTAAAAATCACATATGTATATATATATATTAATATTTAATTTTAAAATTATTATAGTTAAATATTAAAAATATAATATTACAATTAAACACTTTTTTTATTAAAAAAAAAAAATCAACTATATGGACCTAAAACTGTTTGGTATGGTTAAAAAAGTATAATTTAATTATTATTACTTGTAAATCATGAATTCAAGATACAATAGAAGTGAAGATTTTAAAAAAAATAATAAAAACGTCTGGTTTGAGAAAACAATGGTGGGAGTATTATTACCCAAACAGCACTTAATCTAAGATATTAAAAGTCCCCGGGAAAGAAATGCGTAACAAGTCCCAAGGAATTGTGAATTTTGACGATGTTGCACACACGTTCTAGCATTCCAAAACTGACCAATATTGCATCTCCAAATCAATGGAAAATTATTGGAATGTAAAGTACTAATCAAAATGGCATCTGAACGTGCGGCTTATCCATCTATGCCCCCAGCCATGCACAAACCAAAACAAGTTATATATTAGGCATCAAAAATTTCAACACCCCATTCATATTCAAATTAATTCTTATTTAAATTAAGTATATTTTTTTTAAATAAATAAATTGATTCGATCTTATAACTTTATTGATATTTATGTCTTTTGTTTTATATTATCTCTGATATTAATCTAATGGATACCCAAAAAAGAAAAAGAAAAAAATTTGCCATATATTCCATTTGGCAAAAAACATGAGAGTAACATGTAAAGCTCTCCAAGACCCAACACAAATATAGTAGTAGTACGAAGGTACTGATTTAGTTGAACTCACATGGACAGCAATGAGTCCATTACTTAGATTAATGACCCCTATCTTACTCCATTTTCCCACCTCATGAGCACCTTCTCTTTTCTTTACTTTTCTTTTTTAAGGGCACCAGATGTCCAAGATAGATCCCAATTCTAAATTTTAAATCAATACACATCTAAAACTAATCATATGAGTGTGTAATTTGGTCAAATCTCAAAAAAGAATACAACCCTCTACTTTTCGGCTTTCCACTTTTTGTACTTATGGGACAGTCCATTCCAAACCCTGACAGATGGCTTCCCAAAGGAATTATCAGGGACCCAGAACCTGTTTAGGCCCAAATAAGTAGGTCCATTATCATTCCATTCATGGGTCATTTCATCCTTTCCTTGCACCTTCAATAAACGCGTGACTGATAAAACAAGCAAATTGCCTCCGACGCAACACCAACCACAGCCGTCCCTCTCCGCCATTAACGCCTCCAGGTTTCCAAAAGGCACCCTATATATGTCTCTGAAACTATCCATTTTCTCTTCTATCAAGTCAAAAGTATTTCTGGCCCCACTCCGACTCCACCAGCTTCCTACTTTCAATTTTTCCTTTCCATCTGTCAACAGAATTTCTTCATTTGGACTGTAAAGTAGTAAAAGCTCCATTTCAATGTCCTCTACACATAGTCTACCGATTTCGAATCCCAAGGACAAGGCCCAGGCCCAACAACATACTCGCACACACACAACCTTAACCGGCCCACCCTTTCGGGCCTTCCTAAAGCGGTTATCGGAGAGCCTCCCTCGCTCATTTTCCCGCCGACGTCCCTGGCTGGAGCTCCTCGATAGTTCCGCTTTCTCAAGGCCGTCTTCACTATCCGATGCAACCACTCGCATCAGGAAAAATATTTCCTACTTCCGGGTGAATTATCTCACTGTACTAGCATCCGTACTGGCCTTATCGCTCCTCTACCACCCGTTCTCTCTTCTGATCTTGCTCTCTCTCCTCGCCGCCTGGCTATTCCTCTACCTCCTCCGCCCTTCCGATCAGCAGCCGCTAGTTGTGCTCAACCGCACATTCTCTGATCGCGAAATCTTAGGTATACTCATCTTTGTAACTGTGTTCGTGATCTTCCTCACAAGCATCGGATCACTGCTGATGTCAGCGACATTGATTGGACTGGGGATCGTATCGGTTCATGGTGCATTTAGAGATCCAGAGGATTTGTTCCTCGATGATCAAGAATTACCAGGCTCAGGATTGTTCTCGCACATCAAAACCGCCGCATCCTCCGCAGGCGTCAACGCCGCTGTTCCATCCGTCGTCGTTTCCAGCCTTTGATTCGAGTGAATTCTGTGTACTAATGACAGAAGTTCTTTCTGTTACATGTCCAGACTCAGTGTACCTTTTTGTTAGCTTAAAGTAACCGAGATTTTTACGATATAGGAGAAAGCGTAGAAGTATAAGAAAGGTAATGTTTTCTTCAAATAATAATCAAAATATTCTAAAGGAGGATTTTTCTGTTTTCTTCAAATTATATTGAACAATATTATTTTAAAAAATTAATTTAATTGTAATTAAACTTCATTTTAATAAATAATAATAATAATAAACCAATTATAAAATAACAATAAAGAGTATACTTTTAATTTTATATCTCAAACATATGGAGTGGAAACATAAAAAGTATCAAGTATATCAATTATCCTTTCCCATTAACTCAATCCTCAATTTTATTTTATTATTTTTTTTTTATGAAATAAAAATCATTCACTAAAATTCAATGAATTCAACCGTAACTTAAGAGAGTTAATATACGAACTTCTAATGCTTCCTTCAGGGAAGATGATCGAAGTTTCGAATCTCACTGGAGTAATTAAAACCATGTTAAAAAAAACTCTAGACCAAACCCTCATTCTCAAAAAAGAGTTAAACTCTACGAGCGCTCAGCAGCCCGAGTCCGAATTAGTCTCACCAAATAAGATGAGAACACCGGGCACCCCAAATGAGTATAAAAAAAAAAAAAATTAAACTCTAATCTAAACATTCGAGAAGCCAACATGCAGCTTACATATTAATAAATACAACAGTGAGTGTAAAAGGAAGTCAGAATTAATTAGGAAAAAAAAAAAAAAAGTATAAGAAACTCTTTTATCTCTTCTCCATTTATTGTGTAGCCAAAGTTGTGCTCCCAAAATATGGCACATCAACAATGCTAAAAAAAGAAAGGGGGACGAGAAAATGAAAGGAAAAAAAAAAAAAAAAAAGAGTTTAGAATTTACATTAACGATGTCTCATTTTGCATATTTACTAGTCTCTTCAGCAACTTTTGTCCACTCATTTTCTATTTTCTCCATATAACCAACCTGTAATGTGCACAAAACCAGTAATGGCCGTCAGGAATCTTATGTTTCTCTTTGTTACTTCAGTACAGATCTGACATAATTTCATTACTGATTTAAAAGATTTCAATACCAATAAAATGATAATAATGATTATCTTTAACGGAAAATATAAATATAACAGAAGATCTTGAGCACTCATGGAAAGGATTAGCGTATAAATACCTGATTGTTTACAAACCCCTTTAACATGTTTACAAAATCAGCCTTCCTTTCTCGATCTAGCCTTTCTGTTTCACTTTTATTATTTTCCTACAGTTGCCACCAAAAATGAAGAATTAGATCTTGTTGCATGTATGTATGAACAAAGAGAAAATTACTTGGTAAACAATCAGCTTAAAATAAACCAGAAAACCTTGAGAAAAGTAAACAATGGCTATATTCCTGTGAATGAATGAATTAGTGTAAAAGCACAACCACTACCACCAAACCAAGGGTAAATAAACTCACGTCCAAAGAAGAATGACTATCTTTCTATAATCCATGGTACAGTGTAATTAAACATCTCAGTCACAATAAACCTTAGTTTCCTCTACAAAAAAAATATATATAAGCAAAATATCTTTAATAGTTGAATTTATAAATACAACATCTACATCTTTGGCTATAAAGGAAAGCAAATGTTTGCCCAGGAAGGTGAGCTCTTACACACAATATTCTTCTCACCAACAATCCTATAACCAACTTCTTTATGATATTTGTTAATGTATGAGTTCTTAAACTCTTTAGTTATACTGAAATTCCCAGGTTCCATGATCATGCTATCTTCAACTAATTTCTTTTCATATTCAATTCTCCAAACATTCTATTTTATACCTTTAAAGCAAAGAAGTCAAACGACTAGGAAAATGAAATGAAAATGTAAGGCAAAAACTCTATCCATTAAGCAAAGATGTCAAAAACAAAGTTGCAGTTGCAGTTGTTCCCTAATTAATCATCTTCAAATTTGACCTCACTCTTCTTCACTAAAAGCTAATTTCAGTACTGGCTTTTCCTTTCAGCTACAGCCATATTAGAACATTTGACAAGGCACTTCCATAAGAGATATACATGCTTGTGGCATGGCTTCAGAGCATGACTCAAACAAATGAAGAGCACCAATGGTGTAGATGACTAGTTTGTTAAGATAATAGCACACTTATATTCTTGCATATTTTTAAAACTCTTAAGCTCTAAATTTATAACTATTTAGAACGAAGCATAGAGATGATAAATATCAAAGAGGAATATTGGTTACTTTATGGAAGTGCTCACAGTAAATCACAATCATTAAATTCACATGGTTGATGTGAATTGATAAATATAGAAAAACTATATACTAACAACCAGTGGAGGAACCAAAATGCTGTATTACTGTATCAGGTGGGATTAACAATAACTAGGAAAAGAACCAGCAACCACCAATATGAAAGAACTGATTCTTTTCCAGTAGAGTCTGTGCAACTTCTGATACATATTTCATATATGGCTATGAGGTTTAATGATCATTCCTAAGAGGCACAGAAAGAATAGAAAAGGCAAAACTTTAAAGACCACTGGTTTCTGTGGACAGACTTCAGCACACAATTGCTTTTCTCCATTCTTTTATGGCACTGACATCTTGATGCATTGAAACAAGGGCATCAAAAAGCAGGTCCTAAATTTATACTTTCTTAATTCTCTTCATCTCAAAATACTGCCTACTTTTAGACCAATTAAACAGCTATTCTATCACCAGTTTTACTTTAGAAATCAAATGCTCAGATGAGTATTGGAAGTTAGATAGATGCATGTACTGGAAGATAAACACAAAACAGCAGGTGGAACTAGGTCGCATATCATTAGATGCAACAAAAATAAACACATTAGCCTTGGGGTACCTTGATCCGCTCGTATTGCCTGATTGCACAGTTTTTACTGTCCTCAGTCATTCTGATTGTTTCCTCCAATTCCTCCAATTTTTGTATCCTTGAATGATCACCTCCAAATATTTTCGAGGAGGTAGTTTGATTTTTTTTAGCTCTTGATTGGACAGAAGATAATTCTGATATGAGAGTTTGTACAGTTAATAGAGCACTTGACCGGTCAGAGAATGCATTATGCACAGCTAACATTAGGCCCATATAATCATGTATTGTATCCTGCAAGATGCAGATATGTTATCACTGCAGAAGATCAAAGCAAGTATTCAACAACGGGGATCATGAAACTGAGGCAGTAATTACCAAGTGCTTCACAGTCTGCGCATTTAGCCCCCGATAATACCTACTCGCTTTAACTGCTGCAGTTGCCACAGCTTTCATATCGGCAGCTCGTGCTCTTTGAGTATTCAGCACAGCAGTCTCATTTTCAAACTTCGTCAACTTAATAAATGCTAGCCCTAACTCACCCATTGTCTCACCCAAATCTTGTTGTGCTTTAACAAGTGATTCCGCCTAAATGCAAAGGGGCATTTTAGAAAGCAACTCTAAGATACATGCCACTGTGTAGAAATGTCTATGAAAAGCATACAAAATATCACACGCGAAGTTATTTTCTCATTGTCCCACAATTCAGTGAAATGCTGTTAACAATATCATACAAGATTTGGGCAGAAGTAGTCTACAAAAATTCTTTTATGCTTCCAACATTCAAGGTCAGAATACATACAAACCCTCATGCTATATTTGTCAACAAAACTGAGCCATGACATTAAGAATTTCTCAAATGGCAATGAATCATACCTGTTTTGATGCATTAGTGAGTTGCTGTTCAAGGTTACGTAATCTCTCCTTGTTCTCCAAGAACTCCTTATCCTCCTCCACCACAGCAGGCTTAGACCCACCCCAATCATTTGCCACAGACTGCTTCAACTCCTTAAATAACCTTAACAAATCCCTCCCACCTTTTGCAGGCTGAACCACGTCCTGAGGCCCCATCACACTCCCTGAATCCCCAAACAGCTGCTTTGGCAACTTCACAGCCCCATCCAGCATTCTGGATGCCACATCAACGCTAGTGGGCAGGGGAAGCTTCCCTTGCACCTGTAAAAACACCCTCAACTCATCACTTTTCTTAACCATGGGATGCGCAGCGAGCCTCCTCAAGTATTTCTCCAATGCCACCCTCCTCTGTTCTACAAAGTCCTGTTTTTGCATGACTTGACTTTCCATTATGCTCTTATCAGGCCTTGGAGGGATGAAAAAACCTCTATAAGCCTCACTCAACCGATCCGACAAAGTAACCACATCACGAAACCTCCTTCTGACGCTAAATTCAGATCCTCCATAATCAGAAATATTCGTTTTTGTCGTAATTAGATAGGTCATAAAAGTATTATTACCCGGAACAATAGAACCCGCAGATTCCACCTCTTTCTGAGGACTGGAAACCTTAATATTCAAATAATCAGCGCTAGAAGAGTGGGATCTCGAAAAAGATTCAGACTTTTCCAAGTCCATAACGGAACTATCGCCGCCGTTGGTTTCATAATTGTGGGAAGGGTCATCAGATGGGCTGAAGATGAAGTCACCATAGGAGGGCGGTTCCTGATACGAGTAGTTACTCCCATTCTTCCTAAAAGAATTGGTGGAATTCATGACCGGACGGGAAGGTGAGGAAAGTAGAGGATCGGAGTCGGAGTCTGTAGAGGTAGGTAAACAAAGAGGGTGGATTGAAGCGGCGGTGGACGCAAGAGATGTGGAGAGGGTAGTCATTGCACTTCGGTAACTAGCGAAAGATTTAGAGGTCAAATTCTTACTAGTATCTGGAAAATCATCGTCAAGAACGAGGCTATCCATCTCTTCCTTTGATGAATCGAGATGGGCTACTTCTTGATTCTCCGCACCCATCATCTTCTATTCAAGAATTTCCACCACAGTACGGTTTCCCGGATCACAGAACAACTACTGCAAGTGATTCCTGAGAATCGTAGTTCATGCAATAGAATAAACTGATGTTCCAATTCACTGAAACAAGGCAACAAGGACTAACCCCTAATCAGTAGCTGTGGGAGAAATTTTGTGGAAGGAAAGAATGATGGTGAAGAAACCTCAATGGGGAAAAAACACAAATGATTTAAAAGTAAATAAAATTTATGAAAATATAAAAATAAAAAATTGCACCCCGAGTTAAGTACTGGACCTCTCGGAAATCAACTTCAAGACTCAGGCCATTGTTTTTCGTACTATTACTTTTTTTAGGGTACAGTTTCGACTCCCCCACATATAAAAAGAGAAAATGGGACAAAATATATATATATTTTTTTATATATTTATTGTTATGAAATATTAAGTAAGGTTGTATTTTAATTTATCAAATCAGAAATTAGACACTGTAAAAAAAATAATAATAATATACAATGCATCCTTAGGTTTTTGCCTTTTTCATTTTTTTTAAAATACTTAAAATAACTACAAAATATACAAATTAATTTCAAGAACATACTCAAGTAATTTTGATAAATATTTTTTCAAAATTTATAATATTATTTTTTATTTTTTATTTTTTAGAAATAGACTTGTTTAGACTCATTCAAATATTTAATTAAATAAAATAATAAAAATAAATATTGATACTTGTTTAGTTTTAATAATACTCTTAAAAGATCCTTTCAATATTAAATATATTTTTTTTAAAAAAAATAATGAATTTAAAAATTAGATTATATCCCAATTCAAATTTTATTTTTTTATTTTTTTAAAAAAAAGAAATTTGGAATCAAAATATAAATTGTACAAAAAAATGTACAATACAACTATTTAAAATTTTATATAAAATATAGATTAAATAAATTAAAAATAATTCGTATAAAAATATGATACCAATTTGTCCCCCCCAAAAAAAAGTTTGTGGAACCATTTAAATATTCCTTTTTTTTTTCATGTCATTAAAATAACAAAAAGTTACTTTGCACTAAAATATTATATTAATTTCTTTTATGTTAAAAATAAAAGCACTTGAAATATTAATTTTATTCTAAATTATAAGTTAATAACTAATTTGTAGAAAAATAAAGAATATATGGTAATATTTTTTTGAAAGTAATAAAAAAAAAATTAAGATAATTTTTTTATCTTGGGTTGAAAAATGGGAAAATTTTAGGATTAAAATTATGTTTAGCATGTAATATATATTCTTACATTTATTTCTATCATATATTTATAATTTAACATCAAGTGTAATTAATAAAGTAATAAATATTTTGGAAACTTATGAGATTACGAAAATAATATCTCAAAATCACAGAAATATTATTCTTTTAATTACCACTCTGTTTACTGTTCTTTTTTATTATATATATATAAATATATTTTTGATATATTCTTATGATATTTTTTATTTTACAAAAAAAAAAACACCTTTAAAATTTATTCAACTTAAATTATAAAATATTTAATTATGTTTAAGAGGTAGAAAATTTAATAAGAGAGAGATATTTTAACTTAAATTTACGTGATCAACAAGAAAGAAAAGTCTAGAATTGAAGATTTTTTTTTTTATATTTTCTATTTTATAAATAAGAAAGTGGAAAATTTTTATTGAGTAATTAGTACAAAACCGTTAATTGACAAAGCCAAAAACCCTGAGCCAGCCCCCCGGGTCTCCCCTGCAGAGCGCGAGACCTTCTACTTAGGTTTTTCTCCCAAGTCACTATAACCTCAACACCACTACCTTCACCTCCACCGGCGACGCCACCGCGGCATTTCCAACGATATCACCCCTCTCTGAACAGCGGAGGCTCATCAAGGTGCTTGGAGAAAGAATCGATCGGTTTTACTGCTAACTGCATTTCAATCCAATTTGCAGTTACACAATCATATAGCATCAATGTCTGGTGTTTTTCTGGAGGCCCAAAATGCAGGCATTACAGATGATATTAATAATGGTAACTTGAGGAAAGCCCTCAGGAGCTCTGAGAATCTGGTTTCCAAGTTTCCCTACGCTGCCTACTCCCATGTAAGTGCTACTTGTTTTAATCTCCTAACCGCAATATTTCAAGTATCTTGTTGGCATTGGTAGAATTATGTATTCCATAGACTCATGTAAGATTCACCGTATTTTGTTTAAGCAGTTGATAACCAAATTCAAGAATTCGAATTCTCTGTTCAAGAAAGAGAGGAAAAAAAAAAAAAAAACGTTGATACTTATTTCTTCTGTACAATTTATTTTCCTTGTAAAGAGCCACTGAGTTTCCAATTGCTGTTAAACAGGCAATTAAGGCTCTTGTTTTGCAAAAAATGGGTAGAACTGAAACAGCACTGGAGAGCTCGATAAATGCCAAAGATATATTCTTTACATATGATGCTGATCGTATCGATGATGTTACCTTGAGTACCATGCAAATGGCTTTCACGCGGCTTGGTCGCTGTCAGTATATTTTCTTTTCCCTATTAGATTTGTCTTCAATAAACTGTATATTTCCCAGTTCTAGGCATAACTGTATCTTTTCTTACACTCCTCTTGACCATAACAGTTGATTTGGCAACTGCGTGCTATGTGTATGCATGTGATAAATCTCCTCCCAACGTTGAACGACTGGTAGGCCTTTTTTGTTGCCATGCTCGGGAATATTCATTTCCTAAGCAGCAACAGGTATGTGGTATCCTGTACATATATTATTGATTACTTGTCCAATTCTATGCATGTAAACATACTTTTGAGATATGCTTGGTCTTGCATAACATTTTCATCTCTTTTATTGGTTGACAGATTGCTATTAAACTGTATAAAGCCTATTCCGAAGAAAGGTTCATTATCTGGGCAGCTTGCAGCGCTCTGTTACAGGTTCTCTTTCTACTATCCTATTTTTCATGCTTTTCTTAATGTGAGTTGTTAGGCCATGCTTAAAGAATTAGTTCTCTTGGTTTGGCCTTGCTCTGAAATTTTATGATATTTGTTAGCTAAAGCATGGTAATGCTAAATGAAATAGTCTACTGTAAGAAAGGAAAAATGTATAGGGGAGTGATGAGGAAAAATGAATACTTATCTTGGACTTATTTAAAAAAGATCCGTGGTCTCTGGTTGCAATATTATGTTTAGAGATTAATCATCTTACATCCACTCTCTTTAGCATCTAGCACACTTTCTTGGTAGGGAAAAGGTACTAGGCTTCTACCATGCCCATTTCACATTTCTTAACTATAAATTTATGCATGGCTATGCCCTTTCATTACTGGTTATTCATCTCAGTTTTCTGTGGTCTAATAATTTTTTTGTTTGTCACCCCTCACTTCTGCGCCCCTAATACTTGAAACTTAACAATGTAACATGCTTAGTAATAATTCATAAGATGCAGCCCAAGTGCAACAGCAATTGGATTGTATTGAGTTGTTTAAGGACAGAACCTCGCAAGTGTCCGAATCAACTAGAACTATTTTATATACGATCAATATTTTCTGAAGTATATTTTACCTATCCATTAAATTGTGGCTGCTAGAATCAGCAAACGGGAAGTGGAATTATGGTGTACACTGAACATCATTATATTTCTGGTACTCATGCTGCAAGATCATCTTGTAATACCCACAGCATCTGGATTCTGGAGTCGAACTCAAGCCTTTAAGCTTAGTGCAGAAGCTTACCAAATTGAAATAGTTACCTGTGCAAAATCTATCTTACCCAAATAAGAAGTAATGTATTCCAATATTAAAGATGTTCTTCACAAAGTATGTATATAAAATTAGAGTTATGTTATATATTCAGTTGGTTAATAAAAGATAAGACTTAGATATCCCTCTTGAATAATAATCACAGACTGCCTCAACTAGTATTTAGTCATGTTTGAGCCAGCAGTGCTGCTGCTCATATGAGGACTTGCAATGAAAATGCCCACAACTGCTTGCACCACTGCAAAGTTATGGGTAGTTTTCCATCATGAGTAGCTATATTGATTTTGGGATTTTTCATCTTTAAGGGCAGAAGTACTATTCCATTGTGTTATTCGAATTCCATTGAGAGCAAAAACTGGTTTCTTTTAATTTGTTAAAGATAATGATGTGAGTTGTTCCTATTCCATTGTGTTTAGATATGCTTGTTTCTAACTTATCCTACTTTTGTGGAGGACCATATCTCTCTGGTTGCTCATCTCTTGGATTTGATTTGAAAGGTTTATTGTGCCAATGAGCCAAAGGAGTTGCTACTACGTTTAGCTGAGAGTTGGATCAAGAAGCACATTAACTCTAGTAGTTTACGTGAACCAGAAGGTTGACTTATATTTTTGTGTATGATGGATATTGGAGCTTGATTTTTTAGCTTTTAGAATTTTCTATTCACTGAAGGATCTCTTATTTTTGCAGCTCTTATGGTCTACATATTTGTGTTGGAGCAGCAATCCAAGTTTGTGGAGGCTTTCAAGATCCTTTCCGGGGAGGCTGGATCTATTTTGGTGTTTGAATTTGATAAGTTACGCTTACAGGTATAGCTTTAAATTTACCACTGGTGTAATGAATCTGTCTGTGACTTACTGACCATCAAGTGCATGATGAACTTGCTTCTGCCAAGTTCAAATTGACCAGTTATCTTTCATCTCTAATCCTTTATATTTCTTTAATTCCTCTTTTCTTTTTGAAATCATGCGTTGCCAAAAAATCAACCAAAAAATGGTGGGGTGGGGTGGGGGAAGTGAATACAGCCATTTCATTTTCTCTGTTTACCTGCATCTGAAATCTTACAATTGAAAAATGTTGGCTTAAAAACTTAAATTTAACAGTTATGTTTCCTCTCTAATCCTTAAATAATTTTATATTTTTTTAGTTTTTTTTAAAAAAAAAAAAAAAAAAAAAAATTATGCCTGACCAAAAAATTAACCAAAAAAATGGGGGAAAAAGTAGTTAGTTATTTAACAATAGGTTTTCTATTGGTTATTTAACAATAGTACTACCAACTTCTCTATTGGACAATGTAGTTAGTTATTCACTTATTCTGCCTACCTGCATCTCAATTCTTATGATTGAAAACTGTTGGCTTAAAACTTATGTCTGTAGTCTGTTAGGTCTGGAGAGATATTAACTGATGGGTCGTCTCTGGTGTCTTTTCATTATTGCAGACTTTCTATTTCGCATTCTTGTGAATGGTTCTGTATTTACATTTGCAATTTTCCATTAGCCTGTATTCTTTAACTTCAAGTCAACAGGGGAGGCTTCTTGCTAGGGCAGGTCAGTATGCTCGTGCAGCTGGTATATTTGAAGAAGCCTTGACATTGTGGTATGCTTCTAAAAAGTATAGTGTTTTTTGGTTGTTTTTATAA
The DNA here is from genome assembly GCA_025388415.1 of Cynanchum wilfordii. NCBI lineage: Eukaryota > Viridiplantae > Streptophyta > Magnoliopsida > Gentianales > Apocynaceae > Cynanchum > Cynanchum wilfordii. Next base: position 282,292 of record JAHSUH010003887.1, read on the forward strand.
GTAGAGTGTTTTTTTGTTGTATGGAACAAAAGTGTGTGACATAAACTCACTAACTCAAGCGTGAGATGACAAAAGATTAAAAACAATTGGAACAGGCAAAAGATCAAACACTTGGTAGGCGTTTGGTATCTCACACAGAAACGTCAAACAAGAAGGGAAAAATCATAAAAAAAACAAAGACCAGAAATACCAACAAGAAAAGAGACAAGATGAGAAAAAAGAGCAAAGGGTGGTTTCCAGTAACTTACGGGGGTGTTGATGTGATAAGACAGCTTTGTTTATTATTTTCATATGTTGGATTGGTTGTTTGGGTGTAAGAAGGCTACGGCTTCATGCATCCAATCCAATCCAATCCATGTATACTTTTTTTTTTTCTTTTACTTAGATGTTTTCTCCATCATATTAATGCAATAGGTAGGATTTAGATGTTTTGGTAGGATTGATCTCCTTGTATTTGTTCCCCTCTCAGTTCTCTATTTATTGTTGTTTTTGTGTATTTCTCTTTGACCCAAATTCGCACCATCAGGACATAGTTAGTCAACATAAGTTGGTCATGTCAAATTGTTACTGGCAGAGTCTTCAGTGGACAAACCTTAGAGCCACATTTATGTGTAGTTGCTGACGAGAGAGCGCCACATTTCTCAGTTTAGAGCAGCTAGTACAGTTGAGCTGGTTTCTTCTATTGTTGAATGGTGGTCATTTTAGTTGAAAGTCTCTGCTGAATATACACTAGCTCTGAGTTCTTGGGATTTAATCTGTTAGCTGCTTTCTTTTAATTCATTACCTGTTAATTTTGCATACAGATCTGATTGGCTATCATTTTTTTTGCAGCCCTGATGATTGGGAATGTTTCCTGCATTACCTTGGATGTCTATTAGAGGATGCAAGTAGCATGTGCATGGGTGCTGATGGTAATCCAGTGTATCCACCAAAACCTATAGACTGCAGGAATTTGAAGTTAACTGATGAACTGGTAAGAGTATACTTCTCATTTGTATCAGTGTTAAGTCTTTCACTGCTCCTTTGGCCATCTGATGTGTAAAACTTGTATTTGCAGTTTGTCTCTCGCTTATCCAAGGCATCCACCTTTATAGGTTGTTTACTCAGGCAAGGGGATAATATTGCTCTAAGAGGCCCACACCTAGCAAAACTTGAAATTGAAAGGACGAAACTTGAATATGGAAAGGGAGATGTTAACAAGTTTGGGGAGGGCATTGCAGACTACTTTTGTAGGTTAGTTCTGTGGTGGAACTTTTAAAATCCCAAAAATCCAGATTGTGAACTGGCTATGCTGAAGCTTCTTTTAACTTGTGAAGTTTGCAGGCTTTAGTCCGTCATCCATCTAATCTACCATTGTTTCTGAACTAGAATGATATGTGATTATTGTGACACATAGGACTTCAACTACTCTGGTGTTAGAAACATGGAACTTACTTTTATAAATATTTAGACACACCATTCAAATAGTAAAAATTAAAATAATTCAATTTATGGGAAATGTAGCTCTAAGAAGTCTGTTTGTCCATCTTCAGTTATCATGTTGCTTTGTTGATTAGAACTTTTGGTTGCTCTATGTGCAGGTTTGGTGGCTTGTCTTGTTTTGCTTCTGATATTGAGTCATTTCTGCATACACTAGAGAAGCATGGTAAGGGTGAGATTTGGGATGAGATTATCTCAAAAACTCATTCTGCTGGAAGTTCAGCCGGAGATGGTCTTCAGCAGAGTGTCGCTCTGTTCAAGCTTAAACTTCCTGATTACAAACTGTCCACCATTGATATTGATGGTATGTCTTATGCTTGTAACAGTTTTCATTGATCTTGATCACTGCTCTTTGCACACTCTCACTCACATGGGAAGGCAAAGTGGAAATGCAAGAAGTAGATGGAAACAGTCTGAGAATATTTTTCTTCTACCTGTTAAATACCATGGTTTCTTTGATTTTTTGGCCTGATATATGTTGTTGGCTTGAATATAGGGTAGAATGGGGCTGTCTCATTTGAGGAGACAGTGGGGTTGAAAGGTAACTTGTATAGAAAAACTATATCAGATAACTTAAGGATAAAATATGGAGTATATTGTAATCTCTTACAATGGGTAAAACCAGTAGGAAAGCAAGTGTTTTTGGACAGGCTGAAAAGCAAAGAAAAGTGGTATTGCATTATGAGGTCTTTTGAACTGCCATTTTATTTATTTATTTTTTTGTTGGGGAAGTTTCTCTGACTTTTGACCTGAATATCGGCTTCCTGTTTTCTTCATCTCTATTAGTTCTCGACAAATTAGCAGTACAAATGACAAAAATGTTTCGTCAAGCCCTTCCATTCTCAAAGAAGTATGAAATTCAAGAGGTTATGAATTGTGAAGAGCTTCTATCACTGACTTGCATTGTGTTGGTTCAGGTATTATGTTGCTTTACCATGGGTGTAATTCTTATTGATTTTGATTTATATTAGTATGCAGTGATTCTGTGGGGTCATTTCATTTTTGCGATTTCTCTTTTGTTATTTTTCAACAGGAATTTTAGTGATTTCTGAGAGAATGCTTGCTAAAATGGCTTTACTTTAAGTGGACCCTTTCCTTGTTTTTCCTTGAAATTATGAGTTATGTTTGGAAGATATTATTGACTAAAATGTTCAGATATGGAGAAAGCAGTTGTTTTGATTACAGCTTTATATCCTCCTTAGGGTTTCTGTACCCTCATACATGTCTCCTTCAACAATGAGATTCTACCGTAGGGAAATAAGCATAAAATCCCTAGGAAGTTTGTGGTACATATCCATCACAAAGAAATTAGAATACAAATAAAAATATTAGACATTCATATGATCAAATATAGTAGAATGTTTTGTTAAGATATTAGACATTCATATGGTCCAGAGTATGTTCCATTAATAATTGTCCAGCAAAGATAGTAGAATGTTTTGTTAATCAGTTTTTTGCTCCACGGTTAGAAGTTAATTTGTTCTCCTTTTCAATTAAAATTGAATAACTCTTTACCTCCTTTTGTCCTTAGCTTTTCTGGCGGACAGGAAAAATTGGTTATTTGCTGGAGTCCATTATGATTCTGGAGTTCGGCTTAAGTATAAGAAGGTCAGATGGCCACCCTTTTAGTTCTTTGAATTTATGTCATTGTATGCCTTCTGTTGAATAGGTTGTATTATTCAATCTTATTGCTTTAATATTTTGGGTCATTATTCCCAAGTATAAATGCTACAACTGTCATATGTTCATAATGAGCTCAACTCCTTGACTACTGTCATAGATTACTGCACCTGGTACTTCTATGTTTGGTATGGGAAAAAATTACAGTGTAGTTGGTGCTAGCATCTATATAATGCTAACTTGAGCTTTAAACACTTGCTATTAGCTATGGCATCTCCATCATGCTTCTGGCCTTATGTGCTCAAATGTAACTTTCGACAGTTGGTTGCACAACCCCCTCCCTCTAAAGAATACCCCTCTTTAGGGAGTATCTTCGCCTCCTCAATATCCTTTATTCCTCTGTTGTCTTCCTGTTGGTTCTCTGCCAATGGTTCTACTATTACATATGTTGCATATGGTTTTTGGATGTTTTTGTAGTTACAAAATCAGATGCTGATACAGAAGTGTTATTTACATGCTGTCCTGGCGAACAGCATTTACTTGTGTTTTTTACTTTCTTACAGGAAGCTTAAAACCTCTTCATTACTGTACTAAAATTACTTTTAGGCTATAACATTTACATATGCTGCTTCTTATGTCTGGCAGTTTGATATGGCAATACAAGATTCTGTTGTTGCACTTGTATTCTTTCTGGGGATGTCTTCCTGTAGCATTTGAATGGTATGTTAAATCTTTCTCTGTTGTTGAAATAACTTGGAGATGATGAACATGTGAAACAATGATTTTGTGGTTTATAGACTTTCAACTTCGATTGCTATTTTGACATTCAACTTAGAACTTGTTGAATTTCTAGATATCTAAGGGAGAAAGCCTCTTAATCTTGATTTATATCTGTATTTAGCTGTTATCTTTCTTAATGTTATGAAACACAATTTTCTGTCAATGATCAAGACTCTTTCAGAGAAGTTGGTTCTTGAGGGATATATTATGTACTTGAATGATGGGTAAGGATGAAATGATGGAGATTTAGTTAGCAAAAGAGTATGGGGTGGGAGAAAAAGGGGAAATGTTGGGGGGGGGGGGGGGGGAATGGGGTGAGAGGGGTTCTTGTCTACCATATTTGCTCAAGTTACAATTCATTGTGTTAAATGAAATATTGTACTTTTTTGACAGATGGCATTATATATTTGTTAAGGTCTGGGAAATCATGGTAGATATAGACTTGTTTTGCTTAAGCACTTGTTTGAGCTCTGAAAACACAGTCATTCAGAGTGAATTTTATGCTGGGAAGCCTTACAAAATTTGTTTTCCTACTTATAGGTACAAATCTCTGGATGTGAAAAATATTTTGATGGAAAGTGTTCAGCACCACATCTTGCCTCAGATGTTGGTATCTCCTCTATGGTCCAACTTAAATGATCTTCTGGGAAGCTATATTGGTTTCATGGATGAGTTCCTTATGGAATCTGCGGAGATGTCAATTTTTACCTATCGACACAAAAGTTATACAAAGGTTTGCATATCTGTTGATAAAATGTTCATAAAATGATGATATCCTGGACGGTTATCAAGCTTTTAGTACTCTGTGATATTGAATAAAGCTTTTGTAATTGCATCCTTCCTACTAACCACCTCACTTCTTGTATGCTAAGCATAAGATGTCTTTAATTTTTGGTCAATTGGAAAACCATATCTAGACCTACTACAGAAGTATTTTTGGTAGATTTACTTTCTGCAGGATAATAGAAATTTATCCTCTTCAGGATGAAGTATTGATTGTCAAATCTTTATGCACCCTGAAGGATTCAAGAAAATTTTAAGAAAATGTTCTTTCTTGAGCTATTACAAAAGTACTGTGTACATTTATTTTATTCTGATTTCTTGGTTGGGGACCTTCAATTTTTATTTGTGCTTTTCCTTTTTGCTTCAGGTGGTTGAATTTGTGCAATTTAAGCTACGATTGGAGCAGTCAAGCCAATATTTGGTTGCAAAGATTGAATCAGCTATCTTAAAGCTGAAGCAGAACGCCAGTAGTGTTCAAGCAGCGGAGGTACTGTTTTCCATTTCTCCTATCTCTGTTCTAGCTATTGGTGCCTTCCTTATTTCATATTAACCCTAAAGTTGCTATGTATTTTCAGCTCTAAATCTTAACTGTTCTGCATTCTTCCAGGGTATTTTGAAAAGCTTGGAATGTGGAAATTCATTTGTGGGGCTCTCTGATGAGATTGAAATGAAGCCACGGACCTTCAATGAAGATTTTGACCTACGGCCTTGGTGGACGCCTACACCCAATAAAAATTATCTATTAGGTTAGTCAAATTATATATAGTTTTGAAGACACCTCATTATATATATTTTTCCTTTAAATCTCCACAGTAACAGACTATTACTGGTGTATAATTTTAGACTTCCTCTGATATAAAAGAATCTTCTTCTTAAGTTTGCTGCTATTTATTATTATTATTATTTTAATTTCTCTCTCTGAGATTATGACAAAGTTGTTTCTTAATATTGTACAGGGCCATTTGAAGAAAATTTTTTGCCCAAGGAGACCTTGGTATGAAAAATTGACCACAAACTTCAATTTGATATTTTCTATCTATTATCTTAAATACCAAGCTGGTTTGTGTGGTTGGTTCAGTGCTTGGTTCTTCAGGATTGCTTTGATTTGGAAAAGGGTGCTTTCTTGCATTTGTATTCTTAATTATTAAACTCCGTCTCATATTTTCTGTCCCATTTCTTTCAAAACTTTTTGTTCCATTAGGAGCTTAGGACAAATTAAACCCTAAGCTAATCAAAGTTCTGTTTTATTTACCAACAAAGGGTAAAAAACTTTAAAAATTTAAGTGGGATGGAGGGAGTACGAATTAAGTTGCTGTATTTTCTGTCTTATTTTCTGTATTATCTCGTATGGGAAAATTTCAGATTGATGAGGCAAAAGCAAGTGCATTGAAAGCTATTAAAAAGAGGTCTCTTATTCTGAGAATGATCTATCTATCTCTCGAATGTGCATCATCATCAGTGAAGGCACACACTGAAGAACTTAAACTTCTGCTTGAACGATATGCCAGTCTCTTGGGCTATCCTTTCCTAGAAGCTGTAGATCTTGTTTTTGGAGTTTCAGGTGGCAAGAAGTCTTTGGAGGTATGCTTAGGTGTCTCTCTATTACCACATTGTTTGACCCAGAAAGAGACATTTGGGCTTTTTTAATTTTGTATGTTTGTTTGCTGGTGTATGGGGAACTTGGGGTTTGAAAGGGAAGAAGAATCAACATTTTTTCATTTTTGAGATGCTATACAAATACATTTATTGCTTGAAATACTGGATCACATATGTGCTTTTCTGGTCAGCTTTTACATTATGCTGTGACTTAATTTTGCAGATCTTAAGCTTGGATATTGTTGATTGGATGAGTTTTGTTGTCTTTTTGAATGCTTGGAATCTGAGTTCTCATGATCTAGAGGAAAGTCATCCTAGCACTTGGTATCTTGTAAATTCTTTGCTCGAGATGTACATTCCGGAGAAAGTTAGATCTATGGGACCCTTAACATCTTCTGCTGGCAATGACCTTCCTGTGCTTGTGCAGTTGGTGACAGAACCTTTTACTTGGCATAGGTTGATAATACAATCTTTTGTTCGTCCATCTGTTCCTTCTGGAAAACAGAAGAAAGGTGGAGCTGCAGTCCAGAGCACTCATCTCCAACGTCAAGAGATACAAGATTCTGTCCGAAGTTTATATAATGTAATATCCAAGGTTACCAAATGGCTGAGCCAGCAAAAGGAGAAACCAAAGGAGATTAGGTGTGAAGACATTCTGTCTTCAATCTCAAACAATGAGCAAGGGGATGAACCTGGGAGGATTTTCTCCATCATGCAAAACGTTGTTTCATCTTCAACTAGTGAGCTTCATGGAACTCGAATCTCCACAGCATTGCAGTCCTGGAGTGCAACAGGTGTAGCAGTGAAATTAGTGACTGGGCAGGACACTGTATTATCTGAATTCCTCACAAAATGTGAAGATAATGTCAAGCTATTAAAAGGGCTTATGCTGCGTAAGTAGCTGCATCTGATCACGTCATGCTTTGTGATTGGCTTTGATGATTCAAGAGTAGAGTAGTCAAATTTGTAATTTTTCTCATTTTTGTTAGCAATAGATTCTGCTTTCCGTTGTACGCTAAAAAATAATAATAGTAATAAGAAAAAAAAAAAAAAGAAGAAAATCATTCCGAGGGTGCTTGAGAGATTCTTCATCTGTAACAGATAGATAGTGTTGATATAAAAAATTTGGAAATCAATCATTCATGTTATTGTGTTCTTACAGCATTTTTTTTCTAAAAATAAAATGCGCGTGTGATGTTGGTGTCTTGTGCATATACATATATATATATAATAACTTAGAGAGAGACACGTAGAGGAAAGGGGTTTGATATTCTTGTGATGGCAGGCGGCCTAACCCATACACCATTAAGGAAGGTCGTTGGTTTAGTCTGACTGCAAATTTACTTAATTTGTGTGTGTTTATGGACTAATTTATGGCATGATTGAAGCGTATCTCTGGTTTTCTATCCATTGATCCACTGTAGCATTGTTGCGAAATGCGTAAACATTGTGAAAATCCCTGGTCTTTTGGTGTTCTTTCAGTTCAGGGTTTCTATTTTCAAGATGCTGAAGTCTTGCAGAGAGCACATCAAGAGAAATGTCCAATTCTTTACTTTGTTTTTCTTCCTCTTCCTCTTTTTATTATTTAGATATTGACTTTTTAACATCAAGCATTTACTCTTAAAAGCATAGCTGTAATTAGTTTGGGTAACCAACTGAACTACTCACTCCATTTGGAGGATGAACTAGCATCTGTTCTTTTTTTTAATGTAACCTTAGTCCGCAACTAACTCTTAACTGATAGGTACCTTAGTTGACCTTAAAAAAATTGGTATTTGGTCGTATGCATCCGAGGAAGTGTGAACTAATAGTGTTTTTTTTTTCAACACATTAGTTATTAAATACCTGAAACATGAATCTCTCTCCCTGTCATCTTTGTTTCTTATAATCCATGAGACTTGAGATTATCTGATATAATTGGCCTTATGCTTCAGGCGCAGACATTTGCATAATAACCAATGTCCATGCAAAAACAATAATAAGAAGATATGGTAATAGAGAGATTTATTTAACTAATTTCATGTATGAAATTCAGCGGGGAAGTTAGTTAATTAGGATGTGATTTTAATTCTTTAATATGTATGTATATATATATATATATAAGAATTTGAAATTTGATAGAGAGCAAGTAGTAGGTGCACCAAATCCTACATGTGGTTGGACTATGTTGCTTGAACATTTCCAGGTTCTGTTGTTATAAAGAGGCATAGTCATGAAGCATTAATATGCACTGCATGAAGAAGAAAACACAAAAGAAGTGGAAGAGGAATAATGGAGAGCCACCACAGCAGTTTAAAGCCATTCTGCATTTTTGCTATTCTTGTAGCCATTATCATAACTATGGCTTCTTTTGCAAATGCAGAAACTCACTACCATGAGTTCACTGTATGTATTGTCTATGTCTTCTTCTTTTGCTCTCGTCCTTGTCCTCGTCCTTATATCATTTTTACAAATTTCAAAGTTTTTATAGTTGTACTATGTTATATATATATATATATATATATATATATTCTTTCTTCCATTTGGATTGGACAGGTTCAGGACAAGACTGTGAATAGGCTGTGCAGAACTCGTAATATACTCACTGTCAATGGCCAGTTTCCAGGACCCACCCTTGCTGTTCGAAATGGTGACACACTTGTTATCCGGGTATTCAACCGAGCACGTTACAATGTCACCCTCCACTGGTAATAAACATCAAATGACAAAACTCCCCTCCCATGGACCTTTTTTAACTATGGTGATAATTCTCATATCAGGCATGGAGTTAGGCAAATGAGAACACCCTGGGCAGATGGACCAGAATATGTGACCCAATGTCCAATTCAGCCTGGAGCAACTTACACATATCGATTCACCATTGAAGACCAAGAGGGTACCTTGTGGTGGCATGCACATAGCCAATGGCTTAGAGCTACTGTCTATGGTGCCCTTATCATATTCCCTAAACAGGGCTCCCATTTTCCCTTCCAGAATCCTAAGATTGATGTCCCCATCATTCTTGGTATACCTCTATATTTTCAAACTCCCTCCCTTCCCACTTCATTGGAAATTAATGTGTTCACTGATTTCTCTTCTTTTCTTTTTTTTTTTTTTTTAAAATATTGTAATGATGAAACAGGAGAATGGTGGAACAGAAATATTATCAGTGTCCTAAGACAGGCCATTTTTACAGGGGCAGCTCCAAATATTTCTGATGCTTACACCATCAATGGTCAACCTGGTGACTTGTACCCATGCTCCAGCCAAGGTCACCCCAACTATTTTTTTCTTTTTTCAGTCATTCTTTGTCAAAGGGTCAGGAATTATTGATTATGGGGTCAGAAAATGTTCGTTTTTTAAAAGAAAACTTAGTATCCTTGAATTGCAATTCCAGGTACTTTCAAGATCTCTGTGAACCCTGGAGACACAGTTCTCCTTAGGGTCATCAATGCTGCACTCAATCAACAACTGTTCTTTTCAGTTGCCAACCACCAGCTGATCGTAGTCGGCGCTGATGCTGCCTACAACAAGCCCTTCAGCACAAGAGTGATCATGGTTGGACCTGGACAGACCACCAATGTTCTCTTGACTGCTAATCAGCAAACGGGTCGGTATTATATGGCAGCCAGCGCCTATGCCACGGTACAAGGGGCATCATTTGTCAATACCGCTACCACTGCTATTCTTGAATACACTAATTCCAACCCTGGATCAAGACCCCTGATGCCCCAGCTCCCTGCTTTCAACGACACAAATACAGCAACTGCATTTGTAACTCAGCTGAGGAGCATTCCCAGACCAAATGCCCCAGTCCCAACTAAAATCGACGACAACCTTTTCTTTACAGTTGGATTAGGACTTGTGAACTGCAATCCAGGTCCCAGATGTCAAGGCCCAAACAACACAAGATTTGCAGCCAGCATGAACAATGTGTCCTTTGTTCTCCCTAGGAGGACATCCCTGTTACAGGCCTATTACAACAACATACCTGGAATATTTACAACTGACTTTCCCCCTTTTCCTCCAGTGCAATTCAACTACACAGCGAACAACCTGCCACGTTCTCTGTGGCAACCTCGTTTCGGGACTAAGCTATACAGGCTCAAGTTTGGTGCAAATGTACAAATTGTATTGCAAGATACTGGAATCTTTTCAACTGAGGACCATCCAATGCACCTGCACGGATACCATTTCTTTGTTGTTGGCCAAGGATTTGGAAACTTCAATCCCAGCACAGATTCTTCCAAGTTCAACCTGGTTGATCCACCTGTTCGAAACACAATCGATGTCCCTGTTGGAGGATGGGCAGTCATACGTTTTGTAGCTGATAATCCAGGTGAAGAAAATCAACTTATATACCTATAGATACATGATCATTTCAAACATATAAACTTTTTAATTTATTATTATTATTATTATTTTTACACAAAAACAGGAGTTTGGATGATGCACTGTCACATAGATTCTCATCTTAGATGGGGTTTGGCCATGTCATTCATTGTTGAGAATGGTAAAGGAAAATCACAGACAGTAGAACCACCACCAGCTGATCTACCACCTTGCTGACTCAGCTGACATGATGATCCATTCCATAACATGGACTCAAAATATCTTTGCAACAACATGATTTCTTTTCATATTGTCTTTTTATTATTGAAATTTTGTAGTTGGTGGTGTTTCAATTTTTATTCTGCATAGTTTGTTTGTTCTACTCAATTCATTCAAGAATCTGGAACTATTGAATCAATTTTGAGGGGTTCTTGAATGCAAAAAGAAATAAAGTACCGTACCATTTGTATTGTAATTTGTAACTTTCTATGAAAAGTAATATATATATATATATATTATGTAATAGAGTTTTTCTACTGAGTTCTATATACCCATCATCTCTTTATTTAGTCCACAAGACAATGAATTATCCCTAAAATACATACAATTACTCCTTAAAATACTTAGCTCACTTCTATTGAGAATGAAAATTTAGTGAGAATTTTTTTTTTCTTCCTTAGGCATGAGATGTCCTAAATGTTTCTAAAGGGAGGACACTTTTAAAAAGTGGTGCATACATGAGTCAAGATTTGAAACCTTGACCTCATTTAAGTTGGGACCTTGGTTAAAATGAGAAAATTTATCTTCATTTTACTTTATTAATGTATATTTGGTCACAAATCTATCATACTCTGTATTTTTTATATTTGTATGAACATGTCTCTTCTTCTTAGATACTTGTCTTTAAATTCACAAAAAAAAAAAAAAAAGAAAAAAAAAAGAAAAAAAAAGATGAAAGATACTTGTCTTTTAATGATATTTTATTTTATTTGTTGTAATTTTGAGTTTTTTTTTTTTTATTTAAGATGTAAGAAAATTGTGAAAAAGATTTTGAATTTAATATTGAAAAATGGTGAAAAATAATCACAATTTACTCAAATATGATTTTTTTTTTTTAAAAAAAACAATTATTTATACGAGTTGTATTTCATCTTCGAATCAAATTGATTTAAATTTAATTCGTGAGAAAAAAATATATATTTATTTACTGTTTTATTTACGAGTTTAAAAAATTTATGTAGAGTCAAATTTAATTTTTTTGACTCAATTTTGATTGGTTAAAAAAAAATATATCTTTTATGTGTGAGTCAAATTAAAATATTGATTCCTAAAATATTTTTAATGTAAAAGTAGTATTTATGTGCGACTCAAATTCTAAATACATAATTTGACTCAAATACCATTCAATTAAAAAAAAATAAATAATAAAAAAAAAAAACCAAAACTTTTATGTCGTACAAGTCATGTTCTTTGATTGAACAATTTGATTCAAATTTAATCAATATATAAATATATTGAAATTTGTAATAGTAACAATTCTTCAAATTAACTATAAATAATTTTCAATTGAACAATTTTGTAAACATTGAAAACTTTTTGAATTTTAAAATTATTTAAATTAATTAAATGCATAATAAAATTCTATTTAATTAATTATAAATTTGAATAATACGGAAGATATGTATCAAAAGTAATAAGATTAACTAACAAAATGTAAGAAAGTGTAGATGCCACATCACCCCCAAAGAAGCTCTTAACCCATCAAATTTATTATGAGGGTCACTCTTCATCTATAAATAGAATACAAAAAAAGAGTATTTATTGGAGTGATCATATACAAAAGAAAAACAAACTCTCAAATAGTTTCAAAAGTAGCAAAGCTTTGTCACATCCTCCTATAGAGACAAATTCATTCTTAGATCAAATTCAAACACTTTTGGAGAAATCAAATCAAATATTAACGAATTGATATCAAACCAATACCCTCCATTTTGAGATCAAGTTCAAAAACCCTTAGAAGAAATCAAATCAAATACCAACGTGCTTTCGAAGTCAATTTCATTCCGAAATTAAGTCTAAAAACCCTCGAGAGAAACTAAATTAAATACCAACACAATCCTCAAAGTCAAATCTATTCCAAGATTGAGTCGGATCATCGAAGAAATCAAATCAAATACTGACGGATCAAGTTCAAGTTTAAAGCCTTCAAAGTCAAACCATTTTGAGATCATGTTTAAACACTCTCAAAAAAATTAAATCAAATACTAACGGAGCAAAATCAAGCCAAGTGACCCTCGAAGTAAAATCTATTTTAAGATCAAATAAAAAAACCTCGGAAAAATCAAATCAAATCAAAATATTTGACAATACAAGATCAAGCAACGAGCCTTGAATTCATGACAAAATAAATAAATAAATAAGGAAGATATACAAATATTTTAAAAATATATATTATTTCTTGTCACATGTATTTTTGTTTGTTTGCTTTCAATATACTTTTTAAGAATCGAAAATTGTGTTACAATTAAGGTGTAGCCTTTGTAATACCCAAGATTTTTTTAGATGTAAGAAAATTGTGGAAAAATATTTTGAATTTAATAGTGAAAAATAATCCAAAATTTTCTCTCTTTGATTCTTAAGACTATATAATAAAAAAAAAAAGAAAAAAAAAGGTAAAAAGTACTATTTATAAAAATATTTGTATTAAATAGACAAGTTCATCCGCTGTAGCACTTGGCAATTCATTAGCAAAACGAATCCAGGTTCGAATCCTGGCAGCGGAAAATTATCTTTTTATATTTTTTTCGTTTTTACTTTTTATTTTATTTATAGTGAGTGAAAAATAAATTCTCTTTAAAAAAAAAACAAAGTTGACATATTTAAAATAGAAAGTTGTGGTATAAGAAGTAAATTGAGTAGAGGGTAATCTGCACTCAAAATCTAATTAAGACTAAGACATGACAGACTCAGTGGATTACCAAATACATATTTTGGTTGGTTTGACCCTTACCCTCTAAACTTTTTAGTTTCTCCACCCAAGCAACCTAATCTAAATCAAAAATCCCATTTTTTCCCAATTTTGACATGGTTGTGTTCGTCTTTCTTTAACTACTCCTCTCTCTCTCTCTCTCTATATATATATATATATATAATGGTCACTTTGACAGATTGCATGTGTACTGGAAACTATGAAGCAATTCTGCTGCAGATTCTTTCTTATCATTTCTGTTGTCTTATACTTTGTTACTATTACTGCCAATGCCGGGGACACTCATTATCATGAATTCATTGTATGTCTATATATATATATTGTTATTATGTTTTTGTTCTCAGTGAATATATATATATATATATATATATATATATATATATATATGAAAGTGTGTATATATGCATGTAATTGCAGGTTCAAGCTACGCAGGTGAAGAAGCTGTGCAAAGCTCGTACGATACTTACAGTTAACGGGCAGTTTCCGGGGCCGACTTTGGAAGCCAGAGATGGAGATACACTTGTTATCAAAGTCACAAATAGAGTTCTTTATAATGTTACAATACACTGGTAATATTATTTTATTTTATTTGCATTTCTTTTTTTTAAAAAAATTATTTATATTTACTATATTAATATATATATATATAATATGTTGAGATTCATGCATGCATGAAGACAAACTCAAACATGCAATCTCATGTTTGATTTTGATTCGATTAAAAACATAAAATTATTTTCAAAATGAAAATTTTCTATTAGCTGTCAATAATTCATACACTTGGATTTTTCATTTTCATCCTTAGCTTTTTTTTTTTTTTTTTTTTTTTTAATCATTCAGCTTGGTTTTCTTCAAAGGATTATAATAGGAAATAGAAAAACTGAATTCATACTCCTAATTAAGAACTAGGGATGGATGATTATTAATGGTGATTTGATTGGCGTATGGTAGGCATGGAATTCGTCAGATTGGAACACAATGGGCAGATGGCCCTGAATATATTACCCAGTGCCCAATTCAGCCCGGTGCTACTTACACTTACAGATACACAATTCAAAACCAGGACGGCACTTTGTGGTGGCACGCCCACAGTAGATGGATCAGAGCCACCGTCTACGGTGCTCTTGTTATCTATCCTAAACTCGGAGTCCCTTACCCATTTCAGAAACCCAATAAAGAGTTCACTCTACTCCTCGGTAATCAAAATTTTCTTTAATCCCTTCTCCTCTTAATTTATTTGTTTAGTTGGTATTCAGATTAATTTAATTTGATTAAAAAAAATGAAAAATGTGGGGGTTTTTATAAAGCTGTGGGGATTGAATTTGAATATCATCATGAACAGGGGAATGGTGGGATGGCGACATCCTTGCTATTATGCGCCAGGCATTGTTTACTGGTAATGCTCCTAATGTATCAGATGCATATACCATCAATGGTCAACCTGGTGATTTGTATAGATGCTCCAGTTTAGGTTTGTTGGTTTTTTCCCCTTTCAATTTCTCTGTGATAAATTATTTTTCTGGCATGGAATGAATGAATATCTATTATATATATTATTGAAACAGATACTGCAAAATTCTATGTGGATTCTGGTGATACAGTTCTTCTGAGGGTTATTAATGGTGCACTGAATCAACAGCTTTTCTTTGCTGTTGCAAATCACATACTTACTGTTGTTGGAGCTGATGCTGCTTATCACAAGCCTTTCACAACTACGTTTATAATGGTTGGGCCTGGACAGACCACCAATGTCCTTATCACTGCTAATCAGCCACCTGGAAAGTACTACATGGCTGCTCAGGCTTATGCTACTGCCCAAGGTGCCCCTTTTGACAATACAACTACCACTGCAATCTTAGAATACAGTTCTGTTCCTTGTGCTGCCAATGCCAAAGCCAAAACTGGATTACTTTTGCAGCCATTGTTACCACAATTTCCAGCTTATAATGATTCGGCCTCCGTGTTTGCATTCACTAGCCAATTCAGGAGTCTTTCTCCCTCCAGCAGTACTAATAATAACAATAAGGTTCCCACTGTTATTGATGAGGATCTGTTTTTCACAGTGGGATTAGGATTTTTCAACTGCATTCCTGGCCCAACATGTCAAGGTCCGAATGGTACTCGTTTTGCTGCTAGCATGAACAATGTATCATTTGTCCTACCCACCACAGCTTTACTTCAAGCTTATTATCAGAGCTTACCTGGTGTCTACACTACAGATTTCCCACCTGTTCCACCACTTCAGTT
This sequence comes from Cynanchum wilfordii, assembly GCA_025388415.1. NCBI lineage: Eukaryota > Viridiplantae > Streptophyta > Magnoliopsida > Gentianales > Apocynaceae > Cynanchum > Cynanchum wilfordii. The sequence continues at coordinate 298,097 of JAHSUH010003887.1, forward strand.
TGATTATACCGGAAATGTGCCTCCTGCATTGTGGCAGCCCACTTCTGGGACTAAACTCTACAAGCTTAAGTTTGGCTCTGCAGTTCAGCTCATTTTGCAAGATACAGCTATCTTCTCTACTGAAGATCATCCTATTCATCTTCATGGATACCAGTTCTACATCGTCGGACAGGGCTTTGGTAACTACAATCCCAGTATTGACCCTGCCAATTTCAACCTCATTGATCCACCAGAGAGAAATACTATTGATGTCCCTGTTGGAGGTTGGGCAGCTATACGTTTTGTAGCTGATAATCCAGGTATATATACATACATATATAGCAACTAATTAATTAGGCCTTTTTTGAGGCATCTTCCAGCTGCACTTCATTCTGTATTTTAATTTGCTCCTTCGTTAATTTATTATCATTGCAGGAGTTTGGCTGATGCATTGCCACATAGATACTCATCTGACCTGGGGCTTGGCCATGTCTTTCTTGGTTGAGAATGGACCTGCTGGATTGTTACAGTCAGTGGGAGCACCTCCATTAGACCTACCTCCATGTTAGTATCTACTTACGTAAATCTCCAAACAAAATATACTCAGCCTGGTACATGAAGTTTTCCTTATTCATCAAGTCAGTGTTGCAAAACAGTCCTCCTACAAGCTAGTCAAAATCTTTCTCTCTGTTTCTTAACAACTTTCCTGTTCATTCATCATTGTAAATGCTTAGCTTGAAACATTTTGAGTTCCTCTTGCTAGTGCATTTCTCAACTATAGATCATTTAGACATGTCCAAATTGGGATCTGCAACTAAAAAGACAAGGATGAGATAGAAATGAAGCAGATCACTATATAGGAAAAGTGATTTTTTTTCTTTCCCCTTTTTTCTTTATCTTCAACTGGAAATTAATATGATGATGATGATAAGTGGATACAAAAAGCCAGATTTGTACTGTAATTTCATAGCTAAATTTGTAATCTTTTTTTCATTTTGCTTATCCACTTTGAACCAATATTGAAATGGATATTAGCAGCATGTAAAAGTGCAATTCTTAGTACGATACTTCAATTATTAGGTAAAATATATATATTTTTACATAAGATGTTTTATAGATCGAATATATTTCATAAATACATATAGAAGACTCAACGAATATATAACAGGTGGTATCATTATTCATTAATGCAGAACATGAACAGAGTGTTTGATATTTTTAACATAATGTGATTAATTGAGTAAGAGACTGATCAATTCACAAGAAAGAAATTAAACTTGAATATATATATTATTAGAAATAATTGGTTCTTTCTGCTTTCTAATTAAATTGTACTGCTACAAAAAGCAGCAGCAGCTGCAGCATTTCAAGAAATACACTTAATATATATGACTACTTAAATTCTTTTACTAATATTTACAATTAGAAAAGAAATATCTATATATATATATATATATATATATAAAAGATTAAACTTAATTAACCTTTTAAGATCTGCTGCTGTATGACTATTAAGGAAGCTTTTCTACCTAATTCTGAAGAAGCAATGTAGTCTCCTAAAGGTCCAAGTTCATTGTTCTCACTCCAGTCTGTAAGTCCTTGTATTAACACTGGATTTATTCCGACCTTCCTTCCTACAATAAAAAGCTGGCAATCATCAGTAGCCAAATCCTGAACAGCAGAAACCGTGTCTTCTCCGTTCTCTACTATCACTTCCCTGTAAAAAACCTGTTGACTCGTCTCGTGCTTGACCCAGAACCACGTGATTAGTCCGTCGTCCAGTTTCTTTTCCAACTTATCATCTCCTCTCTCGTCCCGCGAAAGAAACCGAATCACGGTGAGTGCGACGTTTTGGTTAGCGGTTATTCTGTCTGCATAAGTCAGCGCCTCCCTAGAATCAGGACCACCCAAGAAAAACACGATCACGTGCTTCTCAGAACACTTGTTCGACATTTTAAGCAGATTCTTGTCGGAAACGTTGGTGTTTGAAAACATTGCAACGGAGCAAGGCGCGTTGTTGAGGACGTCGTCGTTGACTTGCCTTAAGTTTCGCGGGATTAACTCGGCTGGGGTGCTGGTGACGGTAACGGTAACGGCCCCGGTGATCAGTTCGTGTTCGAAGGGTAAGACGATGAGAGAAGCTTTCTTGAGTAAGGCAATCTCGCAAATGTCTTGGTACATTGTTTTCTTAGCGGTTATAACGGTAATGTTGTGTATTTCGATGTCTTGACGTCTAGAATTCTTGAAACGCTCCAGTGCTCGATGAAGTGAAGTGTAGCTGCTTTCCTCGCAGTCAACGTCCTCAATGTCGTGTTCTATCCTGATTGGTTGTGCCTGAGCTACGAGCTCGATGAGGTGTAGTGCATAGATGCAGATTGGGGAACCGACGGCGGATGAATTGGATAAGTCAAGGAGATTGAGTATGCCGAAGACGCTATTGTGGTCAAAGAAACAAGCAACGACTCGGAGTTCTGAGTTAGGAGGGGTGTGTTGAATCGTTCTTCTTTTGTTAACCATGTAAGGTCTAGATGGACTGTAAAGCATACTCACCACCGGTGTGGATATTGCATTAGTAACCAAAATCAGCAACAACAATACAGCAGCAGTAGAAGGTGTAAACATCTGGCAATGCAAACGATCAAATTAGTGACTTTAATTAATTGAGTAGATCATCTATATATATATATATATATATATATATATAAAGATGATAATGAGGAGAAAGAAAGAAAGAAAACCCGAAGATCAGTGAAGCGCATCAACAATAGAATTTCCATCTGTCCTCTAAGACTCATTAGCAGGCTGAGTGCGAGAGCATCCTTGATGGGCATTTTGACAAAATAAGAAGCTAAAAAAGTGGCAATTATCTTGACAACAACAGCAGTTACAGCTATGTAAAGAAAATATTGCACAAAAGAAGACCACTGTTCGGGAATTAAGGAAAAATCTACGGTCATTCCGAGGAAGATATAACCAAGTGGCATGAGGAAGTTATCGACAATTGTCTCCGTCTTCTCCACAAGAATACTACCGAGCGGTGGACCATCGGGTATGGCTAAACCTAGCCACATTGGACCGTTACAAAGTGCGGTACCAAGCGTGTCTGACAAGAAAGCCGTTACCGAAACACCGACCAATATAGCAACCACGTAACCTTCGGGGATGGGTTTTCCCGGTGGGGTTGATTTCACCAGCTTGTACATCATTCCCCTTACACCTACTAATGTCCCCATGGCAAGAAACCCAAACGATATAAAGGACCATATCCCAGAAAGCGGGTTAATTACGCCCTGATGAATTGACTCAAATATGCCAGCAAAATTAATTCCGATAACCACCGTGATTAACGTTAATGACACAGCTAACCTACCGATTTCTGAGCTCAATAAGTTAAGCTCTTTGATTACGGGATTAACAATTGGGAAGGAAGTCACGGAGAACAAAGCCGTGAGTCCAAACATAGAAGAAAGTTTCAGACCCTTGCTTTTTTGGAAGGAAAATGCAAGGGATATTCCGCACACCATTGGAGCAAAAACACTCACTACCGCTATAATCCATTGCTTTCTTCCGGCTCGCTTTATCAAACGTATATCCGTTTTTAATGCAGCTACGAATAGGAAAAACATGAAACCTAGCAACCCAATATTTCTCAATACAAATCTTGCGTCAGCTGGAAATATATATTTCGGAAAATTATTACTGCTGCTTGTTGCAATCTGCCCCACTATCGTCCCACCCTAAATACAAAATTACATAAAAATTAAAATATCATCTTTTTGTCCATAATATATATTTCAATTTGAGAAAATATATATAACGAACTTACAATTATTTCCGCGACGATTCTGGGCTGTTTTAATGGCTTAAGAAGAAAACGGACAAGCTGAGTGATCTTGACGACGACGGTAAGTTCGACCATGAGAAGAGTAAAAGAATAGTCCATTGGATTTTGTCCATAGAAAATGCCAACGCTGGGAAAAGATTGTCTTCGGGAACAAACAATCAGCTCTCTTTTCTTTCCTATCTCTGTAGAATTACCGACATCGTAGTTTACAGCAGCCTGAGACATGACGATCGATCGAGATTTTTGATTCAGACAATATTATTATTATTTTCTTTGCAGAAGAATCAGAATTTTGAGAGTGAGTTTTGCTTTCTTAAGCGGATATATGCGTCCTAATGGAAAACACACTCAATTTCTTCTCATGTTCTTCGTTAATTCACCTTTTTTTTTTCTTTTTCTTTTTAATCCTACTATTCCTCGCCATTGAATATCTATGAAGCTGCACTTCCGCCCACTTATTTAATTATTATGTCCATTGATTTTCTATATCTTCTCTTTTTGTCCTAATTCTAATTAATGTCTATACGCACATACATATATATATATATATATATATATATATGGTCTTTTTTAATAATTATATATCTGCCTACCTATATATACTGCTATATTTTACATACATGGTTCATTCTTTCCCTTGTTTTTATGCATATATTTAATAATATATATATTCCTGAAATGGAAATATAAAATTGAGGTAGATCCTAGACTATAACGTTGCATTTCCACAATCTTTTTTTCTATATAAATTAATTATCCTATTCATCTTCGTTGATACCAGTTCTACATCGTCGGACAGAGCTTTGGTAACTACAATCCCAGTACTGACCCTGCCAATTTCAATCTCATTGATCCACCAGAGAGAAATACTATTGATGTCCCTGTTGGAGGTTGGGCAGCTATACGTTTTGTAGCTGATAATCCATGTATATATATATACATACATATATAGCAACTAATTAATTAGACCTTTTTTGAGGCATCTTCCAGCTGCACTTAATTTGCTGCTTTGTTAAATTATTATCATTGCAGGAGTTTGGCTGATGCATTGCCACATTTTGAGTTCCTCTTGCTGCTGCATTTCTCAACTATAGATCATTTAGACATGTCCAAATTGAGATCTGCAACTAAAAAGACAAGGATGAGATAGAAATGAAACAGAACATTATATAGGAAAGTATTTTTTTTCCCCCATTTTTTCTTTATCTTCAACTGGAAATTAATATGATGATGATGATAAGTGGATACAAAAAGCCAGAATTGAACTAAAAAGAGCAATGCTTATTATGATGCTTAAATTATTAGGTAAATATTTTTGTTTTTACAAAGTTGTTTTATAGATAGATTGTTTTTAGAAGATATATATATATATATATAGGTGGAATCATTAATGCAGAACTGGAACAGAGTGTTTGACATTTTAAAGAGACTGATCAATTCACAAGAAAGAAATTAAACTTGAATATATATATATATATATATATAATTGGTTCTTTCTGCTTTCTAATTAAATTAATTATACTGTTACATCATTTCATCAAGAAATGAACTTAATTTATTTTACTAATATTTACAATTACAAAAGAAATATATACATATAAAAATAAATCAACCTTTTAAGATCTGCTGCTGTATGACTATTAAAGAAGCTTTTCTACCTAATTCTGAAGAAACAATGTAGTCTCCTAAAGGTCCAAGGTCAATGTTCTCACTCCAGTCTGTAAGTCCTTGTATTAACACCGGATTTATTCCGAGCTTCCTTCCTACAATAAAAAGCTGGCAATCATCAGTAGCCAAATCCTGAACAGCAGAAACCGTGTCTTCTCCGTTCTCTACTATCACTTCCCTGTAAAAAACCCGTTGACTCGTCTCGTGCTTCACCCAGAACCACGTAATTAGTCCGTCGTCCAGTTTCTTTTCCAATTTATCATCCCCTCTCTCGTCCCGCGAAAGAAACCGAATCAGGGTGAGTGTGACGTTTTGGTTAGCGGTTATTCTGTCTGCATAAGTCAGCGCCTCCCTAGAATCAGGACCACCCAAGAAAAGCACGATCACGTGCCCCTCACAACTCTTCTTCGACATACCACGCAGATTCTTGTCGGTGTTTGAAAATAATGCAACGGAGCAAGGCGCGTTGTTGAGGACGTCGTTGTTGACTTGCCTTATGTTTCCCGGGATTGACACGGCTGGGGTGCTGGTGGGGGTTACGGTAACGGAAACGGCACTGGGGATCAGTTCGTGTTGGTAGGGCAAGACGATGAGAGAAACTTTCTTGAGTAAGGCAATCTCGCAAATGTCTTGGTACATTGTTTTCTTGGCGGTTATAACGGTAATGTTGTGTATTTCGATGTCTTGACGTCTAGAATTCTTGAAACGCTCCAGTGCTCGATGAAGTGAAGTGTAGCTGCTTTCCTCGCAGTCCACGTCCTCAGTGTCGTGTTCTATCCTGATTGGTTGTGCCTGAGCTACGAGCTCTATGAGGTGTAGTGCGTAGATGCAGATTGGGGAGGCGCCGCCGAACCCGATGGTGGATAAGTCAAGGAGATTAAGTATGCCGAAGACGCTAGTGTGGTCAAAGAAACAAGCCACGAGTCGGAGCTGTGAGTTTGGAGGGTTGTGTTGGATGGTTCTTCTTTTGTTAATCATGTAAGGTTTGGATGGAGTGCAAAGCATACTCACCACCGGTGTGGATATTGCATTAGTAACCAAAATCAGCAAAAGCAATACAGCAGTAGTAGTAGGTGTTAACATCCGAAGATCAGTGAAGCGCATCATCAATAGAACTTCCATCTGTCCCCTAAGACCCAATAGTAGGCTGATTGCGGCAGCATTCTTGACGGGAATTTTGACAAGATAACAAATTAAATAAGTGGCAATTATCTTGACAACAATAACTGCTACAGCTATGTAAAAAAAAAATTGCACAAAAGAAGACCACTGTTCTTGAATTAAAGAAAAATCCAGGATCATTCCAAGGAAGACATAACCGAGTGGCATGAGGAAGTTATTGACAATTGTCTCGGTCTTCTCCACAAGAATACTACCCAGCGGGGGACCATCGGGTATGGCTAAACCAAGCCACATTGGACCATTACAAACTGCGGTACCAAGCACGTCTGACAAGAAAGCCGTTACCGAAACACCAAGCAATATAGCAACCACGTAACCTTCCGGTATGGGTTTCCCCGGTGGGATTGATTTGATCAGCTCGTACATGGATCGCCTAAAAACTACAAATATCCCTATGGCAAGCAACCCGAATGATATGAAGGACCATATCCCGGAAAGCGGGTGAATCATACCCTGATGAACTGACTCAAAAAATCCGGCAAAATTAATTCCAATAACCACCGTGATTAACGTTAATGACACAGCTAAACGACCTGTTTCTGTGCTCAATAAATTTAGCTCTTTGACAACGGGATTAACAACTGAGAAGGAACTCACGGAGAACAAAGCGGCGATTCCAAATATAGAAGAAACTTGTAGACCCATATTTTTACGGTAGCATAATGCTAGGGATATTCCGCACACCATTGGAGCAAAAACGCTCACTACCGCTACAATCCATTGCTTTCTTCCGGCTCGCTTTATTAAACGCAGATCCGTTTTTAATGCACTTACGAATAGGAAATACATGAAACCCAACACCCCAATATTTCTCAATACAAATCTTGCGTCTGCAGGAAATATATATTTCCGAAACTTAATACTGCTGTTTATTGCAATCTGTCCCACTATCGTGCCACCCTAAAATATAACCAAACCAATTAACGTACAAAATTACATATATATATATATATATATATATATATATATCAAAAATAATAATTAGTGGAAGAAAAAGAAAAACTAACTTACAATTATTTCCGCGACGATTCTGGGCTGTTTTAATGGCTTAATAAAAAAATAGACAAGCTCAGTGATCTTGACGGCGACGGTAAGTTCGACCATGAGAAGAGGAAAAGCATAGTGCATTGGATTTTGTCCATAGAAAATGCCAACGTTGGGAAAAGATTGTCTTCGGGAACAAACAATCAGCTCTCTTTTCTCTGCTACATCTGTAGAATTACTGACATCGTAGTTTACAGCAGTCTCAGACATGACGATCGATCCAGATTTTTGATTCAGACAATATTATTATTATAATTATTATCTTTGCAGAAGAATCAGAATTTTGAGAGTGAGTATTGTTCTTACCTTTGTTTTTTGCTTTTTCTTTTTCTTTTTCTTTTTAAAGAATTTTAATCCTACTATTCCTCGCCACTGAATATCTATGAAGCTGCACATCCGCCCACTCATTTAATTATTATGTCCGTTGGTTTTTTATATCTTCTCTTTTTCCTAATACTAATTAACGTCTATACATACATAAATAATAAATTCAACCAATCCAAATTAAGGCCATAAATATATATTTGGTCTTTTTTAATAATTATATTTCTTTTTTTCTTTTTTTCTTTTTTTTTTGGTAAACAATTAATAATAATTATATATCTGCCTACCTACTACTACTGCATTTGACATACATGGTTCATTCTTTCCCTTGTGTTTATGCATATATTTAATTTTATTTTATTTTATTTTTTCCCTGAAATGGAAATATAAAATTGAGGTAGATCCTAGACTATAACGTTGCATTTCCTAGAGGTAGATCCTTTTATATATATAAATTATTTAAAAAGAAATTTCTTAAAAAATAAATAAATTAAAATTAAATTGTACAATTTTTTTTTAAAAAAAAAAACATTTAATTTAATTTAATTTCTCCAATTAAATTCAAATATAATTATTCTTAAAATTAAAAAATAGACCTTAAATTTTGACTGTTTTATTTAACCAACGGAACATTTGACATTTCCATTTCAGGTAATAAGATTACTTGGGTTTCAAGTTTCGCTCAAGTTATCTTAGAAAAATCCGAATCATATTTAGGAATTAAAAAAAAAAAAAGAAAAAAACATGAATTTTCAATTTGATCATCCCAGTAGTACTAACACACAAACAGACAAACAGAAATTTTAAAAATAAAACAAATGCATAAATAAATAAATAATAAAAATATCTCAAGAAGAGATTGAAATGTACCCTTAAATGCATAATAACGGACTGGAAAGGCCATAAATAAGCAAGGAAGAGTAGGGGACCTGATTTTGCATGTTTTCTCTTTTGTTTCCGCGGTGGGATATATATATATATATATATATATATATATATATATATACATATTATGGTTGTAAGAATAGAAGAAGAAATTCATTAATTAAGACGCCTGATGATCCTCAGCGCCACTATAGCCGCCATGTTTGCAGGTTTGCAGCTGGCCATTTCTCAGGGAACATTATAACTCAAAAATGCAACTAAAATATGAGCCCACCAAAGTTATGGCTTTGGACCACCCTTTATTAAACATTAATTTCATTCTTCTTCTTCATCTACCAAAGGGTTATAAGAATAGTTATTTTGTCAAAGTTTGAATCTCATAAAAAGAAAAATAAGTATTGAAAGAACTTTTGAAATTAGTCAAAAGTTTAAAGCACAGTTACAAGATATTGAAAGATTATATATGTATATGAGATAAAATATTAAAATGATGAATGTAATTGTCCAAGCACATGTATAAACTAAATCTAGCTAGACCGTGAATTTTATTTTTTTATTTTTTTTTTACTACAAAACCCTAATTCTAGCAACCCCTAATCTTCTTCCATGTATGGATGAATTGTATTATGTAGTCACTGGTGGATGGCATACATAGACAGGAATCAATACTTGGGTTCTTTGTTTTCCCTAAAAAGGGGAACATAAATCATACGATCTGAGAGTACTAGTTTTGTTTTCTTGGAAATTTTGAATGAGATATTAAGGACAATAACCAGAAACAATGGAGAAATTAATGTCACTGTTATTCTTTCGCAACAAAGTAATATTTATCGATTCTTTTTGAGTATTATATATACTTAATGTAATTATTAACCATATCTATAATTTGGTACTGTTTCTTTTTCTCTTTTTATTTTGCTCATGAAGTTTACTTAAGATAAATATTAAACACATTTTTCTTAAGCTAAATTTTATTTAAAAAAGAAAATACACAGCATGATCATGCTGCTTCATGCCATAATTATAGCCCATTTCTAAAATCTATGGCTTCTTTTTGGGAGCCTTTTGCAAGGTAGAATAGGGCTAGCCAGCTCTTTCAATACATTTTGAAAGATAAGTTGCTGGTGCAAATTGAGGATAAAATAATTATTCAACAATACTTTTAAAAGTGTTAATAAATTCATTATTTTGTTATAACAATATTATTAAGTTGAATTTAAATACAAATTTGTATTGTATATGTATTTGTCATAGTAAAACTTTATATTATAATTTAGTACCATTTCTTTAATTTTATATCTATATATATATGGAGGTGCCAACCAGCAAGCATCAACAGCTTCCTCTCTCCCAACCAAACCAAAGCAATATAGTAAAGTGTTTAGAAAGATAAACCCTTTTTCACTGTGCATAAGTATGTATCAGATCACCTATTATATTGAATTTATTGCAAATCAAGATTTTCTTTTTCCGGGGTTCCACAATCTGCACATGAATTTGAGATTAGGAAATTAATGGACAATATGACAACTGGGTATCTGGATGGAGCTGTAAAATTTTGAAAAATGTGTCTGAAGAAGATGATGATGATGCCATGAGTAACAGGTAATGGTTGCACTTTTGAAACTCTTCCACATGAGGACGAACTGAACTGATGAGAATTTTAAATAAAAAATATATATATATATATATATATATATATATATATATATATCAAGATGCAAAGAAAGAAAGAAAGAAAGATGGTATAGAATATATATATATATGATTGCAGGGCCGGCGGGCCTCCTTCCCTTGGTGGGCGTTTCTGTTGAAGCACATTAGGGCATAATTTATTAACAGTTGCTGAGGGGATGAGTAACAGGGAAGCTGGTTTCTTTGTCCCCGTACACCAAGACACCAAATGTACCCTAAAGTGATACCAATTTTCTCAAATCTTGCAATATGGTGCAAACATTTACTAAAATCCCAAGCATACATGTGGAAGACATTTCCCAACCACACCACATATATATATGGAGGATAAGAATGCCTACATTAAATATATATATATATATATATATATAACACTCTTTTTATTTTTATTTTTTGTAAAAGCTCCCCAGTCAATCTATATAATCATGGTACTTTAATCCAATGATCCAGCACTTGGGTCTTTTTCTTCTTTTTTTATTTTTTTTTTTTAAATTGTAATATGCATGGAAAAAATAAATTATAATGGTATTTGATTAGTAGAATATATATATATGGATTATTATTCGATATAGTATATTATTCATTTTGAATTTTAGTCAATAAAGTCATTTAAATTTTTAAAACGATTTTAATAAATAAATTATAGTGAAACAAGACTTTATTGGCTAAATGAGCAATAGACCACCATTTTGGGAACAAATCATATAATATCCTACGTGTATATATATATCTATATATTACTTACCAATGAGAGCTGTGGTCACCTTCTTGATTAAAAATGCATGAAAAAAAAGGGAGCAAATGATTTGAGATTTAAAACACAAAGAAGGAAATTAAAGATGAAGGGAAACGCATATAAATATATTATATGTAAAAGAGAGAAAAAAAAAAATGGGATAGAGATGTGACCTAATCGAAGGAGTCAACATCCAGTCCACAGCTATATTCATCACAATTATTAAAAAAGCCTGCAACAAAATTTAAGCCAAAAGCATAAAAACCCTAACAGCCATAAATATTACTAGTAATAATAAGTAACTCTTAAAGGACCCCCCCGCGTTCTGGAGAGTACCTTGGTCTCAGCAGCAGGCTGCATTTATATCTCTCTCTTTCTCTCTCTAGAGCTAGCTAGCTTTTCCCTTCCCACGAAACTTTATACAAAATGTGTTTAATACTCCTGCTGACCTTCTTTGACCCGTTTACCACAGGTCTGAAATTCTCAGATCGAAAACAGAAAAATCAAAAAGAGTAATAGTCAAGTTCTTCAACCTGATTAATGGCGAAGTGGTGGGCACTTCTTTATAAGATTTTTTTCAGGAATATGAACAGATACATATGTACACGACGAAACAATAGAATATTGAAGAAGTAGGGAAAGTACAAGAGAGAAAACAACAATTAATCACTGTTCTATAAATATAATATATATATATATATATATGTATATGTATATGTATATCCAGCTTTAATTTATACCTCAGAAGAAAACAACTACACATGTGTATATATATATAGCTCATCAAGAAACTGATAAGGTCTCCAGGCTAAAAGGAAGAATCTTTATGTATAAAGACTATACACACACTATACTCTATAGTCTTTACACACAGTTCTTCTATTATATATATTCTTCAGTACTAAGTAAAGCCTGGAAGAAACTAGGACAGAGAAGAATTCTTATACCTATGGAACGCATTCAACTTACACGTTTCTTCCAATTACTGAAAAAGTTGGCCGTACCAATATTTTGGTCTAAAAATATTTCAACTTCAATTATGTGTATGGTCTCAAGTATAATGTCTTTTATCCGTTCAAATATATCAGAACAAGAGATCGACAAATATATATATATATATATATATAGTGGTTTTTTTTTTTTTTGTTTTTTATGCCCTAGATTAATTAATTAGCACAAGACATATAACAAAAGGACTAGCTATGAAATTAATGGAAAGGTCATGAAGAATTACTGCTGAGTGCATATATCAGACGCCAAGATGTCGCCGCAGCTGGTCACGCCGGCCGTTGTGTGACCATATATGATAATTATATGGAACAAAAAAAAAAAACCTAGCTAGCTAATAAAAACGTCCCAATTAACTCGAAAACGCCTGAAAACCCTGAACTTAAAAAAAAGAGCATGAAGGAGCCATGAAACTCAGGATAGATAGCGCCAACAGATGATGTAAGAAGTCTCTAGAAACATCTTCATCCCGATCGGTTTGTATCCATGGCGCTATCCCTCCTGAGCTTTGCAGATCCTCCTATACTATATATATGTATATATGTATATATATATATAGGTTTCTCTTCATATCTAAGAGAGAAAATTAAGAACCCTCACACCTCACATAAAGGAACTTCATGTAACGTATTTAAAGGATGGAGAAAAATGAACGTGGGAAGAGCACTAACACACACACGAGGCTGCACTTCATTCTTTTGTATTGGTCCATGAATGAAGGAATGAACAAATACAGAGAGAAAGAAAAGAGAGGGAGAGAGAGAGAGAGAGAGAGAGAGAGGCGGGGGAGGATTAGACCTAGCTTTTGGCTGAACCAACTGGGGTATGGGGAAGGATGTGGTGGTGGATGGACGGATTTTTTCTTCGTGTGTAGCTCGCTATTTATAGCCGTCACTACTCTATTTTTCCCCTTTTTTTTTTCCCCTTTCATTTTAAAATTATTTTTTATATATTATTGTAATAAATTCCGTCCCAAAAAAAAGAACATTATTATTTTAATAAATTTGGTTTAGACCGATTTCTTCCACTCTACGCTGCTGCCGACTATATTAAGGTTGGAATATGGCCAAGCCGGAAAACCCTGTTAGATTTCACACACCTGCCCAAATCCAAGTTGTATTATATATATATTTTTTTATGTATATTAATTGATTAAGCTTTGACATAATTAATGATACATAATATTATTTAATATAATTAATTAAATCTCTCATTCTGCTTAAATAACATTATAGATGAAACAATATCATTAGTGGAGTAGATATTTGTACTAAAAAGTAAAAAATATAATCGAAAATTTTGATACTTTTACATTAATTGAAATTATGTTAGAATATGATGATATGTGATTATATGCATAAAGATATTGACAATAGATCTTCTTGTTGTAATAATAATAAGATTTTTGCATTATTTCAATAATATTGAATAATAAGCTTTCTTTTATAAGTATATATATATATATATATACTGAAAATGAAAATACATTATAAATGATAATCTATATGGTTATGAATTCAAGTTATAGTGGCCATTAATATTGTAGAAGATGCATAATCTTATTGTTAAAATGCAAGTTTCATTTTTATTTTATTTTTACTTGATGTAGATAAGAGAAAATACTCCTTAGAAAATACACAAAAAAAAATTAAAAAATTAAAAAATTATGTGTCTTTTTTATGTTGAAAAGAACAATATATTCTTTAACTTTTATTTTTTAAAAAAAATAAATTATAAAATATTAATTACAGGAGAGAAAAATATCAATAAATATATCTTAATTTTGTAATATTCATTTCTAACTTTTATATTCTCTAAACTCTCTCTTTCATCATTAATATTTTCATCAATTTTATGAAAATTTTCAGTATTTAAATTGAAAAATAACCTAATTTTACATATTTTCTAACTAATATATTAAAAAATTATAAATTATATTAATTGAGTTCTTCATTTAGCAATAAATGTATCCAATTTAATGTAACACTTGGTCATAATATTTCATTTTTCAAAAATTAATTTTAATATATATAAATAATACAATTTAATTTTATTTCATATATTTATTCTTGTTATGGTGAAATAATATATTAAAAGAATATTTTAAAGAAAAATTATTAATATTATTTTTATATTATAATAATTATGTGACAAATTGAAGTGGAGTATATACCTAAAAATTTCCCATAGATTACATAATATAGAACGGATGGTAGGCATACCCACACAACCAAAGAACATTTTAAAAAGAGATTTTGAGCTCAAAAGTATTGTCAACCAATTTGACAAGAGAGATGGAACATGACTATAAGAGAAGGGCTTTTTCTTGTTAGTCTTTTTCAACAAATGTAGCAAAAACAAAGTATAAAGAAAATGATTTCTTTCTTTCTTTCTTTAATGATCAATTCTATATATATATATATATATATATGATATAAACATTGTTTAAGTTATATTCATATTATATAATACAAATAATAATTTTTAAATTTTTACATCTGTTTTTGAATTTATTAATAATGATCATTTAAATGAAAAAAACACAATCTTTAGAAAATATGTATGTATGATTAATTTAATAATTTGATTAAGAAAAGGGAAGGAGAAAAGGAAAAAGCCCTAGATAAGAAGGGTCAAAATATCACTAAATAATGGCTCCATTTGTTGTCCATCACCACCCCAACATCACTTGTGAGTCATACTTCAGAAGCATCTTTCCTCTATTCGTCAAAGTAATGATAATGAGTTTATATTATGTAATCTTTTTTTTTTTTTTTACATAATAACCTATTTGGTTTAGCTTGTCTTATTTAGGTGTTCTTATCTAATTTGTTAAGTGAGATAGAACTTGAATTTAACACATGTCACTCTGTAATTTCAATTACATATTGTAATCTTGAACGTTTCCTTACATAAATTCATTTTAAAGTAGTTAACGAGAATACCATGTCCAAAATATATAATATTTCTTCCTCACGTTCGCCCATACTATTAGAAAAGAGAGAGCAGAGAGTCGGCAGCGCCTATTTTTGTATCTCTCTCTCTCTTCAAATTCCCACTCATCACCCTTTTCTTCCTTTTTATTACTACTGTACACTAACAGTAGTAGTAGTTTTTTCCTTTTTTTTTTTTTTTCCACTTATCACAAATTTTAAAAAATATAAAATATATTTTTTTTTCTTGATTAAAAAAAATTAAAAACGCTTGATTTTATTTTATTTTTTTTTAAATAAAGATAATTAATAATTATCAACTGTAAAATATTAACTATAATAAGATTATGTAGTAGAGGATTTATTTATAAGCTTTTCAATTAATGTATCTAACTTACTTCTTTTGTTATCACCTGCTTTTCTCCATTTTTACCACATCATTGGTTTGCTTTAATCTATGAGGTAATTTGACAATTTTAAGTATTTTATTTCAACATTCTTGTTTTTTTTTTTTTTTCTTTTTCTATCATTGATATATGTATATATTATATACCTATTTTTACTCACTTCTAAATGAAGTAAAGTAAAATTTTAATACGGTCCATATAACCCACACATTGACATAAGAATATAATGAAATATTCTTTTTCCTTTTTTAAACTTATCATGACATATATATTCGTCTAATAATAAATAAGGAAAAAAAAAATTCAAAAATTCAAAAATTCAAATTTCTTTTTAGTAACTTTTTTTATGTAATGAAAATTTTAAAAATATATTGCTTTTTTTTTTTATTTTTACTTTAAGGCAAAGGTGGATTTTGGTAAGAATATTTCTCCATAAACTAAAAAAAAGTTAAATTAAAAAAAAAATAAAAAAAAAATAATAATAACAAAACAAATAATGATGTGGAATGTCGCGGCTTCTTTTCAAGAAACGAACCTATCAATCGGTTCAATCCCAATGCCATTATTTCCCTTTCACCTTTCCCAACTGCACTGTGTGAAGTGATACTTTAATTTCAGGTCTGAATTATTCTTAATTTCATATAAAATATTTTTTTTTTTATTATTATCGATTATAATTAATTCTTATTAATTATTAATATTTTTATTATAAAAAGTTACAACAATTTTAAAGATAGTAAGAATTATGACTTAAATTAGGAGCATGGAAAAGGAAAATTGCAAAAGTGCATACTCACCCAATCCTAGATACTGATTCTCTAAAACATGGAAAAAGTTATAATAATTAGTGTACAATTTTAATGGTGTACAAAAATAAGTGATAATTGTTTCCATTTTAAAAAAGTTATGATTGTTTAAATTACATTTAAAAAATATTTATTCAAATTAGTGAAGTCTACTCTTCTTATAATTATAATAATTCTTTCAAACAAATTCAAAGTAAAATGCTATCTAATTAATAATTCATATAAAAATGGTATTTGAGTTGTCATTTATATAAATGGTTTTTTTTTTTTTTCAATATTCTCCAAGCAAGTATAAACTTATATATATTACAGTTGGGCATGAAGTTCTTTACTCAATTGACGGTTAAAGCATACAATATCGTAATATTATTAATTGAACTGTTTATAACCATATATATAATTTTATTTGATGATAAATAAAGAAAATTAAAATATTAATATTTTAAGAAGTAAAACAGATGTCTAACAAAGCTTAAAAAATGCAATAATTATGGAACAAGATATAGATGATGCTAGATTAAGGAACAAAAAAATAAATAAATAAAAAAGAGTGTCTAAATTTTTATATTGGATGATGTCGTGTTTAGTTTAAAAAGAAGCATCATTATGTCACGGATTTGAAGAGAAATTGATGAACGTGCTCTCTGTACTCCCATATATTTGAGTGATCTATATTTTGTGTCTTTGACGCTTTAATTAATTAGTTTTTTTTTTTTTTGTTCATTTTTAAATAATAATAGATATCAAGATTTTAGTGGAATATTTTAAATAGTATTAGAAGAAATAATTAATTTAGATTTTTTACTGTAGTAATTTTAAACAACTTCATACATGAGTTAAGATTCAATCATTTGACCTCTTTACCAACTCATCTGTCCCTTAGGGTTGATTAAATATCTTTTAAGCGAGCGATATAATGTTCAAGTAACAACAACAATCTATTTTTAGTAATTTATATTTCATTCAATCTCGTTCTTGTCATAAAAGAATATTAAAAAAAAAAATAAGATGAAAATAAAAATAAGATTTTTCCTTTTTGTCCGTTGAACTTGTCTACTCTTTTATTATAAATAAATAACCATTTTCTCATTCACTTTCCTGGTGAGGAAAGAGTGTCTTCATTTAAGACAATAGAAAAGGTCCAAAATACATTGTCTGTATTCATATATTTTCTTTAATAATGGTAAATGGTCAAATGTAGTTAATTATCAAAAAAAAATGGTCAAATGTAGTTTCTTTTTTTTTTTTTTTTTTCAAAAAAAAGTCAATGTAATATAGTATTTGAAAATGAAAGAAAATAAGATTAGGAAAACTTAGTCAAATGGAATGTAATAAAATAAAATAAAATAATCTAATTTTGATAAGGTTCAACTTCAACTTAGCATTGGACAAATGTATTATTCATAAAGCAGAAATTATAAATGCAAATTTTGTAATAGCATCTTGAATATGTCTCCATTTTATAAATGGATGGCAATTAAATTATTATTAATAATAGTAATTCTCAGTATAAATTAGCGAATAGAGATAGGAACTAGAAGAAAAAATGGTGATAATGGAGATGGAGAAAAAGTCTTCGAAAACTAGGGATATTATTTCGATCTCCAAATTTAAATGAAAATATAGTATGAGTGACATTTTTTTTAACTTTATCTTCTTGTCTTTTATTTGTTACTATTAACATATCCTAATATAATTATTGTATTATTAAAGGTAAAGTCATGTCAAAATCTTATTTTATTTAAAATTTTGAATTGAACGAAAATTAAATTTAATCGTTCGAAGTTAAGTGTTACCATCTCGAAGTGCTAGTCACTTGGTAGAGGAGAAGTTGTTTGTGATCTATTCTCTGAAAAACCAGATGAATTTTCCGGCGACGCCATTTAGAGCGTCATTCTTTACTCCGATACCAAAACATAATTTGCAGAAAATAGAAAAAGTAATTTTGTAAAGTGTATATTCATTCCTCTCAAAATGTAAATATAGATACAAAGGGTATTATATAACTTTACATCATATTAAGTAACCGTTGGATAACAAAGACAAATAAGAAGAGAAAATGTGGTACCTATCAAAGTAACATGAGATTACACATTGACAATTATACACATAAGTGGATCAATTGACAAAATTTAAGATAAGGTAACCACAATGTAGATAAAGATAATTATAGTTTAACATTAATCTTACCTTATATATATAATTATTCAAAATTTTAAGTCTGAATTTTTTCCAATAAATTCTGCTCGAACGAGATTTGTCTTTAAGTGTTAGCCCCGGTCATTATACTTAGAGGGAGTGACGCCTCGGCACTTGAATCGCAGAGGTCTCTGACCTCCCCTCCCTTCCACCCCCAAAAAAAGAAAAGAGCCTCCTTCCCTTCCCTGCCATTCCCACACTCTTCCTCCTTGTTCCTTAGACTAGTCTTTTGCAGACTGAGGCAGAGAAGTTGTCAGGGACCCCCTCCCAATTCATCATCTTCTCCACAATCAATATATATATATATATATATATATATATATATATATATATACATAATAAGTCCATAGACACGAATACAAGTATAATTCACACAAATCCAAGGACGAAGGACTATGTAAGTATACTTGCTTTTCTTATATAAAAAGAGAAGACTACGATCACGATTATTACCCTACTACCACACTTGTATTTCATAATTGTCGCGATCCGGACTCATGTGGCGTAACTATGAACCCGATAACATTTACAATTAACTATTGTCTTTATTGTACCAAAATAGATATTATGAGTTGATTAAGAGTAACTAAACTCATTTTTATATATTTTTACACACTCATATCACTTATCAATATGAGATATAATATCACAATAATCTTTTACCTTCCCTTATAGTTATGGTATGTACATACAACATGCACACTCGTAGCTAGGTGGGATGGACATAAATGCTCCTTGTCCTTGATCAAGTTTCATAATTTATATTATTATCAAATGAGCATGAAATATATTATTACTACTATAACTATATATATCTATATCTTTTGAGAAATTCAATACTTTTAATCTCAAACCATGTGTTTTTGAGTCATAAATGATGATGATACCCACTTGAGCTATATATATATATATATATATATATATAT
The DNA here is from genome assembly GCA_025388415.1 of Cynanchum wilfordii. NCBI lineage: Eukaryota > Viridiplantae > Streptophyta > Magnoliopsida > Gentianales > Apocynaceae > Cynanchum > Cynanchum wilfordii. The sequence goes on from JAHSUH010003887.1 coordinate 317,733, forward strand.
ATATATATATATATATATATATATATATATATATATATCAAACCTGAAAAGAATGATAAAAAATAAAAAATATTTATTTATTTTAGGGGTAAAGTAGTCTGTCAAATGGTTTATGCCATGTGGTGGGGGAAGGGATGGTAATATATAATATAAGTATAATTGTACAATGTAATGTAATATATAATATGCGGTTTTCTGATGTTCTGAGTAAGTGTGGGTTTGTTGTGGGGCCACCCTCACGACTCTGCCGAAAAGGTCAAATTCATCTGTGCAGCTGTGAGAAAAGTGGGTTGCTTCCATGCCTATTGTGGCCCACCCATGACCGGCGACCTATATTTTTTCCTTTTATTGGAATATTAATTATTTTAATTTTACATATTATTTACATTTTTTAAAATTATTCAATTTATCATTTTATTTTTAATTAGTTAAATAATTTTTTAAGTTTCAATTATGTAGTTTTTTTTAATACATATCATCAATGATATTTTTATTATTTCTAATTATTTCTAATTTGAGGGACCAATTTTATTTTTTAGTTTTTCTACTCTTTGCTATTTCCTTCTTCATTTTTTTTTTTTAAATTTTTTGAGAAATATTTCCTTTTTTATTTAAAAAACTAAATATTTTGGTACTTATTTGTTAATAAAATTTTAAATGATAAGATTAATTTCTATGAGATTTATACATGCTTATAACAGGAATGTATGTGATTAAAAAATTGAAAAAAAAAAAAGAAAATCCTTTGTTCAATTAAAAACAGGGAGATTCAAATCAAAATAAAATATATATATATATATATATATATATATATATATATATATATATACATATGTACAAAAATAATAGTGAGACTAATACGACTAATTATTATTATTTTATTTTATTCATTGCATTCATTAAATTTATTATATAATCAATTTGGATTTGGATTTTCTTCAAAAATTAATTTTTATTTAGTATTATGTATAATATAAATTCAAATATTAAATTTTTAAAAATTAAAATTTTTAACTATTTTTGCAAAAAAAGAATTTTTAAAATAAAAAATTTTAATATTTTAAAACCTAAATTATAGAATTTTAAAATTCAAATAATTTTTCAAAAATACAAATATTTAAAATTTTCTATAAAAAATTGAAAAATAATTTTGAAGAAACAATTTTCTTTGGCTTGACAAATAACATTACTGTGAGATTATATCAATTACACAATATATATTTATTTATTTATTATTATTATTAAAAACACATTTTCAAAAAAAAAAAAAAAAATCCATATAGGATAACAAACACATGCCTATCCTAATAATAACACAAAAAAAAAAAAAAAAGGACCACATTTCTTTTAAAATTTGATCAAACATAGACTTGCCTAATTTCATTATCATCCAACCCAATAATTAACCTTAAATCTTTCTAATAATTAAACTATAATACACTTAAAAACATTTGACTCATATTTCTACTTCATTAGAGAAACTAAAAAGTTACTAAATCTGTTTTGAAATTAGACTAGTCTAGCATCATCAACAAATATTTCCAAAATTAGTAACTCAGTATCCTAAAAATTTTTATTTCAAAACAAAGTATTTGTCTTCACAATACAAGATTTTTATTTTTATTTTTTAATTTTTTTAAAGTAAACGTATTTATAAATAAATATGGTTGGAGATAATAAAATTATAGAGTGAATAAAAAATAATAGTAAGATGACATGGGGGTGACATAAGATTCTATTTAACCACTTTTAATTACTCATGTTATGCAGTGCAGGCAGGCAGGCAGCCAAATTTAGTAACTAAATAAAATAAATAAATAAATAAACACAGAAATTTAAAATAATAAGAAAAGATTAAAAGTAGTAGTAAGTTTTTACAGCGAATCAGGAGGGGAAAGAGGTGGAGGCAATCCCGAGAGATCACGTTGAGAGATATATGAAGATGGCTTCTTCTTTCCACCAACTACTCTAAGCACCAATTTCGATTTTGGTTCCATTTGTCAAATCAATTTCTCTTCTCCACTTTTTTCCTTTTCCTCTAACCCAGAAAAAAAAAAAAAAAAAAAAAAAAAAAGGGGGCGTGGGGGGATATATTTAGTGGAAGATTTTCAATTTTACTCAAACAAAAAATAATTTTGTGAACTTCAGTGGTATCGAAGTGAAGAAAAGTTCACGAACATTAAAGGAGTTCAAGGTGGACGCTACATGACGGACTGATCAAGTTTAAATAGACTCTACCAGAAATTGGTCGGCGTTACAAGTACCACACTAATGATATGATTTTTGATTCGATAGATATTCTTGGAAAGAGTACACAATTTAATTTAAATGTAATTCTCCCGTTAGTCAAATGAAAGTCAAATATCACAAAAACATAATTATTTTGTTACACGGGTTATCATTCTCGGAGAAAACTGAAGAGGATATTCCTCATCCCTCAATTCCATAGAAACCTTCTAGATTCAATTACCGACTTAATCGTCAAATAGTCAATACTGAAAACACACTTGACACTTGACTTTTTTTTACATGACACGAAGAAAGAAGTAAAGCCCTCTCACCTGTCATGGCAGGAGTGAAAAGTCATTCTTGATCAATAATATTTTTAACTGTATGCATAATCTTAGAAACATCGTTTCATGAATTACTCTAGAATTATAAAAAAAAATCCTAATAACATAAAAGAAGAAATAATAATAATAATGGTAGTAAGAAAATTGGGAATTCCACACCCCCGACATTTGTAGCAATTATGCTTCCCAGCTTGTCCTAAAGTCATTACTACAACCTTCCCCAAGACCCGGATCACCTCCTCTTCCTTCTCAAGATTTTATTTTTCACGGAAAAAATGCAACCATTGAAGCAGGCACCTCAAATCCATCAACCACCTCGTTTCCCTTCTCTTTTATTTTTCCACATGATTTTCCTGTTTATATCACGCTAGTCAAGAACTTGTATTTATTACTCCCACCTTCATTTCTCTCCTATCTTTCAATTAACGAGGTGATGACGTCTCTCCGTATTCAATAATAATAAAAAAATTAGCAAACACGTACGAGTTCTATATGTGTATATATACAACCCCCCGTACACATGCAGTATATTATCAGTATATTTTAAACTTTTCGATGATCTAATAATTTGATTAATTTAAATCAAATATGGAAGTTGTGACTTATTGTAACAGGATGAATCATATATATTAAGGTTCAAGATTTTAGATATGAATTGAATGCTCACACACTATATTCGTATTACTTCACATAAATGGAACGGAAAAGTACTGTCCAGTCCGGATTTTGAAATCGCTGTATATAGCACATGATGGTATCATGTATGGAATTATGATTGAACTAGACAGACGATGGTGAACAATTTTTTAATTTTTTGAATGAAAACTAAAGCTGGAAGTAGTATGAGACTAAAAATGAACACGCTTCCCTTAAACATGTATCTGTTGGCAACGGGCTATGGGTAAGAGGATTGTGGGGGGAGAGAGGGCATGTTTGGTAAACGAAAAGACCCGTCCGTGTTCTTGCAAATATATAGCAGGTTTCAGCTCCCTACCCTACAGCACGAGAGGTGGCAGAGCATCCCTTTTTTCTTTTAAGTGTTTTATTTTACGTCCCTTCAAAAAGCCTGTTCTCTGTGTTGTTTCTGTTTTCAGCTACCTTCACACCCACTCTTCAGAGATTTCAATAGACTTCCTAAAACGACAACCCCCCGCCCATCCCCTTCCCCTTTCCCCCTTTAAAAAAAAAAAAAAAAAATAGTGATTTTCGAATCACATCTCAAAAGTCTTGTTTTACAAAGATCTTATATAAGATTTATAATAAATGTTAAACTCATAAAGATCTTATATGAGATTTATAATAAATGTTAAACTCATAATTTATTGTATATTATTGAATGCGTTTATCCACTCGAACCGAGCAAATAACTTTAAATTGACAAATGAAGAATGTCATATATATTCAGAGCTAGACAATTTATAAAAAAAAAAAAAAAAAATTCAGAGCTAGACTGAAGAATGTCCATTCTTGATGGTAATTGACAAATGAATGGGCCAAAGTCATGAAACAGCCTCTATCTTTCTAGCTAGGGCAGAATCCAATCCAACAAGGGTAGATGTTGACTTAGATTTGAGGTCTGTATATACTTTTGCATTAATCAAATATTGATAACCTAAGAAGAAATATACATATACAAATATATATGTGTGTGTGTAGGATCGAGAATCTTCCATGCATTGACTGCATTAATTGTAATTCCTTTGAAGTAAAATCATATCCAAGATATTTTAGGCAAGTACAAATATGTGGTAAAAGATTGTACAATAATGTATTTAGGTTGGTAGGGATGAGCTATGGTAAATTGATAGTGAAGGGCAAATTAGTCCAATAAAATACAAATATATGATCAATTATAAGAACAATTGTAGATAAAAAATATCAAAACAAGTAATTTCCCAATTTAGGCTTTAATCATGTTTTCAAAACTTTTCACCAAATTTATTATTTATAAAAATGTAATATATAATCCTTGTATAAGAAAAATTCACGATTTAGTCCCCTAACTATTTATATTTCTTTGGGTGAGTTATAAATATTTAATTTCATACAAAATGATTATTTATCTATTTTTAATCTCTTCAAATTGGCCAACATATGGTCTATTTTTTTTTTTTTTATCATTTCATGTTCTTCCCACTACAAAAAATATAATTATCGGATATATTAAATTCAAAATTCAACAAAATAAATATCTTTACTTATAAGAATTATGCTAGAAAGGATGTAAAATGACAAAAAGACCCTTTAAATTTAATGAGTATATTTGTTGTGTATAAAATATGGTCATATATTAAACAAAAGGACCAAGAAAAAAAAGAAGATAAATAATCAATTTATTTAAAAATTAAATATTTAAGATGAACTCAAAAAATTTAAATAGTTATGAGACTAAACTAGTAAATTTTTTGTCACGATCCGGACTCATAGGCCCGTGCCGTGACTATGGGCTTTGCAGCATCAGTACCCACGGTCAACTACTTGGTGTTGTCTTCATTGGACCAATAGGAATACCTCGAGCTAACTATGAGTACATAAACTCATTCTTATATATCATTACACATTCATATCACTTATCGATGTGTGATGAAGTATCGCATTTTTTATCTTATAATTATAGTTGTGATGTCACCTAAGTTATTTATAGCTCTCGTAGGCAAGAAACAACAAACTGCGGAGCACTTACTGATTTTTTTGGACTCAAATATCAAATCTAATTTCCAAAACCGTGACCTGTGATATTCTCTCTATTTGTTAGCATGTGCCTGATCACATGAAATAAAAACCCTCTGCCCTGGATACCTATTTTTAGGATTTAATTCTCCTGGTGACCATAATTGATAGGGATCGAAGGTCTATCACAAATGAATATGCTGGCATCCAATAATTTTTGGCCTTACTTGTTTCTAAGGTGAATTCTGTTCTTGATTGACTAATCGGTTTTATTTTTATTTTTTATTTTTTAAATAATAATAGCAATTTAATAAATAATAATAATAATAATAATAAAGAAAATATATGATCTTTTATTTTACTCGTATTATTAACAAATTATTGGACGCCACGACAAACAAATATATATGGTAGGTATTATTGCCATATTTAAAAGAAAAAAGAAAAATACTATTCAATTCACTAATTTAAGTAATTAGAATTTTGATTATTTTTAAACAAATTATATATCGAGTATGTGAAAATATCTATTTAAAGTTTTTTTTTCTCTTGAAAAGGTTTAATCGACTCCACTCTATAAAATATATATATATATATATATATATATATATTCAACCGAAAAAAAAAATATATATATATATATATTTATATATATTATATATGACCGGATAGAAAAGGGCAAAAGAGCATATATACGTGTTTGCATAACATGGATCTTTCGATTATTGGTTTTGTTGGCCTATGGTGGAATTTAGTTAAAGTTGGATGACATTTGGATCTTTTTGGTCATGGAAAAGAATAAAAATGAAAAGGAATGTCAAAGATTCAATGATTCCCCCCACCCAATTAATGTTTTTTTCCCCTTTGTGATTTATTAGGGCTAAATGCACTGGATAGCTTTGAAAGTTGGTCCTGTGGGGGAGAGAAAATTCTGATGGTCAGCAGTGTTTTTATTTCATTCCCCTTAGCTTTGCCTGCTGGCCCCTTCAATTTTTTATTTGCACAAAATTGGGCAACTTGATAAAGTGTTATAAACACCTAAATAATATTATCCGTTTTGATATATTTTATATTTTATAAATTTAAAATGTGTCATAGAATAAAAGATTTTAAATCATATTTAATACGCTTAAAAGTCTCTTAGATGAGTATTGGAAGAATCTAGTTTACATTAATATTTATCTTCTTATTTTTATGAGATTTAATACATAAATTTAAAAAACAATGATCATATGTTGGTACTTATATGAGGGTTAGTAAGTTAAACAATGATAAAATATTCTTTTTATATTTTATTATTAATTCGAAATGAAATTCATAGTAGTTAGTAAAATAAAGTGTTAATATTAAAATAATATCTCAAGTCCTTGGTTTGGTACAATGAGAAAGTGCATTACAAATGCTACAAAAGGTCGAGGGTTCGACACTCGCTGTGAGCCTCATTTAAGAGCCAAAAGTGAGGCCTTCCATTGAGTAAAAGTTTGGATTTTGCGGGCGTTACTTGGGTCCAATTTGAATTAGTCGGAGTCGTGATATCTTCCGACACCAAATGATCTAATAATAATAAAAAAAATTAAAATAATATCTCATAGTGGAACTCTTTTTTTTATTTTTCTTTTTACTTAGGCACGAGGTGTCCTAGATGAGTTTCAAACTATGGGAGAGCACCTTTAAACCAAATCCACATCTAAACTAATCCTCATTCGAGCCAAGTTGGTCCCTTGCGGGATGAAACTTTGACCCCAAATTTTAAACAACTGCATACATGAGTGAAACATAATTGTGCCACAAAGTACAAATTAGGTTTTTTTTTTTTTTAACACGATATATTAAAAAGTTTAATATCTTTTATAAATAAAATAAGCCGACATGATTAAATATACATATAATTTAAAATACAAATAAAATCATACATTCATACATAAATGATAATATATTGAGAAACTTGACAACATTTTCAAAGGTGTTAGTCAACATTTGAGAGAATTAAAGCAAGACTATTAGGCATAAATCTAATGCTAGAAGGATCTTTGACACATTAGGTGAATGAAATGACATGTTAAAAAAAAGAGAGTGAAATATATACGTGTGTGTGTGTGTGTATATAACACTATTTGTGAATTTTTTTTTGATAGGTACACTATTTGTGAATTATTCATGCCTAAATGGTGAAAGACATAATCAAAATTTTGACTAAATTATTTGCTCATGATATAATTATAACGTTCTTTGAAGAATAATTGGCTTTTGTAAGGAAACAAAAAACAAGCCCATGAAAAGATGTTCCTTAGATTTTCAGACAAAAACTAATCTATTAGATGTGACATATGTAATAAAACCCATAATTTTTGCATATTAATATATCTTATAAAGCGTCAACTCTTTTCAAAATTATCTTGTGGCATAAGTTAAAAGGAAAAAAAAAAAAAAAAGGTTTTATTTTATTGTAATATTGAATTCTGGGCCTTAGTCCTTTTTGAACTTATTGGGCCTGTCCTTCTACGATCCAATCATATGTTTATCAACCAGCCCAAATAAAAAAAAATTATTTTATTTTTTATTTTATTTTAAAGGACATATCTTTTGTTCTCTCAATTTTTCAATCTCATTAACCTTCCGAGGACCAATAAAACGAATCATCTTTTCTTTTCATTCGTCATAGGCTCGCACTTTTGCATATCAAATAGTTGAACTCTTGTTGACTCAATTATTGGTGAGCTGGTAAAGTACTCTATTATCTTAAGTGATGTTAAGAGTTTGAATTTTAAATTTTCTCTTACAAGGGACTAATCTAGTTCGAACGATCATTAATTTAAATGTGAATTAACTTAAAGGTGCTTTGTGAAACAATGTGATTAAATATGAAAAACAAAAAATTTAGAAAATAAAAAAGAAAGACAAATGCAAAGGTTGTGCTGTTTTTATTTGAAGTTTAAAAATGATTTTTTTTTTTAAAAAGTAAATATAGTTTTGAAAAAAAATTATCCATTTCACATCTTCAAGTACACTATTTATTATACTAACAATAATTTATTCTTAATAAATAATAAAAAATTATTTATGAAATAATATATTATTAATCCAATGATAATAAAAAACATTAGTTAAAAATGATTTGTATAGTAGATAGTGTATTTTGTTTGAATATGAGAAATATTTATTACGTCAGTATAAATATTGTTAAAAAAGAGGGGAATTAAAAAAAAAAAAAAAAAACGAAAGGGAGATATTGAAGAACAAAGACGCCTTATCAAAGATTGGAAAAACAAAGATGCGAAAATTGTGGCTAAGATTACCTCTGACTCTGTTCCTTGGAAAAATCAAGAAAACTAAGGTAATTTTTTTTTTAGAAAAAAGAAAAAAAAAAAGAAGAGGGAGAAACTAGACTACTGCACAAAAAGTTCGTTGAGTCCTAAAACACCAAAACATTTTTTAAGGGAGTGTAATATTCAGAGTACAACAATGGCTTCCTTGTTTTCTCTTAACTGTTCGCTGCCTGTTCAGCCCAGTTCTTCTTCACAGTCGAAACACAGGAAGCTAGTACCCGAAATTTCATCTTTTCCATCTTCTACTGCACGTAGCTTAGAGCCCATAGTCGTGAAGGGCGATCCCCCCACTTTTGTTTCCGCCCCTGGTAGAAGAATTGTCGCTGGTTTGTTTCCTTCTTCTCTTTACTTGCTGCTTTTCGCCCTTTGGAGTTAAACTTCATGTTTATGTTTCTAATTTGCTTTTGTTGATTATTATGAATTATGATCATCATAGGCCTAAAATGTTCAAGATGAAAATTTACAAGGGTTCTGGAACGTAATTTACTTGCACTGGGGAAATCCAGGCTTGATGCACAGATTAAATTTCTATTGGGGTTTAGGGGTCATCAAGATTATTTGCTCTTATTCTATAATAAAATATGCTATAATTTTGTGTAATGTAACTAAAATTTAACTGGTTGTATAGCTGGTACTACACTGAAACTGTATTTAGGTAACATGTATTATGTCGGTCGATCTTATGTTAGGCCATCAGGGATGATCTGTTTCAACTTGTTAACGGGACTGATTCTTGGTACTAAGAATTAATGTAACCATAGTTTAGCTACTAATGAATTTTAGTTATTTATTTATATATCTTATAGTAGCTGGATTGCTATGCTATAAGGTTCTAGATTATGGTCATCGAGAACAAATTTGCATATCGATGATCTAAGGATGAAAATCATGACACTGAAAATTGAAATGGGATGGATTCTTTCTGTGGGAAATTCTTCTTCTTATAAATTGTTTCACAATAGTCTTCAGTTGAAAATTTACGGTCATTTTATATTTGGATTCCAGTTGGAGATTTGCATGGGGATCTATATAAAACAAGATCTGCACTTGAGATGGCTGGTGTGCTAAGTTCTGATGGCCAAGACGCATGGATTGGTGGAGAAACTGTATGTTTAAAAATCCATATGCATATCCATAGTGTTGAGACAAAATAGCATCATTTCCCTAAACTCCATGACCAGAGAGTAGGGAACTCAATTACCTTAATTGGCATTGATGTTTCTCCACAACACATTAAGCTAAACACATTTTCTTAAAGCAGGTACTGGTTCAGCTTGGAGATATTCTTGATAGGGGTGAAGATGAAATTGCTATATTATCATTATTGAGGTCACTTGGTATCCAGGCAAAAGCAAATGGTGGAGCAGTTTTCCAGGTTTGCTGTTTGATTTGCCAATTTTTTGCATGATTTTTGTTGCTTTGCAGAACATGTTATGCATAGATAAGGAACAATGTAACATTATGTTTCTCTATATGTCAAGGATATTGTTGGTTGGATACTTAAGAAACTGTCATTTCTGTTTAAATCCTTGCTATCTGATTGCTGAATTGTCTGATTATCCTGCTTGGCTAACTTTTACCAATGATAGGATGGTGTTTCTGAATTACAGGTAAATGGAAACCATGAAACAATGAATGTGGAAGGGGATTTCAGGTATGTTGATTCTGGAGCATTTGATGAGTGTTCAGCCTTTCTGGATCACTGGGTAGAATGTGAACATAATTGGGAGGAGGCTTTTGTTAGTTGGATTCATGTATCAGAAAGGTTGAAAGAGGATAGAAAGATGTCTAAAAATCATTGGGGTCCGTTGAATTTGATAAAGGTAAGTTCTATATCTTTTGAGCACCAAAATATGAGGTTTGGCTTCTTTCATTATGTGGGAAAATAAATATGGAAGTGAAAAATAGAAGAGGTTTGAAATGCTTTGAGTGTAGTCTATGTTGAATCTTATCCTCTATGGATAACGAGCAAGCTTGAATGTGGTTGGGGTGGACCATTGTGCATTGAGTCTGAAATGACTTTCATCCACCACTTGTTCGAAATGTTTGATTTTCTTGCTGTAGTATATGGTGCAAGCAAAAAGACATTTTTCATGGTGTGGTGGGATGGCAATGGGAAAGAAAAACTAATGAATGGTTTTTGTTTCCATTTTAGATGGAGTTATACTGGAGGCTACCTTTTCTCACTCTGCAAAATGCCATTTATCTATGAAAAATTATATATCTTTCGTCATGTCTATTGTGTTTCAGTTTCCTTAATTATTAAATCATCAAATTATTAGGACAGAAGCAAAAGGGGGTGATTGCAAGATCAATCCTTCTGAGACAAGGGGGTCCTCTGGCGTCTGAATTGGCAAAACATGCTGTTGCTCTGAAGGTTGATGATTGGGTCTTCTGTCATGGTGGCCTCCTTCCTCACCATGGTAAATTATCCCCTCTGCATTGCAGATCTCTATTATTTATTATTGTCAAAGGATATAATGTGATGTAATGGATGTGGATGAAATTGCAGTTTCATATGGCATAGAAAGGTTGAATCGAGAGGTTTCTCACTGGATGAGGGGTCACAGCGACACAGATGGTGATCCGGAGATCCCTTTCATTGCTACAAGGGGCTATGACAGTGTAGTTTGGAACCGCCTCTACTCTGGAGACATTTCAGATTGGTATGATTATCAAATTGATCAGGTCCGGTTGCACCTTCATTTAAAATACTCTTATGCACTCTGGCTCTGAACTTTGTGTGATTCAATTGTTTCTTCAAGGTTTTCATTACCATCATTTTCATTTTGGTTGATTTAATCCTGACCTAAAAATGGAGTGAAAATCAAGAACTGAGAGTTCCCGACCTCTGTGCATTTTATGTACTTCTGCTTCTGATGTTGCAATTTACATTCACATATTTTATCTTTTGGATTCTCTGAGTGAGGAAATGATTTTTAAACTATCTAATTTGTGTACAGTTGATTGTAAAGTTAAAAAGAATGGAACAGTAATCTGATGTTTCTCTTTAAATCAGATTCAATCAGTACTCGAGAAGACATTGCAAGCTGTAGGTGGTAAAGCAATGGTTGTTGGTCATTCTCCTCAGCCTCTGGGAGCAAACTGGTAGAAGATCTCAATTAGATAACTCTAGTTTTAATGATCCTGACTTTTTCTTGTGTTCTGGTATATAATTTCCATCCTTGGGGAAGGAGGAGGCTAAGGTTGATTAGATTTTGTTTCTCTACTAGTTATGATAGAACACTTCTCTTTGTTGCCTGGTCATAGTGACAATGCCATTCCTTTATTTTGTAGTATCCTTTTTTATTTTCTTATACCTTTATTTTTTCCTGTTTACTTCTGTACTTAATGATAAATAGCCGACCTGTATCTGATGCTAGTAAATTCATATTGCAGTAAATTCAGTGGTAGGATATGGCGTATTGATGTTGGTATGTCCAGTGGGGTTCTTGATTCAAGACCTGAGGTAATATGTTAAGAAGGTTAATTAATGTTAAGCAACTTAAACAATCAAGTACCTTTCTTACTTAACAGGTTTAAAGTAATCTTTCTCCTGATTAGGTTCTTGAGATAAAAGACAACACTGCACGGGTGATAAGGAGCAAAAGAGACAGATTTAGTGAACTTCAAGTTGCTGACTACACATAAAGGTGAGGAGAACCATGGTACTAGAAACAGAAGGTTCTCCACCAACTTTTCCTCTTTTTTCTAGTCTTGTGCGATGTTAGTCCGAAAAGAGAAACCATATATCAGATAGATTTAATCTTTTTCTGCCTTATTACAGATTAGGAAACAGGAAAAGATCAAGTGAGGGACCCTTTCTAGGATCAAGTGAGTATTTTGCGGGATTTTTTGTGGTACTTCAGTTGCATACTTTGCAATACAATGCATAAGTGATCCACACAACTCCAGCAAAGAGTAGATTATTTCGATTGCTGTAAGTTGGGGATGGGAGAGGAAAGCTAGTTGTGTGGGGGCTTCTGCAAGTGAGAAATAGCCGGCCAATCATTATAGAATTTACAAGCGGGCTTGTATAGATAGAATGTTGTATATTCTGATTTACCAAAAAAAAAAAAAAAAATGTTGTATATTCTGACTGATATATTATTCTCTCCGTGACTGAATAGAGGGACGGTCACGGTTCTTGCTTCTGGTCTTGAATTGTCTTAACTTTCAGCTGAGGTTGATGATGATTTCTTTAAGCTACATTGCTTGTGTAGATTTGAGAATTACAATTTTTTAGTTTCAAAATATAGAAAGAGGAAGAAGCAAATTCTTAGTGGGGAAAAAAAAAAAAAAAAAAGCTTTCATTGTCCTGAATTTTTGAGTTTGAGTTTAATAGAGAATTGTAGGTTTGAAATTATTTTCAGTGTAAATGACAAATACCCATTTTGGTACCTATTTCTTATACTCTTATTATTATTTTTTCAAGACAAATTTTCAAGAAAACGTTAAACGTTAAAGAAAAACTAAAACATTTTCTCATTTCTATGAAAAAATATTAATTTGTGTTTTTTTTTTCCTTTAAAATTTGTCATAAAAATAAATTATTAAATAAGAACAATAAGAAAAAATGTATTTTGAAAAATTTTAAATAAAATAATTTAATTGATGACTTATTTAATATAATACTAGTGATTAAAATAAGTTATCTTTTGAAAACTATAATGGCCATTTTACCAAAATTTTCAAACTTAGATTTCAAAAAATAATCTTTACTTCAGTTTTTATATATTTTTATTTATTTTCTTTGTCGTGTTCTAGTATTTTATAATTTATATTAAATTATTGAATAAGCATAAATTAGACGACAAAAATTATTATTTTAAATAAATCTATAATATAATATTTTAACAAATTATAAATATATATTATTCATGTATTTATAATAAAAATTGCTGACTTTAGCAGTCATTTTTTCTTGTTTAAACACATTTTTTTTAAAAAAAATATTTTCTTCTTTAATAAAAGAAAAGACATGGCGAGAGGGAGAGGCAACTAAGAACTGCGTTTAGCTTTGCGAACTCATTTCTATTAATGGTGATTGACGAAGGTCGTGTGGATCGAAGGCCAGCTCCAACGTTAAAACTGACGACTTCTTCGTAAACTCCGCTAACCAACAAACACCTAACGCACACTCTCTCTCTCTTAGCATCCATGCTTTCACTTATACATATAAATGCAAGCTCTCTTCCACAACCCTCTCATTGGTTTTCGCTTCACTCCCATCATTTCTTCTGCTCGATTTTCCACTGCTTCGCTCTCTGAATCAGCGCCCATTTCTGCAAACACCATGAGTGCATCAACATCATCTTTGGTCCTACCTTCTTCTGTTTCTGTCAATAAGAAGCTCGTTTTTGGGACTTGCAATTCTCTGGGTTTTAAGAATGGGATTCGCGGGTTTAGTCTTAAAAATTTGGATAAATCGAGGGTTTGTATGAGCGCTGCTGCTGTTGGATCTCAAACAACTGTGGATGATGCCTTGTTTAAAGATTATAAGCCCAACTGCGCTTTCCTCTTTCCTGGCCAGGTCAGATTTTCTGCATTGATATATTATATTGGGCCAGAATAGATTAAGCTTTTCCGGTTCAATGTGGGTTATTTTATTAATTTTGTCTTCTGAATTGATCTTAATTCCATCATCATTATATTTGTTTGAAAAATGGTGCTTAAATTGTTTGTTCTTTGGATAAATGAATTGGATATGCTTCAACTGCAGAATGGTGATTATAAGTTGATTGTTAGTTAATTGACAACAATGAACTAAAGCAAGCTATGTATTGAAATTTTGTTATCTTACGAGTAATGTTCTATTGTATTGGGCATATTTTCAACAGTCAAAAAATCTATTAGCTTGAACAGAGAAGTATTACAAATATTATTTCAAGGGGGCGAAGGTGGTCTAATCCAAGTAAGCGCCTAAAGCAAATGTGTCTTTGAAACAGGAATGCAGTTTGGGTTCTGTGAAAAAATGAACTCTTCAAATGGCTGTTCTAAAGTTCTTATCCGAGCAAATTCATATTGTATATGGAAAATGTGATGACGTCTTCCATTCTTTTTGTAGGCTTTGGTGCTTTGCATATTACTACTGCCTCTAGCTGAGGAGTACTATTATCTCACGGTGTCTGCGTGTAATTGTAGGGTGCACAAACTGTTGGAATGGGTGCTGAGGCTCAGAAGGTGCCTGCTGCTGCTGAATTATACAAGAAAGCAAATGAAATCTTGGGGTAGACCCTAAAAGTTCTTTTTCTCCCATCTAATACAGTATGCTTGAGTCAAGTTAGCTTTTTTTTTTTTTTCTTTTTTTTCTTCCAGGTGCTAATTGCTGATTCTAATTTTTATCCTGAAGGTTTGACCTTTTGGATATTTGCCTAAATGGACCAAAGGACAAGCTGGATTCCACTGTTCTCAGCCAGGTACTTCTCCAGTTGAATAATATTTTCTTTCTTGAACTGTCTATTACTGAGATGAAATGACACAATCAGTTGTGGAAACTCAAAAATTAATCAGGAGCACCTTTCCTTATCTGGGTGGTTTCAGTTAGAAAATCAAGTAAAGAAATCCAAACAAGACTGGTTGAAGTTTCTAGGGAAACTCTTATCTGGCTGAACTCTTAGTTTAGGCCAGACCTGCGGTAAAAAGGCATTTCAATTTGCCTGTCCTCCTGTGCGGAGTGCTGTCTGTTTTACAATTTGTATTTGATCTGAAGATAATTTAATAAGCCAGAAAAAAAAAAAAAAAGGTTCTGTAAGTTATGCCACACTGCCTTCCACTTGATTAAACTTCTTTTATTCCATATAAAGTGATGATGAAACTTGCCAGAACTGGGATAAGATGAATATGTTCCTTGTTAACATTGTATGCATGCATCTCCTTCCCTGAAGATAAAAACCGTTATAATTGGAAGCCCTCATTTTCCCTCCTGTACCTGTGTGATTCCTTTTAAGAGAATTAGGAAATAAGGCGGTAGGGGGTTTAAGGAGGGTATTACTAGGCTGAAAAGTTAAAAATCAGAATAGCGTAATATGAAAGTGAAGGAAAATCCTTTTCCTTGCAATATGAGTATTTGTATGTTTTTTTTTTTTTTTAAAAATTTAATTTCTCTTTGCAACAGCCGGCCATCTATGTCACCAGCTTAGCTGCAGTTGAGATACTACGATCTCGTGAAGGAGGTCAACAAATTATTGATTCTATTGATGTTACATGTGGTCTAAGTTTGGGGGAGTACACTGCTCTAGCATTTTCTGGAGCTTTCAGGTGAGCTAATCCCAACTCAATGCTAATATAAGTAGCATTCTTTGTTGGCAACTTTTTACTGAAGCTGCATACTACTGATTGTCTGTCATTGTTAGGCTTAGTTGTCCAATTATCTGTTGGTGCAAATTTGTCTCTTCATTCTTAACTTAGAAAGACTGAGAATTTATATATTCCATAAGGCAAAAGAGCATTGAAGACCGTTGTATTAGAGCATGCCAAGTTGAAGCAACATTTTCTTCAGTCTTGGTTTTGTTCAGAAAATTCTACTTCCTTCCTGTCAAAACAATTGATCACAGTGATTTTGATGCAAAGATATAGTGGTATATTTGACTATTTAGGATTTTCCACCTACGTAGGCCTTGTTTAGATTTCAGCAAGCCAAGGAAGGGAAAGAAATTTCTTAGAAATGAATTTCTTTCATTTTGTTAGGAAGGAACACTTGAAAAAGAAAGAATTAGAATGGAAAAGTTTAACAGAAGCCTCTGACATGGTCCTTCTCCACAGTAGTCTGAGGAAAAGAAAAACTTAAGAAAAGTTACCCTACTGGTTTGCAATGTTTTCTATATCCTTGATTGTTATGTAGTGTAGATTTTCACCACTTCTGTCAGATGTAAAGACTTCTTATGGGTTCCTCCACCATTCAACTGCCTTTGCCATGTCTTAAATTTGTGCCTATGGTTCCATCTTCATGACTCTCATCTTTTTGGCTATGGTTGTTAGCTTTGAGGATGGACTCAAGCTTGTCAAGCTTAGGGGTGAAGCCATGCAGGTTGGCATCAATAGTGATCTGTTTTCCCTTGTTAATTAACTGTAGATAAGTTGTCAAACTTTTCTCATACTGTTGTTATATGCAGGATGCTTCAGATGCTGCACAAAGTGCTATGGTTAGTATCATTGGATTGGATTCTGAAAAGGTGCAACAGTTGTGTGATGCGGCCAATGAGGAAGTTGACGAAGCTAGCAAAGTTCAAATTGCAAATTTCTTGTGTCCTGTAAGCTTATATAAATGTCTTATTCTTTTGTATTCTACTTCCATTTGCCTACTTTGTTAAATAAGAGTATGCTTGTTTCATCTAATTTAGGGAAATTATGCGGTTTCTGGAGGTCTGAAAGGAGTTGAAGCTGTAGAAGCAAAGGCAAAATCATTCAAAGCTCGGATGACGGTATATTTCACCTAAAAAGTTAGTTCTTGGTATGGTACATACTATCAGGGAATCTTAAGAAAACATTTCATGTTTCTCAGGTGCGTCTAGCTGTTGCTGGTGCTTTCCACACTCGTTTTATGGAACCAGCAGTCTCAAGATTAGAAGCTGCTTTAGCAACAACAGAAATCAGAACTCCACGAATACCAGTAATATCAAATGTTGATGCACAGCCACATGCAGATCCAGAAACAATCAAGAAGATATTGGCACGACAGGTATGCATTCTATTTCTATATAATTAACTGGTGGCTGTAGCAGTTAAGTTGGAAGAGTAATTCATCTATATAACTTGTGTACTTTAGGTAACTTCGCCTGTTCAATGGGAGACAACTGTGAAGACACTCCTGAACGGAGGAGTCAAAAAGAGCTATGAATTAGGACCTGGGAAGGTAAATCACTTCTGTACAAAAAGCACAACCATGTTTGTTTCAGTTACTCGCTTTTGTTTCTCTATAATCAATCTTCTTTTGTATCGTATATCAGGTTATTGCTGGCATTCTTAAGAGAATGGATAAAGGTGCTGCCCTTGAAAATATTGCTGCTTGATTGTTGTCCTGCCCTAGTTTAGGGCTTTTTGCCCTTATTTTGGACACTGCCAATTTTTTTTTTAAATTTTTTTTTTTTTTTGTGTGTGATTTAAACTACAAATTCTCTCTTTTGTAGACTCCATTTTTCAACTCCTTTAGAAATGAGAGATTGGTGCTCAAGAGCGTTCTAATGGATAATAATTCTCTCAATCGTACCATAAGAAATTGAAAATTCAAAAAGTCCTTATTCAAGCAAAAGATATATTATAATAAGGAGTACAGAACAAAATTCCGTAAGCACAGATAAATTTAATCTTGAACAGCCGAAGTAGCTTCAGAAGATCGCCTCAATCTTCTAAGCTGATTAATCCACTGGTCTTCGGGTATTTGACTTGCCCAATCCGGTGCTAGTCCACCGAAGGAAATTTCACGCATTGCTTCGATCACTCTTATCGAATTTTCTGGTGTCAGCGGAGCGTTGCGGCGGCTCTCGTCCTCTCTGAATGCACGCCGTATGGCCATGTCAGATTCCTCCCTCGTCCTCTCCTCCTCTTCTTCCTCATTATTGTCTTCGCCGTCGCTCAGATCCAGAGATAAAACACCATTCTCCATATAGCGAGCGTAACCGTTCGGCACCGAATGCGGAGGATCGAATTGCTCGCTATTTTCATTGTCGACGGAGTTTGAGTTTTCGCCATCAGAGAATTCTAATTCTCCATCGTCGACTTCGGCGGAAATTGGTTGGTAATATTCCGATGAATCATCTCCGACAGAATCCGAATCGCTACCTACACCACCATAGTCCGTCAAGACAGTGCAGTAATCTAAATATCCAATCCGTTTATTGTAAAGCTGGAAAAAGAAAAAAGAAAAAAAAAGCATGATGTTTACCTTCTATCAAATCGTCGGCCGAGTTGGTCACGGCGTTCATTGCTGCCTAAAGTATTCGAGTATTCCGGAGCGAGAAGGCTTTTCTGTGCAAATGAGTTAGGAGGAAATGATCAGAAGGATGATTTGTAAATCAGGTCCGAGATATATTTACTCTCTTGCCCCTCTTGTTTTTAAGAATTAAAAAAAAAAAAATAGAGAAAAAGCCAAAAAGAGAGAGGGAGCTCCGAAGCGCTTCAAATTTCGTCCGAGAAATTCTGACGTTCGGAATGACCCTGAGTCTTCCAATATCAAAGCTCCCGCAGGGTGCACCAGCCGGGAATCGAACCCGGGTCTGTACCGTGGCAGGGTACTATTCTACCACTAGACCGCTGGTGCCTGATGTAATCAAGGTCCAAAATATTATATATTATAAAAATAAAATAAAGAAAAAATTATATTTTCTCCTATTCGACGTGGCATGTTGAGCAACCCACGTCTAGAAAATGAGGTACAGAGTTTGGCTGGAAGCAAAGGCTGAATAGAAATCCAAGCGGGAAATGGCGACTCAGATTTTTAAGCCTTCCAGTGTATACCAGAGCTATCAGCACTTCCATTTTTACTCATCCAAGGTGGTCGGGAAATACAGTCTTCCCATAAGAAGAACGACTTCAGTTTGTTGCACATCATCTGCTTCCACTCCTGTTCTTGGGTAACATTAACAATAATGATAATAATAATCCCTCCCCTGTTATCTTGCTTTCTACAAATTCTGTTTCTGTTGTTTTTTTTTTTTTTTAATAAATAATATACCAGCTTTTCTATTGCATCTCATTTTTCTTTTTAATCTTGATTCAGACAAGAATTGTCCTTGTCTGTTGGAACCCATGTTATTCCACACCCTAAAAAGGTACCATGTTTAAGGTAACAGTTTCTTGTAGTTGTACTTTCTTTGTCCGGATTTTTTTACTTACTGTTTGAATCATTGCGGTTGGTTTTGGAGGTTGAGAAGGGCGGTGAAGATGCATTCTTTGTGAGCAGCTATAATGGGGGAGTTATTGCAGTTGCTGATGGTGTGTCTGGGTGAGATTTTGTTGTTTAACTTAACTCATCTGACATGGAAGTTAAATTTAACATGCTCAATATTGTTACAATTTTTACCCTCTCACCAATAGGCAATCAGTTACTTCGAGCAGTAATATTAAGCCTCAAACTGAATGAAATTTCTGTTGGATTTTATGACATTGTTTCTCATCAGACTAAATGGGGCTGCTTAGAATAATGTATAGTAGTTTCATAACTGAATCCAGATAATGAAATTTCCCTTTCAATAGAATCAAGAAATTTGGGGGAAAAATGGAGATTTATTCCTGAACATCCTGATTTTCCAGGAACCAGATAATACATAATAGCTTTGTCTTAATTTTCTCACTATTTGTTACTCTTGGCAGCTGGGCTGAACAAAATGTGAATCCTGCACTGTTCTCAGGAGAGTTGATGGCTAATGCTTCTTCTCTAGTAGGAGATCAGGAGGTATACCTATTGCTGCCTTGATGTATGCATATTGTTTCTTCGTTGACTTAGTCTTGTTCAATGTCTTGCTTTAACTCTGCATTTCATCTCTTGAGGACTCTTAGAAAGAAAAAAAGTTAATAATAAAAATATATCAATTATTCATTTTGAGATCAAAAGCATTATCTGTTGCACCCTCATCCTACTTAGTATACTAATTCTTGATTGTTGTGTTTTCTTACAATTTATGACGACTCCAAATATACATAGTATATACCTTAATTGCACTTCTGCAGAGGCAAAATTCTTAATGCACCACTTGTATACTGAAAGATATCCTCATTTGATAGGTCAACTTTGATCCTCGGACTCTTATTAAGAAAGCTCATGCAACTACATCCTCTGTTGGTTCGGCGACAATGTACACTCTCTGAAAACTTCCCTTTAAAAAACACATACTGTTTTTGGCTTACATAAGATCATTCTTAAGCAAAATGCTCAAAGGAATAAACTGGTTTCTCTCTTTGGTTTGTTCAGGATAGTTGCAATGTTGGAAAGAAATGGCCTCTTGAAGATTGCAACTGTAGGGGACTGTGGGCTGAGGATTGTTAGAAAAGGTAACTGCACTGATTTCAGTTTTTTCTTCATTTTTCCCAACTATGTACTGTATTTCCTTTTCTATTTCACTAAAGTCATGTTTGTTTGCTGGAAATAGGTCAAATAGTTTTCACAACATCTCCCCAAGAACATTATTTTGATTGTCCATACCAACTGAGCTCAGAGACTGTTGGTCAAACTTATGTTGATGCCACGGTATGAAAATTTAAGCAATTTTTAAAATATTGACACAATAAATATTTTGACTTGCTTTCTTATGTAAATTCTCTCCCCTATTATCTTATACATTGTCGATTATCATACTATTAAATTTGGACAAAGCAATTTCCATAGCTTGTTGTTCATGATGTATTGTTATTACCCTGATTCCATATATGGCGCTCTTCCAGCCATAAAGAATTAAGAATCAGACATGGATCTTATCCTTTCTTCCCATACATTACAACAGATCCCTTTTTAACTTACCTTATGATTTATTCTTTTCATTGTTTTTATTTGGAGGAAAAGGATTCTGATATTGCTGTATTGGAACCATCCCATTTGTGAGAATAGGATACTTCTAGAACTCTCTTGCATGAAGAGTCCTACCAATACTATACTTGTATCTGTTAATGTTATGGCTATTGTGATTCTATAACAGGTCTCAAGTGTGGAGTTAGTGAAGGGAGACGTAATTGTGATGGGTTCTGATGGTCTGTTCGATAATGTATTTGACTCTGAAATTGTTTCAACTGTTGCTGCAAACAGTGATGCTACTGATACTGGTAAACTTCTTCGTGGAACAAATTTAAAAATTGGAATTAGCTAATTTTTGCTACCACCTTTCTAACTGGCCCTGTGCTTGATGCTAGCAAAGGCATTAGCTAATTTGGCTCACAATCATTCCCTGGATTTCTACTTTGAATCTCCCTATTCATTGGAAGCAAGAGCAAGGGTAAGTTAAATTTGCTTACAACCTTTTGCATCTTGGTCTTAGGACAGCATTGATATCTGATCAATTCTCATGTCAATGAACAGGGTTTTGATGTTCCTTGGTATAAAAAAGCTGTTGGCATGAAGTTGACAGGTACAACATTACTGACCTCTCTATGTCCTTTCTTTCTTTCTTTCTTTTTTCTTGGGATGGCATGGTTAACCTTTGTTTCTTCTCCTGCTGTTTTTCAGGTGGAAAGCTTGACGATATTACTGTTATCATTGGACATGTGGAAAGCACCTGAAGTCTGCATTTCATGCCTCAGTAAATAATTGATCAATTTTCGCTGGACAGGGGTTCATTCCTTAGATTTGTTATCAGAAATCTCATCACCTTGGTGCAAAATCCTACTTGGATGCATTTTCCCCTGCCAATGGATGTAAATAGGACAACCGAAATATGTAATTTTACTCTCTATTCATCGTGTACGAAATACATAATTGAGAACACTTTTAGCCAGTAAAATGTCACTACAGGTATTCCTTCCTCCTTGTGGACTTGTACAATTATGTCATATTAAACATCATGCACTGCTTTTGTCGGTGAAATCTCAGAAAATAATGTCCATTTTGTTTACGTATGTTGAAGGTGACGGAAAGGAAATAAGATCAAAAACCAAAAAAAAAGAAAAAAAAGATGGTGGGGGTTAGTAGGAAACATCTATTTTCAAGTCCATGAACACAAATTGAGCACATCAAGGTAATCTACACTGGGCATAACTTCTCAAAATGTTGCTAAAGACACAAAACAGAGAAGGTTACACCTAGAATCATAAGAAGTGGATTCTTGAATACATGGGTTCAAGAATCTTTCTACAGGAACCCTTCAATTTGCTTTCTCCTTCTACACTTTTTTTCTTTCCAACACACATACACACCAAAAATAGAAAAAGGAGAATGGAAAGGGGACATGATATATAATCAAATTGTAACAGTGTGACAATGTAATAAACTTGCTATTACAATCAAAATTTTATGATCCCATAGAGCTCAGTAATCAATTATGAATTAAGACAATCTGTAGGTTGGGCGTAGAACATACTGGAAAGAATTTGGGCAATTATCACCAATCTCTACTAACCAAGTATTTGAGCTGACATCAATAAATAATAATGGACAACATGCTATTGTACCTGAACCTCTGAATCTGTTCTAAAAACCATAGCAAGCATGAAATTTGCTTGCTCATGGTGCTAACTTATCCTCTGGCATGTAAAATTTTTGTCAGCCAACATAAGAGGCTTCGAGTGGTACAACAGATAGAAATACAGCAACCTCAAAAATTAGAAGCGCCATCAGGTCCTGCTGTGACTGTCATTCACTTTGTGGAAGAATGATTTTGCAGCCTCATATGTGGACCAACAAATTGCAGCAGCAGGGGCATGGAAGAGCATCCTAGGCATCCATCCCCTCATAAGGCCTCTGTACCCATCTTTCTTTATTATTGTTCGAAGAACATCTCCAATTGAACTACTTGAAAATCTATCGCATCCACAGACACCCTGCGAAACAATGATTCACTTCTTAAGGTTGGCATGATTAAGAAAACATAGATACAAAATAAATATGTCATATGTCAAATCTGTACATTCAAATGAGATTTTTGTCAGCATTTGATGCAGATCTTTGCATGTTAATATGGAGGTACATGTAGGAACTCTGTATAGGGCAGACATCCATGACAGAAGGCTAGCAATTTAATCAGCTTTCTGAGCATCTAAAACACGTGGCTTATTAGACGAACCAAGACAATATAATATAACTATTCCAAGCGCATGAAACCTAGTTCTGGCGGCAAATTCCTCCATGTGTCAAAGCACAAGTAATATAACTAACGAAAGTCAACAACTTAAGAAGCAAACACAAATCTACCGTATAGTTGCTGGCATTTTAATTTTCTCTTTTCAGCAAGCAACCAATAGAAAGAGAAAATAAATACAAAATGCAGAACTAAAACAAAGAATGGGCATAAAAGACTAGGGGTAAAAATTCCATTTTACACAGAATCCAATTGACTCAAGGTCACATATGGTGAACTATCAATTACAAAGGTTCCTGAAAAGGACGCTTTTCTCCAGACCACCATCTTTATTGCAAATAAATTAGATAAAATTTTCTTTGTTACATTAGCATTAATAATGATTAAGGGTGTATCTAGATTGGCTTTGAACTAAAAAAATAAAAAAAGAACTCTTTAAACACTGAAGCGTTTATGAATTTCAAAAAAGTGCTAGAAAGTGTTGCACGTTTTAAGATGAGGGAAAAAAAAAAAGAAAAAAAAAGAAAGAAAGGGAACTACAGAAATTTATTTGTATGTCATCCAAGTTTCAAAGAGAAATAGGTATGAAGGAATGTTCATGGTACACAATAATTGCATAAATATCCCAGATGATGGAAATGATGCAAATGTATCAAATAACTACCATGTGGCATATACAGGCAGATAGACAGAAATTTGACCATCAACAAGTTATAATTGGTCTTAGAAACTGTCCATTTTATGTGGGTCTTTTGTAGAAAGCAAATATCAATGCATACAATTTCTGAAGTTCAAAAAAGTTGAGCACAGTATCCAAATGTACTCTAAAATATTGAAAATCTGAAACAGCCTAAGCTAGGAGGGGAAACTAGAGGACTTCCTGAAAAGGGACAATAGCATAAGATTATAGACTTCAAGCATGGAATATTGCTTTCATCTTATTCCCATAGTTATGTTGCACCAAATACATCAGAAAATTTCATACGAGTCTTCAATGTTTCTAATTCTTCAGTGACAAGCCTCAAGTTTAAAAATGTCAATAATGAACAGCAGAGGATCTGCCAATTGCAGAAGTCCTTGCAGGGTCACCACTACTCATAAACTACACAAGTAGCCATACTGCGAAATACTTTCTGCAAAAATCTATAACTCAATGGTGAAAAATTGTGTGTGTCTCAGGGCCATTAACAAACACCCTACTTATGCTTCTTTAAGTTATATATTAATAACCCCACTAGTTTGAAACATAAACTCAGGATGCATTAACAGATATAAGCAGAGTTCCCCAGTATAAAAAAAAATTCATGAACCCTGCTGTCCCAGTTACAAAGAAATTTAACATGAAAGCAGAAAAATAAAGTCTACGTACAAATGAGAGGATAAAAATTCATTAAGGTGCAAATCACATCTTTGACTTGCTTTAAAGTGCAAAATTGAAAATTGATCAACTTAAATTTTGATAAACGAGGCTAGGTTTCTTTAGAAACAGGAAGAAGAATAATCAACTTCAACCTTATTGTTTATAATTCATGAATTAAATGGCAACTGCCAAGTGAATCATCAAATTCAACAGAATCAACACAAAATTTTAGTAATACACATACTCTACAATGTTTATACGGATCCAAATGCTAGTCGTTAATGAACCAGAAACAGAGAACACATGAGATGCGCTGCTAACGAAAAAGAGTTGAAAAACCTAGTACCTGACACTGGAGCTGAGTCTTAGCCACATCTAATGGTGTTGTGACCAATGACGCCAATGCTCCAGCTGCTGCACCAGCTGTGGCATAAACCACCAATCTTTCATCATTGGCGCTCTCTGGTGAGATCTCCATTAACCCCCTTTTGGTGGCCTCATAGGTTGAAAAATGCACAGCTGTATATGGTGCATTCATTACCACAGTAGTCTTATATGAAACAAAAAATGCCCTAATTCCCTCCTCCCTCAACACTTCCTTTACACAGTCAAATACACCCTTATATGGACTATTACTCAATTGCAACCTCTGTTTTACCATATCCATAGGCGTAAACACTGCATCACTTGCTACAGTAGCAAATACCCCAGAAGCCGCATGAGCCACCGGATTGTTGGGATTCCCTCCTGAAAATGATTTCTTACAAGCTTCATAAACAGAGAAGTAAACGGCATGAGCAGGGCCTGCCCCAAGACCCATGGCAGCTATCCCGCGGTAAAAACCAGCAGGACCTTCGGTTTTCAATATAGACCGAATAGCCTGGTTGAGACTTGCGGATTTCAACGGGCAAGAACCCAGTGCTTGCATCTGGGTTTTAACAGTATCCACAGGAAACATGGACATATGTTCAACCATGCCGGCAATAGAGCCGGCAATCATGAACTGCCAAAAGTGAAGGCCGTCGTGGGCGGGAGCCGCCACAGTGATTTCCGGGTGATAATCGGGAGGTTGAGGTATCGGTAAAAGGTCGGGTTTTTGAAATTTCGAGGTGGCATCCGTTCTAGTTGTAGTGGCCATAGAAGCCGGGCGTAACAATGAATCAGGGACTTAACGGAATCTGGGGTGGGGTGTCTGTAAACGGACACGATAACGGGTCCGGGTTTGGGTTCTAGCAAATTGGGTTGCAGAAATCGGTGCCATACAAAAAATAGGGATTTCTTTTTAGCTCGGTTGAGAGCGGCGACGATGTAGAGTGAGAAACATGAAAGTGATATTTGGTTCTGGCGATGAACGGTCAAACAGAACAGATAAAGTAGTTTCTTGGTGGCGGGTGTTGGGGGTTTGGACAGGTTTTTCAGAGGTGTAAGATTAGGGTTTCCAAATTTTTGGGGGCTTTCCAAATTTGCCATTTTCTAAATTTACTTCGGTCTGCCACTTTTCCGGCGACTTAGTCTTCCTCTTTATTATTTTATTATTTTTTAATTAGTCTTCCTCAATTTTTTTTTATTTTTTAATTTTTATTTTTGTTGAATGAGATTCTAATATTTAACCTCATAATTATCAGATAAAATAAATAAAAAATTATTAATTTATTTTTAATAAAATTATTAAATTAAATTTTTATTTTTTTAAAAAAATAAAAAATTATAAAGTAAAAAAATAAATATTACTTTAATTTTAAATTCTTACAAAGTAACCCTTAGAGAGTAGAATATTTTTGATGCATTTATTTAATTTAAATTTGTTTTTCTCCATTTTATAGGTGAATTAAAACAAAAACAACCTTTGATCAAATAACAGCAAAATTATTTGCATTATCAGACTCAATCCATTATTATCCTTAAATCAATTATTTGCATATTTCTTGTTTGGCACATCATGATGACAATGTCCTTAAAAAAAAGCTGCTATATTTTGGAAATTTTGTTTAGAAACCTTCTTTTGGTCAAAAGAAAAAACTGTCATTAAAATTCTCTTCTGTGCCTTCTTGATACAGTTTGTTTTGGTGAAAGAAGAAAGATAATAAGTTTATGTGGAAGCCCAAAACGAAGAAAAAGAACAAGCATAGAGCATTCTTTTTTGGGTATCCACTTGAAGCGTCCGGTGTCCCTATCTTTTCGGGGTTCGCAGAGTTCAATTCTTACTCAAAGATTAGGGCCTGACCCGGAACCACCTCAAGGGGATTCGAACCCTCGATCATCCACCCCGAAAGAAGCATTAGAAGTCCACTTACCAACTCCACAAGCTACCGGATTAAGCGTAAAACATTCTTGATACAGTTAACAAATGCTCAAAAAAAAAAAAAAAAAAAAAAAAATCATCAAGCCGTCTTATTATTGTTTTCAAATCCAAAACAAGCAGACTTTTTGAACAAGAAATTAAAATCAGCTCAAGATCTTTGACATGAAATGTCATGGAGGAAAGCTTCAACATCCATTCTAGAAGATCCTCCTTTTTCTATAGCTTCTTGACAAATTTTCTGAAGTTCTTTGGCTCTTCTCCTCATCTCTTTACCTTCCTCATCTTCCAAATCCATAAACCTCTGCAAAATTCCTGCAATTTCTTGTCTACTTACCAAACTCTCATCGTCATTCCTCTTCAGCAACCTCCGACCAATTTTCCAGTCATCAACAATTTTTTTAGCATTCGTCGGTTGATCCCAAAATATTGGAAAGGTCAGGATTGGAAGCCCTGAATATACAGCTTCTTTTGTGGAATTCCATCCACAGTGGGTCAAAAATCCTCCAACAGAAGAATGGCTTAACACCCTCAACTGATCGCACCAGGGCACAATCATACCCCTGTTGCTACTGCGATCAGATTCACCACCTCTTTTCTCATATCGAGATGCACCATCTCGAGTTACCCAAAAGAATCGAACACCACTATCATAAACTCCGGCCACAAGTTCATCCAATTGGGCATTTGAAGCCGACAGGAAGCTTCCCTGTGATATGTATAGAACAGAATTTTTTGGTTGCGTATGTAACCATTTTAAATACTCAGGCTCCTGATCATCGCTAGCCCTAGAAACAGGATTTAAGAGAAGAGGTATTGCAGGACCAATGGTGTAAACTGGGATTTGAAACAGTTTCCGCAAACTGTCAATCGATTGGGTCTCAAACTCATACACAGAAGTAAGCAACAAATATTGTGCTCTGGAGACTAGTCTAATGGCTTCCGAAGTTTTGACTAATACTTCTCGGCCTTTTCCATTAGAGAATGGTGTTGGAAGATCCGCGACGCGAATTGGAGCAACTCCGGGAATGTAATTCACTTCCTTATTTCCGTTCACTGTTTTAAGATCTCAATTAAAATGCACAACACACAACTTCAGAATTCAGATCTATCAATAGGAAACTATAATTAATGGAATTTACAGTAGCCTTGTTTAATTCCATTGCATCTACTTAGAATCCTCAATACTTCTTAGATAAAAATTATACTAATTAAAAAAAAAAAAAAAAAAAAAAAAAAGGCACCCAACCAGAACAGAGTAGATTTACCTGGGAAGTTGGTATAGTCATGGCCGTTTAGGGAAAGAAGATCAGAGTGAAGCAGAATGGAGAAATCAGTAGCAGACTGTGTCCAAAACGAAGCCACCGGAATATTCCTCCGATTCCCAAGTTCCACCACCCAGTTCAAGTAAGTATCGTAAATGATAACACTGGGTTTAGGCAGCTCTATCTGATCCAGTAGCTGCTCTACTGGAGCTTCCAAATTCGTAAGAGTAGATCGAATAAATCCGGGCCAATCATTTCCCCTACCAATTTCAGAAGGTATGACGTTTGGTATTGTGGTTAAACGGAGATTAGCCGGCAGAGTAACAGAGTCTAGGAAACCATTCCACTCTTCAGTCACGATGAAGGTGATGACGGTATTATCTGTATCACTCAAGCTTGTAATGAGCTTGCAGAAGTTCAACATGGGATTTATGTGTCCTCTTCCTGGGAACGGCATAGCCACAACGTGACATCTTCTTGTTGATTCTGAGCTCATTTTTTGTTTTCTGCTTTTTCGTTTTTTGGTTGGAATGATTTGATTTATTTAACTTAAACTCACTGTTTTGGAAGAAGTTTGTTTTAAAGTTTACGTTGCAAACGTATTTCCTCCAATCACCCATTATCTAGGGACGACAAAATTCTGGATAGTTCGTTCCCTACCACATTTCTTGTGTGTACTTACAGATATGGTCAGCCGATTTACGTTGAGGTAAAAGTACAACACATCGGGTACCGTTCTTTTTGGTTTATAACTTTTTACCCTTTTATTTCGATATATATACGTATTTATTTATTTTTAATTTTCAAACAATATCAATCACTTGCCCATTTTTATGATAAGAAAGACGTACATTTTTTATAGTTCCAATTAGCAAATTAAAATTAATTATATACTTAAAAGACAAAATTTAATTATTTTATTGCAAAGGAGATATTTATTTTAAGACGGTGTCGATGAAAGCCTGAATGGCGAGTTGTGCAGATCCACTTTCGGCTTCAGTTGCTAGCAAGCAAATCTCCCGAACATATTTCGCATTTCTCCTAATCTCTTTCCCTTCATCACTTTCCAAATCCATAAACCTTTTCAAAACACTCGAAATCTCTTGTCTCCTCGTCGCCGTCTCTGGCAGCACTAGTTTCCAACCCATTTTCCAATCTTCCACAACATTCTTACTGTTGGTAAACTGATCCCATATTAATGGAGAAGTTAGCATGGGAATTCCTGCATACGCACCTTCCTGAGTAGAATTCCACCCGCAGTGTGACCAAAATCCACCTACAGAAGGATGGCATAACACTTCCAATTGGTCACACCATGGCACCACCAATCCCTTCCCATTGTTGTTACTAAATAATAATTCATCGATATTTCGAGCTACCATCAAGAATCTGACGTCACTATCAAGAACCCCACCCACTATTTCTTTAACTTCATCGGCGGAGGAAGAAAGAAAGCTTCCCTGAGATATGTAAAGCACCGAATCTATAGGCTGAGCATCTAGCCACGCAATGTAGTCGATGTTCTCGTGGTCTTGTAGTTGTATATGTCGACGACGACGTCGTCTATCTGTGAATAAAGATGATGATGATGATGATTTGAAGTAAGGTATTGCTGGACCAATAGAATATATAGGGATTCCAGAGGGGAGATGTTGTTTCAAGGCTTCTATAGTTTGAGATTCAAGTTCTTGGATAGAACTGATGACGAGACATTTTCCTTTGCAGGTCATTGAAATTGTATCCTTAGCTTGATCGAAAAGTTTGCGTCCTAAACCATCAAAAGACAACCTCGGAAGATCTTGAACTCGGATTGATGGAATCCCAGGAATGTACGTCAACACTTCCTCTGACAAATCAAATATATTAAATTTAAGCTAACAAGAAACAAGCTCATCCACTACATGAAAATCAAACTTAAAAAAGATTTTTTTCACTTTAAATTAAGTTAAATTTGTTCCGTTCCAAAATTTAATTTCATATTATTTTAGTTTTTTTTTTTTTTTTTAAATTAAAAAATAAAAATATGTTTTTGACTTTACGTTTATAATATACCTGAGTGACTGAAAGAGGGATTGAAGGGCATGTGCCCTTTCCGGAGGAGAACATCAAAGTTATTCATGACAGTAAAGACAGCAGCAGACTCGGCCCAAAATCCGGCTGTCGGAATATTTCTTTTCTCAGCAAGGCCGACAATCCACGTCATGAACGTATCGTACAGAATAACACTGGGAAACGGAGTCTCCAGTCGATCAAGAAAATCTTCAACCGGGCTACCCATATTCGCCATGACAGCTTCGGCAAATCTCTGAAAATCTTTGCCACGACCTATTTCAGATGGAATAACATTTGGGATTGTCCCAAAACGGAAGTTCTGTGGCCTGCTGGAGTCAGATCCAATGAACCCGTACCACTCCTCTGTAACTACGAAGGTTATAAGAATATCGGGTCGTCTTATGGCTACGAGCTCGCAGAAGTTCATCATAGGGTTGATATGACCTCTTCCCGGGTACGGAATCGCCACCACTTGGGAACTGAACTTTAGTTCTCCTCCGGAGCCGGCTCCGATCGAGGAATCCATTCGATTAAAAATATAATTTTTTTTTTGATATAGAAATAGTAGCTAATTAACAGGAAATGGATGAGAAAAAATGAGGTAGAAATAGGAGCGTTAATTGAGGATGTGGATTATTGGTTGACTATATGAACGTGAATCCAAAGACTTAAATTTATTAATTATTTTTCTTGGCATCCTTTGTTGAATTTTCTTTCTAATTTAACCTTAAAGAACAGTGTTGAAATTTTACCAAATAGCGGAGTCTTTATTGATTTTTCAAAAGATAATATTATTATATAAATTATATGTTTACGTGTCAATCTAAAAAAGACAGAGATTCCAAGATTGGATGATCTGATGCTTTATTCACCAAAAAAAAAAAGAAAAAAAAAGAAAAAAGTGTATACTTAATTTGACCAAATCAACAATATATATATATATGATAATAAATATATATATATACATATATCTATTTTTTATTATTATTATTATTATATATATATATATTTACCAAAAAAAAATATATATATATATATACATATATCCCCCGCTTCACTTTAGTCCAGCTAAATTGAAGTCAGGCGGATAGCTCTAATTCTTGAATCTTGATAAAAGCTGCGACCATCCGAGTCCATGAAATCCCTAGGATGATGAACCTTTGAAACATATCCCTAAGTCCCAACTTCATCATGTCAAATTTTGCCAATTTATTTGCATTATTCTTCAGTTCTCTCTACCCTAAACAGAGCCTCCAACTTCTGCCCACAACAATCAAACTCACTCAACGCAATATTTTTATTTTTAATTTATTTTGTCTTCCGTAGTTATTTTGAGCTCCAATTAAATCGGAGTCGAGTTATATCGGACTTCAATTAGGAGTGAAACTCTCCTTTCACTTGTCTTTTCAAGGCAATATTCGAACTCAAAACTTTATATATATAAATATATGAATTAAACTACTTCCATCCGAACCAATATTTGTAGGTCTTATTCAAGAGAAAAACGGAATATAATTCTTTTTTTTTTTTTTTGGTACCCACTTGGAGCGCCCGGTGTCCATACCTTTTCGGTGAGATTAATCCGGACTCGGCCTGCGACTCGCTAGCAGAGTCCAACTCTTACTTGAGAAGGAGAGCCTGACCCAAAGCTTTTAACATGACACTTTCTACCCCAATAGAATTTGAAATCTCGATCATCCGCCCAGAGTAAAGTATTAAGAGTCTGCGGATTAACTCCTCAGGCTACTGGGTTAATATAATTCCTTTGAGAGATGATGATATATAGGAGGTACTGAAATAAAGCCTTAATTAATTTTTACGGCCCAAGGACTATGGGCTGGCCCAATCGTATATCATGTTAGCAGTGAAATATACGATTCATTTTAAACCAAAAAAAGAAAAAAAAAATTATGATATAGGCATCCTTTGTTTACCTAGTATACGAATTAAAATGAAAAAATAAAATAGAGTAATTGTTGAATTTAGTTCCAAATAAATTATATTGGGCAAATTTAGTCTTAAATTTATTTTCACTTCTAAAAAAATTTCAAATTTTTTTAACCTAAGAAAAACAAAGTCATTCTTCACGAATTTCATCAAAATTTTTAAAAATTTAATAATTTGTGTGGTTTATTCAATAAAAAAGAAAGGGTAATCAAGTCATTTTACATAAAATATATTTTTGTATGTATCTTTTTACCATTAATATTTGATAAATGAGTGTCACGACCTTTTTTACTCTAAATTTGCAGATATTTAATATAAAATTTCTTTAATTGATGAGAATCACACAAACTATTAAATTTTAAAAAATTTTGATGGAATCGTGAACAACCTTAAATTTCTTAATTAAAAAAAATTTTGAGACTTTAAAAGTGAAAAATATATATTAGGACTAAATTTACCAATCTCTCAAATAAAATATAAAACTAAGAAATTTTAAAGTATTAACTAATTAAAAAAATTAGACAAAAATAAAATAAAAACGAAAGAAATTCAACCCACCAGCTTGGGGGAGTTGGTAAGCGGACTCCTAAAGCTTCTCCTCATCGACGGATGGTCGAGGATTCGAATCCCCCTGAGCTGGTTAACGTCACGTTAAAAAGCTCTGGGTCAGGTCCTCACCCTCTCGAGTAAGTGTTGGACTCTGCGAGTGCACCCCAGGCCGAATCCGAATTAGTCGGCCCGTGTGGGTTCGGATACCGGATGCTTAAGAAAAAAAAGA
The DNA here is from genome assembly GCA_025388415.1 of Cynanchum wilfordii. Taxonomy (NCBI): domain Eukaryota; kingdom Viridiplantae; phylum Streptophyta; class Magnoliopsida; order Gentianales; family Apocynaceae; genus Cynanchum; species Cynanchum wilfordii. The sequence goes on from JAHSUH010003887.1 coordinate 350,723, forward strand.
AAGAAATTCATATGAATTATATTGTCATTGAAAAAATGAGTTTCTAGAATATCTTTCAAGATCTTATATAATTTATAAGTTTAATTATAATAATAATAAAAACAAAAAACAACATAGAATTGAAAAGGGAACACCATTGAAAAAAAAAAAAATAGTGCCATTTTGAAAAATAAGTTTAATATTAAGGTTTTTTATTTTTATTTTTAATATTATTGTGTATGATCTTTTGTGGTTATAGAATAATTATTAGACTAATCACTTATTGATCATATACTACCATTCAAATAAGAATTTTAAAAAATAATTATTAAGATCTTATATAATAATTAATAAGATGTATATATATATATAGGAATAACATTTACCAAAAAATATATATATATATATAGGAATAACTTTCATTTATATTTACCCTAAAGCTTATCTTTGTGTAAAGAATACCCAAAGCCCCTAAAATTGTGACAAAACCCTAGTGTATATATATATATATCATAAGGGTGTGGAGATTTGATGATTTGATAACAGTCTAAGTACACCCTTAATTAAATAATATTTATAATAATTATAATAATAATAATAAACAAGGGGCTTCTGTTAGGAACGGTTCTTTCTCATATATAATTATTAGTTGTTGATTTGTAGGTTGCAACTCAAAGCTAATTAGGCAAGTAAACATGTAACGATTTTTATCCGTGCAAAACGGCAAAAAGTCATCGGAAAAAGTGACTAATTAGGACACTTTTATTATAACTTCATTTATTAACTTGTGTGGGAATATACATTTATTAATAATCATAGTATAGGCATATATATATATATATATATATATATATATAATACATAAAAAAAAATATATTTTATTAAAATAAAATATCTTTTAACTATTAAATTTACTTTTATTTTATTAATTGAAAACTCTAACTTGTTATTTGTATGAACCCAATTCCTTTCATGCATAAACTTTTTTAATTATTTCCTCATCAATTAAGGATCGGACGTATATATATATTATAACAAATACTAATTTGGAATTGATATTTAAGGGTAGCTAGCTAGGGTTATATAAACTCCGGCGCCGACCGACGTCCGAACTTTAAAAGTCAACGAATATCCATAATATAGGGCAAGGCTTCACCCTGGAAGTCTGTTTAATTCTATATAATATATATATATATATATATAGTGAGAGAAATATATATTCTAATTAATGGTGTCTTCACTAATTCATATTTGAGGGCTCGAGGTTAAAGCTTCCTAAACCAAACCGCACATAAACATATTCAACCACTTTTTCTTACGTTAGTTATTACAGTAATAAAATAAAATAAAATAATAGTTGGGTTTCCGCTTTTATTCTCAACTTCTTTTCACCGTATCTAGATTATTTTTGCTTTTTGAAAATCTAGGATATATTGACATCTTCATGGAAATTGCATAAACCCAATTTGTCGATTTGAAAACATTGACATTTTTTTAGAACCTGTACGTGTGTTTCAACCCTTTCTCTCTCTCTCTCTCTCTCTCTCTCTCTATATATATATATATATATATATATATATATGTTTCAATTAGTAAACTTGTCAACGTCATATATATATATATATATATAGATATATATATGTGAAATACTAGTTTTGCTACAAATGATCATTTCCAACTATTGCAAGAGCAGACATGTGAGAGTCTTGCTTAATTCAGAAATAATTACCTTAGCTTATTATGAAAATTAATGTCCACTTTCTGTAGCTTCAAAAAAAAAAAATATAATAATTAAGAAATTTAGGAGGGCAAAGAAAAGAATAAAAGAACAGTAGGTATTATAAGTACTTACGTAATGTGTTGTAATATGGTTGCGTGCCAAATTAGGTAGGGAGACATTTTTGTTTTGATGATTGAAAAATATGTAAAACTGGGTGGAAGGAGGAGGGATTGAGAAGCACATCCCACCATATATGTGTATATATATATATATAGTTGCCATATTGGAGATTCATGAAGCAAATGTTAACCCTACTTCACTCCTACTCCATCTCACATGCTACCGTTGACTAATTAACTTCGATCCCCTCAAGATATATATACCTATCTATATATATATGCTTCTTCTTCTTTTATTCTTTCGCTGTGAAGCTGGTTTTAAAACTTTCTTCAATGCCTTTTGTAGTGTATATATATATATGTATTATATAAGACACACGTACCATGAAATAATTAACCCTTGAAAAAAAAAAAAAAAGGATTGAAGACGAAGGACGATTTATATAAAACACTAGCTAAAGTCTTCTCATTAATTACTACTAACCGGTTAGATTAATTGAAAACATGCATGAGAAAAAAAAAAAAGAGAGAAACTATGTCCAAAGAGACTCTCTCTTAAGAGGGTCTTGAATCACACTGCTGGAAGAAGCAAAGCTGAGATACTGTTGTAGGTTACTAAAGTTAGAAGTTGACAAGAGAAGTGATTTCTCATCTGGGTCGACCACCATCTGTGCCGTAGGCAAGGCTGCAGCAGATTCTTCCTGTTGCTGCTGCATCTGGATGCACAGTATCTCTGCTTGTGCAACTGCTAACTGCATTTGTAACTGAGATACTTGATTCTGTAAATAGGAAATTGCTCCAACGCATCCATAAACTGGGTCTCTCATTCTTGCATTCGCTTCGTACACTAAGCTGCTCACAGCATCTCCTCTTTGATGAATTGGAAGCTCCTATGTGTATACATATATATATATATATATATATATATATATATATATATATAAGAACCAACAAAAACAGAATCCCAAAGTTGTACAGAGGTGGAGGGGAAAGAAAAAAAAAAAGGAGAGATAATTAATTACCTGCAACATCTTGCTGACATTACTAGCACCAAAAACTTTGTGGACAATGGCGAACTTATGAGGATCGTCTGGAGGAAAATAGGGGGCGAAGATGCAGTCTTTGGCACAACGCCGCCTCAACAGTTTGCAGGAAGCACAAGGAGAACTTCCTCCCATGGTAAGAACAGAAAAGAACAGAACAGGAAAGGAAAGGAAAAATTCAAATATGCAATGAAGAGAAAAAATGTAAAAGATAGGAAAAAATAGCAAGAAGAAATGATCAAGTGTGGTTCGGAAGAGAATGAAGCTAAGGATGTCTATTTATAATAGTTTGTTTGAGTTAGGCTTGGCTTAGAAAGGATCAACAAATAAAATATGTGAATAGGTATATTTAAACAAAGATTAATATCAATAAAATAATATACAAAAAGAAAAAAGGAGAAATTTTGGATGTTCCTGGAGTTGAAAAAACGAAACTCACGAAATCTGCTTCATGCTTGATTTTACATTTCTAGCCTTCTAAAAATTATAAGAACAGACTATTACAGTGTGAAGGGCAATAAGTTGACCACCGCCACGGTACTTGATAGGTTGGCGATCTATGGCACTTGTTTGGTTTCCACGTTCCAGTTTGACCCTTACTTAGAACACGATGTATTTTCTTTTCCATGCAAAAATATTTTTAAAATGAAAATGAAGAGAATAGATACTACTTATAAAAACTAATATTTAAAGATATGCTAATGGACAAAGTGCAATAAATTCACAAGAGACATACCAAGATTAGGGTTTTTATGAATTTCAATATGGTGTGAAACTATGCAAAAAAAACCCTAGCCTTTAACCGAGGGAAAGATGGGCTCGACGTGAATGTTTGTTGGCGGACATTCACATGGTTAGCATAAATTTTATTGACATGCACGTCTAAATTCTAACACTTACTCCTCAGATCCTCCTATTATTTGATCAACGGTCACAATTTGTCTTAACATTTCTATTATTTATTAAATTTTATACCAACTAATTTTTTTTAAAGATTAGAATATATATATATATATATATATATATATATACTGTGACGGTCTAACTGAAGTAGTATATATAATATATAAGAGGAAAGGAAAGATCACGGTTTACGGTTCATGGAAAGTGCCACCATATTATTTTTTGTGGGTCATAAATCTCGCATAAAACATGGAAATGAATGTTATTTGACTAAGAAAAACAATATTATCCCTTCTTACTTAATTTTATGGGAAAATACATATGTTCTACTTCACTACTATAGTAATCATATATTTCAAGGATTAAGCATTACATTACTATTTAGATAATAATTTTTTTTAGTCATGTAATAAAAAATACTACTAATTAATTAATAAGAGACTTTAACAACAACAACAATAAAATTATAAAATAAAGAATGAAATAGATTTAAAATTTTGACAAGAAATTAATATATGTATTTTTTTTATATAAAAAAAAAAATATATATATATATATAATATTTAAATTAAAAATAAAATAAGTAAAAATAACTTCGTCAATTTTTTTTAAAATATAAAAAGAAATTGTTGTAGCTAGGCAAGATCATGACAAACAATAAAATGAAAATGGAGGGGGAAAATCAATGAATCTGAATTTGAATTTTTCCTTCTATTTTGCCGGTATCATCTTCAGTCATTGCTGAGACCAAAAATTAATCCATGCATTCTGCAATATATTCATCTTCACTTTTATTTTTCTTAACTCTAATAAAGATAATCTCAAGGTTTTTTATTATCATTTTTTTATATATATAATTTAAAAGAAAGCACTAAAAGAGGGTTACTTCAAACATTTTGAAAAGAAATAATATGTTTCCAAGCAAGATAAAAATAATGCTCAAACAAATCATACTATATATATATATATATATATATAGCAGCATAAGTATGTGCTGTATATATAATTGAGCATATACAAACTAATACTGCCTTTTGGGCAAGACAGCCAATACCTTTCACCAATACACTACTTATAAGAGACCTTAAAGGAACAAATATGGTGCTCTCCTAGTCCTAACCTTAGCTGTCCCTAACAACAATGAAAACTTATGGCCAAAGTTAAGCTAGTGAGAAAAACTCTATACAATTAATTACTTGGGTTTTATCTCGCAGAAGACCATTAAAAAACCGACCACAGCCATGGCTGTGTTGTGTAGTGGAATCTAAAAACAGGTTATATAATAAAAAATATTACTAAAATACTAATAACAGGTAAAGAATCAAATACGACAACAGTAACAACAACCCACCATGGAATTAATGAGTAAAGAGTAAATGAGATCCGACAAGAAGCTGAAATCTAAAGAAAACTTAAAATAAAAAGGAAAATTAAGACGATAAAAATCAACAAGTAGAGACGTAGAATTATAGTATGAATTTTTAAAACAAGCGGTCACATGCATATGTGATAAGATTTAAGTAATAGACATTAATTAAGCATGCATCTGATTCACCATTATGTAGGCAATTGGCATGAAAGCAAAAAGATTCCTCACGCTCAGTTTGTATTATGTAAAAAAATGAAGACTTCAAATTAAATCTTATATATCTCTATCTAAATAATTTTGGTTTGTGGCCTGTGGGTTTATGCATCACGAGGCTTCTGAACTGATACTCCTAAATTATGAGTGTTGTAGTGCCATAAGATCGATTTCCACACTCTTGCATTTAATGCTTTCCACATGATTCCAAGCTTCTAATCTTCTATTCCGAGGAAAAAAGCTCTGTTTTCCTAGTAGTCATACCAATTCTATACTATTTAAAAGTACATTTTGTTTTATAACAACTCACTCCTCTCCTTGACATATACTAGTGTATATAGATTCTTTTGCAGGAGTACTAAAATACTACTGCATCTGCACACCTCCCTCCCCAAATATGAGTTTCTATTTTAGATTTATCCAAGTTTATTTTCAGCTTCTTCTTTTTTTTCTAAAAAAAAAAAAAGGCAAAAAATATGTACAGGAAGAGTGTTTTAGTTTAAGAAACAAAAATGTCTTCGATTATTTTTTAAATCAATTTATAAAAAAATAAAATTAATGAGTTTTGTTTAAAATAAAGAATATTGAAAGAGAAAAAGAGTTTAAATAAAATCTCATAATCTCGTGAGTAAAAATAAATAAATAAATAAATAAGAAGGGCACAATTATAAGTATGAGTACATATTAAATATATTACTCTGCATTACCTCACAATACGCGTACTTTGGATTTGAGATTTCCCGTTTCAAAGCCCTACTAAACATATAGGAAGAAAAAGACAATTAATGTAGACAGGAAGAGAACCTTGTAAAAGGTTAGTTTAATGTGTTTGCGTGTTTTTCAAAATGAAGTGCGGAGTATTAGAAAAACAGACATCTTCACCGTCTTAGAGAAAATAAAAACATACGAGCTCCAATGTGGACATTAAATGCGCTTTGTGATATGGAAGATTCGATTATTGGGATATGGATGTTTTCTTCAAATTCTGCAACAGTGGTGACTGAAATTTGGAGCAATCTTTGACAATAGCAACTTCTATGGTGAGAGTTTTTGAGATTCTCACTTAGCCTCAGGTCCCATTTTTCACCCCCCCACCCCCTCTTAGCGTTTCAATGCAAACATGTCTATCCAAAATACACCTGCTTAAGACAAATACTCCATTCTTTACTTCCCACAAGAGAAAATTAAAAACTTTATAATTAATATTTTATTATTTATATGTATTAATTATTTGAATATAAAAATCAAAAGAATATTATAGTCATCACATTAATTTCAAATCTTTTTAAAAACTATATTTTTTTTTATCACTAGCAAGTAAAAAAAAAAAAGAAGAATACACCACTTTATTCTCTACTCTCTTTTTCATAATAAACCACTCTTTAAACATGTAGTAACCATAATAAAAATAATAATTTTTGTACATAAAATTTTAAATGTTACTTAGAATTAAGAATCATGTGTAAATGTAAATTATTAAACTAATGGCATTTTAAAAAAAAAATAAAATAAAAGCACCAATAGCAACTGTGTTGAAAAAAAAGAAAGAAAGAAAATCCAAGGTAAGTAGCCTTTTTTAGAAATCTGTTGTGTTGGTCAAGTGGCTCTATTAGCTTCCTTCTTCTTCTTTTTTTTTTTTTTCTCTTTTGTCCTCTTAATATAAACTTTCAAGTCTCTCAAAAAATAAATAAATAAATAAATAAATAAACAAACTTATAAGAAAATAACAGAGAAATCTTTTTAGTTTTATTTTTGCCTACGCATCATCCTTTTTACAGGTTTTCTTCATTTCCACAGAACTGTCAGTTTAAGGGTTTTAAAAATTAGTAAGTCAAAGCATTTAAAGAAATAATTTTAAGTGCCGAAATTGTTTTATTTGAAATATTAAAATGCAATTTAACTTTATTTTATTATATAAAAAATAATAATTATAAAGCATTAAGTTAATATATATATATATATATCAATAAATGTTATATAAATTTTGTAAGATTATAAATAAAAGAAAATCTCCCCAACATAACAAATAATGCAACATGACAAGTAAAAAGATAAGGTACTTAAACAATAATACAAAAAGCATCCTTTAGCTTATCTCAAAATTTTCACATTCTCAATTAAATATGTTTTCATATCTTTTAAAAAAATATGAAAAATTAATTTATTTTTTATTTAAAAGTACTTCACACCATTTCTATAAATAATAATTAATGATATTAATTAAAAATATTTTGAAAAAAAAAAGAATAATTGGTGAATTTGGTCCTAAACAAATTTATTTTTGATAATTTCAGTCCCAAAATATATTTTTTAATGTTTAAAATCCTAAAATTTTTTATTAGAGAAAAATAAAGTCCTCTTGATAGAATCTGTCAAAAAACTTAAAAATTTAACTGTTTATATTTTTCATAGCTAATTAAAAAAAAGGTAAGAATGTCATTAAGTGTAAGAAAAAAAAAAAAAACAAAAATTACCGGCCGCGACATCAAATTGCCGGCGATGCCAACTCTGTAGATGCTTCTGCTACAGCTTTCGCTCCAGGAAATTCTATATACATATACCTATATATATATATATTATCATCACGAGAAGTTCAATATTCAAAACCAGAAAAAAAAAAAAAAAAAAAAACACGTAGCAATCTTCACAAGCTTGTCCAAGAATTTCTAACTACAAGAGCATGCTTTTACAAGATTGAATCTTTTGGTGTCTTTATCAAACCTTTTTTTTATTTTTATTTTTTATCAGCCCACAAGAAAGAAAGTTTCAATTTGGTGTAAAGTTTGTCTCTTTACATAGATTACTAGAAAATTAATCAAGAAATATGAGGAAAGAAAGTTAACAGATCTTGAGTTTAGTAGAAAGCTTCGTAGATTTCCAAAAAATTTCGTTCAAGTTCAGTCTTCTTCTCTTCGATTAGACTGCATATTTCTCCTTATAGGTGATGGATCTTCAAGGGGATATCAACTGGTGATGTTAGCAGTGTCCTGCTCATAAGTTTTTTTTTTAAAATTTTTTTACATGTAATGACATTTTTATCCTCTTTTTTAATTAGTTAAACAATATAAACTTTTTAGAAGGACCTTATTTTTCTCTAATAAAAAATTTTTGAACTTTAAAAGTTATAAAAAATATTTTGAAACTGAGTTGTCAAAAGTAAATTTGTTTGGGACCCAAATTCACCAATTATTCAAAAAAAAAAATGATGAAAGAAATTAAAAAAACTTTCAATATCTCATTGCTGAAAAGTTAAAAATTAATAATAATAATAATAATAAAACACAAACAAAAAACAGAGGAAGTAATTACAGATCCTGTGTTAAGTGTAACTTGTACCAACAGATTACTAAAACCAAGGGTTTACAAGACTTGTTCTGGTATATAAGGTTTCATTGTGCTGGATTAAGCTGGAAACTACTGTCAGATTTTTAATCTGATTATGCTTGCACAACCGGAATAACTTTGTACCTAAACCCGTTGTAGGACCACTACCCACATGACCCCCTTCTACCATAACAATCATGCCAGGAAATTCTTTCATGGAACATCATGGTTGATCTTATGACCGGATAGATGCATTTATATCAAGCATGTTCAAGGAATTAAGATTTAGTATATTTAGATAGTGTACTTTCTTTAGAAGTTCCTGGGAACAGTAATCTTCTCTGTAAGAAACCAAGAACCTGATAGAAAAGTATGATTCTTATTACCTTCTTGGCATGCGTTGAGTACTTCTTTCATCACATTCGCCTTTGTTACTAGTCCATTAGGGACACAACAGATTAGTCAGCATCCTGTAGCAAATTAAATATAATTCAGAAGAAGTTGCTAATTACTTTAGTATGAGAAACAATAAGAAAATTTGCTGTTTGAACTGAAGAAAGAAACTGAAGGCCGAGTCCAGATTTGCATAACGTGTTAGGAATTAGAACGCTACTAATCCCGCCCAAGATCTGTGTAACTCAAATATGGGACGAGAAAATAGAAGATGCTAAAATAAGCTCAAAAATGAAACACCGAGATTTAACGTGGTTCGGCCAACCTGCCTACGTCCACGGACTCACACCAAATATATTATCACACAATCTCAAAATGAGGAGTACAAGAAACACCGTACTTGTATTTCTATTTGCCTACACAGAGGCCTATCACTCGACTCACTCTTTTTCTCTCGTGTATAACTTCTAAACAAGAAGTTTTTTCTCTCACAAAGATCTCTCTCTCTTTGTTGTTTGGTGTGTTTTTGTTGTGATTGAAGAAGCTAAATAACCCCTCTATTTATAGCAAAATAGAGGAGACATTTTTTCTTCAAAATTAGGCCACCAACCATAGCCTCTATTCTTGACAAAATTTGGCCAACAACCAAGCTACATTTCTTGACCAAGTTTGGCCACCAACCAAGCCACAATCCTTGACTTGATCAATTTCTCAACAATCTCCCACTTGAAGACTGATTTCAATCTGTCTTCACACCTTGATCAATGCAGCAGGTCTTCGGGGCTTGTTACTCTAACAAGCAAATTGAGGTTGCACATAACCTCGGTTTATCGAACGGCACGACCTTTGTTAACATGTCCAGGGTTCTTTCTTCCCGGGATCTTTTCAAGCACCAAAACTTCATCTTCTAAAGCCGATCCGATGAAATGATACCAGAGTTGTATGTACTTTGTCCGAGCATGGTAAACCGGGTTCTTCGCCAAATCAATGGCACTTTTTAGCGTCACAAGATACAACACACTTTTCGCTTGATTAAGGCCTAGTTCTTGTAGAAATGATCAGTAACCACATCATCTCCTTTGTTGCCTCTGTCAAAGAACATACTCGCTTCACAACTTGATAGAGCTACGATCTTCCGCAACTTTGAGACCCAACAAATTGCAGTACCACCAAAGGTGTAGACATACCCGGTTGTGCTCTTCCTACTGTCGATGTCACCTCCATTGTCAGCATCAACATATCCCTGCAATCCAGTCTCCGACTTCTTGAAGCATAGAGACAAACTTGGATTCCCCTTCAAATACCCGAGAATCCACTTAACGGCTTCCCAATGTTCCTTGCCTGGATTGCTCATGAACCCGCTAACGACTCCCACTGCATGTGCAATGTCCGGCCTTGTACATACCATCGCGTACATGAGGCTGCCAATAGCGAAGCATATGGAACTTTATCCATATATGCCATCTCGTCTTCATCCTGGGGGGGATCGATCAATAACCGAAAATGACTTGTCGGGGAGTACTAACCGGCTCGAATCATCCATGTTAAACCTCTTGAGGATTTTCTTCACATACTCTTCTTGTGATAACTTAAGACCCTCCTTGCTTCTACTAATTCTCATCCCGAGAATTTGTCTTGCTTCTCCCGGGTCTTTCATCGCAAATTCTTCTGAGAGCTTCGTCTTCAAGTTATTGATCTCATGCAAATCTGCTCCTCCTACAATGAGCATGTCATCAACATACAAGAGCAATATCAAGTAGGACTCTTCAAGAACAACAGTGGTGGGTCTCACACCTCAAGAATCCAAAGATTTTTGATAAAGACGTCACAAACCTTTTATACCACCTGTCTCGGAGCTTGTTTCAATCCATACAAACTCCTTTGAAGCTTACAAACTAGCTTTTCCTTCCCTTTGACTTCAAAGCCTTTAGGTTGCTTCATGTAGATTTCTTCATCCAAATCACCGTGAAGAAATGCCCCTTTTACATCCATTTGTTGAAGATGTAAATCTTCCTTTGCTACCACCCCAAGAAAGGTTCTAATGGTCACCAACTTGACTACAGGGAGAGAATATTTGTGTAGTCAATGCCTTCCTTTTGTTGGAACCCCTTCACAACAAGTCGTGCTTTATAACGCTTGCTTCCATCATGTTCTTCTTTTATTCGGTAGACCCACTTGTTATGTAATGCCTTTTTCTCCTTAGGCAATTCAGCTAACTCCCACGTGTGGTTGGACATCGAGAGTCCATCTCATCTTTCATCGCAAGCTCCCACTTAATCGATTCATCAACTTGCATTGCTTCTTCATAATAACCTGGCTCGCCTCCATCACGTGAGGAATGTAGTTGAGTGATGGAGAATATCTTACAGGGGTTCCTCATGGTTCCGGTTTGATCGTCGTAACTCAGAATCGGGCGTATGTGGGATCACTTCGAGGCATCATTCTCATTTTCCTCATTGTTCTCTTCTTGAGAAATTTGATCTTCCTGGTTGCGGTATATCCCGATGCAACTCCGGTGCCAGGATATCTCCCAAATCAACAACTCTGGACTCCTTCGTCTCGGAGCTTTCTTTTAGCTTATCCTTGTACAACATTCCTTCGTTGAACACAACATTCTTGATGCGGATGATCTTCCGATTTTGGTCATCCCAAACCGATAACCGAACTCGGTATTACCATAACCAATAAAGTAACACTTCTTCGATTTTGCATCAAGTTTACTTCTTGCGACATCATCAACGTGAACATAAGCTAAGCAACCAAACACCTTTAGAAAAGAAAGATTTACTTTCTTTCCGCTCCAAACTTCTTTAGGGATCTTGAATCCCAATGGAACAGACGGTCCTCTGTTTATTAAGAAGGCCGCCGTATTGATTGCATCCCGCCAGAAAGTCTTGGGCAATCCACAATGCAATCTCATGCTCCCTTGCACGCTCATTCGGGGCCCCTGTTCATCCTTTCCGCTATTCCATTCTGTTGAGGCGTTCCAGGAATAGTTTTTACTATCTTGATCCCATTATCGGCCACAGATCTCTTGAACTCCTCGCTAATGTACTCTCCACCATTATCGGACCTTAAGCACTTCAACTTGAGATTCGTCTCAATCTCAACCATGGTTTTCCATCTTTTGAAAACCGAAAACACTTCATACTTGTTCTTCATGAAGTAGACCCACACCTTCCTTGTGGAGTCGTCAATAAAGGTCACATAGTAGTACGAACCTCCTAGCGATGCGACAGGAGCGGGTCCCCATACATCGGTATGCACCGGCTCCAACTTCTCGGCCTTTGGCCCCCTTCCTTCTTTTGAGAAACTAACTCGTTTCGTCTTCCAAGGATGCAACTTTCACACATCTCATGATCCACCGTCTTCGGATCCGGGAGTACGCCATTTTCCACCAAAAGCTTCATGCCTTTCTCACTCATGTGTCCCAATCTATAATGCCACAACTTAGTCTGTTTGGCATTCTCAACAATAGCAATGGTGTCTTGATAACTCATCGTCATATAAAGAGTGCCTCTTTTATGACCTCTGGCAACCACCATAGAGCCCTTCTTAACTTTCCGGGCTCCACTACCAAAGTTGACATTGTGCCCCGTATCATCAAGTTGTCCAACCGAGATTAGGTTTCGCATCGGCTTTGGCACATGTCTAACCTTTGTGATCTTCCACACGCGTCCATCTGACATCTTCAAATTGATATCTCCAATACCAATTATATCCAAAGGTAAACCATCATGAGATATACCTTCCCATAATTTCCAGCAACATAGTTCTCCATAATATTGTGGTGTGGTGTGGTGTGGAATGATGCTCCTGAGTCAAGAACCCAAGAATCGATCGGACTATCAACATAGGAGATCGATGGCTTTGGCGGTTTCTAAAGCCGCATCTTGAGCTTTTCTTGGAGAATCAACAGACACTACCAATGCATCACCAATTTCATGTGTAACCTTGGCTCCGCCTTCCTTCTTCGGTTGTGCCCAACAATTCCTTTTTATGTGGCGGTCTTTCCCACAGTTCCAACATTCAAGAGCTTCTTGAACTTGGACTGACTTCTTCCATTCCTTGACTTCGATCCGCCATTGTTCCGGTTGTTTTGTCTTGGCTTCTTCCTCTGTTTTCCACGTTGAAAGCAGAGCTCGTTGATGCTTCACAGAATCTATCCTACGAACTTCTTCAGCAAGGATACGATCTCGAACATCATTAAATTTAAGCTTATGATTTCCCACGAATTACTTACTAACCGCCCTCATTGGCTCCCAACTATTTGGCGAGAGATGCCAACAAAATCAATGCTCTCACTTCATCATCAAACTCGATTTCAACGGATGACAATTGGTTGACAATCGTGTTGAACTCATTTACGTGTGCAAGAACATGGCCACCTTCTTCCATCTTTAAGTGAAAAAGTTTCTTCATGAGAAATACCTTGTTGTTTCCTTGAAGGTTTCTCATACATATCCGAGAGAACTTTCATGAGCCCTTCCGGTGGTCTTCTCCTTCGCAACGTTGTGAGCAACGCTTTTTCGATAGTGTTAATCCGATAACACCCGAACTTGTCTATCAAGGAGATCCCACTCTTCCCGATCCATCTTCTCGGGCTTCTTGTTCAATGGTTGATGAAGTTTCTTTCCGTACAGATAATTTTCGATTTGCATTCTCCAAAATGCATAACTGCACCGTCCAAATTTCCCGATACTATGTGTCGAACCACCTTCGCTTCCCATCGTTTCGATTATTTTGCGAACCACCGTGTATTAAAACACCTCCGTCGACAAACCGATGTCGCCGACAAGTTTTACTATTCACGTGAATAGTAAACACGTGAATAGTAACCTCGCAAAAAACTTGACCAAGATTACCGCAACCTTGCTCCGATACCGGTTGTTAGGAATTAGAACGCTACTAATCCCGCCCAAGATCTGTGTAACTCAAATATGGGACGAGAAAATAGAAGATGCTAAAATAAGCTCAAAAATGAAACACTGAGATTTAACGTGGTTCGGCCAACCTGCCTACGTCCACGGACTCACACCAAATATATTATCACACAATCTCAAAATAAGGAGTACAAGAAACACCGTACTTGTATTTCTATTTGCCTACACAGAGGCCTATCACTCGACTCACTCTTTTTCTCTCGTGTATAACTTCTAAACAAGAAGTTTTTTCTCTCACAAAGATCTCTCTCTCTTTGTTGTTTGGTGTGTTTTTTGTTGTGATTGAAGAAGCTAAATAACCCCTCTATTTATAGCAAAATAGAGGAGACATTTTTTCTTCAAAATTAGGCCACCAACCATAGCCTCTATTCTTGACAAAATTTGGCCAACAACCAAACTACATTTCTTGACCAAGTTTGGCCACCAACCAAGCCACAATCCTTGACTTGATCAATTTCTCAACATAACGTGTGGGAGGTAACCTGTAGTAGACACTGATGCTCCCGCAACTTTCGCTCATTACGTTTTTTAATTCCATTTCTATACAAAGTGCTTCCTGAAGGAGGCTTTTCCATGGAGACAGAAGCTTGCCCTCTTAGTTGCTGGACTGTTTTCTTCCTCATGTGTTCTGCAGCATGAACCTGAACTGGATCATCATTAAACTGCATTAATATTCAACAACAAAGAAAACCTAAACGAATTAAAGGGACAATTGAGTTCATATTGAATTCATCAAACTGGCTGAAGTGTAAGGATCAAACTATGTCAAAATGGGCTTAAGCTTTAAAGCAAAATTGTGCATATAGCACATTCACAAATGGGATTACTGGTATAATGATACTTCTACCTAGCAAGAACAGAAAATTTCAGGTAGCTCTAAAGTTGCCTGTATCAACTAGTGTTTGCATGTATCTAACCAAACATTCCGTAATTTGTGGAAAATAAATTAAAAAAAGGCAGAAAAACAACAGGTTGTGTAATCAGATAAACATAAGGGCTGATAGAACTCAACGGAACTTTTTATGGCGACTTAGAATAAGATATATCAAGGGACTGATAAATAGATCAGGTCAGTCAAATTAAGATGTAGCAGAACCAGAAGTATAAACAGGTGATTGAGTAATATCTTATACACTAAGAGAATATATGGTTAATAATCCAGGATCAGAAAAAATTCAAAAGATATGACCCCGCATTGACTTGATCAGACCTGACAGGATGGATAAACTCAAAACTAGGACTCACCAATACACCATAAATCAAGTAAAAGCATTTGGCTATTAATTGGATAACATGAACGATTGAAAATATCTTTATGTTCAAAAGAATAAATTAACTGAGGAGTGAAGTAAATTGTTGAACAGAGCCATGTTCACGAATGATTATCAATGTTGAGAAATAAGACTCCTCTGAACTTAACATATGTTTGAGCCACAACGAGTTCATTGGCTACAAAGGGACAATACAGAATGACATGTGTATTCCCCTGCAGTATTGATGCAACAGTGCCAATAGCATTGGACATACAGTTCCTTACTGACTTAAAGGGAAACTCCCTCTAGAGTTTCCAATTGCTTCAATTGCATAAAACCCACACACATAGCTTAACATGCTTTATAATTCAATGGCAATGTATTATCTAATGTGTTAAATTTTCAAATCCTCTTAAGAATGTAGGCCTTAGACCATACCAGATTCTGAGGAAGCTAAGATCGTAGCAGCATCATAAAGCTTTCTGATTTTCTCAGTAACATCTATGCAATCGAACTGGTCATGATTTTCATGGTCAAGCATACCGCTCAAGGGAGCACATAATAGTGCCCTTTCACATGCCTGGGGGGAAACAAAACCACATTCCAAAAAGGAAATTGATTATTGAAGGTAACAGAAGAAAATAGGACAAAAGACCGGGAGGCAACTTGGTTATCCATACATTTATCCAAATGGAAGACTACATTCAGCAAAAAAGATCCAAATATGTGTGGAAAAGAACAGATATGCTCAAGAGTAGACAAGATTAAGTGAAAAATATGGGACAAGATATGAATAGAAAGTTTTTCCAAATTTTATTATTTAAGGACTTAAGAGGATATAAGCTTGGTTTAACTGTTGAACTTTTTTGTGCATGGAACAATAAAGATAGATATCAAATTCATAGAACTCAAAGCCACCAGTTTTTCTTCCTTTTTGTCGTTCTTTTTAAGGGAAAAAAAATTTGTATATATATATATATATATATATATCAAAGGATAGATGAACAACTTGCAGAGAACTACATTGATTTTTAGTATAAAAACAATCATTATTATATATAGTATATATTACACATAAAAATAAACCAATAACAAATTAATGAAATTCCATTTTGCAAAATTCAAATATTCAGAAACTTGTATTTATCTGAATCACGTGATAGAATGATAGCAATCTTATTTTAGAAAATAAACCATTAATTAAATTCTGCAAAAGCAGTTTCAGAAGCTACCAAAACATAAAATACCTTGAAAATAGATACTCAAAAGTCAAATTGTGCATCTCAAAATGTCACTATCAAATTCAGATACTCCTAGAAGACGTACCACATGGCCTAAGTATAGATTTATTGAGTGACTCATGTCTGCCTTAACAGTATTCTAGCAACAAATTGGTCAACTGATTCATGAATGTGCAGAAAACAATCTATTACGAAATGATTTATGCAAGCGATATGTTGATGTCAACTAATGGTCTGAATTAACTTAAGAAGTGAGATATCAAACAGAACCATTTCTATTACTCATCCAGCAGGAAATAGATAGGCATACCAACCAAAAATATTCATTACCTTTCTTGCAACAGAGTAAAACCCATGATCAAGCGCTTGCTGAGCAAAGCCTAGCCATTCACTCTGTAAAACCATAAGCCTTATGTCACTAGCAGCCTTATTATCCCGCATGATCAGTGCTTCATATCTCAGGGCCAAGCAACTCTGCCGAAAAGAAAATTGAACAATTTAACCTTTCATAGGATTTTGTTCTCTCTTTCGTGGACAAATGAATCAACTGTCCTTTTTCCCCTTTTCGAACTGACATGCCTTTTTCTGGAATTATTTTTGCAAAAATTAGATTAACCGAAGCAGCGAGTTGCTTGATAAATTCCACTAAATATCACATACATAAAGCTGTCGACTATTACTCGCATAATTGTTGAGATTGTTGATCTATTGCAATATTTTATTAATAGTATGAAATTCGGAACACATATTCCCAGGAGATCGCTCAGATGTACCTCAATATCACCGATGAGAGCAAAAGCGCGAACGAAAAAATCAGCGATCACCAGCTTGTGATCGATTGATTTTCCAGTTATTTCACGGATAACACAGAGCGATTCGCGTATCATGAATTCCTTCAAAACAATTCCGAGTTCAAGCGTTGATTTAACGTCCAAAATAGATTCCAGAATTCGAATTGTTTCGTTGTTGAACCTGCAGAAAACGGAAATCCAAAAGCATTTCGAAGAGCAATCTTATTCAGCAAAGAAAAGTGTAATTCCATAAGTAGAGATTAAGGAAGTCTACTGACAATTAGGAAACACTTTACCTACGATTTTGAATTTGAGAGCAAAAGAGGGAAATTTGTTCCTGAACCGCCACGGACATTTTCTCCCTTTTTCGATTTTCAGATTCTAACCCGGGGGACGTCACGTTACTTGCAATGTGATTTTTTTTTTTTTTTTTTTTTTATACATGGGGAAGAGACTTGGGTGCCGATTCCCAAAGGATGGCACTCCACCACACAATCTTCGACAATATTTTTTTTTTTATAAGTACAACCTCCGACAATGTTACTAACCCACTCACTACACAATTACTATTTAGTATACATAATACCTTATACCTCTACTTCAATTATACTCTTATCTTAGATATTTCAATATCTAATTTCTAGTTATTTGATACAAAAATTTTAATAATATCTACAATTAATTATAAAAAAAAAATTCAAACAAATTTTCTATGATATCAAATCAAATTCTTATATATTTACATTTTTAACTATTAAATTATTAATTTGCGTTTAGTTATTTATTATATATATTATATGAATATTATTTAATGAACATTCCTTTTTAAATGGTTAGATTCTAATATAATTTTTTAAATTAAAAGAACTTGTAACAACTATGAAGAAAAAATATTATCTAAAGTTCATATATGTTTTTATTTTTATTTTATTTTATTTTTGATAATTCTAAAGTTCATATGTGTTAATATAATATATATATATATATATACAAGTGGATTGGATGAGGTAAAATGTAGTCAATTAAATTCTAAGATAAACCTTAAGGTTAAGATATATATATATTTAAGGAAAAAAAACATTAAAATAGAGAGGAGTTTTAAAACTTTTTAACTTTGAAAAATGTAAATAAATTAAAATAAATAATTCAAAAGTAAAGTTTCCTCAATTTTTTTTTAGAAGAAAAAAAAAAGGTGAAGTTTAAATCATAAATTTAATGAATCATTTTAATTTTTTAACCCGGTGACTCGAAAAGGAAAAGCAACTCCGTCGAGCTAATAAGGCCTAACCAAAAATCAACCGGCCCTATTTTCAGGCGTCGCAATGGCCGAACGGAATCATCCGTATCTGAGACCATCACGTCGTCATCCTACCCTAATTGATGATCCCGGCGACGCTCATCGTCAGAGCCATGGTCGAGCCCACCCAGCTGCTATAATCGAGGCCCAAGAACGGGACATTCAAGCCCTCCTCCACGATAACCAGAGATTAGCCACTTCGCACGTTGCCCTGAAGCGGGAGTTGGCCGCCGCTGATGAGGAGATCCGACACCTATCTTCCACAGCCTCCAGCATTAAAGCCGAGACAAATGCTCGGGTTCGGGAACTCTACGAGAAGTCGTTCAGAGCTGAGGCGGAGCTCCGTTCTTTTGGCGAACAAGCGGCTGAATTGGCTCAGGTGAAGACTGATATTCAGCATATGACCGCCGACCGCAAAGAATTTTCTGCGAAGTTGCGTAAGATCGAGGAAGAACTTGTCATGGTCCGCAGTGAATTGGCGCAATTCCCTGCACTTGAAGCTGAAACTGAGACCATGCAGAATGAAATACAGAAAGGAAGGTAAGTTTGGATACCTAAATATGTCTGAAATAAGCAAGCAATGAATTGAACCTGCACCTTTTGGGGCATTGCAGCAATTATTAACTTAATGTGGCACCAGTTAATGGCATTACTAGAATGAATCATAAATTCATTGCTTATGATTAGTTTTTTTCTCTCTATTACTAAGCATTATTAATGGCTTTTAAGCTTTTCTGGTTTGTCTTAGAAATAGCTAACAGTTATTTTATGTATTAGGACAGAGTTTCCATGCAATATCTAATGATTAAGCTACAATTTGTTTACCAAAAAAAGATGATTAACCTATTATTTTATTTGTAGTTAAAAAAACAAGGTAAGCTTTTAGATATCATGACTCTAAATGGTCATATTTCTCTGGTTTTACTGATAGCAGTATGACATAGCTCTCAGATTTTGCTGCATGGATGATGAATGTTCACTGAAGCCGCCCTTAGCATATTTGTTTCTCAATAATACTTGTTTTCATACTGTAAAATGGTACCGAGGAATGAAAAAAACATATGCAAGAAAAGAACTGCCAACAAAGAAAAATGATGAATGCTCTGTAACAACAATATGAAGAATCTGAACTGTTAGCTAACTAGAGAGACCATTTATTTTTGGTCATTTGGCAATCTCTAAATTATAGGTAGTGAAGGCCATACCAGTAGGATAAATATAATTTTAGCTAATACAAGTGAATGATTTCACATTTGCATCATTCACATTTGTATCAGTTAATTCAATTACAAAGATCTGACAAAATATTGGTGTGTATATAATGGGTGATTTATTTTGCAAACAGGGCTGCTATTGAATATGAAAAAAAGATGAAGGCCCAGAACATTGAACAGAGCCAAATAATGGAAAACCATGTTGCTTGTATGGCTCGTGAGATTGAAAAATTACAGGAAGAACTTGCTGATGTAGAAAAACGAGCTAGGGAAGCAGCATCAGTTACTCCAGGTAATTTGGACTTTAGATGCTCTTCCTATGTCTAGTTCGTTTGTCTATTTCTCTGTATCACAAGCACAACTAAACTGCTTATGCACATTCTTATAATGACTTCCGGAGCTTGTTCTGTTTCAGTTGCTGGTTATCCAGGAGGCTACATATATACTGAAGCTGGACACAGTGGGCCTGTATATTCTGATCATTTCCCCACGCCACAGGTGCATTGACTATTTCTTCAATAACAAATCTAACAGAAATGATTTTTCACTTTCGATTTTCTTAGTTTATACCTTCTATAAATAATTGTTCGTGCATGGTGTCTGCACCTGTACATAAGCTATAAATATATTCACTAGAGGTTAGCGGTCATGCCTTATATTGAACAATCATGATTTATTAAGGAATAAGGATGCTGTGTGCCAGTACTTTACATGTGCCTGAAACCCTTCATAGTCGTTAAGTAATGATTTTGCTCATGAATGCCCATCATCTTGCGACTAGACTATCATTTTCAGATCCACTTTCAATGCTCCTCTATATGGATAAGTAGACACATGCTAAAAGCAAAATAAAAATTATAATCTTAGTTTGATGTTTTTTAGCTCTGATTATGTAGTCTTCCTTGTTTTTGTAGGTTAACATGTTGAATAGTAGTAGCATTAAATTCATTTACAAAATTATGCCAGTCTATACTCTTCTTTTATCCTTCTAAAAGTATTTGAAGTCAGCTAAGAATCCTGTTTTTTCAATGCCAGCCAACTTATCTCTGTCCCTTCAGTAGATATGCATGTTATCAATCAATTTTAGCTACACTTCTTGTGCCAGTCTTCGTTGGGGTTGAAAAAACCTCTTGTATCATGAGTGCTAAGTTCCTCTACTCTGTAAAATTTTTATATCTTAAGGGTGCTCTCACAAAATAAATTTTGATACATAATATGGAGATACAATCATCAATGAAAATGCATTCTAAATGGTCTCTCAGTTTCAGTTTCAGGGTAGTGGTGGGAATCCCCCTTATTATGCTGCCCAAGGTTTACCGCATGCTCCTAACCTACATGGGTAGTCTTTGTTTCTTAACTTGAGAGCTCAGCTTTGAAATTTGGTGCCATGATTCTGTATTCAACAGATTCATCTCAACAGCTATAATTGGAACTTATGCAAGAAGTGCACAGCCTGTGGTCAAACATGTGACGACTTGTATAATTGGATTTTGGTCCGCTCTTTTATGGTGGTAGTGTCCTCTCCGGACTGCCATATAAAACAACAGTAGTTAGCAGCAAATTCTCGTTATATCTCATGGAACTTTAAGCATGAGCCTTTTGGTTCTTGTCTGCTTAATTTTTCAGCTATGCATCCAAGTTCCGCTCTTTTATGGTGGTAGTGTCCTCTCCGGACTGCCATATAAAACAACAGTAGTCAGCAGGAAATTCTCGTTATATCTCATGGAACTTTAAGCATGAGCCTTTTGGTTCTTGTCTGCTTAATTTGTCAGCTGTGCATCCAAGTTTCCTCGGCTATGCACTAACCTAGTTCCTTCAAAAAGAGTTGTCTTGTTGTCTCTTCCTCTTCAGATACACTGAACTGGTAGCCTGATTCACAGCTGGCATGTAGGATTTCAGGGAATTGCGAAGGTAATGCGTTTTATTGGACTTCTTGCACAGACTTTGGCCACAGAACCCTCAGTGTAACTGAATTATTGTATAAGCCCAGGAATTTTTGGCTTACAATAATAGTAACTATAGTGGCATCTAGCAACTCTTAACATTGCGGAATTGTATCCTTTGAGCATCCTTAAAAGATGCAGCAAATGTAGCGGTTGATACCGTGATTAGTAAAAATTTACCCTATCTTTTTCTTTGTCATATACTGAACATTTTTATGCCCGAATCAAATGGTAAACTTGCATTTAAAATGACCATCTGTTTTGATTTGAAAATAAAATTTAGATTTGGATGCGGACTGACTTTGGAGATCTTTTGTTTTTTCGTTTAGACTTTTTATTTTATTTCATTAACTATGTATCATACATGGTTAAGATATAATTAAATAATTATTTATTAGCAAGTAACCTTAATTCAGATAATATAAGAGTAATATGCTACGGTCACATTTTAAGGGAAAAAGAACCAAATTAAAGAATTCTCTCTGAAAAGATTATCGAAGATTCAATTTGAATATTATCTGAAATTTATGAAGAATAATTGGCTCCACAATCGAACTTAGAAAGGCTTTGGCCAATATGAACACGAAGTGTATTTTGGTTCTTCAAAAGTTGAAAGTAAAATAATGAATTTAAACCTTTTAGGATTCATAAATTAATGTTGAGAAAACTTTGGTCGATTAATCGAGAAGGATAAACAGAAAAGGAGAATTCATTCGACAGTCAGCCATTAAATTGGTCAATGTGACACTTCAAAAAATCCAAAAGTACTAACAGCTTGGTCAGATGAGACGACATGTAAGAAGACTCGAAATAAAAATATAAATAACCACCAGATATCGACTTAGACAACATCTTTGACCGAATAACTAACATTAGCATTACAACTATCCGAAAATTTAAAATAGGCACTCTACTTGCTCCAAGTCACTTTGGTAACTATCTCACTGGACACGGTTGAACACAAATCAAACAAGTATCAAGTGTGTGAATAAAGTAGCCAATGAAAAACTATCACCGTTTCCGAGGGTGCAAAACCAAGGCAGAGAGGATTGACAGAGAATCTATTGAGCAGCCAAACATTTATCTCACCCGAAATCCCTTTCAAGTTGAAATGTCGCAAAAAATACTGCAAAATCAAACATTTGCTCCATCGGAGTTACAATCATAGTCATTCTTCATCAACTCACTCTTTTATCTCTTTTGCAACGTGCAATACAAAGTCCACAAGATCAGTCACCATCACATTGTGAGCTATTCCTTTAAAAGATCACTAACTCTTCCGCGTTTGATCATCCCCAAGATTATTAGTTTACGTTGATACACACTTCAGAAGCAAATAGATTGCCAATGTTCATTGTAACGATACTTCAAGAATTATTTAAATATCCAAGAATCGGTGACATCCAAATGCTTAATCAAAATTTTGAAATAACAGTATGTTGACTTAGGATAGGCATTATAATTGAATCTAGCAAATTGTCAGAAATCCCTTCCAAAGAAGGATCTGGATATCCTAAGCATTTAACTAGAAGCTTTCATGAAAGAGGTGCAAAATGCAATTTTTTGTCCTTTTCTTGGTTCTCTAGGACGCATTGGTTAAAACAGATATCCATAAATCAAAGTTACCAACCTCCCAACATGAACCCATTGCTATCTCAAACTAGAGCAATTTGAGTTTGAGAAATTTCCCTTATTGACAAAAAACTACAAACAAATTAATATTGTCAATCTACAAACACTTACTTAAAAAACACAAGGGGAAAATAGATGAATCAGAATTTGGACAAGATGCAAGCATGCACATACCATGCAATTAAACATAAAATGCAATCATCTGAGGAAGTAACAGAACCATGCAATGATCAAAATAGCAGCACTCACCTGACAATTCAACCTACCTTAGCAGCAATTTGTAGATAATCCACTTCCCACTATAAAAACATTCACACAGTTTAAATTAATCTGTAGCTTAAAAGGGAGAAGAACCCACCAGCTAGTAGACAAAAAGAAAAGGAGAGAAAGGTGTTGCTCAAAGAAAATGAACAGCCTACCTCTTAATCTCCAGTTAGGAAACAGGGAACAAATCCACGAACAGAAAAAACACTAAAACCCATCCCACCATAAAATTTAGTACATATACACTCAGATCCCAGTTCAGTATGGACGTGAACGGTTTCCGCCATAATAATTTCTCTCAGGTCCAGAACCACCTCCTTCTCTATAGTTGTCTCTACGCCTATCACCCCCATAGCCGCCTCTACCACCACCTCTGTAAAAGAACCAATAAATCAGAGAGCATACAAAATAGTGAACTAACCTGCAATTATACATGTGTAAGAAAATGGCATGACAAGAATTCAAAAGAACATGGCTTAACAAGACACCCTTGAGATGAAAGGGCAAATTAGTATTAAATTGCACATACAAATTATACACGCAATTAAACAAAATATAGTTAGCTAAATAAAATTCAGCACACATCATACAGAGTTCTCATTCCCTAGCAAACACCAGTTATCAAGTCCAAATTTGGGAAATACCAATATGCAACTCAAAAAATAAGAGGATAGAAAAGGGGAAGAATAAATGGGAATGGATGATGCACAGGTAGAAACTGAAAAGACTGCCAACAGAAATAGAAGTCCAATTTCCTTCTTAAAAAATAACCGCATAAGCTTAACTGACAAGATTACATCCCATGTATTAGGTGAATTCATAAAGGGGTGTGGGAGGGAGAGAAGAAGAAAAGTGGCTCTTTTCAAATTAATTTCTTTCTAGTTTAGAGCAAACTCTAAATTAAAAAAGTTATTTCTCCCACCATTTTTTATTTGGAAAGAAATTGTCCCTATTTCACCAATTCAAAACATTACATCCACAACATTCATAAAAATCATTTACCAAAAATTATTATTATTTTAGTTTTAAGAAAGTAGTCAAAATATCAAATCTAACAAAACACTCAAGTATATACTTATCATTAGACAGCTATTATATTTAAAATAAAGCCTTTTCCAACCAAAAACACAAAAAAATCCTATTTAAAACTTTTAAAAGAAAAATGTAAAATCACTTTTCACAAAATAAGTTTCACTCACTTAAAAAATATAAAAATAATTACTATCCAGAAATACAATAAGATTAAAGTATCACAAACAACTCAGTAAAACTGAGAATGATTACAAAGGTTCCACATAGAGTTTCACAAATTTTGGTTAAACAAACGGAACAAGTATCTTTAATGTTTCATTCCATTGCCAAAAAACCCAGAATTCAATTATAAAAGGGCACAGAATAAAAATATTCCATTCAACCACATGGGGGAAGGAGAAGACAAAAAACAGAAATTACAGAAGAGAAATTAGAAGCAGCAGAACAGGCTGCTAAGGCAACAATTATTCCAGACAAACTACAGATGCTTAAAAGTTAAAGTGATCATACAACCGAAAGATATTGTGTATTTCAGGGAAACAAATAGATATAAAGATGAACACAATTTGATTAAACCTGAGAAGCATAATGTACAAAAATTTTACATGGGAACAGATCAAGATAGTGCAACAAATAACAAAGGTATGTAGAATAATCAATTAATGTCAAGGCCCTAAAGTAACCCAACAGATAACGAAGTAAATATCAGAGGAAGATGAATATGGAAAAATTATTGGCAATATAAAACACACTTTTAAGTAGAAAACTGACTTGTGAATGACAAGTTCCCTTGCCTGAAACCTTAAGAATTATCCAACAACAATACACAATCACATAATTTAGAATTTTGCAGAATAATATACCCATATCCATACTGGGGAGCAGCTTTTGGTGCAGATTTCTCAGCCATTGCTACACTGATTTTATGACCTCTTATTTCATGATCTAGGAAAAAAAAAAAAAAAAAGAAAAGACAAATATATTAATCAACCAAAACAAGCATCTGATGAAGCAAACTCAAGAATGATAAAGTCCCAAACATACTATTAAAAAATCCTCCAGCAGAGTGTGCTGCAGACGGGTCTTCATAAGATAAAACTCCATCTCCTTTGTTCTTTCCTTGTTCATCAGTGTATAACTTTATACTCCAGGGCCACTGATCCTTATAGCCTCGCTTTTGTTTAATCCTTGCAACCTAGCAAGATGGGAGAATGAATTTAATTTCCTTGCACCAAAATCATTTCTGAAATAGATATTCTTTCTATGTTATATCCCCATATCTACTGTTAAGCATATACTTGAATCTACTAATATGAAGCTTATTAGCATAAAATTAGCTCTTCTAGGAAAGTATCTAAAATGAAATATTAGGGTGTAGTAGTTCATTACACATCACCGACAAGGGAAAACTAAAATTTGGTAAAGTAGCATGGTTGCTTTCACCAGAAAATTTGTACCATACCCAACCATATGTGAGGTTACTTATTTTCACCAGAATAACAAACCAAATATGAAGGTCGATACCATATGAGAATGAGCCAAAAAAAAAATTTGCATATTACTTGTCCAATGCTTCCAAAAAGTTCTTGAAGTTCTTCAATGGTGACATCTGGAGGCAAGTTTGAAATGTAAATTCTTGAGTTGTCACAGGAATCCCCACAATTTTCATCACACTGCTTGACTTTTTCTGGAGCCTCAGCGGCCGTCACACCACCATACCCCCCTGAATTCCGGGGACCATTACCATATCCACCTCCAGGTGGCCCACCTCGTCCACCACCCCGAGCATCAGCGACAGCATCACCACCATAACTGGGAGGGGCACCATATGATGGAGGATACGATGCAGACCCACCAGAGAAGCTAGCAGGTGAAGGAACTGCATCTGGTGCATAATTATGATTCCCACCATAGGTGCTTGGAGGTGGAGCATAATTACTCCCACCCGAACCCCCATAAGATTGACCAGCAGGAGGAACCTGTGAATAACTGTTGTCATCTCTACCTTGACCATATCCACCACCTCTACTACCTCCACCTCCTCTTCCACCACTATAATTATCACCTCTTCCTCCTCGATTACTTCCATGGCCCCCATCATTGCCACCCCTATTATAACTACCACTACCTCTGTCACCACGATCACCAGAACCAGCAGGAGGGAGAGCACCACATTTGTTACACTTATCTCTTCTAGCAAAGTTCAAATTCCCACAGCTACAACCAGACATGCAAAATCAATAGAATTGCCGAGTACAAAAATCCATAACAAGATTCATTTTTGTTTAAGAGATAAGAATTAAAGGAACAATAGAAAAGCTGAATAAAAAATTTTAGAAATCTATGTGTCATCTTCATAGTCATAAGGTTCAAAACAAATATCCGAAAATACTATATCATTGAAATTAATTAAAAAAATGTATCAAAAATAGCCTACAACTAGAGATCTAAGAATTTACCTAGGGTTAGGACAACGCCAGTCACCTTCCCTACCGCTTCCGCCACCTCGGCCGCCTCCTCTACCGCCGCCACGACCGCCACGGTCTCCACCTTGGTATCCGCCACCTCGGTCTCCACCTTGGTATCCGCCACCGCGGTCTCCACCTTGGTATCCGCCACCGCGGTCTCCGCTTTGGTATCCTCCACCGCCTAATGATTAGGATTAGTACGAAAATACAATCAAAACAAAACAACTAAATAGAAGTAGATCAGAACTTCAAAAGATCCAATTACCTCTATTTTGAGAACTACCACCGTAGCCTCCACCTCCACGACCGCCTCCTCTTCCACCACCTCCGCCATATCCACCCCTACCCCCTCCATAGCCACCCTCTCCGCCACCATAACCTCCCCCACTCCCTCCATATCCGCCATCTCCTCCACCATAACCTCCTCCACCTGAGCCGCCGTATGCACCTCCATAGCCGCCTCCGCCCATGGGTGGTTGCGCAGATCCGTCACCTTCTTGGCCGTACATGACTGGAAGGCTTATCCAGAGACTAAATACGAAACTTTTTCGTTGTCGGAAACCGTAGAAATTATGTATTAGGGCACTGGCTGCCCTTTTATATATGCGCGAAGACTCCTTTGGAGATGCTACTCCCTTTCGGTTCTTTCTCTTGATAAGTATTAAGTAGTAAGCTTTAAAATAAAATTTAACCCGAGTTTATGTAGGGTGCTCTCGCGTCTATTTTAGATTATATGTGCCGGTTTCATCAGGCGGCGATCATATGGAATTATCCGGGCATTTTATAATTTATTGGATATAAAAATTATTTGAGGTTGAATAAAATATATATTTATTTTTTAAAAATTAGTTTATATAATAAAATAATAACTTTCTCGTGTATATATATATATATCACATAATATATCTTTATAAAATAAATATAAATTCATCTTATCAAGTTAGAAATTTAAATTGTAATAAGAAAGGTGATATTATTTGGAAGAGGAAATAAATTTTGATGGATTAATATTACTTTTAAAAAATAAAAATTTATTTTTTTATCGACTAAATTATCAATAAAAATTTTCATAATAACAACAACACTCAGTGTAAGATCTAAGGATGAAATATTTTCTAAACAAGCTAAACAAAACAACTTTAGCTAAATGAGTAAACAGAGGCAAGAGAATTCTCATTATAACACATTAGTAAACCATCTCTCTAATCAAAGGGTTACCTAAAAGAAGGGAAAAAAAGGAGGTACAGATTTTACTTGAGATATCAAAAACAAGAGAAAAATAAATAAATAAATAAAAGGTTCACCCTGTGATCTTGAGTAAACAGAACAAAATGGTTACCAATGGTGAGGCAATCCATTGGAGAAGAGCCAACCTGCAAAGGGAGTAAGCAACAGAAGTTCGTAGTTCAACGATAAAACGACAATGTTCTACTGAAGGATCAAGTGTGGTAATCAGCCCCAAGCCCTGAAAATCGCAACTATCTGCTGCCTGATCGTGTTGTTGATAATAGCTGTTGAATGCATATGAAATATTGCCAGGCCAATTAAGACTAGAGCAAGTGCCACCAGGTGACAAGGCACTGCAATCAGCAGTTGAGCATGCTTCCAGAGCATGAGCAGATGCATTAGACAAGTCTTTATTATTATTCACAACACACCATCTAGGAGAAAGGTACTGAACATCTTGTGCATTCACCAGTTTTCCTGAATTTTTGGTAAAATCAACTTGATATTTGGCTTGGCCATCGAAAGTGAAGATACCCCAATGCCTCTCGAAGTTTCCTGCATCAATGCTTCTATGATCTTCATCTAGAAGACTGAAAATGTAAGTTTCCAATGGAAGACGTCGAGGCCTTAGTGGAGTTCCAGATTTGCTATCAAGATGGTTCATTAGGCCTTTCATGAACACTTGAGCATTGGCTAAAGTAGCATTAGGAGCTCCATCAGTAGGCCAACCAATTTGTCCAATAACTATATCCATCTGAGGAAATCCAGCACCTGACAATGCCATTACAAGGGTATCGTAGCTGAGGTCAAAGCTGTTCTTATAGGACCTGTGACTATCATTACGAGATCGTGCAGTTCCTTTGAAGAGAGCAAAGTCGAGGGAAATATTCTTGTTTTGATGATTATTCAGGAACGGGGAAATGGTGGCAAAGAATGGAGATTGGTGCCTGTTCAGAAATGTCAGAACCTCAGACATGGTTTTGTTGATATCCGGCCTATATTGTCCTCTTGATGGCAATCCAGATACAGAATGGAAAGCATCATAACTGCAAGGAATGACAACTTTCACCTTGTTTGCCAAGTTAGCTTTGACCAAAGCTGCTTGCATGTTGGCAGCTGCACCAACAACAAAAGGATAGAATTGCTGCCCATAACTCTGGCGAAATGGTTCATCACCAACTGCAATGTACCTGTGAATGCTTCTTAGCTTCAGGAAATAAAGAAATGCAAAAACTAAACATATTAAAGTAACTGTTCCACATCTTTAGATATAAAAAGTCTTTAACGGACTATCAGAAAAAAGGATTATCGTAGTATCAAGATCTTCATTTTAACAAATAACGTAAGCGACTTCAACAAGGACATAATTTCCATTCTACATTAACTTTAAAAATATTCTATACCAGAACAAGGCTACCAATACTGTTTATCAGTTCCAGAGTTCGCAATTAAAGTCTCGAAACAGATAACTTTTCTAATACAACCTTTGGAGCATAAAGAAGAGAGGAGGCCAAAAAGAAGAGGTAATGGGCTGAAAAGTTCAGCATATATTTCTACAATAAAGGGAATTCACCCATAAAGATACACCATTTCCACATAGGCAGAGCACAACTTAAAAAAGACACAAGCATTACCATATGGGGAACAAATTATATACACAGAAATTTACTGCATACATAAACTTTTATTTACAAAGATAATGCAAAAAGGTTACACATCAAGGAAATTTAAATTGCAAAGTTTAAGGAAGTGCTCCACTACAAATGAATACAAGTATTCCACTAATGAATACAACAAACTATTGGTTTAAATTATTGGAATGCTGTCTAAGAAACTAAACAAAAACTACCTTACATGTTTATACATTAGGATCCCTTTTCTTTTAGCTTTCATATTAGATAATCCATCCACCAATTTATCTTGAATTATTATCATCTTTCTCTAATGTTTCTTGGACCCATTATTAAGGCGTGGCATGAATTTTGGGCACAACATTATTCTCTTGAGAACTACAGAGAGAGCAAGCCTTTGCTGCTTATCAGGATTACCAATTTTCTGTTAAAATTCAAACACCTGAAGTGAAGCATGATACTAAGATGCAGGGAAATTTGGTAAAGTTGTCTTGAAATATATGTAAAGGACCAGTAGTTACAAAACATACAGGTAAAGAAGAACTAAGGAACGAACACAAACCAGAGATGGAATTCTTGAAAATGAAAATCAAGTTGAGCAAAACAAAATTCCCATCTTAAATTCTTAATCATTCTTTGCCACCCAAGTTTTGGCTAAAAAAAAAAAGAATCTCAAGGAATCAGCAATTACTATAGAAAAACAGGGTTTTGACAATAATGGAAAAGAACAAAATAAAGCAATAATACTCTTTACCCCATAATATCTTTCATAAACAGATAAATTCTAAAACTAGAACAATATATAAGGAGGAAAGTAAAAAAGGGAAATCGAGGAAAAGAAATTCACAAACGTACTCTATTCGGACACTCCCAGCTCCATCGGAGAGATAACGAGTGAGATTATCATGGACCCAACTCTCAGCAGCTTTATGAGAAGAATTCAAGCTGCGAAGCAAAGAATTCGGAATGCCAACTGTAACTAATATCTTGGAACCAGAGAGAGCTTGCAGAACATCAGAATCGGTATCAAAGAGCTTGACTTTAGAGATGTTATTAGCTTTCAACAGTCCTACGACCTTCGCCGGCGGCAACGGGTGAGAAGCCGAGGTACCCCAGTTCACACCTACGGCAGCTGTAGCCTTAGGTGAAGCTAAGATGAAGAGAGTTAATAGTGATAATGCTACGAAGTTCGCAAACATGTCGGAAACCATTGCCGTTTGCAGAGAACTTCTTTGGTGCTATTGTAGCATTTGGGTCGGGAAGGCAGAGGAGGTAGTGATAATGGTGGCAAAGGAGGAGAGGGAAGAAGGAATGTGAAGTGGAACAATAAAGCGGATTCGAATTTCGAAGATTGATAAATTGGTCACTTTTTAGGCACCACTTCCCTTCCCTACCTCTACTAAATTACTCATTTTTTCTGTTTTTAAACAATACCATTTAAATTTAGAGCTGTAACAAAATAATAATTTAAACTTTAAAAAAATTAATTCTTATGAAAAAGAAAAAAAAAATTAAAAATATACATTTGTATTGGATTTTTTTAAAAATAAATATAATTTTTAAAGTAGAAAATGCACCTTTTTAACAATAAAATATTAATCCAAATGCGGTCATAGTTATACTCTAATTTTGAATAAAAAAGTCACATATTATTATTTTATTTTTTTTGGGTAGGCAGATTATGTTTTAGTTTCATAGTCTCTGGCACCATAAACCAGTTTATCTTATATTCATAAAAATCAAAATATCCGTTTGTCTTGACAAAAGACGAATAAAAATCAAGAAGCATGCCCTTCAATTACAACATTGATCGGTGAGCTAAATTGGAAATGCAGTTGAAACAAGAATTGTACAAGCCCAGTAGCAATGCCAGGACATGCACAACAGATTTGGCAAATACAAATATATAGAGAATTAAAACATCAATAGATAAATAAATAAACAAGAGCAAAAGAATCTAAGAGAATATTATCAAGTTTTGATGTTATACTCAAAAATTGTTTGATTAACTTATCCCAAATGGAAGCACAAGTAAAACATAACTACTCAAAATGCAAAATTACAGTACCATTCAGAGTTGAACATAGTATCACTGGTTGAAGGAAAAATTCAAACTGCAAAACTAAATACCATCATCCATTCTCACTAAAACATTAAGCAGTAGCAGCTGACTGAGCTGCAAGTCTCTTCTGTTGCTCCTCAATAATGGACAATTTAATACCTTTGCCCTTGGGGAGAGAGACCCAAGGCTTGGTACCTTTTCCAATTGTAAAGACATTCCCCAAACGAGTTGCAAATTCATGACCAGTGGCATCCTGGACGTGGATAGTTTCAAAGGTACCCTTGTGCTTCTCCCTGTTCTTAATGACTCCAACACGTCCCCTATTTCTACCACCAGTCACCATCACAACATTCCCAACATCAAACTTAATGAAGTCAACAATCTTGTTACTCTCCAAATCCAATTTGATTGTATCGTTGGCCTTGATGAGAGGATCAGGATAGCGAATGGTCCTCCCATCGTAAGTGTTCAAATATGGGATTCCCTTCTGCCCAAATTGGACTGATCTGACCTTGCAAAGCTTAAACTACAAGAAAGAGAGAATTAAAATGTCAAACACCAATAAAAATTATTCACTAACCTGAAAGTGGTAGACATTTACTCAGGTGTTCAGATGGCCACATAAATTAATTTCAATATATGCATAAGACAATCCCATTAAGTGAGTGTACTATGTATCTGTGAAAAGAAATGAACAAAACAAACCTTAGCTTCCTCGTCCCTGATGGAATGCAGGCGGAAACGACCCTTGGTGTCATAGAGAAGCCTAAAGTTCTCATTTGTCTTAGGAATTGATATCACATCTGGAAAAAAGAAGAGAAAATTTGTAGTAAAACCAACTACATTTAAAAAATCACCATCCATATATAAATGAATAAAGATTGGGCCAGCTTACACACCCATGAAACCAGAAGGGTAAGTCTTGTCTGTCCTAACTTTCCCATCAACCATAATATGTCGTTGCATCAGAATGGAAATGACCTCACGGTAGGTCAGGGCATACTTCAGTCTGTTCCTCAAAATAAGTATCAAGGGTAAACACTCCCTTGATTTGTGTGGTCCAGAAGATGGCTTAGGAGCCTGTCATGAAAACCACCAAAAAATAATGAAACAGTTGAAGAAATATTCAGTTAACCTAAAAAGAATTGCAGAAATCTCAGTATTCACTTACAAATGCTCCTCCAAGCTTGTCAAGCATCCAGTGCTTTGGGGCATTGAGCCTTTTCAAATGCTTCTTCAATCCTCTTGCCTAATCAATGAGAGGAAAATCAAAATTAGAGGAGCACATCTCGACAATAGCTCACACTCTTGCCAGCACTGAATCGCAAAATAAGATATCCCAACAATATAAAATAAATCATCAACAAAAGGGCCAAAATTTCCACATCTATAGAACATTTATCACAAATTACCCTAGCCACCTCTCTAATGGCAGACTACACCAACCTCTTGAAAAGATGAAATAGCGACCAAGAGTAAAGTAATGTAACCACAAAAACACTTAGATTTCCATATAACAAAGAATCCTTCGGAAAGGTTTTCCTAAAACCCAACAACTATAAGACTTGCGGTTCCGCAAATAATAACATAAACTATGTACAAATAAGCATAACACAAATCCAAATAATCTCAACGGTTTCAGCAGTGCTTTACTAGATCCAAAAGCATGTAGTGAGAGACTGAAACAGAATTTTAAAAGAATCACAACTAGGAGGTGTGATAATTGCCGGAATTGAAAAAAGGAAAAGGGTGATAGTGTAGATACTCACCATATTGCCGACCTGAAAACCTGAAACGCCGCCGCTGTTATTGCTGCGATGCCGGTGGCGCTGAGTTCCTCTGCTGCTCCTGCTGTATGAATGAAACTGCCAGAGTCGACCACTCCAATAAAACCCTAGGTTAGAATGTGCGCTTATATAGGTTCATGAAATTTTCCATAAGAAGCCCAGGTGATAGTGAATCAGGCCCATAATGGAAAGTCCATTTCAATTTTCAAAGATTCAATGGACCTTTTGTTTTGCTTATCAAATTGTTTATATCGAATTTTTAATGGGCCACTACATTCTTTGATTTTTTTTTTTGCGTATGGGACATTTACTTTAATAGGCCACTATAAACTACATTTTATGGGTTGAAATAACTATCTATCATGTTGGTCCAAATGAAAGAAGTTTAGTTTCTCATAATTAAGATCTTAAATTCGAACTCTATATATAAAAAAATAAATAATAAGTGTTAGATGTAGCTTTCACCTAAAAAAGGATCTGATTTTATTTTTATGAGGGGTTACGTGATAAGGATTATGATAAGATGTTTTCTTCTAAATTAGGATTTGTATATACAATCCGTATCAAATTTGAAGGGTTCAATCTTTATACCATATACAAGTTAAAATGGAAATTTATCTAAAATAAGAGTTAGATTTTATAAGTATAATTTGGGTCAAATTTAAATTAGTCTTCTAACAAATTAAATTGTTCATGGACCATGTTAAAAAGCTCTGGGCCAGACCCTCACCCTCGAGTAAGAGTTGAACTCTGCGAGCGCTCCGCAGGTCGAGTCCGAATTAGTCTCACCAAATAAGGTGGGAATATCGGGACGCCCCAAGTGGGTATAAAATAAATAAATAAATAATTGTTCATGGACCAAAAAAAAAGGAAAATTTCGGCCCATTTTCGGGTGAATTGGACCTGTGTCAAGTTTTTTTTTTTTTTTTTTTGAAAACAAAAGGTATTCATTGATAACGTAACCAATCATACTGAAGATCATCTAACACAGATGAATGAGAACATCCAACCCATCTAACCTCCTGACCCAAGCTGGACCCAAGTTTTGCCAATTGGGCCTGTGTCAAGTTAATTTCACAAAATTGTGCAGTACTAGTGCGCAGGTTAGCAAATAGCTTGCTCCCCATGATCCCAAGGTTTCTTTCTGCGTTCAGCTTCTTTGGCTTCTCTTTCCTCTATTCTCCGCGAGGTTCAAATTCAATAGGGTAGGAGGTTTTTTTTAGCTATAATGACTTCAACTTCTGGAAAAGAGCAAAACAAGGATTCCTCGAGCTCGCAGGAGCTGCAAAATCCTTCTCGGATTGAGCCAATTAGGTTGCCAACGCCAGAGGAAATACGCGCCCAGGACATTTGGAATAATTGTGTTGTTCGCAGTGTCGCCAGTGGAGTTATGGGTATTGATTCTTGTTTCCTTTTTTTTTTTTTTGTCTCACTATTTTTGACTTAAGTTTTCTTTTTTCAATTTATTCTTCTTTTCATGGAAAGAAATTTACTTATAAGGTAGTTTCCAAGAAGGTTCTATTATGTTTAGCTTTATAATTCAATGGCAATGTTGTTAAATGTCTCAATTTTGTACCTTTAGCAGAGAATTATTTCGTTTTTCTAATTCAACCTTGATATGTTCCCATGTAACAATTCCTTTTGATGAAAGATTTCCGTAATTTAGCCACTAGATGTTTCAGTAACGCTGATTCAAACAAGCATTAACGAATGAGTTCCTAAGATTAGACTTTAATTCTGTGTGAGACTGTGAGTGTGTGTTTGTGTATGGGTGTGTGTTTTTCTTCTTTTTCTCCCTACTCTCATAAGAACCCTTAGAAGTAATTTTTGGTACTGATAGTATAATAATGAATTCTTTTTATCAACCTAATAGTAGTCAGGTGATAAATCCTGGTAATAGTTTATGATTTCTTCAATAGGGTTCCTGTGACTGAGTTTAATTCCCTGATGTTTGTATTGGATCTTCTACCGTGTCTATTTGGGTTTTCTCCAAGGTCTAGTATATTTATATTTTATCAAGTAGTTTATTATGATGATTAGCTCTTTGTATTTTCTTATGACTCTTTTAGGTGGGGGGCTTGGTCTATTCATGGGTCTATTCCTTGGGGCACTTGACAACCCTATAATGCAAGATGAGATGACAGGCAGGCAGCAGTTTATATACACAGCAAAACAGATGGGGCGGAGGAGTTGGAGTTCCTGTAAGGCCTTTGCTGTTATGGGCTTGGTTTTTTCAGCTGCTGAGTGTGTTGTTGAAAAGGTAATGCAAAGGATGAATCTTTCATATCCTAAATGTTAACCTGTCAATTTGTATATATTTAGAAAATATACTGAAAACATGGTAGGTTTTCAGTTACCGTATTAAACTGGATTAGCTTTTATACATATCCTTTTCTTCTTTAGCTGGTAACTTTTTCTTATTTATTAATAGGCCCGAGCTAAGCATGACACCACCAATACAGTAGTTGCTGGCTGTGCTACTGGCGGTACTTTGTCTGCCAGAGGTACTCTCTACCTATTTGCATTTCTTGTGTGAAGTCTTTTTGTAGTTACTTGAATGAATCAGTGTTTATCATCTCATTGTCTTGCTATCTCTTAGGATATCAGAGTTTGCAGATCATTTTTAGTTCTTATTGTTGTCAGATGTGTCTGGTAATGCCTTTCAAATCTGTTGTTCTACATTCATTTTTTGTCTTAAGTTGGATCTATTTTCTTTTCTTAGCTTTTGTTTGACTTGAAATACAAATCGATCTAAGCTCAATATGAGCTTTGTTTGCTCAATTTTTCCACAATGTTCTTATACTCGAACTCGAGCTTGATTTTTTTTTTCCTTAAAGAAACTACAATTTTAGTTTTAACAGGTAAAGAAGTAATTTAAATCCCTAATTGTGATTTGCACAGATGGAAGGGGGTCAAATAAAAGACCATGGCTGCATGGTTTTTAGCTGTTTCTATGGTTATTGAAACATGACTTGACTTTCCAATAGCCATAGGTTGCTCTAATTATCAGGCTTTTTTGGTGATTTCAGCTGGTCAAATTTAACACTGTAACTACCAGATTGATTTTGCATTTTCCATGGCAGGCTATATTGTGGATTGTGTTAATGTATTTTAATGTTTAGTTTAGTGATTTCCTATGAGCTAGTCGTTCCATTTCTTTGTAGACAGAAGAACTCCATTTGTAGATCTTGTATATGGGAACTGTCACGCTATTCCTATCTCTTTGTTCTATTAATTGGGGCAATGCTTTTCACTGTTATTTAGACTGAAAAAGGATTGTCTCTTCTTATAGGCGGTCCAAAAGCAGCGTGTGTTGGTTGTGCTGGCTTTGCTGCATTTTCAGTGGTAATAGAGAAATTCTTAGATAGACACAGTTGATGATGAATCAAAGCCTTTCTACAGAGTAAAGGATTGAGCAAGTTATTGGCCCCAACCTAGAATCATATTCTTCCCATTTTCCAACTGCTACCTAATTAATTTTTTGCCCCATTTTTGTGAGGGATATATAGATTTTGACACGAACTATCCAATTTTGTAAGGTATGGTAGTTCTTTTAGTTCAACTTCCTTTCATAGAGTTTATTAATAAAAGTGTGTTGTTTTATTAAATTATTGAAGATTATTATTATTTGTGTCTTGAGCTAACAAACAGTATATGGAATGTAATTTTTATATGAATGTCTTAATTTTTGTATAACAAAGTTTGGACCAAATTTGGGAGCAAGTTCTAGCCGAATTTTAAAAGTTGCATACATGAATCATGATTTGGGACCTATCTAATCCGTAAAATCCACAAAAGCTGACTAATATGTTTATTCATAATGATTTTATGTCATATTAGTCCTATTACTATTGTATTATTTTTATTATTATTCTTTTAAGACTTCCTCCAACCCTGATAAATACAAACACTATTTTCAACCAAAAAAAAAAATACAAACACTAATTTAAAAAAAAAAAAAAAAAAAGCAAGCTGTCCAAATAGACCTTAATCTCGTCAAAAACTTCTTCCTGTCCAGATAGGTGGGGCAACTGGATAATCCACATATCATGGGCTTTACAATAGAGTTGCCACGTCACTGATTAGATTGAGTAAATCTAAGCTAACCTCCCACGGTTACTAACTGCACTACACTTCGAAAGTTAGCTTCAGAGATTAGTAGTCGGAATTGCAGAGTGTAATGGCTAATTCTCAAAGAGAAGGAGAAGTGGTTTGTGTTACCGGAGGCAGTGGCTTCATCGGATCTTGGCTGATCCGTCTCCTCCTCGACCGCGGCTATTCCGTCCACGCCACCGTCAAAGATCTCAGTTCTCATCTCTCTTTCTCTTTTGTTCTTCTATTCGTCCTCAGCTTTTAAATTATCTCACTATTTTACTTGCAGAGGATGAGAAAGAAACGAAGCATCTACTGTCCTTAGAAGGCGCGGACTCCCGTCTCCGCCTCTTTGAAATGGACCTTCTTAACTATGATTCTATTGTCGCCGCCGTGACTGGCACCACTGGCGTCTTTCACCTTGCCTCTCGCTGTACTGTCGATAAAGTTCACGATCCTGAGGTAATTTCTTCTTCACTACCAAGTATATTTTATGGTTACCTGATTCCGATACTTCCTTTTTCGCGGTTGTCGAAAGAATGAGCTATTGGCGCCGGCAATTAAAGGCACAATTAATGTACTGACGGCAGCCAAGGAACTCGGAGTCCGGCGTGTTGTCGTGACTTCTTCTGTGTCAGCCATGGTTCCAAGCCCTAATTGGCCGGCCGATAGAGTAAAAAATGAGGAATGCTGGACTGATGAAGAATATTGCAGCCAAAAGGAGGTAAAACTCGTGTAAACTTAATTGAATACTACTTCTTTCCTCTAGAATGTACAGATTTCTAATTATCTATTTTATTTTAAGATGCTGAAGAATGGATTTTTAATTTAACGTTTCTAGAGAGATTTTGGTTCCCTAAAGCAGCAAGTGACCCCCGAGAATGTAAAAATACAACTTATATTTAACTTATCCTAAGCTCAAATTGCTTGTCCACTAAATTCTCTTCCTAAGTCGAAAGAAAGCTTCCTTTAGAGGAATCATGAATGTGTTATTTCAATTTTCTGGAAGCCATGTTTAGAAAGAAAAGAAAAAGTTGACCTGAGATATTTCTTAGGGTTATTCTTTGGAGTGAAGATGGATCTGGGGAAAGCTGAAGGGACTTCCCCTGTTGATGGTGGAAAAACCTAGGTTGTCATTTTCAGATCCTGGTTCTTGTTTCTGTTTTCATTAACCATTAAAGCACACTTGTTCTAAGCTGTTATTCCTCATGCCCTTAAGCATTGTTTTTAATTAAGGACCCCCCACAGGTAGCTTAAAATGATCTGCTGCTTACTGGAACCATTCCTAAAAGGGCTACTGGTATTGCTTGATATTCATCTTACTTTTGTGGTTTTGCTATATAGCTATGGTATCCACTTTCAAAAACACTTGCTGAAAAGGCTGCCTGGGACTTTGCCAAGGAGAAAGGTTTGGATGTTGTAGTGGTGAATCCTGGAACGGTAATAGGCCCTATCCTTCCTCCGGTTTTGAATGGAAGCATGTCAATGATCTTACACCTTCTTCAGGGTAATTTTCTTGTTTACCATGAGATATTAGGGTACCTCATCTAAATTTGTGAAATTTTTAATTCCTTTAGAAATGCTGGGCTCTGTCTTTTGATAGAAAATATGTGGTTGAAGTCCATATTATAGGTTTTCTCATGTTCTTGTTCAATTTACAATGTAGGTTGCACTGAGATATATGAGGACTTCTTCATGGGAGTAGTCCATGTGAAAGATGTGGCATTAGCACACATTATGCTATATGAAAACCCATCTTCGACTGGAAGGCATATGTGCATTGAAACAATTTGTCATTACGGTGACTTTCATGCTAAGGTTGCAGAGATGTATCCTGAATATAACTTGCCAAGGTGAAGTTCTCTTTATTTTCATCCTTAAGTGGTTATATTTACGATATTAATTTGTATTTTTTTTTCACTTGAAGCATGCAATGGTAGAATTAACGTAACACTACCACGTGCTTATAATCTTTTCCAAAATTGTTTTCTATAGAGGATCATACACACATATTTGCATCTCTCTACTGTCTCATCGTTGTAA
This sequence comes from Cynanchum wilfordii, assembly GCA_025388415.1. Classification (NCBI taxonomy): domain Eukaryota; kingdom Viridiplantae; phylum Streptophyta; class Magnoliopsida; order Gentianales; family Apocynaceae; genus Cynanchum; species Cynanchum wilfordii. Next base: position 390,706 of record JAHSUH010003887.1, read on the forward strand.
ACTTATTTTCAAAAAGTAAGGAAAGATGCTGCATATATCAAAATTATAAGAGAAGAAGGGTATTGTAGCAGAAGATCTAACTACATTGTCTACTTATTATTCATCTTCTATTTTGGGTGGGAAGGTGACTGATTTTTGTTGCAATTCTCACAGGTTACCCAAGGATACCCAACCTGGACTGTTGAGGGCCAAGGATGGTGCTAAAAAGATGATGGATGTGGGTCTAGAATTCATTCCAATGGAGCAAATTATCAGGGATTCTGTTGAGAGTCTGAAAATCAAGGGGTTTATTTCTTGATCAGGACAGTCTTGATCCTGTTGGGCAGGCAATGTCATTGCTGAGCCTTTTTCAACTGAATTCAATAATGTATTTCTTTCATTTGCATTAACTGTAACATTTGTATTATCCCGACTTCTATCCTGAGCCTACATAATCCAAAAATTATTCTAAATAACTTTCATGTAGTTCAGTTTTGTGGCTGTTGTCGCGTGCCATTGAAAAAAATGTCTTTTTTTTTTTTTTTGTTTGGCTCTGAAGTTCTAATTCTGTATGATTTCTGTTGGGTGAGTTTGATCGGTTACAATTAGATTAGGAAAATACGTCACTTGAAGGATCTTACTTTTGTTTAAAAAAAAAAAAAAAAAAAAAATTATAAAATTTATCCTAGTTTTTACATAATATTCACATGTTTTTGTAGTATCTTATCATTATTCTTGGTAACTAAAAGGAGCCCGCATCGTGGTCCAGCAGATACAGATTTTTTCATGTAACATCGCACAAGCTGTGTCTTTTTTGTTCCTTTGGTTGATGTAATTTTGATTTATTCTCAGAGACGTGAGTAATTGAAATTTTCTTCTATTATGTACAAAGAAAGACAAGCTGCACAATATAAATGAATGTAAATATCCCTACAAGTGGGTTTGAAAAATGGGTTCCATGGTACGATAAACTTGAATTGCTCCCACTTTTTTTCAAATACTTTTACTGATAATGAATACAAATTTAATATGTTAGTGGAAAAATAATAAGGGCTTAATTGACCGAAAAAAAACATATATATATATATATTAAAGATTGGAACAGAAATTGTAAATTTTCCATTTCTTTCTAAGTCAAAAACGTGAGACGTATTTTTTCAGTTGATGAGAGAACAAAAGAATAGAAGATCCTCACTTAAAAGCTAAAAAGAACAACATAGCAAAAGAGAGAATATTATGGCTACTAATTATGGAAAAGGAGAAGGAGAAGTGGTTTGCGTTACCGGAGGTAGCGGTTATATTGGTTCATGGTTGCTCTGTCTCCTCCTCCAGCGCGGCTACACCGTCCACGCCACCGTTAAAGATCTCGGTTCTCATCTCCTTCTCTCTTTCGGTAATCAGGTTTTAAAATTGATTTAATCATCATTTTATTCGCTGCGCAGGGGATGAGAAAGAGACGAAGCATCTAAAAGCTCTAGAAGGCGCAGAATCACGTCTCCTTCTCTTCGAAATGGATCTACTTAACTATGGTTCCATAGTAGCTGCCATGACTGGCACCACCGGAGTTTTTCACCTTGCTTCTCCCAATACCATTCATAAAGTTCCAGACCCTGAGGTAATTTTTTATTGTCCCCCCCGGTGGCTGGTCAGTGGTCACCTTACGCGATTCCTGATACTTCCAACTCTTTTTTGCTCTTTCCGGTTTCTGGAAGAATGAGATATTGAAGCCGGCAATTCAAGGCACAAAAAATGTACTGAAAGCCGCCAAGGAACTCGGAGTCCGTCGCGTGGTCGTTACTTCTTCTTCAACATCAATTTTCCCAAGCCCTAATTGGCCAGCTGACAGAGTTAGAAACGAGGAATGCTGGACTGACGAAGAATATTGTAGACAGAAGGAGGTAACTAATTAATTAATTAATTACTTCTCCTGCAGGTATGGCAAAATCTTGTTCAAATATTGCAAGATATTCGTTCATCTGATTTTTGCGGTTATGCTGATAGCTATGGTATTCACTATCAAAAACACTGGCTGAGAAGGCTGCTTGGGAACTTGCTAAGGAGGAAGGCTTGGATGTTGTAGTGGTCAACCCCGGAGTTGTAATGGGTCCAATCCTTCCTCCGACTTTAAGCGCAAGCATGTCGGTAATTCTGCGCCTTCTTCAAGGTAAATTTTCCTGTAAACTTCCAAAAGTAAAAAAAGGGTAAAACTAAAGGTTGAACACAAAAAAAAATTGGCATATGTGAGAGATTACAGTGTTAAATCATATACTACAATCTGAGTTCTTTTCTTCCATCTACGACTTAGGTTGCACCGAAACCTACGAGGATATCTTTATTGGTGTAGTTCATGTCAGAGATGTGGCATTAGCAGAGATTATGGTATATGAAAACCCATCTTCGACTGGAAGGCATTTGTGTGTTGAAGCCATATCTCACTACGGTGACTTTGCTGCTAAGGTTGCAGAACTATACCCTGAATATAACGTGCCCAGGTAACGTTAGCACCCGATTTTGTATAAAGTTAGTGAAAATTTTAATTAATTGGCCATCAAGCATTAAAGAAATTTAATAACAACACAAAAGAATCGAAAGAAAAATTAATGAGAATTTAAGAATTTTATCTATGTGACTACTGACCTACTTACTCTGCATATTTACAATTAAATACTTTTTCTTGTTGCAAATGATCCAGGTTACCTAAGGATACCCAACATGGATTATTGAGGGCCAAGGATGGTGCTAAGAAGATGACAGATATGGGCCTAGAATTCATTCCCATGGAACAAATTATCAGGGATTCTGTTGAAAGTTTGAAGAACAAGGGATTTCTTTCTTGATATTTGATAAGAGCAAATCAAGAATTTGCTAGTACTCCCTATCCTTTATAAAACAGATCATTAGGTCAAGTGGTCAAGATTTGTAAGGGGAGTATTCTTCTAAGATTTAATAGGAATTAATAAAAATATAAATGCAGATATTCTAAAATTACAACCCAAATTGAAACCAGTCAGTACCAATTTCCATGGAAGCAGAATAGCCTGAGTTTAGATCAATTGGAATCACCAGTTAACTTTTTTGTTGCCTGGAAAAATTAAAGAAACTGAGGAAGTGACTTGGAACATCCCAAAAATCCATTTTTAACGATTGAGAAGGAAAAGATGTAACAAGATAGCCAGAATAACTTGATCCTTTCTATAGGCAAATGTATATCAACATGGCAAAAACGAACTCAAGTACACAGTTCATATGCAAAAAGTTTCACTATTCATATACAAAAGTTGCAAAATTTTTCAAATAGTCAGCATTTCAATTTCAAATGGGATTTCATTTACACCGCCATAACCAGAGAACCAACTGTAAAATATAACAAGACATAAGGCAGGGTAATAGAATGGCATCTCTCCAAAACAGAGGCTATGGATTGTTAAGCACCAAAATTCTACCTTTTTTTCCCCCAAACAAGTCATCAAAGCCATCTGGGCTTAGGAAAAGTAATGCCCCGCCTCTTTACAGCCTCCAAAAAATCGATATCTTCAGAACTATCATCTTCCTTCCCAAAAATCACTTCTAATGCATTCACAATATCCGTCCAAGATGCCTTCTTCACCTTTACATATTTACTGCTCTCTCCTACTTGCTTGTCCTCTTCATTTCCCCTAATTGGAAGTGGCAAATCTTGCCTGTCCCTAGCAACTCCTGGAGTATCAACGTCAACAGTTTTAGCCTTATCAAACTGTATCTCCTCATCAATTTCCTCCGTATCCAAATCAATAATTTTGTCATTATTCATTTTATCATTGATTTCAGAGTCCATACTTTGCTCCAAAACCCTAGTTTTCTTGGACGTGGGTTTATCTAATTCAATGTTAGAAGTACTAGATCTATTTAATTCACATTGAAAACTCCCAATTTCCCCAACGTCATTTACACTATCCCGAAATTTACTGTCCGAATCCGAAAACCCTAAATTTTTATCCCCCGTCCCCAAATTAATACTCGCCTTATTTTTCACACGCCCATCATCAGCATCAAACATCGTCTCCGCAACAACTGAAACACTTTCTTTTGCGTCACCAGGAGCAACCAGTCTTAGGCGTTGCAGATCTTCCTGCGAAGAGGAGGACGAAGGAATATGAGTCTCGGGAGGGGTTAAGAAATTCTCATTCTCTTGAGTGTCACTTTTGTCAATCGAAGAGCTTTTCTGATTATCATTTTCCGTTGGAGAGCCGATGACGATACGCATTGTATCCAACGGCTCATTTCCCTGGACAGAAGTGGCCATTGAGTCAAAACAGTCAGGAAGAAAATCGGACTCTCCGGCAAAAGACCAGGTTTGTAACTTCAATTCCTGGGGAGAAGTAGGCTGGCACAACTTGATGAGCCAGCCATACGGTCCTCCATTACTTCTGCCATTATCGGCGAGCGTTGTTTAGTGTGTTTCTGCAGAGTTTCTCTGGGTTTATGGGAAGAAGGAACGGCTAGACCAGAATTTTCCGCCCGCCCAATTCTATTTCTAGACTCATTACTTTTGTTATTATAACTTTTTACTAATTAAATTTGTTTAATCTTAACTTAACATTTTGTCAGTGAATATTAAAAATATATAATAACATTATAACTATAATTTAATATATCTGTCAAACAAGTATAGCTCAGTTAGTAAGCACTTCATTTATGACCCAATAGTCATGAGTTGGAAATTTTTTTTACTAATATCCTTTTTTAAAGAGTAAGCTACTGAAAACTTGTTCTAATATCCAGATCAAGAACTCAGTAAATCCATGAATTTGAACAAAAACATTATTGTATATATCTACCTTTTTTAATTACTAATAAAATAATAATACACGGAAGAATCAAGGAGAAAGCTATATGAATTTTTGTTAATTATTATATATATATATATATATATATAAAAAAGAAAGATTTGTGAAGGTAATATACTTTTAAGATTCTGTTCTATTAAATTCATTTTTTTTAGGTGGTATCTCAAGGTCTAAAGACCCAGACTAATCTTCATTTTTTTTAGGAGGTATTTCAAGGTTCAAAGACCCAGACTAATCTATTTAGGAAGGTCTAACAGTGTGGGTATATATGTACTTGCAAATATATTTTGAATTGTGAAATTCCATGTGAAGTTTAAACCCTTAACCTCTTGACATGACAAGTCATGAGGTAAGGAAGAAACTTCTGGACCAATGATCATGAGTGGTTCGAATCCTAGATCATTATGTCGGGAGAGAAACTTGTTCTATTAAATTCATTGATTATCAGAATCTCCAATTCGGCAAAAAAAAAAAAAAAAAAAAAGGGATAAGAAAAAAAGATTTTTATTTTATAGAAACTCATACGCGCCACATTCTTGGCCAGATACAATATTCAATTTCTAGCGTTGTCCTTTTCTCTCGTTTTTTCTTCAGAGAAGGTCTCCAAACGCAACCGTTTTAGCGATTGATGTATCAGTTCTTTTTAGTTTTTTGAGTATTCTTTTTTCAGAAACGTGATTACGTCAGGAAAAAAAAAAAATCTTCTTCTATTATGTAAGAACGGAAGGAAAATGACAATCCTGTATTTTAATTTTATTAATATATCAAATATTTAATTAATTAAAAGATTCATAAGAGATGCTGCACAAAAAAAAAATTAAAAAAAAATAGTCATATTTGTAAGACATTGTTTTAAGAAAGAAATAAAAAAATTTACCCCTCATTTACCAAAAAAAATAATAATAATAAATAAATAAATAAATTTACCAAAAAACAAAAATCCACGACTTCTCCGAAAACCCAGCCAGATTCATGTGTAAATTTGACCCAAAGAACAAGAAGAAAAAGGATTATTAAAGAATCCAGAAAGCACTAGTAATTACTACCCAGCAAAGATTCTTTGAGTCCATTTGATATTTGATGGGTAACCATGGGAGAACTCCATTTCTGCAGTGCAGTCTGCTACTTCTGATGATCATTTCTTTGTTGTGTTCTTCTTCATGCTTCAGCCAAGCAAGTTCCTTGACGGTTTCCGAGGAAGAGAAAGTTGATTTGGAGCTGTATTATGAGACCCTTTGTCCATATTGCTCCAGATTCATCGTCAACTATCTGTACAAGATCTTTGATAATGGGCTCATCGACATCGTCAATCTTAAGCTCATCCCTTATGGCAACGCTAAAATCAATGGCAATGGTACCATCAAATGCCAGGTTATTATCTTAGAATTAGAGTATTATTTTTTCTTCTCTTATTAGTTTTAAATGTTCTTTTTCTACTAAAATAATGGAAATTTTTTTAATTTTAAGTTTAAATTTTAGATGTTTTATATAATTGATTTGTGGTTAGCCTTGTCTTTCTGGGATACTTTCCAGTCTTAACTACTTTTCCTCAGGAGGATTGGGAAAAGCTAATGTTCAGAGCGGAATCTTTTGTTTCTTTTTTTCATCAATTGAAATTCTGGTACTTTTCAGAAGGAAAATTTCTGGATTCTGATGGGTAAGGGGTTAACTGAGTTCCTCCAGTACTTTTTCCTTTTTTTTTTTTTTTTTTTTTTTTTTTAAGTAGTTAGGATAAACAGAAACTGGGGGTAAAAAGTAAATTTATTCAGCCAACAAATATCTGACTGGTGAACTGCCTCGTGAATTCGCCAATTGAATGATGGTAAAGCCATAATTTTTTCTTTTTTATCTTTCTTGATTCTTCCCTTTCTTCTATTTCCGAAATACCCTTTTCCCATTTTCTGCGATTTCTCCGGGAATTGTAGACTACTCAGATTTCAGTAACCCTATATAATCACATGAATCCAGATTGTTTCGATTAAAAATTCCAGACCTCGTGGTAAAATAATGTTTTCAATTCACAAAATGACCAAACCCTATGTTTATTTTCTTCCTTTCTTGATTTTTTTCATCACTGTTTCTCCCATTTCATGCAAACAAGTTTCTCTTGGTTTGTACTATGAGACCCTTTGTCCTGACAGCGCTGAGTTCATTGTTGATAACTTAACAAAAATCTTCGAGAATGGGCTCATTGATGTTGTTGATCTCCATCTGGTCCCTTGGGGTAATGCCAGACTCCAAGGCAGCAATATTTTCAAATGCCAGGTCTTTCATGACTTTTTCTTCTTCTTCTTTTTTTTTTTTTTTTTTTTTTTTTTGGTTTCTTCTTTTCTAAGTGGATCGAACTGTTATTTTGTAATTAACCATTAATTCTCTGACTGATTATCTTTAATGATAGAAGTCTTGTTCCTTTTTTCTTTTGCCCTCCCCTGGTCTGCTATCGAAGTTTCAGCTGATGGTTTTGTATGCAAAAGATTAAAATCCTAATTTGTGTTTATCTGATATTTTTTTCTTTTCTTTTTTTTCGTTGTCAATCCAAAACCCTTGTTTGAAGGGCAGGAAATAGTACTTGAAGCAAAATTTTGTGGGACTTCAATGCTAGTGAAAGAACAATGGAAAAAACTAGTATTTCCTCAACCAATTAACAGCAGACTAGTGTCTGCATGAGAGTTTCCTTCTTCCCTGATTTGTTTATCGGAAGAACTGTTTCTCTACCTCTCCTCCCGGGGGTTGAATTCCAAAACTCAAAGTGGGATGTCTTCAATTCACCAATACAACTGTATTTTCTTGCTCTCTTGGTTTTCTCCATCTCAGTCCATTCCAAAAAGTGCCATTGGGCTTGTACTACAAGAGCTGTTTGTCCTTGCAGCTTTGAGTTTATTGTTGATGATGTACCTAAAAATTTCATTAGTGAGCTGATTGATGTAGTTGAGACTGATCCTCTCCATTGGGATAATGCTAGATTCCTATTGAATGCCAAGCCCTTGAGTACTCCTATACTTTTCTTGTTAATGTCTGAAAGTGTTAGTTGGGAACTACCAATTAGTTCATTGAAATTTCCTTGAACAAAATTTCTGTTTCATAAGTTACAAAGTGCATCAATAAGATTCTTGGAACTGACACAGATCTATGTTCTTTAACTCTCGTTTTTGCAGCATGGCCCGGATGAATGTCTATTGAACACAATAGAGGCATGTGCTATCCATGTTTGGCCAGATGTGGTGAGTTCATTAGCCTTTTTATGTAGTTAAATCTATATAATCTGCTAACTGGTTGTTGTGTATTAATAAGCTACTATATCATGGTATTTGACATATTGAATACCACAAATGGTTGTTCAAATCTTTAAAAAGGTTCTTCCCCTCATCTCCTTCTTTTAATTGTTATGTTATTTGAGTATTGTTTCTCGAACCTTAAAATTTTAAGGATGTGGCCAAGATTGCACTGGCATGAAATTAGTCAACTTTGTGGGGGTGTTGGATGGCTCATTTCATATGTTTGTCTATATATTCTTTTTGGGAAGAATCAAGGATGGTTCTCGTTGTGGAGATTGGATACATGATTTTGCTTAGCATGGATTCTAGTACTTATGATAGTATAAAGAGGTTCTGTTTTACACTACTTTACATAAACGTGCTTTTAGATCAACATATCTGTCTTCATACCGTGTCAGCTTTTATTACTTTTAGAGTCCTTCTGCTCCTACAAGATTGTTCACTGGATGCAAGAAGTCACCACATGAGACTTTTGGGCCTCTATAGGCATGTTTTTCACTGATTGAGAAGAAAGGATATGTTACCTAACAAGTTGAATGCTCATGAAGTCCCCTGATTTCCCCTTTTGATTGGGTGGCTTCTTAGCAATTGGTGGCCCATGGATCCAAATCCTAATCTTTTCGCACTCATGCCACTTTTGTGGCTCCAATATCATTTGCTAGCGTATTCTTCCATCCTTCCATCTCAATAGAAGTGCATTCTTTGTACATTGTATGTGAGTCTCTGTAAGTTGACATGCTATAGAAGGCTTTTGTATCGATCATATATATACCATATGATAACTAATGCAGCGCTTCTCATATTGCTCATCATAGTCTATAAGTAGCTATCATTAGATGTAACTTCCTTTTAGACATTATTCAAAATTAAGGACTTATTATTGAAAGAGAGTTAAAACTAAAGGGATCTTATTGGACCAATGAGAGTAGTAAGTTGTTTCATATTCTTATTTATGGTCTATCACTTTATCAATTAACCTATGTACAGAAGTATTTTTTTGTGTTGATTAAATTTCTAAATGTCCTAAAGTTCAAGTTTTTATCTTGCAGAATGAGCACTTTCCTTTCGTATATTGTGTCGAAAAGCTAATATACGAGGGGGATTATATCCAGTGGGCAACATGTTTTGACAAACTGGGGTTGGATCGACACCCTGTTGATCAATGCTATGCAAGTGGACTGGGAAAAGAGGTAGCTTTCATGCTTGATTAATAATTGGAATGAATTCTTTCTGTTGTTCTGTTCCATTAGCATATGCTAGCCAAACTGACCTTCCTATTTTCATAGTTATTAACTTATCTGTTTCCTACAGAATTGTAGATTGAAACTAGATTAGTGTTCATAAAATTCTTGCAATGATTTTCTTCCTATAGGTGAGCCTCCTTTTAGGAAAAAGAATAATATAGAAGGAAAAAAAACAACAAAAAAGTGTCAAAAGCGTCATGATTGAAGTGTTTGAAAGGATGACAATGAAATTCAGCAATCTTTAGATTAGATGCTAATTATTATCATTTTTAGCTGTATCATGTCAACACCTTGTAGAAGCCATAACAGTTGGAAGAAAGAAAGGTGGAGGAAAGAGTCTTAAGTCTCCAATTTAAATCTAGCAAATTCTGTCTAAGAAAGCCATGCCAGAGCTCATCTTTTTTCTTTCTAATGGTCCTCGTTTTATATTCACTCGCAAGACACACAAATTACTCTTGCTACATTATCAGTATGGAGATTGACATTCTTGTTTATTTCTATAGCTTACATATATACTGCAGCTTTGAATTTTTTTCTCATTAACTTACAATTGGAACTTATGCAGCTTGAACTTGCATATGCTAAAGAGACGAATGCCCTTCAACCGCCTCACAAATACGTGCCATGGGTAACAGTGGATGGAGAGCCTCTTTACGATGTAAGTTCCCATCACCTCAGTCTCATGACTATATTATCAATCTCCAAAACTTCACATTCCTTCCAGTATACAGGCTCTAGTATTGGCTATTTTTTACTGAAAAGTTCATGCAATTTTGCCCTTTCAGGACTACGAAGACTTCATGAGCTTCATCTGTAAGAAATTCAAAGGAAGCCCTGTACCTACTGCTTGCAGTGAAAAATTGTCTACTGGTGATGTGATGAAACTGAACACTAGAACTCCATCCTCCAATACAGTAGAAAAAATCAAATTAATGTTTTCTTGGATTAGGTCGGGTTTGACGTCATGGATGCAGCAGGGTATTACCGCGGTTGGTTTGGTCTAAATTGCAAAACTTTTGTTGTTGTTGTTGTTGTAAACTTGTAAATTTAGGTTCTTTTTTATATGTTTTCCAGAGTGCAGAAACTGATTATCAGAGTTATTTATAATCCTCAAATCCCTAAATGCAGCATTACTATCGTATTTCCTAATGTAACAAAGAGCGTGGAATAGTTTAATAAAGTTATTATTATTATTACATTATGATCTTTTGTCAGAAGTGCCAATTTTTTTACCCTCTTGAAATCAAGCTGCCCTAATTTTACCCTTTGAAGTCCCTAATTAGAGCCGTAATTGAATTGAACATTTTACTCAACTAGTTTAATTACTTATTTGAATACTATCCAAGTTGATTTATTTAATATATATATATATATATTAAAAATTTAAGACATTTTTACTTTTATCATGTTTAGAATTCATGACGTCCCAAGATCATCATAAGTGAGGCAGCTTATGCAATTTTGTTTGAGTTCGTTCCAATAACAAAACAAAAAAAAATTAAATTAGTTAGGAATTGAGTTTGAGTATGAATATAGATTATATTTCTTTAAAAAATTATAAATAAATTAGTTTTACTAAAATATAAATGTGCTCGAATGAGTTTTCTTTAACCAAATTGTTTTTTGACTCATCTACAAATTTATTCCTAATATACTCAGTTTTATTTTTTATAATTGTTTTTTGACTCATCTACAAATTTATTCCTAATATACTCAGTTTTATTTTTTATAAAAAAATAAATTTTTAGATTCATATTTTTTAATTTATTAATAATTTTTTTTTTGGTGAATTTTTAGAATGAGATATTAGGTACAAGAATGGGGAAGAATTTCTAAGTGAATATTTACATTTGAGTATAATATAGAACACGAATGAATCAAATGAGTCGATGTGTCCGAGTGGTTAAGGAGACAGACTCGAAATCTGTTGGGCTTTGCCTGCGCAGGTTCGAATCCTGCTGTCGACGCTTCTTTTTTTCTTTTACAATACATACATATTTATATTTTGCAAATCCCTATTTAATATTTTGGTACATTAATTTAAAATCAAATCAAGTTAAGTCTAATATATATATATATATATTTTTTTTTTTTTGAGAAATTTTTTAAAATATTTATCTTTTCATACACAAATTTTGAATTCAATTTATTGAAAATAATCAACAATCTTGCTTTCTTCTTCCTCAATTTGAGCATGTTTGTCCCCAACGCAAACCAATAGGAATATTATTAAAAAAAAAAAAAAAAAAAGTGTCATCAAATAACAATCCAAACAAAAGACAGCAATTACAAAACTATTGTAACAACTTATTATATTTTAATCCAAAAAAAAAAAACTTATTATATTTTTAAAAAATTAATTAAAGAGAAAAAGGACAAATTAATAAAGACACATTATCTTATATGATCACTTATTGATGAATATTCCTTTCCTTTCTTTTTTTTTCTTTTCTCCCACAATATTATGAAATCATGATTTTTTTTATTATTACTCAATAATAGATAATTTGAACATTAATATTTAAAAAAATATATATATTATTTGACATATTTTTATTAGTATAACATAAGATATGTTTGGCCAATTATATATATATATATATGTGTGTGTGTGTGTGTATGTATAAAAGAAAAATTTATAGCAACAGGATAACTAATAAATAATAATCCAGCTTGTTATATTATAATAAATAAAGATTTCCAGATGTAGCTATGATTTGCTTATATATATTTTTTAAGATGTAAAAAATGGTGCCTTGTGAAGTATGCCACACGCTGTACTATTTTTACCTATCCAGCCGACACCGTATTATTCCATGCGTACTCCTTCATTTTTTTTTTTTTTTTTTTTTTAAAATATATATATATATATATATATAGAGAGAGAGAGAGAGAGAGAGAGTGTGTGTGTGAGATTGAGAGGATATAAATATAGGAAATTGAGAAATTATGGAAGTCATATATATATATATCTATATGAATATATTACACAATAAACTCTCTAAGAGATTTAGGTTATAATAATTGAAAGAAACCTAAATGGCTACATATATTTTTGTTTAGACACGGAATGTTCTAGATGAGTCTCAAATTATAGGAGGATACCTTTAAGCCAACTTCATATCTAGACTAATCTCCGTTCGAGCCGGGCTGATCTCTTGCAGGAGGAAGTTCTGGCCCTAAATTTTAAACAACTGCATACATGAGTAGAGGTTTGAACTTCCAACATCACTTAAGCTATGAGAGCTCCTTACCAATTCATCTACGCCTTGTGGTTAAATGGCTACATATATAGTAGAATGGAAAAATACAAATACTACACGAGATTATAAATTTAACATTTATTTTGAACGTTATATAAGAGTTAATGTGAAGTTTTTTCATGAGCAAAAATTAGCATCAATAGACGAAACATAAATTATATTTGAATTAGTTCAACTAGTGATTTCAAATATGGAATGATTTTTTTAAAAAAAATTAAGAGAATCCGATAGGATGAATAAATAAAATTGGGTTAAAATGGGTACAATTTATTAAATAAATAAGCAAGTTGTATGAGGATATATCTGCCTGATTATAGGTAGAGTGGAAAAAAAAATGGTGAGTAGAAGCATTACAGACAAATGTTAGATATATATATATATATATAGAGAGAGAGAGAGAGAGAGAGAGAGAGAGAGAGAGAGGGTGTTTAGAAGGGGATAATGATTGTAATAATGTTGGAGAGGATGCCAACAATTTTTACATATAAGAGAAGCAATATATGATATGTTGCTATCTTCTAGAAACAAACGTCACCAATTATTAATATATATATATATATTTTTATTTTTTTTGGTGAATTATATATATATATATATTTTTTTTTTTTTGATAGATATATATATATATATATTAATTAACCACAAAGAATTAAAGTAATAGTGGAGCACTGATCATTATTAGTTTATTGGATTTAGATTTAAACTTTTCAAAAGAAAGAAAAGATTGATTGAGATGGGATATGGCATCTGACCCTTCATATATATATATATATATTTAAATATATCCTGTTGTTATTGAATATCTATAAATATGATTATATGTATATATATATATTCTCATTCTGGGAGAATTTGATTTGGAAATTTTGGAAAAGAGGAGAACAGAAAAGGGTTTCGATGATCTATAGATTTGGGTAGAAAATGATGATAATATGATCAGAAAGATCATGTTTTTATGCTTCAAACTTTTATTACTTTCATTTGATTCTTTTACTTGTCTTGCTTTATGATCTTTATCAAAAGTGTTACAAATATATAATCAAATTATATATTAAAAGTATTTTTGATATGTAATAAATATTTCATTAAATAAATAAATAAATATGTAATAAAATATTCATTAAATATTTCACTAAAAAGGTTTTTTTTTTATTATCTTATCCGATTTCCGAAGTTATTACGAGTTAGTTCAACTCTTATTGGGAAAAGTATCACCTCATAACCGAGTGTCAAACCTTCGACATTGTGTAACACTCATAATGCATTTTTCTATTATATCAAGTTAAGGACTTCGTTTGCCAAAAAAAAAAAAAATGCTTTGAATAGCCCCCTTTTTATATTAGTATTGAAATGCTAGTGCTTTTCTTTTTTTTGGCAAAAAATGTTAGTGTTATGATAAATGTAACTTTGATAATAAGTTAATTTTTTATTAAAAAATAATAATTCATTTACAATATATATATATATATATTACATTTTTTTTTTTTGCGGATAACTATATTACATTTTATTTTAGTAAAAAAAAGATAATAATGATAGGAAATCACCTCACTTTTTTATATAGACGGTGATCCCTTTAGAAAAAAAAGCAGCTAAAATTTAGTTAGAAAATAAATAATAATAATAAAAAATAAAAAATACACGTGAATTGTTAGGGGAGGAACAAAGTTCCGAATCTACAACAGACAAAGCCTAGGATTCGTCCCCGACACTGCAAAATCTTCGCGGTCTTAAATGTATTGTCCTTCTACAACTAAAAGCGCCATAAGCATGACCCGCTTTTAATTTTCTGTATGTGGGGGAAAAGCAGATGTACCGCTATTTTGTCAACATACATTTTAATGCAAAATATACATTTTTTTTTTTAAAAAAAAACTAAGATAATAGAAAAGGTTGGATTTACAGCTACCTTCATATTGTTACACGTGTAGAATTGAAAAGGGGAATTTTTTTTTTTTTTTTTTTTTAAAAAAATAATTTATTAGAAGGAAAAGAAAGAAAAGAAAAGAAAAGAAAAAGGGAGAGATCTGGTAATCGTCTAAGAAGACCATACGTCAATAATTGCATGCTGCCATGAAAATGAGACTTAGACAAGACAAGTCGCTGAAGGGTTGTCTTTAAATGAACTGCTACTCTCTCTCTCTCTCTCTCGTCTCGTCTCTCCTCTCTTCTGAACTGTACGCATCACGACAAACCCTAAACCCTCCACCGTCACCCTCCATTTCCCTTCTTTCCTTCCTTCTTCTGTCCACTACGACTTTTCTTTTTCAGATTTTTCTGACTACTATAAAACCAAAAAAAAAAAAAAAAAAAAAAGCAAAAATGGAGATGATATCTTAATTAAATCAGCAGTGGGACAGGTGTAAATATTAATCAAATACGACATTGTATATATTTATATATATGTATATATGTATAATTATACTTTTTTTTTTTTTTTTTTCTGAAATGGATTCGCAGTTCTAGTGCTAAGAACCACCATCTGATTACTTACCAAAAAAAAAAAAAAGAACCACCATCTGATTGGTGTCTGTTATATTATTTTATATAAAAGAGACACAATAATTTGGGTTTCATTTCACACAGTGACTGAATGAATATATATATATATATATATATATATATATATATATATATGTTATATATTATAAGCACTGATCGAAGGGGGTTGGCTAGTAGTCGTTTTCCCAAATGAGTTGCGTATATAAATCTAAATATAGTATCAATCCCTCTCCAATATATCTTCTTGTCTAATGATATCATCACTTTCACACGAACCATTACAACATAAAATCCTCTCCTTCAGCTATAGCTAATTATAAGTTTTTTAAATCAAATTTAATATAATGTCAATGATTTCCATCGCCTATTAATATATAGCTAGCTTGGGAGCCGAATTGTATTATGCATTAATTCAGATATGACTATAGTCTATATATATATATATGAATCTAAAGCTTAAAGAAGAAAGGGAAGATTGATGAGATGAGGGTATATATACATGTGTGTGTGTATGTATATGTATACAAAGGGATGAAATGAGATTGAATGGAATAAAGAGTACTCAGACGTATATACGTGTGCATCATCAATGTATTGAAGTAGAGAGATTGCATGGGACTCGGGTGGTTGTAGTCCCTTCCTTCTTCTGATTCAATAACAAAACAAGGAAGTTGGGACCAGAGAGAAAAAATACTGAAGGTGAATATATATATATAGTACAATGAATATATATAAGTACTTCCGCAAGAGTTTTTTTTTTTTTTTCCTTCAGATTCTTATAAGTGGCTTGTTCTATTTCCATGTTTGACGTCCCTGTTAATTAACTGAACTGAACAACCAAAGGCGAGGCCGCCCGCAGTCTTCAAAAATAAATAAATAAATAAATTGATAATAAAAATGATGAATTTATCAATTAATTTACCCCCCCGCTTCTTGGTATACTATTATTATATATGGCAAAGAAAATAAATCCTCAGACAAGACATAATAAATTTTGTCCTACCTTGGCCAATTATAATTAAGAAACTGGAAAAATTAACAGAAGGACTAAATACATAATATTATTATTCTTAATAAATTTAAATTTAATTATAATTCTTAGCTCGTTGTGACACGCTATCTTTGATACTTTGTTTAGTACTTCATATCTCTAAAGAAAAAAGGTTTAGAAAGATTCTCAAAAGTGGAGTGGAACTACTATGACGACTTTGGAACAATTAATTAATGATTTAGAAGGTACTATTAATTATGAGTGAAATAATTAATCCTCAATTTCTCATAATTTCAATTTACCAAATTAATTAAAGGGAGAAAGGAAAAAAAAAAAAAACATTATATATATACATACACATATTTCTGTTGGTGAATCTGCATTTTGTCTTTAATATATGTCTTTGGGGGTATGGAGTAAAGAATATGCAGTGGAATGACATGAAATGATCAGCTTTTTCAACTATAAATGGCATTTATTAATTTTGTTGAGAGAAAAAAAAAAATCATCAATGGTTACACTTACACCTACACATACCTCCCACTTCATGAGATTCATATACAGAACTCCCCCAGCTTACACATATATATGGTACCTAAAGATAAATTAGACTCTGAATTTCTGCTGATCAAGAAGAAGATGTATCAGGTTAAATAAATATCGGCAGTTTAAAAAAAAAAAACTCGGGTATGGAAATGAAAAAATGAGCAAGATTAATAAAATTAGAGCATGGAGATTTAATTTTCTTTTAATATAGAAATTTTGTGCGACTTCATCATATATATATATATATATGGTAGGCAGTAAAATAAAAATGTACTATACTGTTGTTGTAGTAGGAACGGTAGCAGCAGTAACCGCGGCACCACCATCTCCTCCTCCTCCTCCTCCTCCTCCACCGCCACTACCACCAACATCACTGGAAACCGTTACGACGGACGGCGCGGCGGACGTACTACTAGTAGTACCACTAGTACTAGTATTAGTATTAGTAGCAGTGGGCCTTTTTCTTTTCTTCTTCTCGTAAGGAATTCCTCTAGCCTTAGCTTGACTTTCTCTTACTTCTCTAAGATAAATTCTAACGGCTCTTGTTCCAAACGGATTTGACTCTGGTCTTCCTCCGTTCTCTTCGTAAGCTGCTCTTAGACGTCCTATCAGCGCGTCCAGACTTCCCCAAGCTTGTTTCAGTGGACACTGACAAGGAGACGGTGGATTTGGGTGACCGAAATAAGGGCAACCGGTGACGTGCACTTTTGTTTTCCCAAACTGGTCTAGATATTTCAGAAACTCGATCACGTGCGCTCCGCTACACCGTGATAATGATAAAGGTGGTTTGTGATTTCTCAAGTACTGTAAGAAAGTATTCCAATCTCTACGCTTCTGCGATTCGTACCTGCTCGGTGGCGCTGCCGCCGTTGACCCTGTTCCGCCTTCCCCGCTTACCGACGACGAAGATGGACCTTCTCCTCCACCGGCACCGGCTCCAGATGCCGAATCCATTGACCTTATTGTATTAAATGAATAAATTTAATTCCAGGAGATGAGGGGAGTACTATATGACGATGAGGATGATCACAGACAAACAGTGCTACTATATAACTTGGTAGGGTTCTAGACTTCCTTGATCCTTCCTCACGGGGAAAGAGAAGATATCTTGATCCTTCCTCTGTTGCAAACAGTGATTGGATTTTTTTTTTTTTTTTTTTTTGAGGGGCACTTTATTATGAGAGATGGAGAGCGTTTTCCGGGGAAGAAATTCAAGAAAGGGGGAGAGAAAGTGTGTGTGTGTGTGGAAGTGATGGGACAGAAAAAAGAAAAAAAAACAGGGAAAGGAAAAATGTATAGGAATGAATAAAAATGGATGAATGATGAAGTGAAAGAGTGAGACACTCTCTAATGTCTAGAGAAAGAGAGAGAAAGAGAAATAATAAAAATGTTGACTAATTAGACCAAATAATATGGTTCAAATTTTATTATTTTTTTTCTTTGATAGACTTTAGAGAGCGAATCCGAGAGAAGGAATGCAAGTATTCACGTGGTGGCCCCGCATTCGCTGAATGCAACCTTCTTTATATATATAGATATATATTATTAATATTCAAAATATTGGCGGCCCCTCCATTCTCCACAATCCATAATTTTCTCTCACTAAAAAAAAAAAAAAAATATATATATATATATATATATATGTGCTCTGTATTTGTATTTGGGGAATTACACTGCACATTGGGGAATTTCTAACTGCAATCCTATAAATATATGTTTTTTTTTAAGTGCTGCAAATTCATAATATATCAACATAACACAGAAATATGTATATATATATATATATATATATATATGAAGAAAAACAACATTACATAATGAATTGGAGATAAATTGTGCATGTTTGGATGACAGAAAAGGGGATTGCACATTGGAGTGGTGAATGATGGAATTCATTTTGGTTGAACCAAACGAAACTTTGAGTTGAGCGTGTTAAGAAGAAGTGTACAAAAAAGATTAAATTATTTTTGTTACGGTTGTTTTTGGTCAAAGATTTTGAATGCCTCTATTTATTGAGACAAATTAGTGAGGAATATTTTTTGGCCCCCTATCTCTTAATACTGTTTAATGGACCCCAATTCACGGCCAATATTAACTTTTTCCCTTTTTTTTTTTTTTTTTACTCTATAATTTATTAATTTTTTTAAATAAATAAAAATAATAAAATATTTTCTTACAAGTAAAAAACCAAGTATTAATCTTCACCATTCCCAGCCATTGTAATTCTTTGCAACATTTTCATGAGCAAATATATATATATATATATTGTTGAATATTGATTTATATGAGAGTAAAAAGAAAGAGAGGAAAAAGGTCAAAAGTGAGAATGGAGGTGACGGGGCAGTGCGGGGAGTTTTAGAAATCAGAGTTTGCAGAAAGAAAGGCAGAGGATAAGATGGGTGGAGGAAGGTGGATTTATGGAATTCCTCAATCTCAACTCTGCTCTCTGCCTTTGCTTTTGTTCATTCATTTTCTTGATTTTTCTCCACTCTTTTTCTTTTGCAGTGGGATTCGATATGTCAGCACCCTCGTCCTCTTCACATTTATTACTCAGTTTTTTCATCATCTTTTTTCTTTTTTTTCTTTTTTTTCTTTTTTTTTTAAAGAAAACGAAAAGAGTGCATATATATATATATATATAGATTGTACTAATATTTATGTTACACATAAGTAATTATAGTTGCTTATCAAAAAAAAAAAAAAAAAAAAAAAACATAAGTAATTATAGTTGACAAGGATGAATATTAGCAAAAGCTTTCTTAGCTTCCAATTACATGTCGATCGTGAGTCTTACAAAAGGTAAGTCTAAATTAGAGATTTATTCTATCTATACATTCCGATACTTAAGTTAGCAAATGAATAAAGAAATGATTATGATGTATTTAGATGTCTTTATGATTAAATCAAAATAGGGAATTGATAAGAATGTAGAGAATTAAGTATGTTGAGTGTAATGACTTTCATCTATCTTTTGTATTTGAAATTATTTTACTTATAGAAGAAAAGTTTTTCTCTAATTGTTAGAACTGTGATATTCATGTTTGCCACGCCCAAAGGTGGCAAGTGTTACGATAAAACCTTTTCATCCCGATATTCTCAGGTTGTTATTATCATTCACACTCATAGTATATATCTATGTCCGACACTCCAATATTCCTGTGTGAGGAAAATCACCGCCATGTAATATTTTCTATGCGAAGTGTCGTGAATCAATCTACGCATAGTGATTTACTTCATGTAGTATATGTGAAACCTATTTTGATGATTTGTAGTTCAACTTCTCAATATATATATATATATATATATATAAGACTGTTGGGTTGTGAAGTTGGTGAAATTTTTATACCGGATTTTGTCTTCATGTGCCAAATGCCTACCACACCTATTCTAATCATATCTATTCTTTATTATTATTATTATTTCTCCGAATCCTAGGTTTTTGTAATTACTATTACTCCCTTTTTTTTTTTACTTATTATCATTATCACAAACTTTCATCTTCTTTCAAATAGTAAATAAAATTCATGTGGTAAGCTTTAAATTCATGAATTTGTTTTTTTTTTGCAATATTTTGAATTAAAGCTTTATAATTAATAATGGAGTGTTTGGATTAATGTTGTTGGTAAGTTTATTGAAAAATATATATGTTTGGATAAAAGTTTATTTATATTTGAATAGGAATTATAGTTATATAATGATAAATTTCATATTATATAAAAATTTGATTGAAGTCTGCATTTAAAATATATATAATATTTTAAAATATAATTTAAGATTTATGATAGGTAAAGTAAGATAAGGTGATGTGTTAATTCTATAAAATTAGGGTTGTTCCAAATAAATATTGTCCAAATATATCTCTTAAAATTTCTTTGTATTCAACAGTGAATTATTTCCTTATCTCTTACCAAAATAATATATTTTATTCTAATTAAATTGAAAAACAAATATACTTTTTTCATAAAAGAATCAAATAATAATATTTTAATTTTTTCAAGTTAAAAAGTAACGATATATGATACGGGATCAATTCAATATCTTTTAAGTGCTCCATTATGAAAAGCTGAATTGGGCAAATTATTCTTCATCCAAAACTTATAATCATTTCTATCTTTATGCTAATTATGTTTTAACAATGGTAGTAGTCTATACTAATAATAGGATTGACGACCCTATCCAATTATTTATGTTTTTATCAAAGCCAATTATTTCAATAATCATACTTATAATTTAATTAATTATGCATCAATACATCTTATAGTATCTTAAAAATATTATATGTATATATATATATAATATTTGTTTTAAAATTTTGATATTCAATAGTCATTTTAACTCTAACTAATTTAGAGTCGAATATCATGAACTTTTTAAGGGAAAACTTTCTTATCACTTATTTCTTCGTTCATAAAGTTCAAATTCAATAACTTATCTAAGAAGAATCAAATCCTTCAACTTGGATTAACATATTGTGGGTTAGCATTGTGAATGTTTCACAAAGTCACGAGTTTGACATATGCTATGAGCGTCATGTAATAATTATAGTAATGTATTTTCTCGAGTAAAAATTACAGGCGTAACCCAAATCAATTCTAAATTAATTGAAATAATAATTTCAATTACCTGATTATCTAAAAAAAAAAAAGGAGAGAGAGAGAGAGAGTAAAATGCATATTGTTGGTAAGTTTGTATATATATAGGACTAATAGATAGATGGCGATTTCATCGTACAATCTATGCAAAATCTTTATAACATATTTTAAATAATTTACATTGCATTCGCAAAAAAAAAAAAAAAAAAGAAAAAGAAAAAGAAAAACAATGCGTATAAAATTAAGCCTCTTTCTTCTCACAAAACAAAGACAAAAATTGCTGTCAATTTCATCATCCCCAACGAAATTCTTCTTATAATAATTGCAAGAATTTAATAACAGAAAAAACCATGTATTTGCATACTTTCTTTTTTCTATGTTCCCACCAATAAAGGATTCCTTTTAACCACACAAAATTATATAAAATAAAAGCTTAATATATAGTGAGAATATCCTAAGACAAAGGCAAGAAGTAATTACTAACTTAATTAATATTCTTATCCTTGTAATCATTACTATTATTTTAATGCACTAATTTTGGTCCATTATGGGGGGAAAATATAATAAATAGTATTGCAAAAGACAAATTTTAATAATTTTGTCAAGCATCATTTTTTTTTTAGATTAATCATAATTTAGTATAAATTATGTTTAATAAAATTTAATTCTTACTCAAAAAAAGTTTTATCATTATCTTATTTATATATATATATATATATGTAATATAAACTATATTTGTTTAGATTAAAAATTATTATAAAATAACTATGTTACAAAGTATTCATATTACATCAATATATTTATTTAATGCCATCTAACGTAACCATATTAATATAGTAATATTTCATATAACAACAAAAGTATCTTAGATAAACTTGATTTTTTTTTTTAAAAAAAAAAAAAAATCCTATCAAAATTTGTATATTATATTGGTCATTATAAAAGTGAGAGAAACAAATTTTGTAACCTAACATGGAAAACAAAACGTAAATATCAAAGAACAGTTTCTTTGATAGATTGAGATGAGATAGAGATATGATATATGATGTTTCCTTAATGCAATTACTATTCTTTTGAAATTTTAACATGTGATTACTTATGCTGTTATCCATGGTTTTTGGCTTGATTTTTTTTTTTTTTTTTTAAAAGAAAATTCACAAATCGTATTATACATATAAATCCTTTTTTTTCAACTTAATTTTCACATAAATTAAAAAATTAATCTTTAATAATGAATAGATTAGTAGTGGAAGAGATGGGATTCAAATGTGTATATACAAGTTAGAGCCAAGGGAGCAGAATGAATTATTATGACTAAAGAAAAAAAAAAATATATATATTATATATGATGTTGAGTGGTTATCTATCTCATAATTAATCATATTATATAGAGATAAAATTTAATAAAATAAAATAAAGAATAAATTAGAAATACAGACGTCATTTTCTATTTAATACCCCCACACCCACCACTCATGTTTGGTGTTTTCATTTTTATTGTTGTGTCCTTATCCGAAAACCCCCTTTGAAACTTCAAACCCTTTGTAGACTTTTAAACCTCCTAAATAATAATTACAAAAGACAGAGATCCAAGGGTACCCTAACCTTATATATATATATATTATTATTTTTTGGCTACAATATACTTTTGATGAATTTTAACTATAACAGACCTCATTAAAACTAATTTTTATTTGAGTGAATAAGTTTTTTTACGAGAAAAAGATAAATTCTAATATCAAATTTTAAATAATTAAATAAATAAGTACGATTTTAATTTCATAATCTTATTTAAACTAAAAGATTTCTATCATATCACCTGCCTGTTGGGATTAAGAGTACGATAAATTACTAACTTGACTCCACCTATATATACAAAAACTATCAATAACCTATTAATTTAATTAGTAGGAAAGTAACTAGTTTAGTGGCGTTAAATATAAACTTAAAATCGATCCATATAATATATATATATATATATTATGCTTACAAAAAAATAAAAAAATAAAAAACGTAAATATTATATTATATTTTCTTTTTCCTTCAGTGTAAGTAATAAATGAATAATTTACAAAAAAAAAAAAAAAAAGTAATAAATGAATAGATTCAGCATAGGTTTAAAATTTGTCAACAAAAGTGCATAGCCTGTCTGCTAGGGAACCCACCAAATATAGGATGGGGCTCCTCTATTGCTTTCCTCAGGTCCCACTTAACCGATTCATTTCCCAATCACCCTACTTTTTAAAATTTGATCCTATTTTTTAAATTATTTTTTAATTTAGCGTTACTCATTCACAAAATGAATTATTCTGAATCTCATTGACAAAAAAAAAAAAAATTCCTCCCTCCTCCTTTTCTCTTTCGTCTCCTTCTCTCTCCTCATCTTTCCATCTACAGTTCACGCCGTTTGCTTCTTTTTTTTTTTTTTCCTTTTTCCTTCCTTTCCAGCTATAATATATATATATATTTTAATTTTAAGACTCATTCTAGGAATGAGTCATAGTTCATAAATTTCAGATCCTTTTAACCTTAAATGAACTTCAATTTCACTCAAATTTCTCTCTCAAAATTTGTTCTCTCAAGATCTGCCTAAGGAATTTCAACCACCTATTGTAAGTATAAAAAAAAAAAAAGGAAACGGCGTGAACGGTAGATAAAAAGAGGAAGAGAGAGACAAAGAGGAAAGATAAAAGGTGAGAGAAGAAATATTTTTTGTCAGTGAGACCCGGATTCATTTTTGTAAATGAGTCAAAGTTAAATTAAAAAATAATTAAAAAATAGGGCCAAACACGGAGTGATTTCAAAAAGTACGGCTATTTTAAGAAAAAACTCCACTTAACCATTACCTTTTCTTCCTTTTTCAACGGAGATATTCCAATTCTTTTTTTTTTTTTTAACTTTCAATTAAATTGTTTCTTTTTATTTATTTGTTTTTAAAAACCTATCTTAAAATGTTTATCAGTTTCAAAATTTTAATAATATTATGAAATTATATAAATATAAATAAGAAGAATATTATGTATTTTTTTGATGGTTTGTCTTTCCAAAGGGTCTTAAATTCTTTATTTATACGAGGGAAAAAAGAGAAAAGATAAACATCAAGGTGACACATGTCACCTTGAATTAAATACATTGTAGATTTCGAGGTTAGAAATAAACATCATAGGTAACACGTGTCATCTTATATTAATTATGTCATTTATCTCGTGATTAAAAGATAATGATGATTATTCGATAAATATTCGGATGAATCTACAAGATTCATAACAAATATTATTTTTTCTCCCACTTACAATATACTTTTTTGTAATATATAATCATAAATTTTAATAATTTATTAATTCTAAGAAATAATTTTAAAAACCATCTATGGGGGTACTCTAATTTTCATTTTAAAATATTTATGAAATATTTTCATACATCTTGAACTAAAAAAATCATAAGTAAGAGTCTAAGCTACACATTCTTGAATCTAATCAAATTTTTTTTTTTTTAAATCAAAACTATGTTGATTTTAAAAAATATACAATAGTTTAGACGCACATGCAGAGTCACCTCTTGTTTTTCTCATGGATGGAGGAAAATAAAATAATAATATTAAAAAAATCCTTCGCCATTATGGGACCTGAAGAGAAAATCTTTTGATGAATTAACAACTCACAGAGAACCTTAAAAGAAATTGCAAATACAATGCACCCACCTGAAGTATCAACGATAATTAACATCAATCCACATCCCTGTCTGATATTTTGCATAATCTCTAACAGTACCCGACATATAACGTATTCCTATTGTTCAGAGTCACCTGGACACAAAATGAAGCAATCGCCAAGCCCATTTAGTTTGTCAGACAACTATTGAATTCCCCAAACCAAAAAAACCAACGAAGTTGACAACTGTTAGATTGCCAAACACAGTTTCAACATTTTCCCACTTCTCCAAACACAACCTTCACACTTGCGAGGAGTCTCCTTTTCAAAAAAATTCAACAAATAATAATAATAATAATAAAGCAGCCAAATGTTTTTGTAGTGGTTTCGTGTTTGATGATAAAAAAAAAAGGATAATTCAAGAATGGTTGGAAATAATTATCCATCAGAACTACAAAAGAATGCGCTTATTTACAGGTTCGAGAGAATAGAGATGTGGAGTTTCTAAAAACTGCCACGTATCACATCGTGGTCGTCAATCACAAGAAGTAACAGCTAGTGCTACGCTTAGATCATTAGAGGTTCCGCATATGTACATTCTATATGTTTCGATTTCTCGTTGATAACTCCCAGAATTGTTGTCACTTGCATAATAATAGCTGCCACTTACATCATCACGCTTGGAGAACACAATTTCTCTGGATATTGGTTCGTGGCCGTTGAGCAGATTTCCCATGCTTAAGACCTTCCTCCAAGACTGGTTAGCACTTGGAGGAATAAACATGCTGGCCACCACCTCCCTCTCCCGCATCAGTACTTTTTCCTTCTTATTATACTCCTGTATCACCATGATCACAAAGATATAATAATAACTGTTGAGAGATCTGATGGAGTAAAGTGGATAAATAACTCTTCCCAAACAAGAGAAATGATTAAAAATGGAAATTTACCTTCTCTAAGTTACTGCTCATTGATCCAGTACCCATTTTTGGAAGGTAAAAATTGTAAAAGTCACTGAAAATTGACTCTGATAGACGTGGAGCTTTCAAGAACTTACGATGAAGTGATGCTGCTAAAGTGAGTAACTTTTCAACATGTTCAAATATTACACAAAGCTGTCTAAGGTCTCCAATAGTTTCACTGTCCAGAGATCGATTATATCCTGCAATCAAGAAGCAAGGAGTTTCAGAATTACTAAGGGTTGTTTCTCACAAGCTACACCATGAACAAAAAAGAACATGAAAAATGATAAGATTACTTTGTAAATATTTCAAGCTTGATGCCATGGTGACATATAATTGTTCAATCCTCACAGTCATTGGCTTTAAGTTACCATATGCAGTCCGACTCAATGTATCAGCAGCTGCTCTGAATGCAGTGCAAACCATTTGTTCCAGCAATTGGTGTGGTTGTAGTGTCTCCAGATAGTGAAGAACCTGAAGAATTCAAAACGAGGCTGAAGTTTTCAGTAAGGAAAATAGGAAATAAACTCAGAGAGCTATAACAGTAAGCTATCTCAAATAAAAAGGAGTACAGTAAATCATTACACTTGGCTTCTTCAGAGAAATCAGACTTCAAAGTTTACGAATGCAATAGGAAACCAGACAAGATTATGTAAAAAATACCTTTTCCCCTTCTCGATTTGGATCCATTAGCGGCTTCTGCTCAGAGGCTGGTAAAGGAGGGGCCTCATTCCAAATTTTTCTCCATGGATTCCCACTTTCGGACATTCTCTCTGAAAGCCTTCCAAGAGGAGGCCATTGATTGGGATTATTCTGGGAACTTCCAATCTCAGTTCTTGTATCATCATTTTCCCAATCTCTAGGTGAATGCCACCGGATAAAATCTTCAAAGACAGCACTAGGGTTTGCCGCTTTAAATGCTGACATATCTGATTTCGGATTGCATAAAATAGGCAATTGAGTATTGTACAATACCCTTAAAGATAGATTGATCTAAAATGTTCCTTGTAAATATATATTTGCAAACAGATATTATATAAGTGAATCCACATTCCATTGCGAGTGATAAGATATCGGGGTAAATGAACTCTTTGAGGCGCTGCCCCAACAGAAGAAAGGGAATACAAAAGAATAGATTCTTGACAGATTTATGTTTTAAGTTTAACACCCATATATCATATCCTTACAGAGATCCATTCTTACAATTCACGAGAATAAATGCTTTTAAATTTTAATAGCATTTACAAGGACGAGCATTCATACCTGACAACAAGATTTCTCTCTCAAGTTGGGCAGAAAAACTCTGCAATGATTAGATTGAAATTGTGCCATCATTAGCAAAATGATTGCTTATTTTTGACAGAAAGATGATACTAAGAATTTGGAGCTTACAAATGAATCACCCAACACTTCAACAGCTTGCATTCGTTCTTCATGCATGTCTTCCGTCATGAGAGGAGGATCCTACAATTGTTATTTACTCTAGTTAGGGATGAAAGGGAAACAGAAGAAGATAATCAAGCCAAAGTGGATCAACCTGAGTCAATGGAGCATGCATTCGCTGGTGTGATTCCAAAAGCATCATGGACCCTACTACGCCAGATGATCCTTTCCTGATATGTTCTGAAGATAAAGCATCACCAGATTTTGCAGCACTCTGGTGCTTGGAATTGGAAATACATGTGGCAGCTGCAGAACTCACCAGACCATCTGAAGTTGAAGTACTGTAAGACAAGCATGAAGGACTGAATTAAATTGATATGCTGCATGCAGATACAGCAAGTAAGATCAGAAATTTCAACAAACACTCTACAAAAATATGCAGATTATAATATTAACAAAAGAGGCCAAGAAAGGAAGTAAAGTGGCACATTCAAATCACTCCTAAAAGCTAACAGTATTAAATTAAAATAATGAAAACAAAGGAGGTCTCACTTGCATTTCACCTGTCACGTGCAACAGCAGAGCCCTCATTGAGGTCAAGTAAAGGAGATGTATCTGTAGAATCCCGCACAACTTCCTATTTCAGTAAATAAAATGTTTCAAAAAATAATTTTGTTTCTATTGTATCAAAAATTCATATATAGTGAAGAGAATGTAACATTTTAAAAAATACTACCTCAGCAAAACTAGAAGCAGAATCTTCAGTTTTTGTAGATCCTTGATTCACTTGGCTCTGTTGATGCTTCTTATTGATGCATACTGCAAGCTGAGTATCAGAAAAATGAAAATTTTAAAATGATTTGGCAAGATAAAGGAAACATTTTTTTTTCCTGAAAAAGAGCAAGATATAAGAGGATCACTCACTCTCCATTTAAAAAATAATGACACTCAGAAGTTTCCAAAGACAAATTGTTATCAGAAAAGAGGTAGAGATCTTTTGTACTAGACACTGATTCTAATCTTCTATTTAATTTTTTCTTTTAAAGAATACTCCAAAAAATTCTGTGTATCACTATCATGTTCTGCACCAAGCTCACACATTGCAAGTGAAAGATAGAGAATGCATATTTCTCCTAAAGTTACCATGTGTAGTTTTTGGTTAATCAAACAAGTAGAAAGGTCAATTGAGCCATTGGTTGGCATTCGAGGCAATGGCTGTGATTCTTCCCAACACCAACGAACCTCTCGAACAAACTCTATCCATAGTACAGCAATAGCTAATTCAAGAATTGCAAATAAGAAACAGAGGAAAACGAGATGAGAAAATGTGAAACTGCAGCTCAAATGATCCAACTTAATGAACTGTGAACATAAATATATACCACGAATATTGCAGTTTCCGAACCAAAGACCATGCAGGCAAAATTGTGCAAAAAGTGATTGAAGAGGGGCTCCTTTTATGGCTCGAGAGTTCTTGGGCTCACTCATATCAAGTTCCCATTGTGTTTCTGCAGCAGTACAATACATAACTCAGATGGAGATGGATAGAATACTGATTTAAGCGTTATGTTGATGCCAAACATAAAAGGTTACCACACATTAATATAAATATAAAAATGGAGATTAGGTAAGAAGTTTAGGGAATGAATATAAAAATAAGTCTAGGCCAGCCCTAATTGTCCTCCAGATAAGCTACGCACATGAATACCTGCAAGTCAAATAAATAAGGTATTGCATATAGGCTTTCAAGGCCATAAGTTCAGTTAATACATCATGCCTTGATCTCACAATCAGGAGTCAAATTATGAAGCAAATTCATAATTTGTGATTGCGTATAAACGATTATTTCTCAGTTCCCAGAGCATGTAATCTCTCCTTTCAACACTCACAAAAGTGTACATGTCCATACACAAATTAAAAACATAAGAACCCTCATTACTCTTCCATGCTTGTATCTCAAGGACCAATGTGCAAGATCAATTTTAGAATCTCTTCTCTAAGAACCAACAGTGACCAATCAATGTAATGAAACCTGCTTTCTACACTGTTAAGTACCTGAAAAAGGATCAGTTGCTGAAGATTTTCTTATGCAGCATTAAAAAGGTGCTTTTAAAATTAATATAACATTTAATCTAACAAAAGTTTATTATGGAGCCCTCTGTAGTAGCTTCGCCGAAACAGCTTTTAAGCTTAAGTTAAAGGTGAAAGAGTATGACAGCTCAAATAATTTATAACATGTAAAGAAAAGGCTGCATGCAGCTCATTTTGAGCAATTGATAACAGGACCAAATAATTGTGTTGAAGATAGAGCCACAAACCCTCGTGAAAAAGATCTTTGAGCACACGATCAAGAACTGTGGGTTGAGGAATAACTGCTGAAGACTTCAAATTATCAGATGCTGAATTTTCAACTGCTACGCAAGTAAGTATAGAAGAAATTTTACAAAGAAATATAAACCAAAGTAAGAAAAATGAACATATCAGATGTATGTACATAATATAATTTCAAACCTGACACAAAATCTTCCATAAATTGGGCATCCAAAGATGACTCCAATGCATTAACCAAAAGGTGCAACTGTGATGCAAAACCTACAAAGTTTCCAATAGAGCCCTTGCTGTAGAACATAAATTTGCTTTGTGTCATTTTAAAATGATCATATGCAGGAAAAAGAGTACTTCAACACGACAATACCCAAAAAAGAAAAAATCCATCAAGAAGCAAACATAAATACTAAACATTTTCATTTGTTCCTTCAGTCACGTTATCTAGTATTACAAATAAGGTTCACGTATGAAATGCAAAGGCAGTAACAGATAATGAGAGACTGAAGAATCCAACAGCTATATTTAATGCTCAACTTAGCTACACATATTATGTACTATAAGACTGCATTGCTTTTAGTGTTCATTCAACTTTCCTAGCTATTTCATTTCTCAACCTTCATTTATCTCTTCTTCCTTTAGATGCTTTTTTGTGGAGTGAGATGTGCACTTCTAGTTTCCCTATTTTACTTTTTCTTTTTACATGACTTGTTCTTCTTAATTGACTGGTCTTTTCTGTTCCTTAACTTTACTTTGTCATGATTGTCCACTTCCTGCAGATGGTGGCTTCAACTTCTCAAAATTGGAAGTTGATGATAAAATTGTTTGTTGTGCTACAAATTAAGAAAAACCCCATCCATCTGAAGTCATTCATTTGTTAAATGTTCACCTTATTTAAAAGTTTATGCAGATAGAAAGGGGGTTATACTCTTAACAAACCCCTTCACATGTGAGCTGAACACAAATTTTCAATAACAAGGCCCAACACGTAGACAATATCAACAAGGGCGGAACCAAGGCTCAAAAAGGGGATCTCCCACTTTGATCCCATGTTAAGCTTACAGAGAGAGGGATTGAATTTATACACTTAAAAATATTGTTCAAATTGGACCAACAGTTCGACCATAATGTACCTAAAACCTTCTGTTTTTCAGTGAGAAATATTATAAATATATCATAAACATAGAAAATGCCAATTGCAGATATTCTTACAGATTAAGAGACAAATCTGGAATTATGAACCATTTGTCAGCTTCATGTGCCGTAGCATTCTCCAGTTCAGCCATATCCATGGAGCTTCCAATTTCTTTCTCAGACCATATGCAAAGCAACTCAAATCCTGTATAATGAAATTTGTTGAAACTAAGAAAACTACTTGTTCCCATCTTATTGATATAGAGACAGCTCAAGAGGTATATATGAGTAAATGGGCGGGCTGATGCCAAACTAGCATGTAACCATGCTTGAAAAAGCATGCTTTTTCACCATCTTCATTTTTCATCCCATTCCCAAATGCTTAATGAAAGGTTGACAGGTAGCAAATGACAGAGATCCATTAACAACAAAAGTGGGTTCACCTTTTACTGGGTCCTCAGCAGAGTACCATTCACTCCAAGGGCAATCATCATCCCACTGTACTTTGTGTTGAACATCAAATTCAGGTTTCACACCAGACTCTGAGATTTCAGTATCAGATCCTTGAATATCAACAACATCATCATCATCGGGGGGAAGGGTTCTGTAGGTCAGCCTCATCTTAAAATGAACTTTAAAAAGATGCATTGACAAGTCCACGGTGGAATACACCTTAAGCAGGAGATTAAAATTAATGTAAATAAAACACATAAAACCTTTTTTTTTCTGGCAACCCAGATGCTCAATCACAAATATTAGAGCACATGTGAAAATTAGAATACTGCTAACGTGGAAAGATGTGTGATATACACAAAAGGAGAAACAGTAAGAGAATGGGAATAAAAGATCATCAAGATCTAAAAGAAGTCCAGGTGAATGGTATGCAGAAACAGTGCTGTCATCAAGAGAAAAATGATATGACGATAAATGAGATAGGTATGTCATTCAAGAAGATAAATATTAGAGGAAATACAAACAGGAAAGTTGAGACAACAAATAAACTTATATGGCAATTTTCGGATACTAAAATTTTGATGCCAGAAAGACTTACGAATTTAGAAATAAACAGTTCATACAAGCCCTCCAAATGCATAAGTTTTATTGGAACTTGGCTGCCAATACGGTCTGCCTCAAATCTTCTAGTGAAAACAGTGCCCATGTTCTGAATTCCAATATAAGCTTTACGAGATGGGTCGTGTATGGGAACAAATGCTGGCCACAAGCTGAAGATACAATAGATCATTATTGCACTTTCCATATTTTATCCTTGAAACAATGAAAGATAAACATAAACAAGTACATAGTGATAGTGTGCATCGCGGTATTTGACAGCAAAAAAAATAAGGATTGAAAATAAATAGCAGCAGGATAGACATAGAGAAACGTAAAAGGGAAAAGATAACAAGATGAGGAACAAGATCTATTCAAAAAAAGTCCTTTTTCATAGCAATGTTCAAGTAACATTTAGTACAGTTGGTAGGCCAACTATTGCAATCATTTTCTTTGCCCAAAAACTATAAGTCCAAGTCAAAAATATCTGGCTGTTAACTTAGATTCCAATGTTCTGCAACCGTAAGCCTCATATGTGGAGTGCAGTAACTGATATGCAACTTTTAGTTAGTAAAGCCCCACTAAAACTCTCAACACAGAATCCAAATAATTCTTAGATAGAAACACTAGTACATTCATTGTACTTCAACATCAAATATCATAATTCTCAATTGCCAGACACTTAAAATGCTAAACCTCCTCTGTCTAAAAATCACCATAAAGCCATATCATAGCAAATATTGTAACTAATAATTGGACCACATTAAGGGACTCTCCATCCCTTGAGCCCATATATGTTGTGATATCAGACAGTTAAAATTATTTTTCCTTTAAAGTATATAGAGAACAATTTTGAAAATTTACCTAGAACAGTTTGACAAAGCTATTGCGACACCACTCAAGAGCTTGCTAGCCTCTGGTGCATCAAGGACAACACCACTGGCACTTTGTGGTGCAATCACCTGACAATAACAAACAGTAAACTAAAAACAGTGAGACTAGAACTTCTAGACAACACATCTAGTTTGTAAAAGCATTTCGTCCGCGTAAAAGCATGTTAGTTGGGAAATGATGAAGGAGAGACAAATTGACAACCAGAAAATCTTTCACCCCAAAAGACTGCTGCAGTTCATGCAATGGAGAAATCCAGTCCTCAACTTTTCCTGAACCAATACCAAATTTGGTTTAAGCCAGAAATGAATTATAATCGAATGCTGGATTTAAATTAAAACAAGGACATTATTGTTACCGTCATTACTGATTTCGAAATAGTATTCCATAGAGTAGTTCTTCAGTGCATATTTAAATTCAGACTTGACCTTATATATGTTCTTGGAGATATCCGAACAAACAGCACCCTTTCCCTATAATCACAAGTACAATGAATGAGAGACTGGAGGTTCAATTGTTTGTATCAAACAGGACAACATATTCATCTATATTCAACACTTATATTTTTTAAGTGCAGAAAATCAAACCACCTCGTGACAAGCCAAACTGGAAAAGCTTAAACAAATAAATACAGAAACTGATCATTTTGATATTGGAAAAGCTTCACAGGACAGACAATGGCAATCCCTAGATGAGCCCATAATATCTCTATATAACAACCCAACCTACATCTAAAACAAACTTATGCATTGGACAAAAATATGCAAGAATCAGATTGCTTATGGCTATTCAGAAATTGAAAAACAACTATACACATGATGATATCCCAGAAAAGTTTATAAAAAACATTTTCTTACCACCAAATTCTTTGGACCATTGGCTAACCATTGCCGACAAACAGCCTCTATCTCTGATATGAATCTATATAAAAATATTGCAAACAGTACTAACATCAGACTCTTCAGCACCAAACATGTATTGATAGAAAAGTCTTCACAAAGAAAATGCTGCTAGTTTGTTGAATATTCTAGTATCAATAATCAACATTTATTACCTCTCCCATGAAGAGGCCAGGGTAAAATCATCGAAATGCTCAAACTGCAGACATATCAAAATTATAAAAACATTAATCACTTAGCCGTTTTAACACTGTTCTAAGTCCTGATTTGCTTAAAGGAACGGAAATGCCAGTATCAATGACTCAGCAATCTAATTAATTACGTGATAAACTAACTTCTGCATTCTAATTCAATTTTTCACAATTTTACAGAAAAAAGAACCGAATACCTCTTCTTCTTGATCGTCTTCCACCATAGTATCTTTACCTTTACTTGTTGACGCCATTTCTGCAAACAACCGTTACTTTTACGGAACAAAGAGAATTCAAAGGTTTTTTCAGGTCTTTTCTCCGGAGTATTTCTAAAGAAAAACTGAGTAACGATCACAGCCAAGGAAGATTACAGATAGAGATTGAATCGTTGAGAGATCTAAACTAAAAAATACGAACCGAAAAGAAACGAAGTTTCATGTTGGAGACGATGGTCTGTATCTGAGGGAGTGGATCATACGCGCTCATGTGTGGAGGTACAATAGTATTCCGTAGTCGATATGCGGAACCTTTCTTTTTTCTTTTTTTTACTGGTAACCGCAGCCGCTTAATCTGTGAGTGCTTTCTTTGAATAAACTCGGGCATAGCAGGATTCGAATCTGGGACTTTCAAGCACTAGACAACCCACCGCACCAACTCGACCCCTGCGGGCGAAAATAAGAGGATAATTTTTAAATATGCGTAACCTTTCTTTCGTTGATTTGAGGTCAGAGAAGTTTTCTTTGGGATCAAGTTGTACTTGATCCTTGCATTCATCACTAAGCAAAATGACGTTGTAAAAAATATAGAAAAAATTAAATTTCATAATTTTCGCGCGTCAGGTAGGGGTCGAACCTACGACTTTCTGCTTAGGAAACAGACGCTCTATCCACTGAGCTACAGACGCTTTACATGTACATCAAATGTAAATATTATATACTTATTTAAAATTCAGAATTCGGTTTTTTTTTTCATCTACCCATGTCTTCTATGGCTGCTCCATTCTCCAAGGACAGCGGATGACAATTACTCTCCTCGGCCGCCATCATCACCAATCATAACATCCAATCCTCCCAGGGGTCCAGTATCACTTTCTTCTCAATTTTCACATCCACCGTGGTCCTGACCGCGCTAGATTACCCCCCTTCCGTCCACTCTCTATTTATTATTTTCCATCTTCCCCCAAGAAAACTACCCCCATTCCTTACAGTTTTGCCCTTCTTTTTGTCCCTGCCTCACTAGCTAAGCAAGCTTGTTAGTCTTCCCATGTCAGACGCCAAATGATGCAGAGCTCACACTCTTCTTCCTCTTCTGCCAACAAAATTTCTCTCTTGTGACAGAGAGAGTTTTTTTTTTTTTTTTTTTTTTTTTTTTTTTTTTGAGCTACGCAGTTCAGCAATGTCTGCAGCTTTAGAATGCTGGTCAAGTCGGACCAGCACGGACGAGGATATGGTGGAGCAAGTGCTTATGAGAACTCAAGACCGATCAGAAGCTCCGCCGGAGAATACTTCTTCGTCTACCGTCCCCGGTGCTTTTAAAGAGTCTTCCACTATGCAGAAGCGGCTGCAGAGACTCAGCCGGAATGTATCTGAGGCTATCGCATCACTTAAAAACTCACTCAACTTAGATTCGGTTAGAGACCCGCCCGTGTCAACAATGCAGTCGGGTCGGAGCGAAAATTGCCGAAAACATGTTTGGGGTAGCGTTGTTCGGAGCTTAACTCAGCTTTATCCTGGCAGCCAACTTCCAGAGAAGCTGGTCTCCAACATTCGCAAGCATTATGATTCTTTACCATTAAGGTTGAAAATTTTAAATCTTTGAATGTTTTCTTCTTCTTTTTTTTTTTCCTTCTTTTGACTAAATTTATCTCGTGCAGTTATGCACAAGCTGGTTTTGAAATGAAGGACGTGTTTCTACATATGAAATTGATTGAACAAGTGGCAATGGAGGACCATCCTGCGATAATGATACAAGAGGTGTCCGATGATGAAGTTAATGGATCGCTATTCAATCTGACATTCGCTTGTAATTCTTCAATATCATGGCCGGCAATGTCGGGTTCGCTCGATAGTGCTTCAATTTGTTGTAAGAAAATTCAGATCTTTGAGAGGAAAGGCTTTACTTTGGGAATTATTATGCTTTTAGTTCAATCTGGGCAGGAAAAAATGTTCAAGACCCGGATCGAAAATGTTATTAAATCTGCTCTAAAGAAGCCAAAAGGCACTTCCAGGAAGCTGCCTTTTGGTCTTTGTGGATGTCAGGAGCAGAATAATAGGGGTAGAGAAGTTGGAGAGATGGACGAAGATTGTGGGGAGCAGAACTATCGGAATGGTTTCGAGAACTCTGTCACTAAGTTGCAGTTGCAATTGCCATTACCCTCTACTTCAATTGTGGTTTCAGTTGATGAATGGCAGACTGTACAATCAGGCGGGGATGAGGTTGGTAAGTGGTTACTGAATACCGATGGTCTTGAGTTCATTGATCAGATTGGTCCTAATACATTCAAAGGGAACTATAAGGGCAAAAAGGTTGGTATTGAGAAACTCAAAGGGTGTGATAAGGGGAATTTATATGAATTTGAGCTAAGGGAAGATTTGCTAGAGTTGATGACTTGTGGGCATAAAAATATTTTGCAGTTTTATGGTGTTTGTATACATGAACATCATGGTTTATGTGTTGTAACTAAGTTAATGGAAGGTGGATCAGTTCATGATTTAGTGCTAAAGAACAAGAAACTTCAGATTAAGGAAATTATGAGAATTGCTGTTGATGTTGCAGAGGGCATTAAATGCATGAATGATCATGGAGTTGCATATAGGGATCTCAATGCACAAAGAATTTTGTTAGACAAACATGGAAATGCTTGCTTGGGGGATATGGGAATGGTGGCTGCCTGCAAGAGTATGGGTGAAGCTATGGACTATGAAACTGATGGTTACAGATGGCTAGCTCCCGAGGTTGGTTCTTTACTAATATTTGTCATTTCTTTCATTTATATCAACTCACTATTATTGCATTTATAAACTTAAACATGTTTTCTTAGACAATACATTATCCTTGCATTAATGAACTCGATATGATGAGGAAAATATGCACCATTCCTTCACACTGGGATATTTAAATAATAAACGACAAAAATATGAAATGAAAGCTGCTGTGTCAAGCAATTAAATCAGCCATACTCATCAAAACATCCATTGGTAATGTTCAATCTGCAATTGCTTTTGCTGGAGATGTATAGTTAATTTTTTCCTTTATTTTCAAAATGACTGGAGACAGATGAGTTTATTTTTTTAGTTTCTCTCTTATCTTGCATACAACAATTATAACCTCTTTATGGCACCTGAAGATCATTGCTACCTTACAAATACTATTTTGGGATCTGTACATCCTTTTAGGTATATTATTAGGTAATGATAAGTACTCAGGTTTGATTAAAAAAAAAAAAAGTTCAGTTAAGAGGCTTTTTTTTTTTCTTGAGAACAATTTAATGGCATCCATCTTCTCAGTAAATAAGTTATCTACTTTCTAATCTGATATTTTATTTATCTTTATGGATCTTATAGTAAAAGAATTGCTCATACATATAATATAAGAAGAAAAGGAAGGAAGCTTTCTACATCATTCAAGATTATGTTATTTAAACAGTCTTCTTTTCAGTTTTTTTTTTTTTTTTTTGGGGGAAGGGTGGGGGGGGGGGGGGTTGGGGTTTGACAAGGTGACCCTGTTGCGCAAGGATATATAATCAGTGTATTTAGTGCTTTGGAGAAGTCTATTCTAAATTGCTTGAGCACGCGTAACATGTTTTCATGATGATTTTGCTTTACCTTTAATAGATGCTTTCCTTTATGACCTACATTAACACATACAGTGTGCTCTAATAAGAAAAATTTTGTTCTTAAACTTGCTTTATATTCACTTTCATTAGTGGTGGATGTAAGGATTAGCTAACAGTCTCCCACCAATGATTTGTAATCTTATTTTTACAACCACCTGAAGTTTAAAAAATGTCAAAGTTATCATCATCCCTTCTAGTCTGTTTGGACCATAGAAATTCAGATGTGCTATCCCCATCTTTCAGCTGACACTACTTTCCTGTCAGGAGCCTACCACATATATATACATATATATTTTTTTTCCCATAAAAGAATCTCTTTACGGCTTTTCCTCAAATAAAAAGATGCTGATTATTAATGATATGAAATTATAACTAAGTTCATTGTTTCAAAACATGGGCAAGTAGATGGTGTCCACAACTCAACTTGAAAGTGAATTTCAATTGAGTTTCTTCTTAGGAATGATCTTTTGTCAAATCGTGGCCTAGGGTGGTGGTGGTTACGACTTGTGTTGATATTAGAGGAAATAGTAGACAGAGAACAATAGAACATTGAATCTTTCATAATAATGGCTAAACTATATTGATATATCCTATTCTCTTTCCTACCCCACCACACCAAAAAAATCCTTTGCATAAAAGTTTTTTTTTTTTATGATAATGATTGTGGATCATAACTTATAACTCCATTGGTCATTAAAGATCATTGCAGGTGACCCAGAGAATGTCACCGAAACATGGATGAGCAACGTATACAGTTTTGGGATGATATTGTGGGAAATGGTTACAGGTGAAATAGCATATAATGCTTTCTCACCAGTTCAAGCTGCTGTCGGAATAGCTGCCTGTGGACTCAGACCTGATATCCCCAAAGATTGCCCCCAACTCCTTAGAAACCTGATGATAAGGTGCTGGAACAATTGCCCTTCAAGGCGCCCTCCGTTTTCTGAAATCCTATCAATATTAATGCAAAACAATTGTAACAACATTGCTAGGTAATAAAAATGTCTTGATCTTTTGTTTTGACCCAAGCTACTGATATTAATTCTTTGTACAAAGAAGCCTTTACATAATATATATATATATATATGTTGACAGAGAGATGATCAATATCAAATTTTTGGTTAGAAATGAAGAAAGTGATCTTTGATTGAATGAGATGTCTGTTCACTCCCTTATGCTCTAAATTTCATTGTTCATTTTTGTTCAACTTTTTCCTTTGTTTGTTTTTCTTCTTTTTGATAAGTGGAAATGGAGGTTGGAGAAACTGATGTGTGTAAATGGTGGTTGGTGAAATTGATGTGTGGAAAACAAGGTTATTGCAGCAAAAATAGGCCTACAAGTGGTGAGTAATTTTACCACTTTCTTGTTTCTATTGTGGGTGAAATCAATGGCCCCCAAGGGTTTTAGTCTTGTTTCATTGTCCCTTAAAGGACGCCTAAACTAACTACTGCTACTTTCTTGTCCTATAAATTCATTCCCCCCATGAAACTTTATAGGACATAGTTTGATTGCTTTGAGCTTGTCATGCATTTTTCGCAGTTGGCACTTTGTTTTCCTATGTTATGGAACACTTTTATTGTAGAAGAATCCTTTCTTAAACATAGATAGCTTCATGATGGACAAAGGAAAATGCAATGATTTAGCTTTAACCATCTCTTTCACTTTCCCCTACCCCATGTTTCTCCAACCTAGCCTCCTCTAGGAAATATTAATTACTATTTTGAGTATATTATATATATATATATATATATTTATTTATTTATTTATTTATTTATTTATGTGTGTATATTCATTTTTAATAAATATTTTGTCGAATGACCCCCAAATTTTAAACAGTTACATCACTTAAATTTTTAACGGTACTTAAATCACTTAAGTCATGAAAGCTCTCACATACATTTTGGGGTTATTTCTCTAATTCTTTTATAAAAAAATAAAAAGGAAAAAAAATCATTAATTTTTCATTAAATCAAAAAGTTGACATGAGGGTTAAATATGTTAAGGAAGGTAGTGATTGTGTATTTGAAATTAAAGTTGCCTAAACACTGACAAATAATAATTATGGGATTTAATGACATGATTATGATTATCACGATAGGAAGAAAATTGGAAAGGGTTCACATGGTAGCATGTGTGTGTGCGCTGATTATGAAGCCAAGATCTATGCTATCCTTTGCCTTCTCCTGTCAGTATATATTCTCCTCATGAATAAACCTCTTTTTGTAAGAAAATGGTACCTACTTAATTTGATTTATTTTATTTAAGTGTCTCACGTAACTTGTCAAATAAAATTTAAGTACACATGTCGACTTTATGCCTTAATTTCACAATGTACTGTAGTTTTGAAAGTCTCCTTCTATGTATTTCTCATAAAGTAATCGATGAGGATACTAAGTAAAAAAAAAAAAACTGGAACAATCGTTTATACACATAAAAATATAATATAGTAAAATGGAATATAAAATTGCCCTTAATGTAAATTAAATTTTATCATTTCTCACTTAAACGTATTAAATAAATATATATTAAAAAAAAAACACTGCTAGATTATTATGCTATTATAGAGTACTAGATAAACAATCTACACCCAGGTACGAAATTATATAGTGTATATATTTAAAATTTAATAACTTTTTATATGTTATAACATAACGTTAATATATATATACTAGTATATACATCCGCCCAAGTGCTATAAATTTATTATTATATATTATTATTTGTGTAAATACGAAATATATATATATATATACTAAAGTATATATACATTGGAGAAAAGGTTAAATATATAATTTTTATTTTTATTTACAATAAAAATTTAAAGATTTGTATGTTGTTGGTATAATATATTAATTGATCTTGAAATTAATTTCATATTTAAGAATTTAATGATATTGATATTTGAATTGAGTATAGTTATATATTTTTGTACTTTTAAATACAAGTTTTTTTTTTAATAGATAATTTAATATAAATATGTCTATAAAGTGTAAATATCTAATATAAATAAAAGAAATTATATTGTTTTTGTTATGATTATTAGAATATAAAAATTTAAATTTTAAAAATAGAACTTAAATTGTAATAACAAATATTTACAATTGTTGCATATATATATATATATATATAACTTTTGGATTTAAAATGAATAATTTATATATATATATATTATATATATAAAGATGATAAACAAAATTAGAAATACAAAATAAATAATTTTTTAAATTCTTTTTAAGATAAATTATTATTTTTTAATTAAAAAATAATATAAATTGAAATGAAAAGATGAAAGTAAAAAAATAAAAAGAAAAATCAAAAATCAAATATCTTTAATCATAAAGATTTCATGAAAAAACAATATTATAAAAACTAAAAAATGTCATTAAAAAATTAAAAATTTTATATAAAATAGATAATATAAATTGGTAAAAAATGAAATATAATAAACTCAGAAAAGTTAAATAAATTTACGAAGATAAAAATGAAAAAATAATAAAATCTTAAAAGTTAGATAAAATTACGAAAAATGTCATTATACCATTTTAAAGATAATAATAATAATAATAATAAAGTAAATTAGGAAAAAAGTAGAAGACCATAAAACTTAAAAAGTTTAACAAAATTACACTAATGTTATTAGAAAAGTTGTAATTTAAGAAGATAAAAATGAAAAGCCAACAAAATTATAGAAATGTAATTATACCATTATTAAAAATTAAAATAGAAAAAAAAAACAAAAAGACCATAAAACCTAAAAAGTTTAACAAAATTACACTCTAATAAATTGTAATTTAAGAATATGAAAATGAAAAGATAATAAAATCTAAAAAGTTAAACAAAATTACAAAACATGCCATTATGCCATTATGAAAAAAAAAATCATAAAACCTATAAATTTTAACAAAATTACAAATTAATGTCATTAGAAAAGTTGTAATCTTTTATATATATATATAAAATAAGATATAAGATATATAAAATGATGAATTCAATTGAATAAATACAACAAATAGACATAAAACAAAAATTTTAAAAATTTTACAAAATTTAAAAACCGAAAGAATTGGACAAATATAAAAAATATATAAAGATAAATAAGATAAATTGTATAGTTTTGAATATGTAATTTTAAAAAATTATATCAATCACAATAGAAAATAACAACAAAAAAAATATTAAAATTAGGATTATTACTTTGAATAATAACATTGTATAAAAAGTAATAGTACCTTGAAAAATAGGTAAAAAGTTAAATATTAAATAGAAAATTGGTAAAAATTAAAAAATATCAAAAGTTTAGATAAGATGAATCTAAAAAATAAATAAATAAGAGTAGCGAAAATACAACTAATTCCATATAAAAATATTAAATTGAAAGAATAGTAGAATATACTAACAATTGAAAGACATTAAAAGTTTATATAAAACTAAAATTTAATAAATTGAAAGAAGACAAAAAGTATAACCTAAATATAACTAATTTCATATAAAGATTTAAATAGAAAAAATTAATAAGAATAGAAATAATCCTAAAAATACATTTAATACAATAGGACAATTAGAAAGATGTAATCTTATATATATCTTATTATATATATATATAAGATTATAAAACTCCGATAGCACATCAAGTAATTTGATATATATATATATATAAATGTATTATTGTAATTTTAAGTGACACATGAAGTACTTGTAATCTCTTATCTGCAGGTTCCAAGTTCTAAATGTGTATGATAGTATCCACTTGGAAATTTAGCACTTCCTATTGTATATTTTCATTTTATTTTCTAAAAGTTCTCTATATTGTCTATATTTTGTGATTTTGTAATTTATAATTTTATTTTATTTTAATTTTTTGATAGATGTAATTTATAATTTTTATAAAATAAATATATTATAGTATATTAATTTTATTTGTGTCATATATAATATGATTTATATTTTTTATTTAAACCATAATACTATTTTTATATTTAAATTTATAATACATTAGTTTTAAAAATTTATTTTTACACATAATATTATATAAATATATATATAAATTGTGGTACACTTATGCGAAGTGTTACCACTATAGAGTAGTAGATTAATTGTAATTAAATAGTATTTGGTCTCAGTAATAATAATAAATAATAATATTTACCAAAAATAAATAAAAAAATAATAATAATAATAATTAATGGGCCTTACGGGTAAATTTGTTTTGGTCGATGGCCTTACGGGCAAATTGAAAGTCCAATATTTAGGCGATTTACTAAATAATCGGTCCATTATGGTTTGGCTTTAACCATTAATCCTGATCCAAGTTTAAGTATACTGGGCTTTTAGTCATAATAGTTATGAGGTCAGTCCGTGGGGAGATCATCAGTCTATGGTCATCATATCAAGAAGATTTACGATTCAGCAAATCTGAATCGGCTGAATCATCATTATTTTTAATACTAATTATTATTATTTTATCTTAGATAATAATAAAAACAAATTAACCAATTTTTCATTAAATTAAAATTTATACGTGGAAGGGTACCTGCGAATACTTCACCAGAATAAAATGACAGATTTTACATAAAAAAATATAGGAGGAAACATTTTTTTTTTTGTGTAATGAGATTATATATTGTTATATAATAAATGATGTACAAAATACCAATCAGGTAGACAAAAGAATTACAAAGGGCCAAACTACATAACCCTTCCTCCTATTCAAAAGATGTACAATCTCCAACGTTTTGGTAAGAGCTTGCTTTACAATGATAGCACTAGGGGGTGATGCCATATCCTGAAATATGGTGTGGTTCCGCCATAACCAGTTCTCCTGCAACACTTGTCGGAAGAGGTACTTCCAAATCCTATAAGACCCTAACCTTGAGCTTTGGGAGACATTAGCTTGAATCCACTCCATCGGACAATTATATGACCGGAACTCGAGGCCAAAACCTTCCAGGCAGTACTCCTTCCCATACCTTACGGGGCAGCTTACAATCACGTACCGCATGCGGTGTTGTCTCCTCCGAAGCACCGGCAATTTCACAGGCTGGTGAATCTATAATCTGCCTTAGCCACAACAAACTCCTAGTTTTCAATCTATCTTGTGTTGTTAGCCATAGTGTAAAGGAACTCCTTACAGGCCCAACGAATTTCCAAATCTGTGTCCGGATGTTATCCTCAGCCCCCATATCTGCTGAAATTATGAGGTCATAAGTTGAGCTTGTTGTAAAAATTCCTTTCGACGATGGTGTCCACCGCACTTGGGTGAACGAGCTGCGACCCCACTCCCAGCAGATGCCCTTTTCCAACAGTTCATAACCATATCTTATGCTACTCCATATGAAGGAACTCCCAGTCTTGGTGGACTCCCTTAGTCCCCCGTCACTTACCTTATACTTATGTCGTATTACCACCGACCAAATGGATTCCCTTTGTGTAATTACTCTCCGGGCCGGCTTCGCAAGTAAGACCCAGTTCGTGTCTCGAAACATGCGCAGTCTCGGTCCCCCTTTCTCCTTTGGTTTGCATACTTGATCCCAAGATATGACATGAGTAGACCTCCTAAGTGTAGTATCACCCCACAGGAAATTACGGTTAAGTCTTTCCAAACCCTCCAACACTTGATTTGGAATCTTGCATACATTCATCACATAGCTGGGAATTATAGAGGTTACCGACCGAATAAGGAGTAACCGAGCAACCCGTGACAACAATCTATGTTGCCAGCCTCCTAGCTTGCCATTGACTCTGTCGATCAAATACTGAAAATGTTTGGTTCTGATTCTCCCATGGAAGAAGGGAATGCCCAAATACTTCCCCAAGTCACTAGTAGAAGCTATCCCGAAATTAACAGAGATATTTTGCCTTGTGCTTAACAGGGTATTTGGAGAATACCATATCCGCGATTTGGAGCTACTAATCTTCTGCCCCGATTCATTACAAAACTGTTGTAATACCTCCATCATAACTTGCGCCTGATTCACGGATGCCTCGCCGAATAAAAGTAGATCATCGACAAAAAACAGATGGGATATCGATTTAGCTGATCGAGCCGCTACACATGGTTTCCAGCCTCCTTTTCCCACAGCCCTCGTAATACCATGTCCAAGGGTCTCCATACATAGCACAAACAAGTAAGGGGAGAGGGGGTCGCCGTGACGCAACCCTCTCCCCGGCTTAAACTCTTGCAGATTCCTCCCATTCCATAGTACAAATAGATTGGTAGATGTTATGCAACTCATGATAACACTAATCAGCTTGGTACTGATACCAATCAACTTCATGATCTCCTGAAGGAAACCCGAATCCACTATGTCATAAGCCTTTTCCAAATATATTTTTACCAACATTGCTCCTCGCTTTCCTTTCCTCCTGTGGAGGGAATGTAACATCTCCTG
This sequence comes from Cynanchum wilfordii, assembly GCA_025388415.1. Lineage (NCBI taxonomy): Eukaryota > Viridiplantae > Streptophyta > Magnoliopsida > Gentianales > Apocynaceae > Cynanchum > Cynanchum wilfordii. Next base: position 435,632 of record JAHSUH010003887.1, read on the forward strand.
TGCGATAACAATATTATCGGAGCCCTGTCTGCTCGGGATAAAGCTGGTCTGCTCCACTCCCACTAAATCTCTAATAACTGGTTTCGGACAATTAGCAACAACCTTAGTAATCACCTTAATCACTACATTACTAAGACAGATCGGTCGGAACCGAGCAATAGTTTCCGGCTGAGATTGTTTCGGAAGAAGACATATCAAGGATCTATTCATACTTTCTGGTACAACCCCTTTAGAGAAGACATCCCTCACAAACTTAATTACAGACTCCCCTACCCAAGCCCAGTGTTTTTGAAAGAAGCTCGCCGGTATTCCATCTTGCCCCGGTGCCTTCGAATCTCCCAATTGGAAAACAACCTTTTTAATCTCACCGTCAGACAGAGACAGTTCTCTGTTAACCCACTGTAAGCTATCTCTGCTCAGTCGTGAGAAATCCCAATTTTAAGCATTAAAACTTACACTAGGGTCTCTAGTATATAGGAGGAAACATTAAATTAATTAAAAAATAAAAAATATATAAGAGGAAACATTCAATTGTAAGACTTATCAGAAAAAAAAAAAAAAAACATTCAATTGTAAGGAAATACAAGAGGAAACATTCTAGACGGTTTGCGAATCAACACTACAGTACCTGATTAAACGGTGCCATAAGCTATCGACTTTCTTTCTTGTTCTACGACGGGGTTGAGAATTCAAAGCCGGTTCAGTGGTCACCCCTTTCCTATTTGTCCCATTCTCTTCTTTTTAGACTATAGTATTATTACCAGTCAGTCAGTCTTTGGTTTTTTTTTTTTTTTTTCTCTCTCTCTTCGGCGAGAGACGCATACCGATCTCTCCTCAGAAAAGGGCAAATTTCTCTTAGCACCTGTCCCCTGCTCAAAACCCTAGAAAGCCCTCACGCCAAAATGCTAATCCTTAAATAGCTCCCCCCTCTCCTCTTTCGTTTCTCTTCCATTAGCTACGAAAACTTATCACAACTACTATTGCTCTTTTTTTTCTCTCAAGCCCGAGATTCCATTATTCTTCTCTAAGCAGATTAAATCGGTACGTTCTCTCTCTTTCTCTAAAACCTTTTCTTCTGTTATGCTTTAATTCTCTTGGTTAATCTTCTTTACTTCACTTAGGATATTTAGAATTTTTTTTAATTTTTTTTTAAGAAGACAATCTACAGAAGATGGTACTATTTACAAAGCTAGGGTTTACTGTCTCTATTATATGTCCGATAATCCTTGGAATATCACTTGCTAAATCTTTCGATCTTAATTTTCCGATTATATGTTTGATATTTATCACCTTTGTAATAATTTCTATGAGATTTCGACGAGTTTTCAGCAGTTTGTTGCACTATATGCTTCCTAGAAAGAGATCTGTTGAAGGTGAGGCTGTTGATGGTGTTAAGACTGAGATAAGTAGCTGTAGCGGTTCCGATCAAGAGAATTCACTTAAGAAGCAGCGGATCGAAAGTTCCGTTTTATCCACATCTACTGAGGATACTAGCGGCACCAAAGTCGAAAACAGCGGCGTTATTGAATTAGGAAGTTCTAGCAACGGTCAGGGGAGTTCTGAACGGTCGGTGACCGATATGGCTTTCGATGACGGTAATCCGCATGATATTGATGAGGATCTCCACAGTCGCCAGCTTGCCGTCTACGGACGCGAGACTATGCGCCGGCTTTTTGCCTCGAATGTGCTGATTTCTGGCATTCAAGGGCTTGGAGCTGAGATCGGTAATGTTTTTCACTAATTGAATGTTTTTGACTTAATTCTTCTATTAAATTTTTTTTTCCCTTTTAGAGTTATCAATTTAAAATTTTTTATACCAATCGATCTATATATATATATATATTTTTTTTTTTTCCTGTTTTATGTGCTTGCACAACAATTTTTGTCTGCTATTAGAATGATCTGTGGACACTATTTATACGTTTGAGATGGTATAGTAGTTTCAGCATATATAATTTGCACCAGCTACCCTGGGAGGGAGGAAGTGGAGAGAAAAGAAAATAAAAGAAAAGAGTAAGAGAAATTTTTTTCCTGTTTGGGAGTTTTTAAAACAAAGAAAAGAGATGAAGGAAGGGAAGCATTGCTGTGGTTCAGTTTTTTAAGTAAATTTTTTGATATATATCAGTTTTATCAATTGCAAGTTCAAATAAGAATTTTTTTAAATTCATGTCCATGTATAAAAACTCTCTTTACTCCTGGCTTGTTTTTGCTCCTTCCTCTCATTTTTTTTTTGTCATCACCATCTTCATCTCTTCTCTCCAATTTTTCAAATTTATGACAAATTATTTCGGTAGGTGATTCTATTCTTATCCTCAGCCATTGAAATGTCTTTTTCAGTAACGAAAAAATATATATTCTTCAGTGAATTAAGTGAATTAATTTCTAAACATATCTGGCGATACAATTTTATTACTATTTGAATAAACATATACTATTTTTACTCATTTTATTAATGAAATTTAGATTTTTTGATTCGATATTAATTTTTTTTGAAGTTAGATATTTACTTTACACTCTAAACTTTAGACAAGGGGTGTCTCCATTTTTTTTTCTCTTGAGGAAAAGAAAAAACAGAAAAAAAAGGAGGATTCAATTGAAGAAATTAGTTGATGATGCCATTTTCTGGGGATTTTATTACAGATGGATATAAAAGGATATTTGGATGAAAATCCCCTTTTCTCTATCTTTCTTCACTCCCAAACATGCAAAATGTTTGACCTATTTTTTTCCTCTTTCTTGAACTTCACTCTTTATTTACCCTTTCATAAACTTCTAAATAATTTTATTTAATACTTTTGCTTTCCAACTTTAACTTCTTTTCTTTTTCCCTGTCAACTCCCCAAACAACTTTATTTTCTTTTATTCCCTTCTAGCTTAAGGTTTCCCTTTGCAAACTAACTGTTACAGTTGTAAAGAAATTAAAAAAAAAAAAAAAAGGTGAAGGAAAAATGTTTTCCCATGTCTTCTATTTGATATCCTCAGAATTAAAGTGACATTCTCCTTTTGGTTGCTTTAGCAACTTGTTTGGAGAGGTCAGGGTGGAAGTATTTATTTATTATTATTTTTTAATAAACGTGGAAAATAATTCTCTGTTTGCAATTAATTACAGCCAAGAACCTTGTCCTTGCGGGTGTGAAGTCTGTTTCATTGCATGATGAAGGTCTAGTAGAGTTATGGGATCTGTCCAGCAATTTTATCTTCAACGAGAATGATGTTGGTAAAAATAGGGCTCTTGCTTCTGTCCAAAAGTTACAGGAGCTCAACAATGCTGTGTTAGTTACAGCTTTGACTACAAAATTGACTAAAGAACAGCTTTCTGATTTCCAGGTGATATTCCATATATGGTTATTATTACATGTTTATCTAAATCCCTCCTCCCCTCCCATTCCAACAGTAATCTCACTTTCGTTTAGTTGGTGTGGCTCTATCTGCTAATATTCTCATAGGACAAGGTAGAATAGTCTTTTCTCGGCCAATTTCTTCAAAAAATTTCTGTTTTTAAATGATTTTAACATAACACAACACCTGGTGTAAAGCTTTTCTGTAGTAAAACACAATATTGTGATTGTTCTAGTTTCTTGTCTAAATGACTAATCAGACAGATATTTCAAACTATCCAGACATGAAATTTGCTTTGTTGCATTTGATGCCACATGCTAGAATTCCACTGTTTTTATATCATCAGAATCAGTATGTTATTATTATTTCTGCTATTTCATACTTGCAGCACAGTTATTTTCCTATGGATGCCTGATATATATAATACATATTAATGTAGTTTAGTGCTGTCTGATCATTTATTTGATACATATTAATACATATCATTTAGTGCTGTCTGATATATATAATACATATTATGTTATTTAAATTTATGCAATCCCATCTGTACTTTTATTTCTCCCCTTGCTTTTCTTATAATATAATTGGAAGATTATAAATGTTACTTGAAATCTTGTCAACGCTTTGACTTTGCATAATAGTACAAATATTGTTGAAATTTAAACAAAATGACTAATATGACCTAAAAAATGTAATAATTTATTGGGAATGTATGGGACATTAGATTAAATAAGAGGGTAGTTGGGAAAATAACAAAAAAGACCTTTTATATTGACAATAATTTTGCGACAATAAAAAAAATTATTAACAAAGTATTTGTGAATGACAGAGTATCTCCTTGAATTTGTATTCAAGATTTTACTAATATGATCTGTATGACATTTCTTGTTCCATTTTTTTCTTCTAGCCGTTTGCCACTTCCTCTAATGAAACTGTTTTAAACTTTATAATGAAAATACAAACATTTACTGCTTGTTCTCCATACAATCTATAAGTAAAATTGTAGCCATAATTTCTTACCTTGTATTTTGCAATGCCTTTTTTTTTTAATTGTTACTTGACAAACTACTATCCAATGCTTTATCTAAAAATCCTAATTATCCTCAAGTATGTGAATTTTTACTGCATCAGCAAGAAAGTTATATGCATTAGGTGTTCCCCTCTCTACTAGCTTAAGTTTTTAGAGCAGATAGTCAACATGATATCAAAGCAAGAGGTCTTGTGGTGTAACCTTATGTTTAGTTCAGACATAAGGGGTTTTGTTGTATAAAATGCCTTCCTTTAATTGCTTAAGCTTTTAAAGAATGTGATATTTCAGTTGGACATATAATACTAGAATCAGCTGACATGGGGTAACATTTGCAGGCTGTTGTTTTCACTGATATTGGTTTAGAGAATGCAATTGAATTTAATGATTACTGCCATAACCATCAACCTCCTATTGCATTTATCAAGAGTGAAGTTCGAGGCCTTTTTGGAAGTATCTTTTGTGATTTTGGCCCTGAGTTCACTGTAACTGATGTTGATGGTGAAGACCCTCACACAGGTATCATTGCATCTATCAGCAATGACAACCCTGCTCTTGTGTCATGCGTGGATGATGAGAGGCTTGAGTTTCAGGATGGGGATCTTGTTATGTTCTCAGAGATTAAGGGTATGACAGAACTCAATGATGGAAAACCAAGAAAGATAAAAAATGCTAGGCCTTATTCTTTCACCCTTGATGAGGATACTACAAATTTTGGAACATACAAGGGTGGTGGTATTGTTACACAAGTGAAACAACCCCAGGTTTTGAACTTTAAGACACTGAAAGAAGCACTCAAAGAACCCGGTGATTACCTTTTGAGTGATTTCTCGAAGTTTGATCGGCCCCCTCTGTTGCATTTGGCTTTCCAAGCTTTGGATAAATTTGCAGCTAGAGAGGGTCGTCTCCCTCTTGCAGGTTCGGAAGAGGATGCTCAAAAACTGGTATCCATCACCAATGACTTCAATGAAAGTTTAGGAGATGCAAAACTTGGAGATATAAACCCAAAACTTCTTCAACATTTTTCTTTTGGTGCTCGTGCTGTACTGAATCCCATGGCTGCTATGTTTGGGGGCATAGTTGGGCAAGAGGTCGTCAAGGCTTGCTCTGGAAAATTTCATCCACTCTTTCAGGTTAGACAACATTGAACTCTTGGTAGATGGACTTGCTTCCTATGCTATTGTATTTAACATGAGCACATCAGCTCTTTCCCCCCCTTCTGGGAACAGTAAGGGAAGGCCATGATATTTCTCATGCAAAATTACTAATGGGCAATCCGTCTGTTATATTCTTCATCAACTAATTTAAAATTTTTTTTATCCATTTGTGCAGTTTTTCTACTTTGATTCGGTTGAGTCACTTCCCTCTGAACCACTGGATGCGAGTGATTTTAGGCCACTTAATAGTCGTTATGATGCCCAGATATCAGTTTTTGGTTCTAAATTCCAAAAGAAATTGCAAGATGCTCAGGCATTTGTTGTAGGATCTGGTGCATTGGGCTGTGAGTTTCTTAAGAACTTGGCTCTCATGGGGGTATCGTGTGGTGAAGGAAAGCTAACAGTTACTGATGATGATGTTATAGAAAAAAGTAACCTCAGCAGGCAGTTTCTCTTTCGTGATTGGAACATTGGGCAGGCCAAATCAACTGTTGCTGCATCAGCTGCAACATCGATAAATCCTAACTTCCATGTAGAAGCTCTGCAGAACCGTGTTGGTCCGGAGACGGAGAATGTTTTTCATGATGCATTCTGGGAGAACCTTACTGTTGTTATAAATGCTCTTGACAATGTCAATGCTAGGCTCTATGTGGATCAGAGGTGTTTGTATTTCCAAAAACCACTTCTTGAATCAGGGACTCTTGGTGCCAAATGTAATACTCAAATGGTTATCCCACATCTTACTGAAAATTATGGTGCATCAAGAGATCCTCCTGAGAAACAAGCACCAATGTGTACCGTGCACTCATTCCCTCACAACATCGACCATTGCTTGACATGGGCCAGGTCAGAGTTTGAGGGTTTGCTTGAGAAAATACCAGCTGAGGTGAATGCTTATCTTTTAAATCCAAGTGAATATACATCTGCAATGATTAATGCTGGTGATGCTCAGGCCAGGGATAATTTAGAACGTGTCATTGAGTGCCTTGAAAAGGAAAGATGTGAAGCATTTCAAGATTGTATCAGATGGGCTCGTCTCAAGTAAGTCACAGTACTCAGTAGTTTGTTGTGTTTCGAGTGTATAAGCCTTTATTTTGCCATTTTCTGAGCAATTATCTGTATCTTTAGGTTTGAAGATTATTTCTCAAATCGTGTTAAGCAGCTAATTTATACTTTCCCTGAGGATGCTTCAACCAGTACGGGGGCCCCATTCTGGTCACCCCCAAAGCGCTTTCCTCGTCCCCTTGAGTTCTCTTCCTCTGATCCAAGTCATCTTCATTTCATCATGGCAGCATCCATACTTCGTGCTGAGACATTTCGTATTCCTATCCCTGACTGGGCAAATAACCCAAAGAAATTGACTGAAGCTGTTAATAGCTTTATTATCCCTGTTTTCCAACCGAAAGAAGATGCTAAAATTGTGACAGATGAGAAAGCTACAAGTCTTTCCACTGCTTCTATAGATGATTCTGCTGTGATAAATGAACTTGTAATGAAGCTAGAGCAATGTCGGAAGAAATTACCCCCTGGATTTCAAATGAAACCAATTCAATTTGAGAAGGTTCGATCTTTTACCTAATAATGTCTTTTATTTTTGGGTGCAACTTTACTCATCAAGAAGCATTTATTTTGTGTTTTGATTGATCAGTTATTTCTTTTGCCCCCACACTCCAATAATTGTTTGACATGCCTTTTTTATTCTACTTTATGACTTTGTTTCTGAGAAGTAATTTTTCTATCTTTTCTTTACCCCCTGTTCTCTGTTAGAAATAAGTGGTGTTGTGGCGAACAACGGTTCATCTAAGCTGAAAGAAACATGTTAGCCCTTTTCAGAAGTCATTTCTTTCTGGTGATTCTAGGGGAAAAAACATGCAAACAAGCTAGATATGAAGGCCATCAACATTTTACTAATGTGACAATTCACAGGAACTTGGTCATGTGTCCACTGCATGTGAATTTCCCATCTTTACAGGATATTCTTTCAAATTCTTATTGAACTTTGCTTTGTTCTTTTGCATATTCAGGATGATGACTCAAATTACCATATGGACCTTATAGCTGCTCTAGCCAACATGAGAGCAAGGAATTACAGTATACCTGAGGTGGACAAGCTCAAAGCAAAGTTCATTGCTGGTAGGATTATACCTGCAATTGCAACATCCACAGCCATGGCTACTGGTTTGGTTTGCCTTGAGCTCTACAAGGTTATAGACGGTGGGCATAAAGTAGAGGATTATCGTAACACATTTGCTAATTTAGCTCTACCTCTTTTCTCCATGGCGGAACCAGTTCCACCGAAAGTTGTCAAACACCAGGATATGAGCTGGACTGTATGGGATAGATGGATAATGAAAGACAATCCTACTTTGAGGGAACTGCTTCAGTGGCTTGCTGATAAAGGACTCAATGCGTATAGCATCTCATGTGGAAGCTGCCTGCTGTATAACAGCATGTTCCCTAAGCACAAAGAAAGGATGGACAAGAAGTTAGTGGACTTGGCAAGGGAAGTGGCAAAGCTGGATATTCCTCCCTACCGGTGTCATCTTGATGTTGTTGTAGCATGCGAGGATGATGAGGATAATGATATTGATATCCCTCTTTTATCCATTTATTTCCGTTAAAATTCTTGAGGATAAGAAAAGTTGAAACTACATAGCATGAGAGCTTGTTAATCATTCAATTCTGGAGTTGGATCAATATGAGGTCATCTCTCTTATGTAAACCAGGTTAACATTCTCTTGTTTAGTCAACTACTGTTGTTTCCTTCCAATTGGGTTTGTGATTTATACGTTATTCTAACGGTGGGATGGCGTCTTATGCCATTCCTGGCCTTTTATAACGATGAGGAATTACTAGTGTGCCTTTACTATTAGATGAGTAGTCGACCAGACAGGTTCTATGCCTTCACGGCTTTGCATTGGTTGGGAGTATCATAAGATCCGAACTTGGTATGTCCTTAAGGTGTTTCTGAGTTACCAATTGAGTTTCTGTTCTTTAGATATAATTTCTTTTTTCTCTTAAGATTTTTAATTTTTTTTATACATAATATATGAATTAATTTTGTGGATAATAGGTGAGTTTGGTTTTAAATAAATTTATTTTTGGCAAGTTGAGTTTTAAAATATATTTTTTTATTTTAAAATTTTAAATTTTTTTATTAGATAAAATAAAGTTCTTATAACAGATTTTGCCAAAAAATTTAAAAATTTAACTCTTTAATTAATTAAAGAAAAGGATAAAAATTTCAATAAAACAAAAGAAGATGAAACGGCTCATCAGTCTTCTCTCCATAATCAAAATTCTCAGAATTAATTTTGGGAAAAAACGCAACAATGGTGGGAGGAGGATCGGTGAAGGAAGTTAAATCAAAGGCACTAGCAGTTTGGGGAAGTTGGTAAGCGATAGCAGTTTGGGGGAGTTGGTAAGCGAAAGCTTCTTCTCAGGTGGATGGTCGAGGGTTCGAATGAAAATGGAGGAGTTGGACTTTACGAGCGCACCCCAAATCGAATTCAGATTAGTCCAAAAAAAAAAAAAAAAAAATCAAAGGCAGAGCTCCAAAAACTTCTCTCTGAAGGGGCTCCGGTGGCTTTACACTTGGCATCATGGTGTGAGGCCTCTAAGCAGATGGATCAAGTTTTGGGGCTTTTCTTGAACTCTGATTCGTAGTTAATTAATTAATAGCAATGTTAATCTATAGAATTGAGAGAAAACTGAATCTTTGTTCATGTGAATTTTGGAAAAGAAACAACCATTTACTTGAAAATTTTGAAAGGCAGATTGGCGACACTTAGAATTTTGATTATGGAGAGAAGACTGTTGAGCCGTTTCATCTTCTTTTGTTTTTATTTTTTTTAATATTTCATTTTTACCATTTTCTTTAATTAACTAAATAAGGTAAATTGTTAAGTTTTTAAATTTTTTGACATAATTTATCAATAAATACTTTATTTTTATCTAATAAAAAGTTTGAGACTTTAAAAATTTTAAAAAATATTTTGAGACTGAACTTGTAAAAAGTAAATTTATTTAGAACCAAACTCACCAATTATTCTAATTTTGTGCTTAAATTTTTTTCAATAGTTAATACAAACAAAGTATTAAATATATATGTTTTTTAATTTGTTGGATTTAAAAAAATATGTGTTTATAAGTATATTTATTTATTTTGAATTTTTTAATATGATAATTAAAAACAATCAATTTTTTATCTTCAGCAGAAAACGGAGTGACTAAGATAGATTAAATGCATTATTCCATGGAATGTAGCAGAAACCTAAATGTATATATATATATATATATATATATATCAAAATCTATGATAAACGTCCGGATTTTATTCACTATGAAAGCAAAATAGTATTTTACTTGAGGAATTTACTAATTACTGATCCTCCGAGTAAAATCTGGGGGCGAGTAAGAGGAAACAGCTGATAAATTTCTTTTTTTTCTTTAAAAGAATATATATATATATATATATATTTTATCTAGTGATTTTTCTAATTACTCGTCTTGTTGTTTGATCATCATGATCGCGTCGTTCAGTGATTCTGCTGTGTACGAAAATCCCTGCAAGGCATTTAGTATTTAAGAGCTGCATTTTATTGGCCCCATTTTTCGAACGAACTCTTCCTTAGGTTGCATTCGATGTTTTTTTGGGGTTGGTTTTAAGGACAAAAATTGTTGGATCTTTTGGACCAATATAGGGGAATCAAGAAACTTACCCGACTGAAAACGATAAAAAGGATGGCATGATATCTCCATCGTCAAAATTAGTTTAAAATGGCGGATGGATTTTTTCGTCTCCAGATTCTATCACCTTCCAAAATTCAATTGTGGGTATTGTTGCTGCTGCTGTCTGCTCCATGAAAAGAATGGTGCTTGATCATGCCATGAAAAGAAGAAAAGAAACTAAAATTGGAGTACGACATCAAGATCGGGACTGATCTTATTAGGCTTCGTGCGTTTTAAGGATCCCTGCTGACTGCCGACCAGAAGTCAAGGCAGCAGTAGAATCCTGCAAAAGGGCAGGAAATGATCGCAGGGGACAATAGCCATAGAATGTGGAATATCCGATGATGACGTAGTTGAAGGTCAGACATTCAGAAACTATTCACCGGGAAGAAAGGATAGAAAGGATCGATCACATCGCAGTTATGTTATGGCGAGATAATCTCCCCTTTTAACGTACGGTGTCTGAACTCTGAAGCAGAAGGGCCATGTTGTGGCAGTTACAGGGGATGGAACTAACGATGCCCCTGCACTTGAAAGAAGCAGATCAACAGATGTTGGGTATTCAAGGCACAGAGGTGGCAAAGGAGAGCTCAAGACATAGTCATCTTGGATGATAATTTCATATAAATGCTACCAATTCTATCATCGTTTTCAACGCTTTTGTTCGTTGTCAGATTTTCAATGAGTTCAATGTCAGAAAGATGGAGTGCAAGAATATATTCAGAGGAATGTTCAAGAACAGACTATTCATCGGCAACTGCATCTTCTGTGCGCACAAGTCTTACAATGAGACTAGAATGTTCATTGACTAAAAAAAAGAAAAAGGGGGAAGGGGGTGGTGGGATGAATAGGAGAACAAAGTTCTATCTCCCTTTCTAATTCATACATTTCCCGGTTGGCCAATTGTGTTAACTACTTCTTATCGGCACCTTCATCAAATTCACCAGAGCCGGTGACTCGGAAATCCAGCTGCTTCTGATGTTTTAATCTGCGACGAGTATCAAAATCTTCCCACCCTTCAACTCCGCGGAGCACATCCATTGTTATATTCGTCCCATGGACATCCAAAGTAGAAAGCTGGGCACACATTTTAAAGAGGTTACCTGGTAGAGACCTCAGCCCATTGTTACTCAGATTCAAAACCTACAATAGATTTCAAAGAATATCATTCATTATTGTCCACAAGATAAGAGCCCATAAAAATTTCTGTATAGACTACTCGGGCAAAAATTATTTTCTTGCCTTTGCCAACACACTAGATATAGCAAGTACATATAAACAAGGCACTGGAAATAGCTAGAGGCTTGGACTAAATAAATAGTAGCAGTTTCATCCTTCATAAATGATCAAAGAAAGCCAAGGATGTTTTGTGATTTAAGCAAAAGAATTTTCTTCAGTCTCTCTGCATAATCTTGAAGAATAAGAATAACAATATCCCCATATATTTGACAATCTCTTCTACTTAAAATACCAGATTATATTATACAGTTTATAGCATGATAGTTCTCTTTTCAGATATAAATGTTTCTATCTATCTTGCATCCTATTGGGATCAATGAAAGGAGCAGAAAAAGGAAACAAAAGGCGAATCAGGATAAAAGTACATAGCAGGAACCTTCAAATCTTTTAACTTCCCGAATGTCTCTGTCAATTCTGCCAGGATGTTAGATGAAAGATCAACCTAATCACATATGGAAAACTCATTAGTCATTATGATGAAGCAAATAATAGATGCACACATCTTTTGATTTCCAGAGTGTAAAAGAAACAAACTGAAATTATAAATGAATGGCGATGAAAAGTTCTGAAAGACAGTAGTAGTGTTCACCTCCACAAGAGATATGCATTCTCCTATACTTGGAGGAACAACATTCAACCTGAAGTGGAGAATAGAATTTAGAAATTCCAATCAAAAGGGTAAAAGTTAGAAATTCAGGATCTGAAGCTTCATAGCTAAGAGCTGCAAATAAAAATTATGCATTGTAGCAGCCGAAGATTAGGGAAAAACCCAAACCAAAAGAACACTTATTGGGGGAGAAATAAGCAAATCCAAGTAAGCTGTGACTCAATGGAGATTACAATAAGTCTTAAAAGTGACATTACACATGATACCTGTTATTGTTGGCTTTCAAAACTTCAAGTTTTGTCAAAAGACCAATTTCAGTTGGAAGACACGTCAACTGGTTATTTCCGACTTCAAGGTTCTTCAAACTAGTCAAAGCACCCAGAGCAGAAGGTAGCGTCTGCAAACTGCATATAGAATACATCAACCAAAAGATGAAAAAGAAAAAATGAAAAGTAAATAAATTAATAAATAAAGAAGTAAGAATCACATGTTAAACTACAGCAAATGCATAGACAAAAGATATATACATGAAAAAGAATACTATTCAGAAAAGAAAGTGCAAAATAAAATAGTATTTACCAAATTAGAACATATATCTATATAATATATATATATATATTAGAAAGAAAAAAAAGAAAAAAAGATAGTCACCAAAATTAGTTAGTGAACCTCAAAAAAGAACAGGGGAGACCATGTTGGTCCACTACCTCTTTTAGTGCATGAGGATCTAGAAGAGAAATCATGTTCAATTTTACATTTATAAGAGAAGATTACTTTTACAATCAGCCATCTAGGAAATTCAGACGTCTAATTTGCACATAAGAATGCTAAAATCAATAAGGTAGGTGCATTATTCAACCAGAACAAAAACAATTGAGTATGATATGCAGCAGGGATACATAAAAGAACAGTACAGTATACTACAATGTCAATCTTACATATTTAAGTTACATATATTCCCTGTATCAAAAATTTGATTGTGCAGTCAGTATAAAGTAACATGGAATCCAATCACGCCCTTCTCCCTATATTATTCAACACATAATATACTTTTTCCAAAAGTATAACCTGTGAAGCTTTCCGAGTTCATTTCTCATTGAGCTACATACTCCTCTCTTACCTACTTTTTTATCTTATTATTTTTTACTGTTTAGGCAAAGTTCACTACTTTCGCTACTATGAGAATTTACCTACATATTCCACATGCTTAGCTGGGATGAAATTGGAAAAAAAATAGCCTTATAACTTACAAAAATGAAATATAAATAATATAGTGAATTGTATCCATTACACTTATATTTTCAACCACATACAAAGGAACAAGTGATGACACCATTCTTAAAGTTACAAAAGATAGCAAATGATTAGCATAGTTTTCTACCACAAAACTACAGTACACATTCATCTAGGACTGACCACAATAGCTGATTCTGTAAAGTGATTTAACAATGATGATGAACATCAAAGGCAACACAAGTGACTTACTGGTTCTTTTTCAAAGAAAGAACAGCAAGAGACCTCAGAGATGCAAGTCCCTCCCAGCTCATAGATTCATCTGATATCTTATTTCCATCGAGGAACAATTTCTACAAAATCATTTAGAGAACCAAAAGAAAAAGAGAAAAGAGAGATAGAGAGAAATAAATCAAATAGGCTATTCAATTAATTCTTTATATATATATATATATATCCAAGAAATATGAAATTCAATTTACCTGGATAGATGTCAATTGGCCTATTTTAGCAGGACAGCCTTGCAATAAGTTGTCCCTAAGATCAAGGACTCGAGTAGAAGATCCAACATCCCAAACCTCCTCAGGTATTGCCTTCCAGGTACCAATAGTAGATTATTTAGGGCAATCCACCCAAGATTAAGGGAGTCAAACTTAAGACTTCTTCATGGTTCACTTGCATTAATTTGTATCAAAGAAAGTAGATCTCGTAGAAAGCATTTGACAATAGATAAATTACTAGTTCGGCATTATTAATATTGTTAGTGAATGATCCTTTATTAAGGTTTGATGCGCTTTAGATAATATATATTTATAAAAGTAAGCATTCATTTTTTGATATTCCAATGGACTTTCAGTTTCGGTGGGGGAGTATAGTTCTAGAGGAAGATAGCAAAGGTCCTCTATTTTAACTGCAATCTGAAATCCACTTAATTTAATCATCTCTCCAGTATTAAACCTTAGCCTTTTGAGAATTCCTTTTTGCTTGTTTCATGGAGGCTTAAGATACTAGCTTTCTAGTTCCTTTCTCTTTCACCAGTACAGTTTTGCTAGCAACATAATTCATATAAAAAGCTCTGCAGATCCTGTTACTTGTTCAAAGTCAGTAGAGCTTTCCATGCATTGCCCCACCATACTGGGCAGCAGTTGGAAATTGTCCAATACTATTTTTGATAATACTACCATCTCAGATTCTAAAGTCTCTTTAGTCCAATTATTTATCCTCCTATAAAGAGAATTGGTGAGTCCTCTATACTGAAAATGATGCATAATATTTCACATTTTCTCTACACCATCAAAATTCATTTTTACACATTGGTGGATCAATTAGATTGAAAGAGAGCAAGGAAGTATACCAAAATAAGTAGAATTGGATATCTATTATTATTTCTTGAATTGAGGCAATCTGCAGTATCATTGTACAAATGAAGAAGACACAATGTAAGCATAATAAATTTGAACTACAGATCAGCTTGTGCATTTAAATAATTGTTTGCAGATAATTAAGATCACTCTGATTCATTCCATTGCTGTCTTACTGGATATAAAGGATATTATTCCTGGCAGAAAAAAAATTGAAGAGATAGCTCTAAAGAAAAGAATAATAATGTAAACGTGCAAAACATAAAACCCCAGCAAAGCCAACAAACAAACAGAGATTCTAATGACATAACTAATGGAAGTTTTAAGTTTCAACAAACAAGACAAGAACATTTTAAAACCGTATCAAAAGTAGCAACAAAACAAATTTCTTTATCTCAAAGATTTATACCTTCAAATTACTGAAGACCAAAACAATAATACCAGTAGCCTTCCACCACTCAAGCCTGCTCCCGAAACTCTCAATCTTGCTCCAGTCAGATTCAAATATCGGATCGTCCTTTCCAAACTTATCCGGTATCCTCCTCGTAGCCATTTGGGAATCTTTTTTAAGTGGATCGTTCTGGTCATCAACTTAATGCAGTTTTAGATAAAATCCATATAGGTTATAAATTCAGAAAATAATATACAAGTTAATACGAGTTTTCATGAACGCTATCTCCATGATAACAAAAACACCATACCCCTTGGTGCAAACCTTTAGTAGCCAAGAGCATGATGACAGACCCATCAGAAATTCCTGCTGACCTCAGAGTCGCCTCATCCGCCAAAATTCTTCCTATTAAATACACAAATAATATTAATAATTCCAATATTTCAATGAAATTAAAAACATAAACTGTAGAAATGGACCTTTGCAGATGAGCTTTTGGCCGCGAGGAAGGACATCGGTGAGGTCCTGAAGAATTTCCTTGAGGTCTTTGATAGTAGAATCAATGGAGATTTCCACCGGTATATTTCGTCCGTTGAATTTTACATTTAACTTAAACGTTGAACTTCCGCTCTCAGTTGAGCTGCCTTTCTCCATTTTCCACCTTTTTCTGCTTCGGTCCTTATTCTCTGATTCTCGTCGTCTCTGGCTTTTTTGCTCCGGTTTCTCTTTTTTTTTACTCCCGTCCGACGAATTCGGTTTATAAGTCGAAAATTAGATATTTTAGTCATTTTTCTTTAATTTTAATATTTTTAATCCCAAAACTATAAAAGTATATTTTTCTTTAATTTTAATATTTTTAATCCCAAAACTATAAAAGTATATTTTTCTTTAATTTTTGATATTTTAGTCATTGATTTTTTTTGGTCAAATTAGCTTTCTTTCATATATATTCCTCTTTTCGTTAAAAAAAAAAAAAATCTATTCAAATTTTAAACAAAATACACAATCAATATAAAAATTAAAATTAAAAATTAAAAATAATATTTTTTTTTGTCAAGATATTAGCTGGAGAAAAATCTCTGCCGGATAAGTTTATGCTTCATAATTTTTTAAAAAGACAAAATTAAATGCCATTATTAACACATATATATATATATATTATTAAATTTTTATATATTTGATTTAAAAATTTATCGGATACAAAATAATAAATATCATACTCAGTCTCATTAGTATCTAATTTTTAGATATGAAAGAATTAGACCCGACCCGACCCGACCCCATAGTTTTGAGATCGGATCAAATCTAACCCAGATAGATATTTTTGGACCCAGGCCTATGTTACAGAAGGCTTAGGAGAGTGTAAACGAATTGGGCCTTTTATGTGTTTTTCATCTTTTCGCCCCAGTTTTTCGAGAAACCCACTAATATGTATGTATATTTGTATAGAGTAATTGGTGAATTTAGCCCTAAACAAATTTATATTTGTCAAATTTAGTTCTAAAATATTTTTTAAGACAATTAAGATCCTTTCTCACAAATTTCATCAATTTTTTTTAAAATTTAACAATATGTGTGATTTTAGTCCATTAAAAAAAAAAAAATTAAGTTACTTTATATAAAATATTTATAAAATTAGAATAAAAGGGTTGCAACACTAATTTACAAAATATTTTTGAAAGGGTAAAACGATATACATAAAAATATATTTCATATAAAATGATTTGATTACCCTTTTCTTTTATTCAATAAACCACACAAACTATTAAATTTTAAAATTTTTTGACTAAATTTTTGAAAAAGGACTTTAGTTTTGTTAGGTAAAAAAGTTTGGGACAAAAAATATTTTAAGACTAAACTTACCAAACATATATTTATTTGGAACTAAATTCACCGATTACTATGTATATAAATTTGGAATTTCATTAGTCAACGAGGGTCATGTAAAAACTATGATGAAGGGTTACTTCAAGTAAGAGTTGAACTTTACAATAACAATAGAAACCGAATCTAAATTAATTGACTTCGTCATGACTTGTTAAAAAAAAAGGAAAATTTGAAAATCAAATATATACATAAATTTTACAATTTGAATTAGATATTGTATTAAAAGAAAATAATATTATGTTGGGAGTTTCTTCGGAATAATTCTTTTCTATGGTATAAACAAACAAAGCATAAATGTATATAGAGAGAGAGAGAGAAAGAAAGAGTAGAAAGGACGGGAACAATGGCCGTGACAGTGGGCACGGGTAAGTACTGAGTAGAGCCATGGCGCATATGCTAGTCTTGACTTTATTAGCAAATTTGAGAAGTGAAAGGAGAAGCGTGGAACCGATTATTATCCATTGCTCCTATCTCTCTGTAAAAAGCGTGTAATTTAAAAACAGGAAAGGTAAAGTAAGTCCCCACTGCCCTGCCATTGTCTACCATGTGTTTGAAGAAAGTCCTCTTACATTTCTATGTCGTTACAATCATTTCATTTCTCTTCATTTCTTTTTGTTTCCATTGTTTTGGTGAAGACAAATTTTCTAATTGAAAAAATTTTCGGATTTATTATGGATGTTGTGAAGGTTATTATTATTATTAATTTAGGTAATTAAGGTTTTTGAATTTATTTAAGGATTATTGATTAATTTGGTGAGAGATGTTTTGTTTGTGAAAGATGGTGGTGGTGGGGGGCATGTGAAATCTGGTGAAAGCCCTCCTCCTCCTCCTCCTCCTCCTCCACCACTTTCTTAATATTGTTAGACACATGAAAGAAAAGCTTTTTCAGAATTCACACCCACCTTTTGGTTCATTCAATTATTATTCATCCTTTAGCTTTCAAGCAAAAACACTACTACTGCCCAGTGCTACTTACATATATATATATATATATATATTTTGTTGCAGCTTGTCTGCTTTGCAGTAATTTTATATGGTCCACACACACTTTTTTTTTCTCCTCTACAACTCTGCATAATTTTTGTTTAAATCTTGACAAGACAGGTGTAAAAGAGTTTCTCAAATCCGAGACGGATGAATTAAAAAAACAAAAAAAAAAAACTCTGCATGGTTTTTTTCTTCTCAAATGGGAATAAATAGTGCCCAAATTATGAGTTTTTGTTAAAATTAATCATTTTTAAATTTTTTTTCTTTGATTGATCTCTATATTATTTAAATAAAAATTAATTTTTTAATTAAATTTCTGTTAAATTAACCGTGAAGTTCATAACAAAAAAAAATTAATATAATGTTAATGGCTAATTTAATAAATAAAAAAAAAAATCAAAGTTTCAGTATTCAGAGAGTTTAAGATTAATTTTTTAAAAAAATAAAAATAAAAAACTAATTTCACCAAAAAACTATTAGTGCTAAATTTTTTTTTCTAATTATTCCTACAAATTATATTAAATTCATTGTTTCATATAATATATTCTTAATTTTATGATATCTGAAAAAATATTAAACATTTTGTAATTATTATGACTCTTCTTAATCTTTAGATCACAGCTAAAAGTTTTAGTAAAAACATAATTTCGAATTAACTGTCTAGATTGAGATGAATGGATATATATATATATAGTAATAATTGTATAATGTATTAAAGTGGTTTAATTTAATGGAATTAAATGAAATTAATTAATTAATTAATTAAATTAAGAGATTAAATAATACTACTAAGTTATCAAATCAAATCACGTGAGAACTGGGCAAAGGCTTGAAAGTGATGAAAACATGTATTTGGACATCTCACCTTTCAGCTCATTTTTATCTTTTTAACATTTCAATTAAACCCATTAATATATATATATATATAATCATTTTTTTAGAAAAAAGAGAACATATTTATTCATTTAATAAAACATTAAATAATACAACATGTTATCCATTAAAAGTGCAATTTTTGTAAGTAAAAATTTATTAAAAAGAAATTACTTAATATTTCAAAATATTTTAGGAAATGCTCTTAATTTAGTATAAAAAGTATTGAAAATCATGAATTCGGTCGCCGGCCAGCTGTAAATTCTCCCCCAAAGGAAAGAAAAATAAAAATAAAATACAGATCAGTGACATACATTAAGTACCAAATTTTCTAGATTAAATAATAATAAACTCAATATCTTGAGAGAGTTGGTAGGAGGACTTCTAAAATTTATCTTAAGAGCGGATGATTGAGGGTTCGAATTCCCTGATGTAGTTCGGATACTGAATGCTTAAAAAAAAAAAAATAATAATAATAAAAAAGTTACTCCATCAAAGTAATGGTAATTGCTTTTCTTTTGAACGTGCAACTCCAAAAGTTTCCCTCTTTTCCTTTTGCAGTCCCATTTCCTTTTACCAATCCAACAAAATTGCACCCCCACCCTCTATTTATTTATTTATTTATTTTTTACCTAATGTAAAAAATCTAATATCAAACTAATTTCCTTTTTCTAAAAAAAAAAATATATATTATTTTTAATTTACTTAATTTAACACTAATTTAATATTTACTTTTAATATTTTCCTTATTCCCCCCAAAAGAGAAAAAGTAAAATGCAAAGGTTGCTAAAGCGTGTTGTTTTGTTCGAGAAAGAAACATCTATGATCCACATCACAAAAAATTATCCTTTATTTGTTTTAATGAATTTTTGGTATTATAAATGTTATATGATCGTACTAGTATGAGTAATCTTTCTTTTTTTTAAGTAAATTTAAATTAATAAAAATTATGATTTTAGATATGAAATGTTATAATATATATAAATATAGGAGAAAAACACAACAATTAGGAAATAATTAACCTTTTTTTTCAACTACCTTAACCAACTACCACCATTCTTCTCTCTCTCTCTATTCAACATTCAACAAAAGCTGTGGATTATTATTGGAACTCTTCTAAAAATATTTTTTTAAAAAAAAAAAAAAGGACTGACGTCAGCAAAACCGATTACCGCCCACCCTACTTCTCTACTACCCACACGATCCCTTAGTCCGCATCTAAAGCCTCCACCGCTTTCGGAACAGATTCCACCTCTTCCTCTTCTTCTTCCTCCTTTCCGACGACGACTGCACCGGTGCCTGTCATAGACAAAAACCTTGTATAGACAGATTGGTTTGCTTGCCTTCTCTTCTTTCTTTTGTTCTGTGAATAAATCTCAGATTATTATTATTATTTTTTCTTTCTTTCAGAAAAAAAAAGACTCATGTGGCTAAGAAGAACGAGATCAACTAGTCGGATACATAATACTACCAATTTCTCTTGTTCTTCTTTCAAGGATATTCAATCTCTTTTCTCAGACGAGTGTAATAATCTAGACCCGAATTCACCTAGCCCAGTCAAGAAATCATCTGCTATTTTTCATCGGGTCCGCCGTGCAAACGCTGTACTCCGGGCCCTTTCCCCTTATCCGCTCGAACCGTTACTTGAGGCTAACCCAAATGACTCGCCAGAGAAAGCTCCTTTAGTTTTGCCCCCACTTCGGGCAACGCCATTTTCTGAGAAGGAGAATCAATCCGAACCGTTAATATCTTTACCCCCTGCGCCTCCTGAGAAGTCTTTGATTTCTTTGCCTGGATCCGAGAAGCGTATAGTGGTGTACTTTACCAGTCTTCGAGTTGTGCGGTCTACGTTCGAGGATTGCAAGGCTGTGCGATCCATTCTACGTGGGTTGCGGGTATTTGTTGACGAGCGAGATCTGTCTATGGATTATAGGTTCATGGAGGAGTTGCAGAGGATAATGGGACACAAGGATAAGGCGATGCTGTCCTTGCCTAGAGTTTTCATTGACGGGAGGTACATTGGTGGGGCAGACGAGATCCGACGGATGAATGAGACCGGCGAGCTCAAGAAGTTTGTTGAGGACCTTATTCCTGCTTCCGGCACCTGCGAGGTATGTGGAGGTTATAGATTCGTCCTTTGCGAGGAATGCAACGGGAGCCACAAATGCTATAGTGAGAAAGGCGGTTTTAGGAGCTGTATCGCCTGCAATGAGAACGGTCTGATCAGGTGCCCTTCTTGTTCCTGTGCGCCCCTCTGAACAGAGCGATTAGCTTAAAAAATTTGATTGTCTATGGTTGATAGTAGATGCTACTATATATCGTTACCTTCGTTACTGCTTATTAAAATCTGTAACAAGGATTTCGATGAGAAAGATGGTCGGTGGCTTTGAATACTTTTTTTGCTTTTCAGGTAGTTTTTGAAATGTTACAAGTTAGGTGAAAAAAAATGCAAATATTTGAATGCCAAGCTAATGCCACTTGCTAATGTTACACTTGCTGATGTTAACATAATCTTGTAAATTACTTATTGATATACTAAAACCAACAGCATATCGTAATAACATTTTCTTGGTAGCTTTTTGAGTTTGAAGAACATGGAAGAGATAACAATGTCATTTGAAATTATATGAAAGTATTGTTTTTGCAGTTTTCCCCCTTTTCATTTCTGTCTCTTGCTTGTTTCTATTGATTTCGGGTTAATTTAATTAAGATTCGATTCGGTAGATGGGATTCAATCTTCATTTACAAATGTTTTGTTTGTTACTAACTGGATGATTGGCTGATAATGTTCTTATGGATTATAATGCCAGTGTATTCCCTATTCTGGCAAAATAGTGGCAAAATATTCGGTAGATGAGCATCAAGCTTTTTCATGTACCTCTTGTCTTTCTAGGAGAAAGATATGTTAAGAAAAAACTTTATCTGCTTTTATGTCAAAATCAAAGATGCCTACAATGTTTGTAACAACTATAGTTTGATATTGTGCAATCAGAATCAGTGCATCTTGTAACATATGCAATGCATTAATGCATACACATTTTGAATAGAGCTTCTTAACCAGAGTGTTTTATTTCTATATGCTGAATTATGCACTTGCTGATGACATACTTTATATGGGTACCATTTGTTTTGAATGGCACTTTTATTATGAGGGGAAAAAAAAGTTCTAAAAGTTCAGTTTACTTCCTAAAAAGCATGATAAATTTCTTGTTAAAGTAAAGATAAGGAGAAAACAAGTACGAAAGAAAAAGAGGGTCGGTGGGTTGGCTTTGTTAGCACACAAATGATTGATTAACTCATGTATATGATTGGAGTCCTTTAGTTCCCGTAAGTACCTCATCTGAGATTATCCATAAGAAAAGGGGAAACCAGAGGTCACATTTTTCTTGTCCTGGCTAACTAAGGATTAGTTCCCTGTATTTATGTGCAGTTTTGTGATGGGTAAATCACGTTCAACTCTATATTTCTTGAACCATCAAAGACAATCTATTGCACATAAGATACTGCACCACTTCTGCCTCTCTTTTCTCTACCTTAAGGATTCATTAACTTATTTCATATGTAAATTTGGTTTCTTGTCTGGGTATGGATGTGTATTTATTGAAAGACTGTAGAGATGTTTCAGGAAAATTATATATCTGCAGCTTAAATGTCATTGAATTTGCAAAAATGTGGAGATGGTATGGGTGTATGCGTATAAAATATGTTCTCTTTTTTGTTATATTACTAGTTTGGCTTTTTTTTTTCTCTTCCCCATCCCTCCTCCCATAAACATGATTCTTTGATGAGAACCTAACTAACTACCTTGTTAAAGATATGGCTTCTTCTGTGTTGCTTTGATCCTCTTGTTTGAAATAGTGCCTAAATAAGGTTGGATTGAGTTCCAAATATATTTAGATATATATCACTGGATAAGTCAAATTTTTGTTTATTGTACTGTTTGAATTTGAATATGTGGCTTTTATTAGCTCCAGGTAGCAGACCTGCTGTCTCGATCCCTTTCCATAAATATATATATTTGTATTCTTATCTCGTGATTACAAATAGAAAGGGAGCATAAAAAGACCATATTATATTTTTGACTAGTGTTTTATATTTTTTGTAATTAATATTTAAAAAGAGCTCTCTGAATCTAACTTTCTTTATTACAAGAGAAAAACAAAAGAAGAAAATAGCGAGGCATGATTATTTATTAAAGCTTAGTAGGAGCAGAAGAGAGTGCCATGGGCCACAGAGGAAGTCCATGCGTCTGGGCCCTCATTGACAAGGCCACCCCTTTTCCATCTAAGTTCTGCTCAGCTTGTCAATGAATTTTATATTGGCCCAGCTCCATATTTATTTTTATTCTTTACTTTTTCTTTTTTTTTTTTTTCCTAAAAACATCTAGTATCCGAACCTACACGGGTCGACATTAACCACCTCAAGGGGATTTGAACCTTGACCATCCGTCCCGAGGAGAAGGCTTTAGCAGTTCGCTTACCAATTCCTCCAAATTGCTGGGTTATTTTTATTCTTTACTTGTTCCTATGTAATAAAGCAATTATTTATTAGCAAGTTTACTAAGATATGATTGAGTTAAAAAAGCTTAAATAATTTTCTTTTCATTTTAACAACTGAATTAATATTTTATATTTCTTTCCTCATTCTTCTTAGATATATACAGTATTGAAGATGTGTGTCTTTTTTTCGAATACTTCCTTACCAACCAGGCAAGCGGAAACTGTTCGTTTCTCTCTCTCTCTCTATAAAGGATAATGATAAGAATAGACTAAAAAAAAAGTTAAGAAGGTTTGAAGTAGCAAAAGAAGCAATTAGAATATTTACCTAAAACTATGTTGGATACGAAAATGAAAGATAATTAATTACCTTTGTCCCCCCTCACCCTCAATAATCTCTCTACCAATAATCTAAAAAAGGATTGATTTTGACACTAGACATTTTCCAATAAGTATCTGAAAATGCCACTAAACCATTACCTTTCTCTTTTTTTAAAAAAAAAAAAAAAAAAAAAATTATCATCTTTTAATTTTGACTTAAAGTTTCACATCGTTCACTATGTCTCTATTGCGACATATGAAGCAAGCCAAACCTCACATTTTCATTTGTCCTCTTATATATATATATATTATTCTAAATAATAGTAATATTAAAATTATTGTGAATTTAGTGTTTCACATTCTTGGTTTAGGAGATTAAAACTTACTTGACTCGAGGGAGAGGTTGCGATGTCGTTTTAGTGGGTAAAATTTTTAAAAAAAAAAAAAAAAAAAAAAATTGTTGAAGAAGATCAGCAGTCTTGAAGCTACCTGTAAGAAAGGTAAAAAAAAAACCACTTGAAGAGTAAGTCCGAAAATGGGGTCCGCTTTTAGGTCTACACCTTAACGCTTCTACACAAAATATCTCATTGGATCTCTTAAAAACGTGGTCCGGGCATTCGTCATTATTTCAGTTGTCCGGTGGTTCGTCAATTCCGATGGCCCACCTGAAATCGGTTGCATGAAATATGCCCCTCACCTTCCGTCTATTAAAATACCTTAGCTTAGCTTTAGGCATCCATTATAATTATTACTACTATTATTTACCTTTCTAGTTGAAATAGTAGTGTCTTCCAAGCGACGAAAAGAATCTCCCAAATATAATGGTTAATTAGTTAGTAAAATTGATTTATTTACCCTTTTAACATAAATTTATACTTTGTTTTGCGTTTATAAAATCATATATTTAACCCGATAACTTGAGAGAGTTAGTAAGCGGACTCTTAATGCTTCCTTCGGGACGGATGGTCGAGGGTTCGAATCTCATGGGGTGGTTAGCGTCATGTTAAAAGCTCTGGGTTAGGCCCTAACTCTCGAGTAAGAGTTGAACTATGTGAGCGCTCTGCAGGCACAGTCCGGATTAGTCTCACCGAAAAGGTGGGAACACCGGGTGCCTCAAGTGGGTACCAAAAAAAAATCATATATTTTGGATGAGTTTTAACTATATATGTGCAACACTTTCTAAATTATATCTGCGTTCGGATTAATCCGTGTTCAAATTGAATAAGCCAAGAAATAAGTTCTAGTCTAAATTTTAAAACACGGTGGTATTAGTTAAACCCTGTATTTACTTTAATTGGAATTTAAATTCAATTTTTTTTTCTCTAATATTATATTAAATGAAGTCAAATTATTACATATTTTAAAAGTTTAAGTCCCATAGAGCCTCTTACAATTTAAATAAAACTTACCTAATGATAAATGAAAAGATCATCTAAGGATGAAGTAGAAAGGTTTGGTGAACTTGTGGTATGTGCTTACTTTTAGACCCATAAATTTAATTTGATTCTAAATATATTATTATCATTAATATTATTTTTTATATAATTGATTTAAAAATTTTAATATGAATAAAGTGGAGATTATTATTATTTTTTTTATCTTTTTTAAAATTCAAAATTTGACTTTGTGCCATTTACTCACTAATGCTATATATAAAATACTTGATCTTTGCATCTTCTTGGAAAATAATTTATTTAGTGTGAAATTAAGGAGTTATGAAGTACAACTGAATGAAGCCAACTATTTTTCATGTTGAGCAGGCCATAATATATATATATATATATATATATATAGCAGAACACTAGCAAGAATAATAATGCCTAGGCATGCAAATACAAAATAATCAAATTACCTATTCAAATAATCCAGATGTGTCATTGGCCACCTTATTTTAATTTTCCATTAACAATATAATACAAATTATTTTGCAAAAATAAATTTAAACAACCAAACCAAAAAATGAAAAAAAAAAAAAAAACATAGAATGGACTATTGTCGAGACCAGAAATCGGCACATGTGAGGAAAGAGTCAAATGAAGTTTTGTTCTGTCATGAATTGTATTCTTTTGAAAACACATGGTTTGGAGTTTTGGTCCCTAATATATATATATAAATCTAACCATTTTGTATTTAATACTTTTATAGTAAATAATAAAATATATTCTTTAAAAAATAATAAAAATTTTATGTATCTTTTAATTAAAAAAATAAAATAATTTAAAAGGCACTTTAATATTTTGACCTGTAAGTTAAAAAAAAAAATTCAATTGACAAGTAAAAGGAATATCGGGTATTAAATATATGTATCTAATATTTAGTTTTTTAAAATTATTTTTAGAAAAATAATTATTTAAACCAAACTCCATTATGATACTCCTGAATCTATGATAATATGCCAATCATAGAATGTAATCATGGGTTTATCATGTTAATCCTAAAGACATGCAATGCATATACCTAAGACACAAATAAACAATTCCTTCATTTTTTTCTTAGGAACATTAAATTGGTCCTATTAACCAATTTTCATTTTTCCAAGGTAAATAAAACTACTAATATTTTAGTATAAGTAAAATTGTTTTTAGTAAAAACTTAAATGACTATGAGATTTTACAGAATTTTCAAAACTTTATAATTTAACTGAAAATGTAACACAAGATTTTTTAAATTGTAAAATTTAACTGAATTATACAACACAAAATTGTACTTATATAAATCAGACTTAAAAACTATCATTTGATAATCCATGTAAAATACGTCTAAATAAGAAAAATCACGGCGGAGGTGAGTTACCAATTTTTTTTTTTTTTTTTTCTTCTTTTTGAATGAGGCTGTTCATTCACATGTGCTTAGGTCGTACTAACTCATCTTTTTTCTTGCACGACATGTGAGTGATGCCACATCCCAACAAACATTAATTTCTTTGGAGGTTTTATAGTCTTTGTCCAAAAAAATCTAATTTGAACATAAATTTAATTATTAAAAGTTAAAATACTTGAACGGTTAATTTATTATACATTTATTTGTAAAAATAAAATTATTATTTAATTATAACGATATAATTTTATTCATTGTATACTAAAATTATCTTTAAAAGAAAAAATTAAGATAAGAGGGCGCATGGAGGGAAATAATTAGCACGTGGGATTGGTAAATAGCAGCAGCGGCATAAGAGGACGGCGCGCCATTATAAGAGAGAGTCAGATATTCATTCGCCGCTACCATTCTATTTTTCAAATCCAATTCAACTCTAAAAAACTCGCCGATTCGCAATCTCTTTCTTTCTCATATTACCATTTGCATTTATTTAATATAATAATTATTATTATTATCTTATCCATTCACCTTTAGGCCTTCCGTTACAGTTTAAAATATAAAGAGACAAAAAAAAAAGAAAATAAAAGAAATTCATAGTCTTCAACAGAAAAATAAATTCACCGATTTTTTAACGCGCTTTCTTCTTTCCTCGTCTAAAAATGAGCTAGCTTTGTACCATTCTCCACTGCAACTTTTTCTCTCCTCTCTATATATCTTTCTCTAAAATTTACTTTTCTACTCTTTTTTTTAGTTTTCTTCTTAAATTTCTTTCTTTCTATTTCTCTATATCTCTCTTTCTGCTTAATAATGAAAGAACTTTGGAAATGGCAACGGTTAAAGTTTCATGTTGTCACGATCTCTGCATTGTTCTGCATTTTACATTGCAATTTGAGTTTCTGCTGGTCACTCAACAATGTCGAAGGTTTGCTCTCGGCTTTGCAGTTTGTAGAATTTGAGTTTTATTTTATGAAATTCGTCCTTTTTTATCTTTTTCTTCCGAGAGTTTTTTTGGCTGATGGTTTTTTGGTATTGAGTTGAGTGGCAGGTTTGGCGTTGTTGAAATTTAAAGAGAAAGTGACCAATGATCCGTTTAATGCTTTGTCGAGTTGGAGATACGTTGATGGAGACTTGGACTGTTGTTCTTGGTTTGGAGTTGAATGTTTTGACGGAAAACTGATTAGTTTGTATGTTTACTCCTGCCGAGTTTCGTATTTTCTTTTTCTCTTTTCTGGTTCCTTTATTTCTTGTTTGTTGGTTTGGAATCGCTCCCGCTGTTTAATAGTGAGTGGAGTTTATATGGAATTGTGTTGACAGAAACAATTGAATACGTATGTTTCTGGAGGCGAAACTGAAGGTTTCCCCAATCAATGAGTTGTTCTGTTTTTCCATCCAGGCGATTTGTATCACGAGGAATCAAAATCATCAATGTGAATGAAGGCTTTGTCCACATTTGTTGACTAATTTTTGGAACAAATTCTATATTTTATTAATTGCTGCTTTTCTAGCCTTAGCATTTTGAGGTGCCTAAGCTGCAATCTGAATGAGCGGTTAAGGTCAATAGTGCACAGAAAATGTTCATATTTCATCTTTGATTTGTTTGTGTTATTACTGAAAGTAGATGTGAATAAGTCCAATTAATAGACATGAAATCTATGATCTTTGGTTATTCTTGGTTTCATTCAGTACAAAATGTATGTTAGCAAGAAAAGTATGGCAGCTTATAAGTCATTAAGTTTTGATCGTTAGCATGGTTAGAAAAATACCAACCTGATACTTTTACTAGAATTCACTATTTTTTATCGATTGTTTCTGTTCCTCAGTTGACAATGATCCTTCTCCTAACCAAGTCTGTTAATGAAAGAGTTGAACATGTTAGTGCTATAGGATTTTGCATCTGTATTTGGGGATTAAGTTGTTCGATACATGGTAATTTTGACAACAAACATGAAACAGGAAACAGGAAAAATCATCTTGTTGTATTTGGTTGATAACTTGAAAGATCCATTCAAATTCTCATGCAGCATATTTTTCAATTCTTTTATAGGAAGCTCGAAGATCTGTGCCTTGAAGGGACATTGGCACCAGAACTAGGACACCTCTCCCATGTTAAATCCATGTGAGTATGATTCTAGAATGCATTTTTTTTTTAATCTCACACCACTTCTGTATTGTCCTATAGCTTTATATAATAATTGTATTTCTACTATCCTCTAAACAGCATTTTACGCAACAATTCATTTTCTGGAATGATTCCTAAAGAAGTTGGAGAACTGAAGGAGCTGGAAATTTTGGACTTAGGGTTCAACAACTTCACCGGGCCAGTTCCCTTAGATCTTGCCAACAATCTGTTCATCTCAATTCTGTTAGTCCCCAGTTCTGACTTCTGAGACATCCCAACTATATTTCTACAGGGACCATTGAGCCTTATTACAACTCAAATTTGTGGTTATTATTGCAGTTTATTGGACAATAATGAGCATATCACTAGCATTCCTCCTGAAATTTATGATTTTAAGATGCTTTCTGAATCTCAAGAGGACAAATTTCTGCTGAGCACTGTTAATTCAAGGAAAGATGGCAATGCAAGATCTAAATTATGGTGAGCAATTGCACTATGGAACCTACCTTGAGAGATGTGGTTTTATAATTTCATGTGGGAGTTTATTCTAATTGAATAGGTTTTTATTCCATGGGATCTGGTCTTTGAGTCTTGATTTTGCAGTTATTATCTTTGATATCAACTTATGTTTCTATTAGGAACACTGTCCAACATGAAGACATGATTCAGCGGAGACTGCTGCAGAGGATTGATATTTTGAGTCCAACGGAGGTTGGAAGGAATGATAACATTATGAGGAGTCAAGAATCACCATTACCATCACCCTCACCCTCACCCTCACCCTCACCTGCACCAGGACATTCAGCATTCTCCCTTTCACCTTCAGGTCAACCATTTCCATCTATATCACTTCCTCCATTGACATCCATATCATCTCCGGCCCAGGCTCCAACTCCATCAGAGCCAGAACTATTGACTCCTCTGAGACCTCCATTGCTTTCTCCAAGTCCAGCACCCTCACATGTGGGAAAAACTCCAGTTGTGATAATACAGGATGAGTCCTCTCCGGCTACACCACCTTCCACTTCTTCAGCTCCTAATGAGCTTGTAAAACATGCTAAGTCCAAGAATCATGTTATTTTTATATTATCTGGGGTATTTGGAGGTCTGTTAATTGCATCTGTTTTTGCCTTCGCTCTTGTTTACTGCCGGAGGAATAAAGTTGTTACTGTTAAACCTTGGGCTACAGGATTAAGTGGTCAGCTGCAGAAAGCATTTGTAACAGGTAAGCTTCTGTAGTTTCCACAATTACAATACTGCATACAAAGTATGATCTCTTAGGGAAGACAAGTAGGCGATAAGTGCTTGAATAAAAGAGGACTCATATTGTTATTTGTTAAGGGAAATTTGGTGCTTAAGCCTTGATTAATAGTGAAACAACTGACTATTAGATAATTGACCTCCTCATGTTAATTGCTTATTCTTTCATGTTTGATTGTACTTTGAAGTATTCAGTAACACAATAGGTAGCAATTCTTGTCTCTTCTAGTAACCTCATCTTCATGGTTGTCCACTCAACAGCCCTTTCAGCTGGATGCTGCTTATATTATGCATTTTCAAAACTATTTTACAGTAATCATTTCTGACTGGAATGTAATTTATGTTCCAGGTGTTCCAAAGCTTCAGAGACTGGAGCTTGAAACAGCTTGTGAAGACTTCAGTAATATTATTGGTTCATTTCCGAATGCTACCATTTACAAAGGAACTCTTTCAAGTGGAGTTGAAATTGCTGTAACATCGACTGCAGCGAAATCACCTAAAGAATGGTCGAAGAATTTAGAGTCCCAGTTTCGGAATATGGTATGTCAAATATACATTTTTTCTCTAAAATATATTTGGTATTAACTCAATTTCTCATATAATTGTTTTGGTTTTTCTAGATTGAGACATTGTCAAAAGTGAACCACAAGAACTTCGTGAACCTTATTGGGTACTGTGAAGAACAGCAACCTTTCACACGGATGATGGTCTTTGAATATGCGCCAAATGGAACATTGTTTGATCATCTTCACAGTAAGATTTTTTTTCCCTTTAATTTTAAATCTTACATATGCTATATATTCCTCCGGGGAAAAGGAAAAGGAGCATATATATATAATATTTATATCTGTCCTCTTTCTCGTTGTATTTATTGTAAATGTAAGTAGTGCATAGAGTGATTTGCCAAATTGGAATAGCTAGGATACTGTTTTTATCTGTATCAGGTATTTACGACAAAAACTGATAAAAATATGGTTGGACTAGGTACTCATGACGCAATATTTTTTCAGGACTGAAATTTAATGACTGGTTCTTACAACTGAGCTGACATGAATTCTACTTGCCTTGCTTGCAGTTAAAGAATCAGAACGTTTGGACTGGGGAACACGGTTGCGTATAGCTATGGGCATGGCATACTGTCTCGAGTATATGCACCAACTCACTCCGCCAATAGCCCACAGGAACTTGCAGTCTTCATCCATATATCTTACTGAAGACTACGCAGCCAAAATTTCAGATTTCAATCTTGGGAATCATGTAATTGCAGCAAATACAGGATCGGCAACGGTGGAGCTTTTGGAAATTCAGACAGTTGATCCAGAGACCAATATTTACAGCTTTGCGGTGATATTGCTGGAAATGATTACAGGTAGACTTCCACACAGTGCCAGCAGTGGTTCACTGGCCGGCTGGGCATTGGACCAGTTCAAGAAAGAAAGGCCTTTGCAAGAATTAGTGGACCCAACTCTCAACGCTTTCCGGGAAGAAGAGCTAGTGAAACTATTTGGATTGATAAAAGACTGTCTCCATCCAAACCCGAAACTTAGACCGACAATGACAGAAATTACAGCAAAGATGAAGGAAATCACAACCCTAAGTCCCGATGGAGCAACTCCAAAATCATCTCCTCTTTGGTGGGCTGAGCTCGAGATTTTGTCAAGTGTCTCAAGTTAAGAGATGAAATGCAAGTGCAAATATGCAGTTTCTGATTTTCTCATTAATTACCTTCTCTTTTTTTTCTTTTTTTTTTTTAATATTATTTTTTTAATTCATAATTACGTCGCAAGAGAAAGGCTTGGATGTAGTTTTGCAGTAGATATAGCTTGTACATAACATAGCTGAAAAATTCCACCATTTTTAATATTTCATTGTCTGTTCGGGCATCGTGCATTCTGAACTAGTCAACGAAAAATAAAATTATTGGAGGTTACAAAATTAAAGAAATTATTGGAGGATAAAATGGTAATGACCTTGTACCTTTTAGTTGGCGATAAGTGATGTAACTTTCGAGTTTTACTTCGTGTGAGTATCTTCGTGACAAGTTTATATATATATATATATATATATATGTATATATGTATGTATGTATATATACACATATAATTGGAGAAAAATTTCATGGAATTGCTTTCATAGAAAGAATGTGTTGGTCATAATTGGGAGGCATGTGATAAATGTTTATTTAGTGCGCGAAGAGACAATTTAAGTCAATCAAGAAAATGTTAAGGAAAGTAAGACTTGAGTGACAAGACGGTAAACAACAAAGGTTGAATGAAATTCAATCAAAATCTAGGATAATAGGACAAACGTTGTCCAATTTTTGCCTGTCGGCAATGGCTTTATGGAGGAAGTTTGAGGTTAAAGAACATGGCATCAATTTAGGCATTGTTCAAGGGAAATAAAACGGAAAGAAACTGCCTTTCCTGGAGTAGATAGAATAAATATATTAGCCTCAGGAAGGATTGGAAAAAGTACAACGACGGTTTCAGCAAGGGGAAAATTTACATACACCAACACCAATGGCTTCCAGCAGCACCAATGTCAAAGTCTATTTTCTCATTGTGTACATGACTCGTTAAATTAAAAAAAAAAAAAAAAAAAAAAAAATAGGAAAGGAAAGGAAAGGAAACTTGTATCCAATATCAAAATAGTCAGCATACCATGTGTTGGATACTGCATTTTTTTCTTTCAGATTCTGCTTACTGCCTACTTCCCCACACATCAGCTGGATTGAAACAAGTGATTTTTCCACCACCTTCTTGACTTCTTTAATGCTTGCTTGTTGCCAAGTCTAATAATGTCAATGGACTGTGCTCTCCATAACTCAAAAAGTTTCCTGCTTCTTGTTCAACCCTCCTTCTTCCTGTGCAAGCAATGCCACGGTTGATCCCCATAGTCTTTGGTGCAAGCACTGTGACTCCTCATCTTCTATTGATTTGGGGAAAGTGGGGCTCAAGCAATTTACATAAGTTTCCTTCCAAATCCAAATCCAAAAGCAGTTCTGTGAGGAATTACCTCTCATGTTGTATGGAATGCTAGTGGATCAGCAGCTCGTGATTGTGTTCGATGGTACAGTTCTAGGGTATCCTTATGACCAGGATCCAAACACAGAGCAGCTTGACAATCTTGGAGCGCTGAACTTAAGTCATTCATTGACTCATGGAATGCAGCTCGAAGATTCAGCATTTGAAGGTCTGGCTTGAAAGCTATGGCTTTTGTGAGCTCATCTACTGCTTCGTTCTCTCTTTGATCATCCATAAGAACTGGTGATTCCAACAATAAAGTTTAGAAGCTCATATGCAGTTTAATCAACGCATTCCCCAAAACAGTAATCACATCCAAGCAACAATTTGAGTCCAAATGTGGGGGAAAATTTCTAAGATTGCAGTGGCAAATTTAGGGATACAACCTTATAGCCTGAACATTCCTAGAACCACAAAGATCATATAACCTTTTACCATTTTCCCCAGGTCATGGATGACAAATCCATTAGATAAATTAGTGATAGTAAGTTTAGGAGTTACCAATACCATTCATCATTAGCAATTTGATTTGGGTAAAAAAATGGGCCCCACATGCTTCCTATCTCACTATGGGATATTGATAATGTGCTTTGTTGACAAGTCTATATCCATATGTCTAAACAATAACCTAAGTGCATATGCACAAAATGTGATTTTTTTCACATGTCACATGTACTGCATCTGTTGCTGTCTCCTAACTGACACAAGGAAATGCTATATTAATTTGTCTTCATATTGTATCAGTGTCCTACTTCTGCTATTATTCTTTCGGTTGATATTATACAGCTATTAATTTCTTAAGCAGATACATGGAGTTTAAACAACCTTAATTCATGTCATACAAACTATTCCAAAATATTCACATCTTATAACAGTAGCAAAAAAGAAACGAGAGATTCAATCCAATGATACCTGCTGCCCTGTATCTGTATGGGTAAGTCCTTAGAGGATCTAATTCGGATGCCATACTGAGATCATTATTTGCTAAATCACGGTCACAGTATTCTGAACGTTTTTCATAAGCTGATGCCTTATTCTGTGCCTTGTTGATCAGCTTTGTCATTTCATCATAAGCAGTTTTTCTGTCATTTTTGAGATGATATACTCGAGCCAGTCCTTGATGAGCTCTTGTATGCTTGATTTTTAGGGCACTCACATAACAGTCTGCTGCAAGGTCCAGCTTTCCACAATCAACGTAAATACTTCCCAAGTTATTTAGTGCCTGTATCATTAGAAAGCATTAGTAAATAAATAACACAATCAAGTCAAGTTCACGAGGATTAACAAGAGCTTTTGAAAGGGTAAAACAAAACCTACTTGTCCTTTGCGAAGACCGTCTGAAGGACATTTAAGTGCTTCTTCCAAGAGTTGCACCACATAAGATGCAGATTCAGGCTCCAAAGTGGTATCAGCCAGAGCATAAGCTTTGAGGAAAAAGGCTTCAAATGACCTCTTTATAGAAATGGACTCCTCAGCCTTAGAAAGTGCTTCCTCACGGTGACCAGTATCATATAGAATCCATCCTTCATACACAAGCCTTTCATATCTAGATCCAGAATGGTTTCGTGCCAACCGCAAACTACGCATTGCTGACTTCTGACAATTGAGCCTATAAGATTGAGAATGTGTAAGTATTCCTCAATGCGGATGTCGTATGTGTCCTAAAATCAGCTGAATTATTAGATAAAACAACCATCTTTCACTTAGAAATGACGTGCTTAATTTGTCTATAGTCACTGACAACTTCATGTAATATTTTGTGGAAGTACTGCAAATTCCTAATATTACAGATACATTAACATAACTTTATATGTCCAAGCTTGAAGTAACATGCAGTATTACTTCACTTGTTCTTCACTGTCTCATAGAGTACACATATGTTTGCAGTCTCATATGAAATATTCTAATTGAGTAAAACTAAGTCTTTTACTTAACAAAATATGGGCTTATTCTGTGCTTGCACAATTAGATGTTAACAGAGTAAGTTATGACACTAAAATCAGAAATTCTGTAGTATGGAATGCACAAAGAATGTGATTAAACAAAAAAACACAAAAACAACATGCATATAATAAAATGTGAAAATGTTCATTGTGAGACTCTTAGCAGTGTACAAAATGTTTCAGCTAAATAGGCATAAAGTGTCTATAGAGTACATTACCGTAACAGAAGTAATGATTGCCGAAACCTTAAAACACTCTTTCCTGGATCATTTACAAGCATCTGATGTATCACAGAAAGTGAACCAATATCATCAACAGAAGACCATCGGTTATATAACTGCATCCAGCAATCAGCTGGACTCCATTGCTGGACATGTTGGTTAAGCAGCTCAACCAGATGGTCACCTCTCATTCTCCCCTGAAACATCATATAATTAGGCTCTAAAGTCAACAATGCGCGGAGATCTCTCATAGCAGATTCATAATCCTCAAAGGCAATAAAGAACCAAGCCCGCAGTTCAAGACAATCAGAGGAAACTTTGAACCCTATAATTCTGTTTATCTCAGAAATGGCCACCTCAATTTTGTTCTCTTCCAAAAATGCAACAGCTCTATATTTGTATGGGAAGGAAAGTGTTGAATCCAATCTAGTAGCATCATTCAAATCTGCAATCTTCTTATTACCCAAATTGTACAAAGATCGCTCTTGATACATCCATCCCGTAGGTTTGTATTTTAAAATAAGTGAATTGATCAGATCATATGAAATATACCTTTGCCCTTGCTTGTACTTACATCTTGCAACACCCACTACCGAATAGACATGCCCTGCCTCAGTAGCTGCCTCAAAGCAGCACTGAGCATCCTTGTATTCCTTCCTCTCAAGCAACACACAACCTAATAGATGCAATGCCAAAGCTTCCTGCCACCTCTCGGTTGCACATTCTCTCAATCGTTCTAACAACATTACTGTCACCTTTGATGTTGTATTGTCTTCCAAAGCAACCTGGCAAAGGAAGTAATACAATAGGAAAGAAGCATGCCCAACGAGGGCTAATTTCTCGCGAGCCTCAGAACTACAGAAAACATTCATGATTTTTGTATTATACAAGTAACCAGGAAGTTCCCTTAGCATAACCTGCAAACAGGAGGCAACAAGAATATATGCTCTCTCCTCCAGAGCATAATCAATAAGAACCAATGCCTCATCAATATCAGAAACCAAAGAAGCTAAATAACTGTCACAAGCAGATTTCATTCCTTCACAACAGAATCTATTTGCAAAAGAGAGTATTTCTAAAACTACATGTGGAGAGCAAGAGTCTAATCTTCCAGAAAGACTAAATAATTTAACAGCTTTCATTCCTTCCACAGAGATCCCAATTGGAGAGAAATCAATTCTATCACTCTCTGACTCAACAAAATCCCCATATAGCATTGCTTTTAATGGAGTAGAAAGGGCGGCAACTTTACCTCGAAAGCAAATCACTTCCTCATCCCCAATTGAGAAGCAAACATCCCCATCCTCCTCTTCAGAAAAGGAGAGCCTACCCTCAGTTGAAACATCAGCATCAGAAGAAGTCCCTTTAGGCGCCGCCGCCTGAAGGCATTGGCAATGATCCAATACTGAATTGGGATCAAATCCATGTGACAAAGAAGCCCTGGGGCACTCAAGTATTCTACCAATACAGTCCAGAGGTGATGTCCCGACCAACTCATCTTCTCTCCTCTCGTACCTCAACCAAGCAGACAAAACGACCTTAGAGTGCACATCCACGGCGTATTGACGGGCGGATTGAAGACACCTACGGAGCAATTTCGGATCACCGAGACTACACAATAGAGAATACTGTTCTAGATAAACCAGAGATTTATCAAAATCGAGACATTTTTCAACTCTCCGGTAAAGCTCAGCCAAAGATTCAATAAAATCAACAGATTTAAGACAAAAGTCTATGGGCGGCTCAAGAGAATCAGTTGTGGGCAGCCCAGAAGGAAGAAGAGTATCAACTGTTGACACCGAGGTGGTGTCAACAGAACTACTGGATAGTATAGAATTAATTGTGGGGTACCCTTGGTTTTGATTCTGATGGGCCTTGTTGTTGACGGAGGCGGAGGCTGAGGCGGCGGTAGGGGTGGTGATGGTGGTGGTGGTAGAGGAAGTGTCAGATGGATTAAAGGCGTGAACTTGGGTAGTCTTGCAACGTTCTTTAAGCTTGAGAGTACGCATAGTTGTGGAAACTTGCAGAGAGTAGTGACGGATGAGACCTACAAATCTTGATTTGGGATGATGATGATGATGGTGGTGGTTTTGTTGCTGCTGCCTCGATTGACCTTCTTCATTATCTGCTGATGTTGAAGTAGACATGACATGAATCCAACTAACTTTGTAAACAAACTGCTTGCTTTGATTAATAATTTACCTGCACTCTCCCTCTCCACCCCCACAGAAGCAAAAAACCAACAACAGGGGAGGAACTGAGGTGCTGAAGCAGACTAAAAAATGCTTCTTCTACTATGGACTCCTATTATTCTTTTTCACCACCCCCCCCCCATGTTCATCAAAAGAATTGAAGAATAAAAAAAAAAAACACTAATAAAAACCATAACTTGTCTATAATGCACTTTGTTTATTTTATCTTAAGTAAAATATATTTTTTTAATTTACAATTAAATATTTATTTTCAACTAAATATTAATTTTAATTGAAAGATATTTTTACTTCTAACGTGTCCATATTGTCATGAAAATAGTAATAATTTAAGGTTGTTTCATAAAATTACTAAAAATGATTGTTGTTTTTGCTTGAGGTACGATATTTTTTAGATGGTTCCAAATTATATAACGATACTTTTAAACTAATTTTTTTCGTACGAGCCAATCGATAGAAAGGTCTAAATCCAAATTTTAAAGAAGTCTAACCCAAAAATAATTGTTGTTGAAATATGAATATGATTTGGTAGAAGTGTCTTGGGGGAGTTTTCCCTTTCAATATCCAATATGGTAATTTGCTTGACTAGATACATAATGTAGAGTGAGTGAGTAATTGGAAGCAAGTACCTAAATATGGTTTCTACTTTTTTGTACATAATTATTGGATACTACAAGGACTTTTCTTCCATTTTTAGCCACAAAGATTTCTTCTTGAAATTTCTATTTTTCTTTTTCTTTTTAATTTGGTAACTTTTTTTCCTTTTTTTTTTCACCTCAAACCTTCAAACAATTGGTACTTATTTTAGACATAAATAATCTAACATTAAGTAAGATTATATATATATATATATATAACTTAAACTCGAAAAAAAAAAAAAAAAAATGAAACTTTTTGTCCACGTGAGCTCTTGGGGTTAAATTGTGATAAAGAAGAAATAACTAATGTCTGGGAAATATTTAGATAATTAAGTAACTTAAAATACAATTAACAAAATAAGACAAAAAAGTCAAACAAAGTAGAGGATGCACAACAAATGAGCATAATATGAAAGAAAAGGCAAAAAAAAAATTAAAAATGGCTACTAAAGGGGAAAAAGAAAAGAAAAAGGCTTGACTACATTAATGATTTAATAATATATATAAATGTATATGTATATTTGCGGAAATTAATTACATTTATTAATATTTTTTTTTTAATATTTTTATAATCCCTCAATATGATCTCTCTTTTTTTAATAAAATGATTGGTCTATTATTTTACTTATTTGGAAGTATTAGGAATTAGCTACTTATTGTGGGAATTTTATTTTAGGATGAAATTGGTGCCGTACGGAAAAGGATTTTATTTTTAACATTTCAATCCCATGACCAAGAATATTATTATCATTTCTTTTTAAATTTTTTTATTAAAAAAAAAAACGACTTAGTTGTAAATATCATCATATTAAAAAAAAAATTTCTTTAAAAAAATTAGCCAGGTAAACAGTTCCGCGGTCAACGGCCTGTTGTCTCATAAACAGCTTTGCAAAAATAATTTCTCCAAAAAAAAAAAAAAAAAAAGGTTACTATGTGGTTAAAGTGCATCTTTAGGGCAAAAAGTGGGGCAGTACTTATTACAGTGTCTTCAATAAATAAATAAATAAATAAATTACCAACTTGTTTTTATTTTAATTTAATTAATAGTGAGGAAAATATATTAATGCGTATGATTTTCTTTTTCAATTTTAAACATTAAAAAAGAAAATATAAAAAATCCAATTTCTATATATTTGACTCCTTTATTTAGTCGTCTGTTAATCAGACATCTGTATGCTGCATTTTTAATCATATAATATAATTTTAAAAATTTCTTTACATGAATCCCTCTCACTACTCGATAAGGATCACAGAATACATACAAAATCCATAATGTAAATCTTATGGACATAAAGGTGAAATGAAATGAGCTTATTTATTCTCTGTGCTTGCCCTATTTCCCAAGCGAAGAAAAATTCAGCAAAATTACATGCTTGTTCATTCACATATATATATATATAGGTAGAATTTATTTAGTAAAATCGTCTTACCCATAATTACAGTATCACATTGCGACATTTGCATTTCCATTTCGCCTCTGTATGTTCCGATCCTCCTTACTGTAGAATTAGGGTTTTTGCAAATAATTTGGCTTTTAATAAAAAAGTTTTTCTTTTTATGTAATTAGAGAAGGCATTGAATAATATATATGAAATTTGGACATTTGAAGCAGCAAATGAAAGATGTACTTTGGAACTGTTATATTTTTGGCTCATTTTACCATTTTTGTAGCAAGGAGATAATATTAATCACCACAAAAACAACCGTATTTATCGCACTTATTCTAATTTATATATATATATATATATATATATATATATATATTTAGAAGGTTCTACTAGATTATTATTATTATTTGTTTTCGTGAACTACCAGATTACTGTGAATTATAATTTAGGTAGTTTGACTTAATTTTGTTTTTTTTTTTTGAATTATTAATTTTTGTTCAAAATTTTTAACAAGGATTGTTGACATTTTCTATCTTATTTTACTAGCTTTATTTATAATTTACATGTTCACTATTAAAGTTAACATTATTTTTTTTTTTTAAAAAAAAAAGACTTGCCAATCTTTTTTTTTTTTTTTTTTTTTGGAAACTGGAAGATACCATTTTTTTTTTTAAAGGTTACCATTTTCCATTTTATTTTATGTTAATAAACATCGATATTCTTAAATATTTTAAGCATATAGGAAATACTATATTTTTACACCAAGATATATAATAAATATAAGAATATGTCTCTCTCTTTCTCTCTATCTTTTTATCGATTATTTCCGACTTAGAACAAGAAAACCAGATTCTCGGAATTAGAACAAGAGTAATAGGAGAAAGGGAGTCACATCACAAACTTTAAGTGTAGACATATTTTTTATAATGTTTAAAATATATTATAATTCATATTTAAATTAAGTATTTAAAAAAATTTAATGTAACCAATTAAATACAAATATATATTGTACACTTGTCTTCATTTGACTGGATTACAGGTGTGGACATGTGGAGAAAGGGCATGCATGCATAGTTGTGAAAACCTAATCCATTCATTCAATAACCTAAAAATGTTCTTTTCTCTTATCTCACACTAAGCATTCATTTATTGTACTCTGAAAATCAACACACGCACGAAGCATCGATCCCTTGCTGTCTCCTCTCCTTTCATGGAATCTTATCCATGCATGGCGAGTAAGTGAGTAATAGAGAAGGAAAGAAAAAGCTAGCTCCATCCATCGCGGGTCGGACAAGATTCTAAATTACAGAGATCCGTATATATATATATTTATATGTATTATTTTTGAAAACCTCTGCAACCTAAACTAAAACACACCACATGCGAATAACTTCTTCTTCATTATTTTTTTCTCCCTTTAGTTTAATGAGAGAAAGAGACTTCTTAGGAAAAAAGAAAAAAAAACCCTTGACACATAATTATTGGTGGTTAGGTATTCTTCCATTTCAGATAAAGATCTATATATATATATATATATATATATATAAAGATCTACATAAACTCTTTCTCTCACTCTCTCTCTCTCTCTCTCTCTATATATATATATATATATATATATATATATATATATATATATATATATATATATATATATATATATATATATATATATATTCTTTGGTGATTTCGTTGATTGGTTGTTGTTTCTTGGCTTTCTAACTCTGCTTTCTTTAATATTTAATTTAGTTGCAGTTTGTCATTAAGAAATATTAGTTGTCAAGCAAAATAAATAATTATTTGATTTTTATTTTTTTGAAAAAAAAAATTAGTCTTTAATATTTTGATTATTGTTGCATTTAGTCTTTTTTTTTTTTTCTTCAGTAGTTCATATGTATAACGAATAAATACATTTCACCCTTTTTATATAAAATTTATTATTTAGGCACATCAAAATTTATTGCAGTGGGTTCAAATGCATACACCTTATATATTAGGGAAAAGGATTAAAAAATATGAATATTAAGGAGCAAATCATTTTTTTTTTTTTTTGTTTTGTTTTGTAAGCCATTAACGAGCAAATCTATACATTGTCTATTTTTATTTAGAATATGTATATAATATAGAAATAATTTGATTTTTTTTTTGAAAAAAATTATATAAATATTTTTCTTTTTACTAATAAAATGATTGTCCAGATTATAAAAAAAAATAAAAAAAAAATAAAATGATTGTCCATTTTTTTTTTTTTTTTTTTTTGTCTTCCTTATTAGAGAAGCATACCAATTTGAGTAAACATGTATTTCAGATCATTTTAAGTAATTTTTAACCAAATTGAGTTAATTTTTTTCCCCTTTCCCGATGAAATGTTGCACTATAGAAGGAAAGAAATTACTCAGAACATGACTTTTAGATATATATATATATATATATAGGAGAGAGAGAGAGAGAAAGAGAGAAAGAGATCTCATCAGTGGGATGATCAATCACTTTCAATAGCTATTTCTCCAAAACCCAGATTCTGAGCTAAAGTGCAGACACAATTTATCTTGAATTGCAGAAAATTTTGTATGATGTGTTGTTGTTGCTTTCTTTTTTCCTTTAAAGTCACAAAATATCTTAAATGAGTCTCATACTTTAAAAAAATATTTTTAAGTTTATCTATATTTATATTAATTCTCGTTTGAGTTGAATTGATTACTTGCGTACATGAGTTTGAGGCTTAAATCAAAATAGCCTATGTCGCAATGCCTTGGGTTTTGTATGATATGTTGATATGGAGGGACCTCTCCTTTGATAACCACTCACAACCTGCCAATTGGTTTTTTGTCTTTTTTTTGGTTTCTCATATTTGGTTATACAAATCACATAATTATCAATACTTATAGTTTTGTTATAACATTTTATATTCAAAATTACTATTTTTAATAATATTTATAATGTTAAGCAAGTATAGCTTATGTGGTAAGTACCCTCACTTATGACCGATGTTTTTGTTTTGATATTCTACTACATCATTATACAAATTAATAAAATTTATGAGAATTCAACCATTTTATTTTGATAGGATATTAAATTTTTAACTTACTTAAAATAAAATAAAATAAATAAAGATAATCAAAGTGGATTTGTAGATCTGCCTTTTTGTCTCCTCCTCGTGCCGACGCTGGCACATCTGTCACATCCTTTCCTCCAATTTTGAAATGATCCAATGCTTCAAATCTTTCATTTCAAATAATTAAAGGAAAAAAAAAACAACTTAATTACATTTATATATATTTTTTAAAAATAAATCTATAATTATTAAGTCTATTTTAATTTCATATCATGTATAAAAAACAGACTTTAAATTTGAAATAGACAAATTGGTATAAATAGACCCTAAACTATACAAGTTTTGTGTGACATTGGTCCTCAAATTATTTTTTTTGTGGAATTAATTCCCGAACTATAAAAAAATTGTGAAATTGATCCAATATCACCAAACTATTTATACCAATTTGCCTTTAAAATATTGTAATATATAATCTATAAAATACATAAATTTTCTCAATTAATTAAATATCATAATAAAACACAACTTTATAAAATGAAAGAAAAAAATAACATCCATTATATATTTTTTGAGGAGGAAAAAGAAAAAAGAAAAAAGAAAAAAGAAAAAAAGAAGCACGTGGTTATGAGCTTGTCATCTGACAGGGAAAAGGCTTCCAGCCTATAAGGAAGATGCGGGGATTGTACTGAAAAACAACAAGGCAAAAATTTAAAAGGGTCGTCTTGGTGTGTTAGTGGGTAGTGGATAGTGTGGAAGCAGAGATGGCCAAATTAGTCATTCCAACATACCCAAGGCTTCAATACTGCCTACAAATCCCCAGTAAAAAAATTTTGTT
This sequence comes from Cynanchum wilfordii, assembly GCA_025388415.1. Taxonomy (NCBI): domain Eukaryota; kingdom Viridiplantae; phylum Streptophyta; class Magnoliopsida; order Gentianales; family Apocynaceae; genus Cynanchum; species Cynanchum wilfordii. Next base: position 478,787 of record JAHSUH010003887.1, read on the forward strand.
TGATGTTTCGATATTTGGGTTATTATTTCGGCTAATTTAAATTTAAATATAGTTATATATTATCAAATTATACTTATTTCTAACCTAAAATGAATATTGAACATTTTGATTTACATTTTTCTATGTCACCAAATAAAGGTTTCTTTATGAAGAATTTGACTTTATTGTAATTAACGACAAAACAAAAATAATTGAGGGGTTGGGTTGGACCCAACATTTAGGACAACAATTATTTTTGGGTCTGTAATCCTTTGGATTAGACATCTACCTATATATATATATATATAATGGGAAGGAATGGCCACCAAACACCATAGATTACCCCCACATGCACACTTCTATTATGGCATTTGTTAAAGAAAGCTGACCAATAAGATTCAGAATGCTAGCTGGTTCCTCTCATTATTAAGAGTGCATTTACATATATATATATATATATATATATATATATATATATATATATATATATATACCTACTAAAAAAAAAAAAAAAAAAAAAAATTGTTTCCAAACGAAACCTAAACGATTCAATAAAGGCCATTACTAACAAGAGATAATATATATATATATATATATATATATATATATATATATATATATATATATATATATATATATTCTACAGAGATCATATTTTTACACATACAATGATTCTTGAATATACAAAATTCATCCTGTATAAAAGGCATATTAAACATGGGAGACAGAAAAGAAGTGAGTTGTAATGTAAATCTTACCTTCACTTCTTTCTCAGAGCTATGGAGTAAACTTACTAACTAACTATACACTATTTATACAACAAAGAGAAAAAAGGGAGCTTAGCTGATGATCTTCATCATATCATTTTTATGATCCAAAGCTTGCGTTTCCTTATATGCAGATATACCAAACAAGGTCCAATCAAGTTTGCATTGGAAAGCCTTTTACAGAGCTGAAGATAAGTTTCCAAATTTCCAGCTTGTTTTATTCTCCTCCTAAGTCCCTGTAACACAGCTGCTCTGTCAAGAAATTCTGGATGAAAACCTAAATCCAACATTTTCATTACTGTTTCTGCAGCATTGTTAAAATGACCACCTTTGATATAACCTCTCAACAGCCACGACAAACTTTTCTTTCTGCGTATAGAACTTGTCAGCTCCGTTCTTGTCAGCAATCTTCCAATAGCACCTGATTCCTTCTGTGAAGCACAAATTGCTAAAACAATATCGTAAAGATCTCCTTTGGCTTCTTTTCCTATAAGTTTCATTTTCCACAACTGTCTTTCAGCCTCAACTCCACACCCTGCACATATATACATGGCAAGAAGTCTCTCGTGAACCAAGCCATGAAGTGATGGCTTGCTGGCTTCTTTTAGAACCCAATTTGACAACAACACTCCATCTTCTAGAAGATCTTCTCGATATTTCTTGATGAGTGTGGCATTTTCAGCATCCAGTTTGGGAATCAGGCCATCCCTGGTGAAACTTTTCAATTTGCGTAAAGCTTTTGCAACTCCATTCAGTTCTTTCACTACAGAAGTCATTGCAATCAAATAGCTATACACCTCTGGTTTAAGTCCACATTCTTTAATATGCATCACTAATTTTACTGCATCCTTATATTTTCCATCCACCTGTAAGAAATGAATCAATTTCCTTTCGCATTAGGCAGAGGATTAGCCATTTGCACAAATTTATACATCCATCTCAAAAGAAGTAATAGTTAAAATCTCTGATAACCTATGTACAATATAAGAAACTTAAAAAGAATGTAAATTGATAGCTTTTTGGTACTTAGTCCTTACTTATCACTAACTATTTCACACACACAAGAAACAAAAAAAGGAAAGGAAAAAAGGGCGGTTGTATAGCTGTTGCTCAAGAAAGAAGCACTAGGAAGAAGGCATTTCTCAAATTCTACCTTTTCCAGTGAGCAAGGGAACTTTCTCATGCAAGAAGGTAAAATTACTGACTATAACTTGAAAACGATGAAACTGTATCAAGAACAGAATACGAAAAAGAAAAAAATTTTGTCATTAGAAGCTCTACCTAATAGCATTAGAAGGAATAAAACATGTAAATGTTCTGTCAAAGAAAAAGAAAAGAGAAAAACAATCTATCAGAGAGTTTATTAGAAATGCAAGATGAGCTTTAAGCCAACAAAGACAATCATTGCCACTGCATTCAAGAAATCATGAATAATATCACAGTTGTTTCTAAGATTAACAGAATCAAAACTTAGTAGATTCGTCGAGTATTACAAACAACTTGCCACCCATCTCACCATTGTGCTCTCTGTGTTTGTGTCTGTGGATGAAATCATACATAATTACTTTTAGGCAATTCAATTAACTAACATGAATATATGAAAAGTAATCAGCAATCACACAATATAGTATCCCAATCAACAGGAAAAAGTTTTCCAGAGATTATAATTGCATATTATTGGCATATCATTTAATAGCAATTAAAAAAACTCATACAGTTTATCTTTGCCACAGATAATTGTTAACAGAAAATAACAATTACAATGAAGATTACCATCATCTTCCAAGCAAGATAGCCAGTTGGGCCTCCTCTATTCTGCCCCTTACCATCCTTTGTGTATGCAATCCCCCTCCGGAGCACCTCCTTGACAAATGCAACAGCTTCTTCCTTTTCATTTGCCTCCCAATACAGTGAAATAACCTTCTCAATCATACTAAAACTGGGCCTCAAACCAACACAATCCATATCAACAAGAAGGTCAATCACTTCCCCAACCTCACTCTTACCTTCAATTAACTTCTTGACCCACCCACACATTATAGAAACCATGAGTTCCATAGTCTCCTTATCCACTTTATTCTCCTTTCTCAGCCATTCAAACACCTCTAATGCACACCAAGAGTCCCTCCCTTCTTGTGAAAAGTATACCAACACTAATTGAAGTTCACGAGCTGTCAATTTCTCATTCATTTCCTCAAGAACATCGGATGGTTCCCTCGTCATACGTTCTAATTCCTCAATTGCCTCGAAAAACACTTCACTCATTTCATCTTCGCTGGTAACAAAACTATCCAATTCAACAGAATTAAACAGCCTGAATTCCCGAATTTTACCCCTTCTTGCGACAATTAAATCCGGTTTTATGGCACAAATTACACAAAAACCCATAGAACGTGATTGAATCCTGAATTTCTGGGAAAGCAAGAAATTCCGCCGGATGCTGGAGCTTGAATTGTTCAATCCCAATTTGGCAAATGAAGAAATCCCATTGACTGTGGCCATGTTCAACAAGACACAACCTACAACAAAACTATCTGCTTTAAGGGTTCGATTCAAAGTAATCTCTTTTATCCAGTTGTAAAATTCCCACAAAAAAAAAAAAAGGCTATCTCGGAAACTAAATTCCAGTTTACAAACCTCCTATTTGCTCTTCTTGCAATTAAAATTCTTTTCATCGACCAAACAAAGAAGGAGGGAAAAAGAAATCATTAGAAGAAAACAAAGATTCACCAAGAATTTCCACGATGATACATCAAAAAAGAAAGCAAATTTAAAACAAGTGAATGGAGATGAAAGGGGAAAAAAAAAAGAAAAAGGAATAGAATAATGTTTATACACAAATTTCTTGCAGTGGCCGCCACGGCCACCCAAGGTCGGACGATGATGAGGAGGAAGTGAACAGTATAGAGAGAGAAATTTAGTTAGAGGATGAGGTGTTTGACTATTTAGAGAATAGTGGCCAAAATTCCGAATGCTGTCAATTTCAGATAATTTTTCGCTTTCATGAGGGTAAACCAAGGATTTTGCTTCCGTCCCTGTTTGGCGCTAAGAAAATTTGGCGCAAGTATCTCGTGTGTAGTGAAAATAAATAAAAAATGTGTTTTTTGTACCTACTTGGGGTGTCCGTGTTCCCACTTTTTCGGTGAGATTAATCCGGACTCGGCCCGTGGAGCGCTCACAGAGTTCAACTCTTACTCGAGGGACTTGACTTAGAGCTTTTAACATGATGCTAACCAACCCGGGAAAATTCAAAACCTCAATCATTTACCCTAAAAGAAACATTACGAGTTGACTTACAAAAAAAATTATTAAGTATAAACTTTAAAAAATGTGTTTTTAAAGTTTATACTTAATAAAATTTTTTAAATAAATGATTTGTGATTTCAAATCACAACCATATATATATGGTTTTATTTACTTTCTCTTTACATTTATGTCGCGTGAAGAAAAAGGATAAAATGACAATTTCTTTTGTTGATGAAAGATATTTATTGTTGAGAGTAATGATTTTTTTTTTTTTTGGTTAAAAAAAAAAATTGGACTGGAAATGCAAATGTGGCTGTGGACATGATGCTTTAATGCTACCTTTTTATATAAAACCCAACACTGGAATTGAGGGCCCATTTTTATTTCAATCAAATAAAATAATAATACTCTCTGAGCCCAGTCCAGTTTACATTCTGGTGCCCAAGAATTCTTTTTTTTTTTTTTTTTTTTTTTTTTTTCAAATTAATCTATGTTCGAATCGGGTCTAATCTCAAATTTTAAACAGTTACATACATGAGTTAGAATTTGATCCCTTAACCTCACTTAAGCAAAAAAAAAACTCTTCACCAACTCACTCGCGCCTTGGAATTGCCAAAGAATTCTTCTTACTCATCTGTAAAATATATATATATATACTAGGAAGATATATTTTCTTTTCACTAATAAAAAAAAAATTATATTAGATCATTATATCGAAAGATAAAGGAGAAAAGAATAATATTAAGAAAATTGTAGTATTAAATTCTTTAATTATTTATATTTTTCTAAATTGTCTTTAAATTTTTTATTTTAAACAAATTCATCCTAAGATTTCAATTATTTATTACATGCATTACAAAGCGTTTATATGAAAGGAAAAAAAAAAAAAGGAAAATTGGTTGTTTTTGTTTTTGTTGCCAACATTTGACCACAAGAAATTTTTTGATTACCAAAATTTCTAATCAAAATAAAATTTTGAAATTGTTCTTATGTGGATGTTAAGAATAATGGTTTGAACTCAGCAGCTTGGGGAGTTGGTAAGCGGACTCCTAAAGCTTCTCCTCGGGGTGAATGATCGAGGGTTCGAATCCCCCCGAGGTGGTTAGCGTCACGTTAAAAAGCTCTGGATCGGGCCCTCATCCTCGAGTAAGAGTTGGACTCTATGAGTGCACCCCAAGGGGATACCGGATGATTAGTTGGTCTGTGTGGGTTCGGATACCGGATACTTAAGCCAAAAAAAAAAAATATAATGGTTTGACTAGTCAAAAGGGTCTTAAACTGTACAAATTGTTTAAATATAAAGACTAAATGGTCAAAGAATATGGCTTAAAAAAAAAAAAATGGTCAAAGAATAAAGTAAAAATATTAATATAAATTAAATAGAAAATATTTTATAAATATGTTTGTGAATCACATATGAAGTTACTAGTTTCGTGATTCTTATATAAAAATTAAGATAAAATATTTGTCGCAAAAATTAAATTTTGTGAAGATAATTTAACCGGAATCTGAATTAATCCATATGCATCTAATCTAACCCCTGAGCATGTTTTATTTTTTGTTGTCCAAAGGAGTTTTTCCATTAACTAAAATGTATATTCGAGCAAAGAAAAAAAAGAAAAAAAAAAAGGGAATAATGATTAAGTAATAATATTCATGTTTCCACAACATGACATGGCATGATAAGATGTATAACATATACATACATAATGCACACATGAACATGAACATGCATGATGATGAGTAGATGGGAAAAGGATGGGGGGATGAAGGAAGGGGTATAAGGACAAACATACTCTCATTCTCGAATATTGGTTTGATCCGCATTTGTAGGGAGTGAACGTATTCTCATGCAATTAAATAATTTGGAAGACGTATTCGCATTTGCGGTGGACTCTTATGATAATATTTAATGGAAGGGATTTTCCACGGTTGACCTCACTCTACACACACACACAACCCAATCTCTCTCTCTCCTATATATATATATATATATATATATATATATATATATACTTAAGCATCCTTTTTTAAGGTCTCAATGTGATTAAATCCAACACAGACATAATTCTTCTGCCTTTAATAATCACAAACGGCCATACAATTTCCTATTCAAGAACTCATCAAACGATCACATAAATTCTTGAAATATTCCCCCCTCCCTCCTATACCTATCTTCTAATTGGCAAAATGCAAGCATGTAAAAGGAGAAAGTATTTTTTAAATTAACATTGGGAATTGTGGCTCAATCTCCATTGCACTTTGAGATCAATGTAGCTAGTACTACCACTTAGCAAGAGAATCAGACAAATTAATAGCTAGTGATCAGTCAAAAAAACACTCATGGGGGTAATCGATGACCTTATTTCACTCATATATATATATATATATATATATCTGTGTGTGTGATTACTAGGTGGTCCAAATTAAGACAGACATTCTAGGTTTTCCAGTGTCTTATAAAAAGACAGATTATTTATCCCATACATGTTTGCCATTTTTCCCCCTACCTTAAATCCATATTATATATATATGTGTGTGTGTTTGTGTGTATATATGTATATGTAAGGCATGGTTTGGACATATCTTTCTCTTTTTTATATATTACTACTTGACAAGAGTCTTGTGTTCCCATGGATTAAGCAATCAAAATATAGACTAAGAGATAAGTTGACAGCTGGTTTTTAGGTATATACAACTTGGTAGATGACTGCATGCCTAAATTATAGGGTTAGGTTACATATACCAACAACTATTGGCACTAGGGAGGAAATATTTACTTATCCTTAAATAAAATTTTTAAATTCAATATTTGGGAAATGAGTATTAGATAATTTTGTCAATGGTTCCAAAATATAGGGTTTATTCTCAAAATGGTGCTATTTTTGAGATTATTTCTAAAATGGGGTTACTTTTTTAGCAACTTCCCAAAATGGGGTACCTCTACTTTGGCAAAGTAGAGGCTGAATTTTTTTTAATAAAATATTCAGCCTCTACTTTGCCAAAGTAGAGGTTGAATATTTTATTAAAAAAAATTGAGCCTATACTTTGCCAAAGTAGAAGCTTATTTTTTTTAATAAAATATTTAAATATAATTTACTATTTTTAAAAAAATTATTTATAAATTTTAATTTTATTATTTTCTAATAATATTAATTTATAAATATTTTTTTAATATAATTTTCATAATATTGATTATATTTATTATTAATTATTATTATTATACTTATATTATATTTAACAAAGTGATGTAAAAATTAATTGAAATTATAATATATTATAATATTAAAATAATATTTTATGTAATTATGTGAAGTAAATTTTTTTATTTGTGTTTATATATTTAATTAATTTTAATTTAAGAATTATTTTTATATTCTTTAATTAAGTAATTTAATAAATTTATATTATATATTGACATAAAAAATCTTTTATATATTTGATGATTTTTTTTTTTTTAAAAAAAAAGTCTAATATGACATAAAATAACAAGTCATTAATAATTTTTTAAAAAATCGTTCCGCATTTGAATAACAAAAAATTCTTATATTTTTACTTTTTTAACTCTTTCAACTATTTATTTTCATATATACATAAAATATTTTTTATGTAAATATATAATATAAATTTATTAAATTATTTACTTAAAGAACATAAATACAAGTTTTCAAATAAATAATAATAATTAGTTAAAAAAGTAAAAATATAAGAATTTTTTGTTATTCAAGTGTGGAACGATTTTTTAAAAAATTATTAATGACTTGTTATTTCATGTCATATTAGACTTTTTTTTTTTTAAAAAAAATCATCAAATATATAAAAGATTTTTTTATTTCAGTAAAATATTTTTTATGTCAATATATAATATAAATTTATTAAATTACTTAATTCAAGAATATAAAAATAAATCTTAAATTAAAATTAATTAAATATATAAACACAAATAAAAAATTATTTCACATAATTACATAAAATATTATTTTAATATTATAATATATTATAATTTTAATTAATTTTACATCACTTTGTTAAATATAATATAAGTATAATGATAATAATTAATAATAAATATAGTCTATATTATGAAAATTATATTAAAAAAATGTTTATAAATTAATATTATTAGAAAATGATAAAATTAAAATTTATAAATAATTTTTTAAAAAATAGGAAATTATATTTAAATATTTTATTAAAAATAATAATAGCATCTACTTTATTAAAATATTTATTAAAATAAATAGGAAATATTTTATTTAAATAGCATCTACTTTGCCAAAGTAGATACTGAATTTTTTTAATAAAATATTCAGCCTCTACTTTGCTAAAGTAGAGGTTGAATATTTTATTTAAAAAAATTGAACCTCTACTTTGTCAAAGTAGAGGTACCCCATTTTGAGAAATTGCTAAAAAAGCAACCCTATTTTAGGAATAACCTCAAAAATAGCACCATTTTGGGAATAAACTCCAACTTGGTAGATGACTGCATGCCTAAATTATAGGGTTAGGTTACATATACCAACAACTATTGGCACTAGGGAGGAAATATTTACTTATCCTTAAATAAAATTTTTAAATTCAATATTTGGGAAATGAGTATTAGATAATTTTGTCAATGGTTCCAAAATACTTAAACCTAAAAAAATATTGAGTACAAGTTTTTTTTTTTTTTTTTTTTTTTATAATCAATTTGGGACCCTTTTTGTACTTAAAATTTAAATATTAATTGAGTATGAAATTATAAATATCAGATAATTTTTTAAAATTAAATATATAAAATTTAATATAATATATTAATAGTAGTGTTTATTATTATTATTATTATTTTTAATTTTAGTGATTGGAAATTGATAGAATTTGATAGAAAAGATCCCATAATTATCCAATTAAAAATACAATAGAGATCGGACAATCTAATAATAATAAAAAAATGAAAAAATTTATTTGTCTAAACAAAAATAATATGAATTTTAAACCACAAAATTTTTCTACAAAGCAACTTATTGATACTAATATTCTGCTGGGTATCAATTCAAATCTCACATTAGAAGATGAGTTGTCTCTAATATAGGTGTTTTACCTACTACATTTAGTATGTTTTTTTTAGAAAGGTGCACAAAAACAAAATTATTAAACTTTAAATCCGCTTGGACAATATCATACTAATACGAAGTTAAAATGAGATGACGGCTCAACAAAGTGAATTAACGGGTCCAATATATTCGTACTTGAATTTGCCGTGTGTATTCTCTATGAAGGAATTAATACACACGGCAGCCATGCATGCCTATTCATGTGTATATATATATATATATATATATATATATATGTATAAAGGGTCAAGGTTCTATGGATACTTACTTTGAGAAGTTCTCCATCTCCAAAATTAATTGAGTTTGACTTATTGAGCATCAAGAACTCTTTAGAAAATACTAGTCGATCTGTTGGACTCCAATTAATTAATTAATGAAGACTTATCAATCATCTCTTCTTCCCCATTATTAATGATTACAGAAAAATCTGATGAATATATATATATATATATATATACAAAGTCGCGAGAGACAGTTTTTGTTTTCATGGATTTGACAAGGTTAAGGTACGTATATGACCTTTACTGATATACCAAATTCAGCCAAGTCTTCTTTTGCCAAATTTATTGCTTGACCTGCGGTGGAAACAATTCTGAAAGTCTCTGCTGTAATTTTATTACTACCAAATCCCTCCTTTTATTCTATACTACACACACACACACACACACATATATATATATATGAAGATGGATGGAATGGACTTTTCATGCCAAGATTTTTTCTACTTTGACCATTTCAAATGCTTAGTTTTGTATCATTAAGTATATATATTGTGGGGCTCAAATTATGTACTTATATATATATATATATATATATTTAACTTTGAATTGTATCATATACATATATTCTTAATTTAATTATTATGTGTAGTTAAAAATAGTAACAGATATATGTACATACATACATACATACATACATTATATATATATATGTTTGTGTAGAGAAACAAGAGCTTGAGATACTCGAAGATAAAAATAAATGTAATAATGTCTCTTGAAGAAGAGGAGAGTATCTCAATGTGTGTGTATATATATATAATACATATTTAGGAATTGGAATCTTTTTTGTAATGTGCATATTATATATATATATATATATATATATGTATGTATATACACGAAATTCGACTGTTTGTCTTTATTGATTATGTGCGGCTCGCTCACCGTAATTATAAGATATCCGTGAACGCTACCGACAGCACATTCTTCCCTGCTGCTCTAATTACGTACTTCAATTTCAATTTTATTTTACAAATCTTTTCCATTTATTCACATCGGAAAATTGGATATTCACTTTTCTCTCTTTATCTATATCCATATATATATATATTTTTTATAAACAAAATATCTCACATCCCTCATCCATGTAAATTATACTAAAACAAACAGATATTATTAAAATGTTTATAACAATATTCTAATGTTTGTTTTTTTTTTTCTTCCTATCACTAATTAAAGTTTATAAGCATAGGGTAAACTTGTCTTTGTGGTATTTTCCTCCCAGTTCAATTACCTTTAAAGCATTTAAAAAACTGAAAACAAAGAATTTGTGAATTCTTTAAATAATTGTATTTACTAAAATATCTTTTGATTGGGGAATGTCTCTCGATCCTTCCAAGCGTAGTTGGTGGGCTCATTTTCTGCTGACGAGTCCTGCAAAAAAGGCCAAGTGTCGGGGTGTGTGTTATCGGTGTTGGCTCTCCGATAGTCAAGTCAGTCACGAGTATGAATAAAGGGATGTCAGGTGATCGGTCGGAAAGTGTGCTCCGATAGACCAAACCGAGCACCCAGAGTGTATCGAGTGAGTCCGAACACTTAGAGTATATTCTGTGTATCCGACTTTCATTTGTTTGTGTGTAAGTGTGTGTTACTTGTTTTATGAAGTAGGGCAGCCAATCGGGAAGTGACACCTTGAGTGATATCTTTCCTTACAAATCCGAAATGGTGGCTCCAAACAGTGTTTATCGGGTCGGGTGTATTTAATGTGGAGTTCAGTGAAAATCTCCTTATCGGAGATCATGTCCCGAGCGTGTGTACTCTAGTCGCTAACCGGCCCTCGGCGGGATCCTATCCGGAACCACGTGGGTCCTTAGTAGAATCCACCTCTGATGGCCCAACCTATGTGGAATTTTGATAGGACTTCAATTACTCTCACCCTTACAATATATATAAATAATTATACCACCTAGTTTTTGCTATTTATTAAGTACAATTTGTCTAATGAAAAACCCATTCTAGGGATTATCATAGTTCATTATGCCATATATATTAAAAACTTTAGTATTAATAACCTTTCACCCCCTAATGTTAATCAGTCCAAATTTTCACTTTCCAACTTATGATCATCATTTCCTTCATTTTTTTTCTCTTTTTTTTTTTCAACTCCTTTCCTGCGCCTATATATATATATATATATATATATATATATATATTTTCCCCCTCAATAAATATATATATACATATGTATAATACTTCAAAAAATGTCTTGGGATGCTAGCTTATACATGTGGACACATATATGTATGTATCTATGTGTGTATGACAGATGGAATATTGATGCATGGATATATACATGTACTGATAATATAACCAAGTCATTGAAATTATGATGGGACATCCCTTGGTAGACCAGTCTACTTCTCTGTTGGACTTTTAGGGAGAGAGAGAGAGAGTTAGGTCTGTGTTCTTTCAATATTTCCAATTTAGAACTCTCAAGCTACTCCTTCATTTGTTGAAGAAGAAAAAAAAAAAAAAAAAAAAAAACATTTTCCCGACACAAGTAATTAAGCTGCATATACATGTGTTGAGAAACACACACAAACACGGTTTTTCTCCGATGGCTTTAATCAGAACTTTGCCCGATCCAGAATCCTGAAATCCTGATCCAGAACTTCAATCAGAGATACGATGGATAATGATCAGGAAGATGGAAATTCTGATGTTATTCTCATGATGAAAGGTTGTTATTCATCATCAGATCATCATCATCATCACCATCATGAGAAGAAGAACAAAGAGAAGAAGGGAACGAGGAGAGAAGATGATGATGATGATGATAGCAAAAATAGCATGGATGATGACTGTGATGAGAAGAATTTTATAAGCTCAAGTAGTTCTACTGGGGTTCGGCAGTATAAAAGATCTAAGATGCCAAGGCTAAGGTGGACTCCAGATCTTCATCTTTGTTTCGTTCAAGCTGTCGAGAGCCTTGGTGGTCAGGAAAGTAAGTATTTATATATAATTTTTTTCTTGTTTAATTATAAATTTATACGGAAAATTTACATATATATATATATATATATATAGATTATGGATTTTGTATATATGTATATATGTATATAGGAGCAACACCCAAGCTAGTTTTGCAGCTTATGAATGTCAAGGGCCTGAATATTGCTCATGTTAAAAGCCACTTACAGGTGAAATATTTTGTCTAAGATCCAACTTTTCTCATTTGAATTAATTACTAAATTTTATAAGAATTTTTCTCTAATTTTCTTCTTGTTTGCAGATGTACAGAAGCAAGAAAATTGATGACCACGGTCAAGGTATATATATACATATAATTATATATCCTTAATTCTTACTTTAATCTTGACACTAGGGTTTCACTTTTTCCCCTAATATCGGATTTTCTTGGTACATGGTCCTGACAGTCATAAACGAACGGAACACGGATTATCCTCGGAGAAACATTTTTCAATTTCCGACATTTGACCACCGCGATATTAGGTCTACCTTCAGGTATATTTTTCTATCTATATGTATATATATATATATATATATATATTTTAATTTGTGAGAAAAATTGAGTGTACTGAAATGGTCTCTTAATTTATTCTACAATAAAGTTACAGATTTTGCAATGACAATTGGAGCAGCAAACTAAACTGGGTTGCAATGCCGCCCGGAAATCACCATCATCACCATCCTGTGAATGTCATGAGAAGAGGAAATTCCTACATCCACCACCGAACACCGGCTGGGCGGGTCTACGCAGACAATAAGCAGTCAAATGCTGTTATTAAGACAACTTCATCATTCAAGGAAGAATTAGAAGAAAGGATCATAAATAATAATAATAACGTTGTTGTTATCTCGGAAACAACAAAATGGTGCAGTAGTACAGATTCAAACGAAGGTGGAGGAGGAGGTGAAAAGAGAAAATTCGGAAACATTAATCATGGAATAGATCTAAATTTGTCACTAATGAGCATGAACATGAACATGAAAGAAGGTGGTGGAGGAGAAGGAAGGGAGAGAAATTGTGATGGGGAAGAAGAAGTGGACAGCAAATTATCTCTTTCTCTTTCTCTTTCTTTATCTTCTGGTAATTATTCTCTTGATTTGAACAGACCTTCTAAATTTAGTAAGTTGAATGTGGGAAGTGGAAGGGCAAGTACTCTAGATCTGACTATATGAATTAATCTGTAATTCTAGTGAGATGTTGTTGGTACTTGCTCCTCACTATCATCTTCAGGATTTTATTTTTCCAAATTACCATTAATGCTGTTTTTGTTGCTGTTGTGTATCGATATTATAAGAAACAAAAAAAAAAAAAAAAAAAATAATTGTTTGTAGCTATATGTATGTTTCTCTTCTTACTATGTGTGTTTCTTTTTTTGCTACTTCACTTTAGTATTTCATGTTTATGAATATATATATATATATGTCATATGTGTGTGTATTGCATCAACCTATATATTTTTTCTGTTCTGCATATATAGTCCTAGTTCATGCTCATTAGAGAGAGCAAAAACCATGTGGAATGTACGTATATCCCCCCCCTCTCTCTCTCTCTCTATATATATATATATATATATATATACTTATTACTAACAGGTGTCGGATCTTCCAATGTATCTTGTATAACATACGAAAAATATTATTTTGAAATGTTATTTTTTAATTAACTATCTAGTTAGGCGTGGGTAGTAAGATGCTTCTTCTGTGCTTTTTTACTTGTCATTGCAGAGAAAGAATGATTTTTTTTTTTTAAAAAAAAAGTCATATTAGAAAATTGAGGTACATTAAAACATTAATTTTAAGAATATGTATCTACGTTAATTTTCTAATATAACAATTTTCTCCCCCAATGTAAGGGAGCAGTGTATTTCTGTGGCAAATTAAGGGAGACAGTTGGATTCATGTTCTGGCGTCTTATGATGGATATAGGATCCAAATTGAATTTGACTGAATTAAACATATCAATGTGAGTGCATGCCATCTATATATATATATATATATATATATGCAAACAGCTCATATGAAGATTAGTTTCTCATCTCTAGGTATATATATATATGGTAGTTCTTGATGGGAACAAATGATCAAATTTGTCATTTGACAAGCTCGCTAGTGATTGACATATACCATACCTTCATCAAAATTTGAAGACTTGATTCCCACCCCCCACATCCTTTTTTTTTTCTTTTCAAAATTATGTGATTATAATTTTTATTTTAATTAAAATGACACATTTTATTAATATCTTAAATAATATCCATCAAAAAAAAAATCTTAAATAATATGTTGGAAAATATTTTTTAATAAGTTCTCGTTTCCATATGATCATTTATCTCACTCTTTTTATTTTTATTATTTTCTTTTCCTATTTTATTTATAAAAAATTATATCATGTGGCATATAATCTATATTCCCCTCATTTTTTCCTCTCCTTTTATATATATATATATATATATAATATATTCTTAAAACTTGAATATTTGAATTTGAACCAAACTTTTTTAATAAATTATTAAAAATATAATTGAACCAATTTCATGTAATATTTCTTTTACTTTATTATTTTTAATATATATATATATATATATATATATATATATATTCAATCTCATTAATTAATGCTAAGTAACGTCAACTTATTAAATAAACAATATCAATCTCATTTATTTTCTTCATTAAAAAAATATAGTCATTATTATTTCTATTTCTGTATTGTCCAAAAAATCTTCTCAACATATAATATAAAGAAACTAATCTTTTTTTCCTTTTATAAACTTACCTTTCTTTACATATTTGCCTCATTTAATGTTACCAACAATGAAATATTCACCAACCCCAGGATTGAAAACACAATATCTTGTGAAAAAAGGAAAAATTCGTAAATAAGTATTGCAACTCCTCTTTACTTTAAATTCATCAGTAAATTTTTTTTTTATTTAAATCTTATGAAAATATTTAAATCAAATTTAAATTAACGAAACAATAACTTCAAATATCACCTAGTTTCACAAAATCAAACGGTTGAATTTGACCCAATATAGCAAAATTCAAGTTGCATTTATAGATAAATATATTCATACATTTCCCCACTTGTTTATCATATCTCTATTGATGATGTTAAGAATTTTCCTCATTCTTTTTTTATTTTATTAGACCATATGATATTCAAAATTATCACGATTCTAATTAATCTAAATTCGACCAAAATTACGCTCAAAGAGTGCAACTCCTATTAATTTTTTTTCCCCCTCAATTCCCTTTCCATGGTATACAGTTGCTTCTTACTCCTTAGTCCAAAATCAAGTGGGTCACAAATACCATGATTACACTTCCATAACAAGGCATTTTATATGGAAATAGAAACACTATTCTCGTGGATACTCTGGACTTTCATCTCACTTGACAGCTTTTTTTTACTGTCTTTTCTTGAAAAAAAAAAAAAAAAAAATCTTTTTAATTAATTACTCACTCATACACATCTATCTCTCTCTAACTTGTAAGAGATAAGTATGAAAACTATCAAACCACTTATTGCATCTTTCTAACTACACTTAATTTACAAATTAATCCAACCAATTTGGCTTAAATTTTCTTCCATCATGTCTTCTATTGTGTATATACAAAGGGTAATTTAGGTAATTCACACCTATTTTAAAGTATGGAAAGTGGACTGTGTTCTTGAATTACCATAAACACAATCTATTTGGTGTACATTGTATATAAACTCGGATACATACTTGAAAATGTCGCTCATCATTTCGACAAAAGATATCACTGTTGCATCCCAGGTGAGTGTTTTTAAATAACTCTTTTTTTTTTTTTTTTTGGGGTTAATGAATTGATTTGTTTAAACAATCTTTAATACTGAATAGAATGGAAGAAGAAAGAAGAAGAAGGAGGTTGGAGAAATCACCTGTGGTTCCTTTGTTTCGACATTCTCCAACGTTGTCAAAAGGGGATTTGGAGATGGAGGAGATGATTAATCCTTCTGGAAACTTCTTCCCGACTCCTTCTGAAACAACAAACATGGTGGATCTCAACATTCCTCTTCCTCTTGCTGAGATTGATGATATTGACCATGATCAGATTAGTCATGTCTCTCCTTTTAATTATGTATCTCCATTTTCTTCATCTCATCGGACAAGACAAAAAATATCTGCGCTTGACCAAGCTTTTGAAAAAGAGTTAAAGAGTGCTGGTTCAACATCGGATCCTAAAAAGCTTAGAAGGTTAATTCATTAATTTCTTCATGTTTACATATGAAATTACCCTAATGTGTTTTGTGTCTCATTTTCATGATTAGGACCATATCAAACCGACTATCTGCACGAAGATCTCGAAATAAGAAATCTCAATATGTTGCTGATTTGGAGCAGCAAATTGGAGAATTGCAGGTACACCGTACATCGCATAAAGTTGTTTTATTTTTATTTTTATATGTCTAGAATTTATGACTAAGTAATGTTACGAATTAAAGTAAGGTTTGTTTTTGACAGGAAACAATAGCAGTTCTCAATCCAAGAATAGAGAATTACCAAAATAAGAGGAGGGCTTTGCTGATTCAAAAGGCGGCCTTGGAACAACGGTTGCATGATTGCATGACTATGTCAAATTTGTGCAGCAGTATATACATTTATATATAAATACTTTCTTTTTGCAATCATTTTAGTTTTCAATGGATATATATATATAGTTAAATTAAAATATTTTTATTTATTAATTACAGTTGAAATCGAAAACAACAAACGAGAAGTTCAGAGACTTAAAGAAGTTCAAAAGAAGCAAAGAGAGCAGATGATGTTTGCTCATGCATCAAGCTTTGGAATGCAGCAGTACCATCATCATCCACAACAGCTATTCTCAAGCACAAGTAGTTTTCGCCATCATTTTGAGGAATCAAATAATACAGATCCAGCAGCTGCAATTGACCAATATATCAACTTTGATGCACTAAATTAAATACTTGCTGGAAATTAATTATAACAAAAAAAAAAAAAGAAAAATCAGATCTTGAAAACTAGTTATCTGGCAAAATTTTACAATGCCCCTTTTTTTTTTTTTTTTTTTGGCTTTAATTAGTTTCCTTGTCGTTTATTAATTTCTGTATGTTGTTTGTCTTCGTAAAAAACTCATAGCTATGTTGTTGTTGTTGTGTTTTCATTTTGAAGAATTAAAACATGTGTTTTGCTCCTCTTTTAATTTATAGTTTCAAAATTTTCTTTTAGTTTTGTTAATTTAAGACATGATACAAAAAAAATTAAACTATTGTTTTTCTTAAAAAAAAAAATTTAATATATTCTCAAAAACATTAGATAATTTGACAAGGAGACGTAATTTAAGTTATAACAACTTTACTTGACAAGAAGACGTAAATGAGTTGGTATCAGTGTCATTTATTACTTTTGAAGATTATAAGTTTGAAACAGAATAAATTTGAAAATGCCTCTAATTTCAATAATATATATATATATATATATATTATTAATTAAATAATGTAGAAATAATTTTACATAATCTTTCATAAAATTATATTTTTTATTAGAAGTTGTAACTTAATTCGTAACCGACTCACGTAATGAATATTGTTATTTTTATTATTATATAATATTAATAATTATTTTAAATTTGAAGTACACTTGCAAAATATGATTAACTGATATTTTGTTATTAAATGCTAATATAATTAATTATTAGTTAAGATATGTTTTTTTTTTATATATATATATATAAATATGCACACATTATACGAACGAACCATCCTAGATTATTTGGTTCTCACTTTAAAGTTTTATATCCAATGTTCATCCTATCATGTATCACTAGTTTGGTCGTATTTTCTCTATCATTTTTATTCTTATATATAAAAATTCAAAATTTTAAATATGTGGATCACAAATCGATTGCCAAATTAATATATATATATATATATATATTGTAAAAAAAGAAAAAAGAAAAAAGAAAGCTACCAAAATTTCAATTAAATTGTGTAACCTCTAAGTGTCAAGTGGAATATGTTCACAAAGAATTCGAAAGAAGAAAGCCCAATATGTTGATGATTTGGAGAAGAAGGTCAAAGAATTGGAGGTTTAAAAGATTAATCAAGTGTATTGGTTCAAGTGTAAAGAATTTGTTTATCAATTTATAAGGTTTCGAGTTTGAATTTTGTTTATGAAGAGATCGATTTAGTTGAGGTTTAAAGTGATTACGAAATACGGATAAATTAAAAAAAAAAAATGTATGTCTTATTATTAATAATTTAATTTCATGTGGTTATTGTTTTGATGAAGTTTTTGATTAATTTTCATACTACAATAGCAGCTGTCAAACTAAAAATAGAGAATTTGACATAAATATGATAGAAGTTTTGTTGAGTGAAAAGACAGCTTTGGGACAACTTTTATGCCTCAACCAAATTTGTGCCGCGATCATGGTTTAAAGAATCAGTATCCATCGTGGTCTCCAAAGTTATTAGTCCACATCGATATCTGTAATTTGACTGCCATATGAGTAAAAAATTATCATCAAATCTAATTTTTACTGTCTTTTTATATCGAAAAGTTTTTAGAGAACACAATATAACTCAAGAATAATGGATAAAGATACAACAATTGTTGACCAATATATGCCCTAAATTAATAAATATTTGTTGCAGCAAATTGAGGATTCAAATCTAAAAACTTTAGCTATTTAGCAAAAATTTAGAATGCCCTTTTTTCATTATAGTTTCCTTTATGTATTTATTTGATTTTTTTTTTTTTAAAAAAAGAAGTTATGAATATTTAAAGAACGTCATATATAAATTAAATAATTTTATTAAAAAAAAAAAATCCCTATCCAATACCAGGAAAGAGAACAGTAACTATCAAAATCAGTTAGGTTCGTTGTTTTTCTTGATTTCTGGACGGTAAAATTTATTGTCCAGAATCAGTTGTTTGAAGGAGGCGGCCATGGCTGTTAATTTTGCTCAAATGTCAAAACTCTCGGCTCAAGTTGACTTCAATTCTAAATCCCTTCCCCGCCTATATTACTGCCAACATGTGACTTCTCTTGCTCTTCTAGCTCTCCCATCTACTCTCAGCTTCCAATTTCAGCCTTTAAAACTTAGGACAAGTCGAAGTCGACGACGAGGTGAAATGGCGTCACCGATGGCGGCGTTACTCGTGTTTTCGCAGAATCCAGTCGTTGGAGATGTTGTTGCTACAGCTCTGACCGGCGCTATTGCCCTTTGCTCACTCCGGGTCTGGGAGGAGACGGCCAGAAGGGGGCTATTTGATCAGGTGATTTTGAAGTCTTAGTGTATTGGATTTTTAATTCTCTGTTTGGTTTTTCTTGACCTATAGTAGTTCTTACGCCACATAACTGAAAATTGCCCAATAGAATATAAAGAAGCTTTTCTTTAGGAATATTTTTTGGGGTTTTTTCTTGTTGAAACCACTATTTTTGCACTTGGAAAAGTTAAATAATGCTTTCCAATACTCTAGTTGGGTATGTACCTCTGTTATTCTTCAATCTGAGAGAATAGGAAATAAGAATGAATCCTGCCAATTCAAATCAGGACTAGTTCAATTGCTCACCCTGAGGAATTCTAACCTTTATGTCATGTTTGGAACTAAACCCTGGTTAAGAATGCAGCAGGACTGACTAGAAAAAGTTACATAATGAAGATCTAGGGCTAATCCAAGAAGGGAAAGTACATTGACATGGAAAGAACTTGGCCAAATAATATAAGGTTTACTCTCTGATGTACTAATTTGAGTTTTGAGAATGTGCAAGATCTCTGTGCAAATGGGATTCTCAAGAAAAGAAGTTGACAAGCACAAGTTATTTTGTTAGAAGGCATTCTAGTTTCATAGCAATATTTTGTTGCATTTCTTGAGCTGAACCATTAAAGTCGTTTGTGTCTATAGTTTCTTTCTACCTGCCTTGTTATTTTTCCGTCCAATTATTTTTCCATTATTTTTACTACAAGTTTGGAGCCTTTTTATAAAACCATTAATGCATATTGAAATTTTATATATATGTCTCTTTGTGAAAAAATGCCCCTCAAACGGCATTGAATAACTGAATTATACATTATTTCAAATAAAACACAGATGCTTATGTGTGTTTTTAGATGCTCTCATGTCTCCAATATCTTTTTCATAATTTCCTGCAAAAATTTAGTTCAAACCCCCCAAAATTTTTGCCCTTTTTGATCTAATAAAACTTCGAATGAACAAGCCAAGAAATCTTTAGCACAATGCAAAAACCTGAATGATGCTGTGAAAGACGATGAAAGAGGGAGTAATTCAAGTACTAGTGACATATAAATCTGAGAGAGAGCATAACTTCATAGTGGTGATCAAAATTCTCATTAAATTGTCGGCAGTAGTAGCTAGAGGGATGGCAACGATGGGTGCAGAGTAGACGGAAGAAGAAGGGTATTGCCCAGAAAAAAAAAAAAAGGTATGCTGGAGATCTAGAACCTGTCTATAGTGCAGGAGATTTATGCATCTTCAACAATGCGTGAGGCCAATTTTTCCACCCTTCCAGACTTAGTGCCTTTTAATGGATGATTTAATAGAAAGGTCCAGACCTGTCAAAATTAAATAAATATCTGGATGGTTTATCAGTTGATTGGATGTGTGGATGGCTTAACTTGGTAATTTGGTGCATAGTTCTCTTTCTATTTTCTATTTTTTCAAGTTACTACCAGGGATTTCTTAATTTAGCATGATCGATGGAAAAATGGGACATGTATTATGGAAACATACTTCATAGATATCTGTATATATATTATCCTCATACATGATTTCTTATTCCCCCAAATTTTCCTTTATAGAAACTAAATAGGAAGCTTGTCCATCTTAGCATTGGGCTAACTTTCATGCTTTGCTGGCCAATGTTCAGGTAATTTAGGTTTGCTTGAAGTAAAGAACACTCTCATTATCTTGAGAACTTAATAATTTTTCTCTTCCTTTTTTTTTTTTTTTTTTAGTTTCCTCTTTTGGGTAAAATTGATACTTAAGCTATTAATTTGTTACAGTTCTGGAAATCGTGGAGCAATTTTGGCAGCATTGGTTCCTGGTATCAACATAATTAAAATGCTTCTTTTGGGACTTGGAATCTGGAAAGATGATGCTACTGTTAAATCCATGAGCAGATATGGTGATCATAGGTCAGGCAATGAAAAAAGACAAATTAGTTTCTGAGTTACACACAAAATTGGCTCTCCTTAAGGATCTAATGTCTCATGATCTTTGGTTTTAAGATCTACACTTCTTACCTTTTTTTATGATCTTTTTGCCCCTCCCTTTTTTGTCTTCGGGCACCAAATCATGGATTAAAGCTTGTTGAACTGATGCTATTGAATTCTTGGACAAGTAAACCACTATCAGAAGATATTTCAACATCCAAACCATGAAAACTTGTCCAATTTAAGGCAGACTTAATAATCTTTGTACATAGATTATTAATAAGTTTGTCTGATTGTTATTGAACCTTAATATGTTTATACAAGGAAAATGAAGGTTGGGTGGGTGGATACTAATGTAAGGACTCTATTTCCCTCTGTTCCCAATTGGTTGCTATCTCTTTTTTTCAAACTATATCCTTACTTTTTGCTTGGCTTGTTGCATTAGGGAGCTTCTTAAAGGACCTCTGTATTATGCAACCACAATTACCATTGCATGTGCCATTTATTGGAGAACTTCTCCAATTGCAATTGCCATGATTTGCAACCTTTGTGCTGGAGATGGTACGGTCTTAATGAAATTGTAAAATGTGCAGTTGAACCACTGTTGTGTAATTCTTTTGAACTGAAAGGGAGTACAAAAATTTTATTTTTTTTTTTTTTTTTTTTTTTTTTCTAATGTGAACGTGAATTCATTTAACTTCTTGAACTAATCAATTTCTACCCATAACTTTGACATTGCATGCTTAAAATGTATCCAGGAATGGCAGACATTGTGGGGAGACGTTTTGGCCACCAGAAGCTGCCATACAATGGAAACAAATCAATTGTCGGCAGCATTTCAATGGCAATTGCTGGTTTCTTGTCATCCATTGGGTATGCAACTATTTTGCCTCTTTTACTTTTTTTTTTTACAGCTCATTGTTTTTATTTTTGGTTGGAAAAAAAAAAAGAACATTGTGGAATCTTGATGAGTGAAAGAAATTGCTCCTTACAGATACATGCATTATTTCTCCAAATTTGGATATCTTGAAGAGAGTTGGAGCATGGTCGTGGGATTCTTGGGTGTGTCTCTTGCTGCTGCATTGGTGGAATCTCACCCATTGAGCACAGAAATTGATGATAATTTGACAGTTCCACTTGCCTCTTTGTTAGTGGGTATTTGCCTATTTTAAAATTTTGTAATGCAATATGTGATGCAGATCCTTTGACATCTTAGTCTTATGCTACCTTGAAAAAAGTGTTTTGCATTACTTTAGGGTGCATTAGTTTTACCAACATATTCTTCCCCTCATTTCAGCTTTCTACTCATGTTTTGAGAAAAATGGAAAACATAAGTGGGGTTGTGTGGTCGAATTTATTTGTACTCATGTAAATTAATTTATTTAAATAATATAATTAAAACGTTAAAATGTTAAATTCTGAGAGTCTGCCAATCATATAGGTTGTGTGTCTCTGTTCGCTCGTTACTGTAGTGAATGGATAATAAGAACTGTCTTATTATCTGCTTCCTCGGGTGACTAAATACACAAGTTTCTCTGTTTTTTTCTTCTATTCTTTTTAGTTCACGAGAAAAATGAAAAAAAAAAAAAAAACCTTTTTTTTATTTTTTATTTTTATTTTTATTAAAGATGAAGATAAAATTCGTACAAGTGTCCAAGCTTCATTCATAAGCCAGAAAAGATATTTTTTCAAAAGGTTAAAAACTAAGATGTCTACTTCACTTGTTCACGTGCGGTTTGTACTCTCTACAAATAACACGTAGGTTATTTATTTATTTTTTTGTTACAGCATTTGGCTGTAATCACAACGTTTAACTTTTTATTCAAGAAAATATTTTAGCTGAGGTTCTAAGATTCACCCTTTCCATTGTTAATAAATGAATCTTGCCTATATTTTTCTGTCTTCTGTTTGCTTGGGTTTTTTACGGGTGACTGAACTTAATTAACAAGGGAAAAAAAAAAGGCTACTTTTAACTCCTACAAGTGTTAAAACTCATAATATTGTGTAATATTTATAATACATATTTCAATTGCAGGAGAAGCAAAAGAAAAGGAAAGAAAATTATACAGCAGAGCAGATGAAGATCAATGAAGTTTGTGTTAATGAATCAAAACATATATATATATATATATATATATATATATATATATATATATATAGTCATGAATTAGTGATATATAAAAATGTTCAACACCTAACAGTAACTGGAATTGCCGGTAGCAGGTTGCTGCTGAATCCCAGAACCAGCAGAAGTAGTCTTCCCATATTCAAACTGCAATTCCTCAGCTTTTCCATTCCAGCTCCTCAGCACAAACAGATGATGAAGACATGAGTATCGTTTCTTGGTCTTATCCGACGAACTAGTCTCATGAGGAGCAGGAGCAGGAGCAGAAGTGGAACTGGGGATATTGGTTATGGCGCGCCTCAGACAAGGCAGAACAAGAAAGAGAAGGAAAATTACAAAGACTGTAATGGCAGTGATTGCTATGATCTCACCGTGCATGAAATAGTGAGAGTCACGGAGGAATTGAAGCTCCTCTTCTTGTTTCTGTGAATCCCATGGTGGAGGAGCTGGTGCTGGAGACCACGATATTTCGAATTTTGTTGTCGTCTCTATCCAATTTTTGGTTGCGTTTCTTCTTCTGCCCATAGCTTTTCGAGATTATCTGGTTTTACTACGGAACATATGTCTGTCTATCTATCTATCTATTTGGGTGTAATATGGTCACAATTTATCAAAAGAAAAAAAGTTTAATATTGGTCACATGAAAACAGTGACATCATATTTTCATTCATAACATAAATTTGACTTATTTTATTTATTTATCTTATTTTACCTCCCAATTGAGACGACAACTATATACTATAATTTTGAGAATTTTTTTCCACAAATTCCTCTCGAATTAATTGATGGCAATCTCTAAAAAAAATTAAGGAAGCTTCGTGGTCATAGTTCTTTTCCAGACATGGAAGTATGTGCGTCAGCCTGACGAGTGAATGGTAAAACAATTTTAACCTTTTTTTTTTCCCCTTAAAATTTCTCTTACCAATCCTCCTCTATCCCTGGAGTAATTAACCTTTTTTTTTTTGTCGTAAGAATTTTGACCAATTTTTTTTTTTTTGTAAAAACTTTTGTAAATGATAAGGTTCAAATCGATTCCATTGTTATATATATATATATATATATATATTGTGGGTGTGTGTGTTTTGGAAGCATTGGACAAAGAACAAATAAAACGAAAACATCAAAAGTACTTCCCAACATTTATGAAAAAAAATAGAAAGACAAAAGTGAAAGTACCCCCCGCTTGTTCCGTATATGGAGGAAAATGCTAATTCATTAAATAATGATTTCAGAAAAAGATAAAATTACACATTAATAACAAAAAAAAAAAAAAAAAAAAAAATACAAATGTGATAGAAAATTAATGGACATAATTATTCCTACTAAGAAAATGTCTATATGCAAACATTATATATATATATATATATATACACACACATGTATTTGAAATTTATATAAACATTATATAGATATAAACTCCCCCAAAAATTTTGACCCCATATTCTTCCATAGAGTCGTGCCAATAATTAGTAATTTTGCTGATTAATAAAATTTTTAATATAAGAATTAAACTGAAACATTTTTTTCTAATAAAACTTAAATTTTATAAGTGCAATTCAAGATAAAATAATAATTTTTTTTTACAATTCCGATTGAATATGAATAATTCGAAGCACTAGCTTCATATACAAAATTTTCTAACCAAAAATAATATATTTTTTTAACATTGAACTACCAATGTCATGATTAAAAGACAAAATGAAGTATCCATATTAGACTTCGTGATTAAAAAAAATAAAATAAATTTTAAAAAGAAAAATATATATATATATTATATATATATATAATTACAATTTTCTAATGACCTTTCTTGTAATTTTATTTAACTTTTTGATTCTTATTGTCCATTTATTTGGTTTTTTACATTCACTTTTTATTTTTATTTTTTATTCTTATCTATATTTTATCTTACTCTTCTAAATATATAATATCTTATATTTTATATATATAACATTACATTTTTTTATTATTTTTTTAAAAAAAAAAAAAAAACATTACATTTTTTGATGGCTAAGTATTTGAAAAGTGTCGGTGTTGGGCTGAGGAGTTGGCAAAGATGCCACAACCCAACCTCACAGATGGTGAGATGACATCCCCTTC
Organism: Cynanchum wilfordii; assembly: GCA_025388415.1. Lineage (NCBI taxonomy): Eukaryota > Viridiplantae > Streptophyta > Magnoliopsida > Gentianales > Apocynaceae > Cynanchum > Cynanchum wilfordii. The sequence goes on from JAHSUH010003887.1 coordinate 504,517, forward strand.
CCCTGTAATCAAAAAAAAATAAAAAGTATTTGAAAAGTCCAAGGTCTGCCCACAATGCCATATCCCAACATTTATTATTATGACTTTTTATTTTTATTTTTTAAAACTTCTTTGTTCTTGTTATATTTTTTATTGCTTTTTTTTTTTTTTCCTAATCTAGAATTGAGTCAAGTTGAGTTTTTTTTTTTTTTTTAAACTATTTGTTTATATACATACATTTTTATACATAAGATTAAAACCCGACACATTGTTTAAAAAAAAATAAATTAAATTCCTTCTTCCTTTTTTTACTTAAACTATTGATTTTTTTTTTATATTTTTCTGAGATATATATATATATATATATATATATCTTTCTTATAAAAAGAAGACTGAATTCCATAAAAACAAAAGGTGTTGGGCTTAGTCCAATAATTAGTCAGTCCAAAGAAACAAATCTCATAGCGATCAGATCAGACACTCCGGTTATTTCTTTGTTTTACCTGAAAAGCAACGTGGACGTTTTTCATTGGAATCACATGAAAGTAGATCTATACTCTTCCACACCTGATTATCTACACTCCCAACGCTTGCATTCGTGCCTGGTAGCAGACTGCAAGGGAAGAAAACTACGGAAGACGGAAGTGGCTCGATCTGATTCTCGAACCTCTCCTTCTTACTCAGATTTTAAGAACAGCAGCGCCATATCTCTAATTGTGAGCTGTTTTCCTTTTCTCTCCCTTGGTTGATTGTTTTTCTATTGGTTCTTTGATATGCAATGATTTGGTTTGATTTATAGTTAATTCTTTGTGGAAAAGAAAAATAATTATTTAAATAGTCGTTCATGATTGATTGATTGATTGATTTCTGTCACCAGATTTTGGAGTATCTCTGCGGATGTTTTTTGAATTGTTAGTTCTTCGAGAATTGTTCGATTTTGCAGCTAGTGTTCTCTTTTCATTTTTAGTTTTTATTCGCATTGTAATTTGTAAGAATATTAATATTTTCTATATATCAGTTTTCAGCCGGAAATTTTTGCAAGTTTTTCCCCAAAACAAGGGGTTTCGATTTATTTAATTTGATGAAAACCTGTGATTCTTATTGTTTGAAGTTTTCTAGTTTGTGTTGGAAATGGGCAGCGTGATTTGTTTGTTGCCAGTGTGTCAAGCTTTCTGTTGAAATTCGAAAATGATGATAATTTCTATAATTCAATTTATGGTAGTAGAATTCTATGTAATACTCAACCTGAACTTGTGATGACTAAAACAGTTACAGTGAAATGTCTCTTGCATTTCTTGTGCATTGGTTGCTTTTGATTTCCATTGACTTTCTTTTGTTTGTCTCTAAATGTATTTTTCTGGCTGCAGTTTGGCAAACAATCATGTCAGCACCAAATAAAGATAGCTCTTTTCAAGATCAGGTAAAATTCATATCTACCCTGTAATGTATATTGTTGGAGTTTGTGTGGCCTTTCTAGAATCCACCTCCTATCCATTTTTATATCTGAACTCTGACCTCTTGTAGAGTGCACCGTTTGCTAACAGATGAACCTGTTTCAATCCATTGCATTGCTATTTTGATTTAAAGAAATTTCAGCTGCATCTTGTTTACTTCTTTTTATAGTGCTAAGAAAATTTCTCTTACTTGATGTAAATTAGATACTTGATCGCTAATATGTAGTATTTCTATCTTATAGATCCTAATTGGAACCTACTTTGTTGCGTTTGCAGATCTCATTACAATTTTTTGGTGACCTTCTGGATTCTATTATTGTTGATGTTGCATCAGAGTGTCACCGAATTGCCAGACTTGGACTCGATCGTAATTTGGATGACGAGGAAGAAGAATTAAAGTTATCAGCACAAGCTCGGGCCAAGGTATCTGACCCAAGTTATACTGGCGAAGCCAATGGCAAGTACGTAGTTGACATATTTGGACAAACCCATCCGCCAGTAGCTAATGAGATATTTGAATGCATGAATTGCGGTCGATCAATTGGTGCTGGTCGATTTGCCCCCCATTTGGAGAAGTGCATGGGAAAGGTAATATAATCTCTCTGTTTATACTGTTTAATTTAAAGATCATGTGAACATAAATCAATTTATGTTTTATGTTGACTGTTAATGGTGTCAATCCCTATTGAGTTTCCAATTACATCCCTTGTGCAATCACGAAGGATTGCTTTTCTATTTTCTTATGAAAACTGTATACACAGAAGATGCACCTCATCTCTAAGATGCCATTCATGGCTGCAGGGTAGAAAAGCCCGTTCTAAGGCAACAAGAAGTAGCACAGCTTCACAAAACCGGCACTCTCGAGGCAGCCCTAATTCCTCCTACTCACCATATTCAAGTTCCACCAGTATGAACCGGTTACCAAATGGAGGTTCCAGTGTTGCAGGAGAGGAGTACTCAAATGATACCCTAGATGAGCACTGATAAAAAACTTGTGATATTGAGATAGATTCTTACCCTGCCACCAAAATGGCGATGACTAAGAAAGGCAGCAATAGTATCACCATCATCCGAACAGCTGTTGTTGCTTGGCATAGGCAGCCGTGATTGTGGTCGTTCCTTTATGTTATGAGTGGGAACATACCAGCACCAAGAGTGCTTGGCTTTGATTTGCCTTGTCCAGCATACAGTGTTCGAGAGCAATGAGAATCAAAGCACTTTATGATTTACTAGTGCTTGTGCTTGAACAATGGTTTTTCCATTCTTCAGTCTAATAGCAGGGTTTACTGATTTCTTGAAGAGTTTGTTTGATAAAATTGATGTAGAATGGCCTTAGGCTATTGGAATGATGCCAGTTAGAGGCATATTGTGTGAAATATCCAGATGGGCAGGCAATTAAGCTGTCTATGCTCAATCTTGTGCATCTTTTTCTTGGCTCTAGAGTTGCACCTTGGAACGTTCATGTTAAATGGCGGTTTACAAACAATCTATACTCCCTCCATCCTTACTCTACAAATATGTAAATTTACGGTTATGACATGAGATCTTTGTTAAAAGGGTAATAAAAGTTTGGGTTTTGGTAAATAAGTGCTGTAATATATTAACTTCTTCTTCTTCTTATTATTATTATTATTATTTTTATTACTTTCAATAAGAAAATTTAAACAACTTCAGATTTTAGTAGTTTTGTAGCAATTTTAGATATTACTACTGTAGGAAATGAGTGTTGAAGAAATCAAAATAAAATTAGAAATAACTTTTGAAATTGAAAAATGTAGTAGTATAGATAATTTGTTTAAAAGTAGCATAGAATTTCTTAATATTTACAAAAAAAATTAATTAAGACACAATTTTTATTTGGAGGGAGTATAAAATAATGGCAAATTGGCAAATTTGGTCCCTTAATTTATATAATTTTTGTGATTTCATCCCTATTTTATTTTTTTATATTATTTCATCCTTTAACTTTATAATTTGGTAAATTTCATTCTTTAACTTAATAATTTGGTAAATTTCATCCCTTAACTTAATAATTTGATAAATTTCATCTCTTAACTTGATAATTTGGTAAATTCATTCCTTAACTTGATAATTTGGTAAATTTCATCCCTTAACTTGATAATTTGGTAAATTTCATCCCTTAATTTATATAATTTGGTAAATTTCATCCCTTAACTTAATAATTTGGTAAATTTTATCCATTAACTTAAAATTAAAATAATAATACTAAAAAATAAAGGGGTAAAAATATAAATTTTAATACAAAATATTTTAATTTACTATTGTAAATTTACATTTAATAAAAAATTTGTATATTATCAAAGATATTATATCATACATTTGTATATTTATATTTCATAAATGTATTATTAAGGATGATATCCCAAAAATTATATAAGTTAAGGATGAAATTTACCAAATTATTAAGTTAAGGGATGAAATTACTAAATTATTAAGTTAAAGGATGAAATTTACCAAATTATATAAGTTAAGAGATGAAATTTACCAAATTATATAAGTTAAGGGATGAAATTTACCAAATCATGAAGTTAATGGATGAAATTTACCAAATTATTAAGTTAAGGGATGAAATAGTACAAAAAAACATTATAGAGATGAAATCACAAAAATTATATAAATTAAGGGACCAAATTTACCAATTTTCCTAAAATAATTAAATAAAGAGAAACCAATTAAAAAAAAAACAAAAAGATAATTCCGAAGCAGGGACTTGAACCCGGGTCGTTCGGGTGAGAGCCAAATATCCTAACCAACTAGACTACAACGGATGTTTGCTAAAATTCTGAAATGAATTTACAAATTTTCAATTTTTCTCATATGTGCGTTATTTTAGACTTTATATGTCAAAATTACACTTAATCAAAATGTTCAACAAATAAAATTATATAAAAAAATATGATTTATTAATAAAACATAATTAGTATTGCGAAAATTGACAAATTTTTTCTTCCCATTCATTTTAAAATATATTAATATATTTTAATAATTTAATTTAATTTTTTTTTAATATGCTTCTGATATTACATCTTATATCAATTAAAAATATGAATCCAAATATCTAACTAATTATAAAGAGATTGAAAATAAAACCTGAGTACAACTAAAATAATAAAGTGGCTATTATAATTCATGATATCTATTTTAGATTTATACTTTTTTTTTAATAGAGTAAATAGAGATAAAAAATTGAATTATTTTTTCTTCAATTATTTTAATTAGTATCTTTAGCCATGTATTCACTTAAAAGAGGTGAATGAATGTTAAATGTGATAATTAAGGTTAATAATGATATATAGAGTAACAATGACAAATAAGGATAATATGTATGTAGAATCTTATTTTAAGAATTAGATATATTATTTTGATTCAATCACATAATTCTTGATTTAGTCAATAATTTTCTAACATTAATCTTAACTATATCTTTTGTGTATATTCAATGAATAATAGACAATATCAAAACAATATTTCTTACAATTTGAATAAATATATTAGGAGAAAAAAAAATGCTTTACTTTTTATTAAAAATGTATATATCATTTCATTTCATTTAAAAAAATTGATTATAAGTTTTACAATTAAAAAAATACTAATAAATTGAATGAAATAATTAATTAAAAGAAAAAAATACAAAGTAATTAATTCAATGAAAATAAATTGAAAATTAAAACACTTATATATAAATTATAAATATTGCTTTTTTAAGTAAAAATTATAAATATTCCTAAGCTATGACCCCATTGCACTTGGCTAACCATATTTAATGCTTCTGCAAATGACAAGTGTTGGGAATAATATTTGGTTTATAATGTCTTTGATTTAACACAAAACACATTATAAATATTACATTATAAAAATATATTATAAATGTTACATGAGATTAAAAGTTCAACACTCATAATAATCGTCGAGACTTAATTTATTATTTAAAGTCGTATTTTTTTTTTTTACTGGGGAACTCACAGCCGCTACTCTTCGAGTGCGCTCCGAGTAAACCCTCAAACATAGCACAGTAACCTGCAAACCACACCAGCCTGCAAAGTCGTATTTGGTTACACCTTTGGTGGGTCATTTTGATATTTTTGAGGCGTAGGGCTAAAACTAATAATCTATAGCTTAAAATTTTATTTTTATAACATATTTAATTAATTTTCCGAAGCTTTAGCCGCCAATGCCACCAAGAATATATAAACAATAATATACTATATTGAAATAGTAATGACTCAAAATCAACAATCCCAATCAGATGCATCTTTTAAAGTGATAAATTTAATCCAATTTATTTTATTATCATTTTTAGAATACGCCATAATTTACTCTCTCTCGATAATATGGTATTATTATTATTAAATTAATATTTTAGTTAATTTAATTTTTGTTCAAAAGGTATTTTACCATAATTCTTATAATTATAATTTGTTATGTAACATTCACAAACTATTTATTATTTATGTCAAATCAAAAACTTTAATTAAATAATTTATTATCCAATAATAATAATACATACATGATGCATCTAACACTTCTTTTCAATTAAATTCTTGAATTTTCAAATCTCTCACCTTTTATTACTTTTTTCCCTTTTCAGATCTTATATAAATCTGAAAAGGATATTCCTATTCTTTAAGATAACATTTTCTACAATACTCTCTCTCTCTCTTTATATATATATATATATATATATATATATTGTGCTGGGAATCAAATTCCCGAGGTCACAAAAAGAAAGGAAAAAAAAAAAGGTTGATCTAAATAGTTTTCAAGGTGTTATACGTCAGATAAATAGTTTAATTACAATATAATCCTAATTTTCACCAAATAATTATCATCATTATTAGAAAGAAGAATGGTTGGCAATGAATGGACAACGTGAGAGAGCAGCAAGTGATCCATTAAGCATTAATGCAGTTGTCTTTGTCTTCAAAAAGGGCCAAAATGAAAGAGGAGGAATCATACATACATACATATATATATATGCATGTCCCATTTTATCTTTTCGCACCCATATATCACTAACCATCTAATAATTATTAACTAATTAATTATATAGGTGGAATAATTTTTAAGGTATGTAATCATAGTAGGTTAGAACTAAGTTAGTATTAAGTTTTTAGCTCAACACGATAAAAAAGGTCATGATCGGTTCGACACTTATTATAAGTGTCATCTAAAAGTCAAACTGAAAGTTAGACTCTACGAGTACAATTCAAATTGAATTCAAGTTAATCGAAGTTATGATTTTGAATACTTGATGATGTAAAAAAAGAATTAAGCTATGATTAAGTGAGGGTATCATATCATGATAATAATAATAATGGACTTACCTAAATTAGAAGGATAAAAAGTGAGATTTTTAAGGCAGCTAGCTGGGTGATTCAGGATGGATATAAATGGATAAATATCGGTAGAGGAAGTAGTAACAATATATATATATATATTTTTTGGGTAAGTGCTGTAAGAACAATCTTGGAAGATGCCACAACTGCAAAATAATAATAATAATTATTATTATTATTATTTATTTGACTTTTATTTTGATTGTGTTGTTGTGTTTATTGGATTTTGCGGGACCCAATATTTCATATGACCTATAATCAACACCCAGGTGTTTTCTAACACCTGGATGCTTGCTGCATCATCACTAATATAAAGAATTATGATCTATTTATTCTTATAAAAAAAAAAGGGGGAAAAAATAATAATAATAAGGTCGATTGATCGAATATTTAATTTATAATAATATGTCTTGATTTTAAATTTTTTATTTTAGTTTTTCTTCAGATTTTTTTTTAAAAAATTTCAAAATTTTATTTTGAATTTATAGTATTTAAGTTATAGATGAGGTGATTTACTTATTAGTATATAGGGGTAGTAATTATTTTTAAGAAAATAAATTTGTCTCGACAAATCATATAATTTCACATCGAAAACTTTAATTATTTTTTAAAATAAATATATCTTATAAAAAAGTCCAAGAGTACAATAAATAAAGAAAGGACTATCTGACAATTTTTTTTTTAAAAAAAATTCCATTATTTCTTAATTATGAAAAATATTATATATAACTAATTGAACTTGATATGGAGAAATGGAATACAAGTGGAGGGAGAAAAATGGCTTGGATTAATTTACTTGCAAAAAAGTCTATTTTGTGATGATATTGATTGAACTTTTAATCCTAATTGATCGGACTTTTCGGCTGCCCTCATCGCTTTCATTTATATATATATATATATATATATATATATATATATAATCCAGTTGATTTGACTTGCCTTACTTGAGATGTATCACCTGATTTGTCAAGTGAAGAACTTAGCTCGACACATGCCAAGATGATTTTATTCTACAATTTCAACTAATATGTTGTAATTTTGGGAGTCTCCTCCTACAAATCTCTCTGAAATTAATCGATGAGGATATTGAAAAAAAAAGAGAGAGATATGGGTCGATAGTCGGCCTATAGGAAATAAGATGGTAATTGCAATATTGAGAAGTAAAAAATTTTCTTGATGAATTGATAGATAAGATAGAGACGGAGGAGGAGGATTAAGATATGAAGAAACATGGAAAAACATAAACCCAATAAATAATATCCAACTAAATTTTGCACCCCGCAAAATCCCTTGTGCGGCTTCCATTACTCATCTCCCCACATTATTATAACATCCTCCATTCCCCATATATATATACACTCACTTTTTTAACTTATCGCAGATAAAAAAATAATAACATATTATTTAACTTATTTTTTCAAAAAAAAAAAAAAATCAATTAAATGATGAGATGAAAATTTTTAATTATATTTTTTAGATGTTCATTTATATAAGCATGATTATGTACATGTTTGTTTAGTGGATTTTTTTTTTTTTTTATAAAAAAAAAAACCCTTTAAAACTTCTATAGCATTCTTTTAAAAAAGAAAAATGATTTTTTACTTTCGTTTTTATATAAAATATATTACATGGATTATAATCATATTTGACAGGTTTTTTTTTATAATTGTTAACATTATTACCAGAAAGAGTACAGAGCATTTGTGGTCCCTCTATTAAGGTTGTGATTCTATTTTAATAATGATTATGTCTTCTTCGTAATATTAATACCTTCATAATTTATGAGTTTTAAGTAAAAATTATTCGTTCAATAAACGTTGATTTATGAATTTCTATAAATATTTTTTTCTTTTATTTGTTATATTAGGAAGTTTTTCTTTTTTCTTTTTTTAAATTAATGTGTATTTATTGGTTTTTTTTTTCTCGTATTTTTGTAAAAAGAGAAAGTATAATATAATATAACATATATAAATACAAATGATATGTCTTAGCAGAAATAAGTACTGTTATTTCAGGTGGAATTAAAGCGTGGTTTTGGTGCATAAAAAATCATGTAGAAAAATGGGTGGTATAGTGGCGGGTCCGGCGATTGGAGGGCGACGTGGAAATGCACGTGTCTTTTTCACTGAAATAATAATGGGGGATGTAATTATGGTTTGTATTAGTGAAGTAAAGTGTTGGAAAAATTCAAAAGGAGGTTTAGTTGATGAATTTGGAGATTAGTAGGTTTATATATATATATTAGTGATACACTTAACTTCTATGTGCGAAGTGTATCAAAAGTTAGGTTAAAAAATATATAATCTTTTTTTAAATAGATAATATAAAAATTTTATTATTAAAATTTCGTATCATTACTTATTTTGTTATAATTGTCACTATTTATCTACAAAATAATCATTATATATTTTATTGAGTTCATATTTTATGAATATATACATAATATATATACGTACTAACTATTAAATTAATATTATGAAATTATTGAATCATACGTGGTTTAATAGTTATATAAAATTTTAAAACTCAATATAAACTTACATAAAAATTGAAAAAGAATTAAAAGAATAAATTATGAATAGCATTACTTGTAGTTATTGAACCGATTAAAAAATATATATCTCTAAAATCAATAATAAATTAATTTTTAAAAATTTTTTAATATATTTTTTTTTAAAAAAAAAATGAGTTGGAGATTTATGAGAAATTAATGTATAAAAAAAAGTGATACTTTTTTTAATTATTAAAGATAATATTTAAAAAAATTGTAGAGATATACAATAAATTTATTAAAGTTGAAAATATTAATATAAGAAAATAAAAGGTTGAAAAATACTTTTTAAAAAAACTTAGAGCTAAGCATAAATACATGAGTGTCATAAGAAAAAAATAAACTCTTGTAATCTTAATAATAATAATAATTGGTTACAAATAATAAAAAAAATGAAATAAAAAATGGTTAAAAATAATATAAAATTAATATAAAATTAAGATAAAAAATAGATGTGAAAAAAATCAATAAATAAATTAATTGAAAAAAATAAAAGTCATGAAGCATTTAATTGAGAATTAAAAGACAAAAAAGTTCTAAATTTTCAATTTAATTACAATGATTCCAATAAAATAAAAAGTTAAGAAAAAAAATTAAAAATTATTAAGCATTAATTGAGAATAAAAGATAAAAAATTCTAAAAATTTAATTTAATTACAATAATGTCATTAGAAACTTATAATAGATATATACACACTTTTTTTTTTTTTTTTTTTTTTAAATAAGTAGATATATACACACTTAAAAGGACTTCTAAAGTGCAAAGAGAGAAAAAAGTGACAAAAAATAAAAGAGAGAGAGAGAAAAGAAAATGACAGTTAGGGTTTCGTGAACCATTTGAATGATGATTAATAAATAGTTGTATATATTGGAGATAATAATGGTGAGAGCAACTATGGTGGAGAGCCATCAGACAACGTCTTTTGTTAAATGTTTCTCATTGGTCCTCAAAATATAGTGTTTCTTTTCACTGAGTTTAAAATATGTTATTAAATAAAGAACTTAAGTTCTGCTTAATAATCATTTAATGATGATCTCTTAAGTAAGTCATGTGAGATTTCGGGTCATAATAATTATTATTAATTTTTTTTTAAGGTTTATTACAAATGAAGCATAGTGATGTACAAAGGTGAAGTTGAGGATTAAGTTAATTAATATGGGGCCAAACAATTATAAAGCTGCTAATGATAATTGAACTTAATTAATTATGGTTTGGCAAGGTGTTAATTTGGATAGTTAGTAAAGAATATACCTCTTATCAAATAATAATAAAAGTTTAAGTTTTCATTCAATACTTCTCATCCATATGATGGATGTATATAGAAAAGAAACTTTAGTTATAACGATTCATCAACAGATTTATCAACCTTACCTGCTTGGTAATAATGTTGATATATATTGAAGTATTGATATCATGACCAGGAATTAAGAGCTATATATATATATATATATATATATTGCTCGAACTAAACAAATATCTACAATCTATCTTATATTATTTTTAATTTTTGTTCTATAAAAGTTACGTTTTCAATATTTTTTGTGTTAAATTAAAAATGTAGACTAAATTTTCGTTTATTGAAAGTTCACATTTTTTATATTTCTTGACTCATTAATAAAGATAGTGTTTAAACTACTTTAAACTCATGTTTTGTTTCTTTCATTCTTAGATAATCTACGCCATTATAAACCAATTAAAAAAAAATAAAATACTTGGCTTAAAAATTTACTAAGTAGTGTTAGAATCAACAAGTTGTATCAAAATTTTATTTATCTATCTTTTTTTTATTTTTATAAGTGAATATTCATTAAAATAAAAATATTACACAAATGAATGACTAAAGTCATTCATGGTAGTGCAACAAAGCATCAACCTAAAACTAAGTGGCGCAACGAACATACTCAACCTAAAAAAAATTTAGGTGAGTCGGAGAAACGGTAAATAAATTCAAAAATACATAAAATAGAAAAACTACAAAAATCCTATCTAAATCTTTGGTCTTCATGTTGTCAATTTCAAACTTCATTTGCGAAGAGAGTTCGATTTTGTCTTCTTTCTTCAACAGTAGTCTAATCCATTCTGGGCGCATAAAAAATTTCATAGAATACCTAAAAAGAAAACATAATACGAACAAAGGGCTTAGATATAGTCGGAGTTTAATTTTTTTTTCTTCTAACGGAAGAAGAAAAATATGATATTTAAATATTAGTAGGAAACAATGCATATGAGTTGTAAAAGATAACAATAATATCAAAGAAATAAATAGATAAATAAACAAAACAAAAGAAAAAAATACAAAAAAAAAATTGTAAATAAAATTATTCCGACCATAGGAAAAGTTTTAGCCGAAGCTAAAATTCTCCCTTGGCCAGGGAGAAAGAGTGTTGGCGGCTGCCAACAAAGAGAAGAAGAAGAAGAGAAGATGGGGAGAAGAGGGAGAGTTGGGGCGGCTGCAAAGGGAAGAAGAAGAGAAGAGAGAAGGAAGGTTAGGGTTTAGATGGAGAATTTTTTCTAAACTTTTTTTATTTATCTATCTATCTATCTCTATATATATATATATATTATGTATATATTGTTTTTTCAACAATTGTTATATTATTAATAAGAAACTACCACATAGAATTGATATAAATTAACTCCATGATAAGGATTGAAGGGAGGAATCTAAGTTATACCAATAACTAATTTTTTTTTTTTTTTTTTTTTTTTTGAAAAAAAAAAAAAAAAGAAGAAGAAGAAAAAGAGAAAAATACCAATTTCGTTTTCTTGTATCTTCTGGGCATAGACACGTGAGGTGTAGCGGTTTCTATTAATTGATTTTCTTGTTCATTTTTTTTGTAATTTAGCTCAAAGCAAAAGACGTGGTTAATTATACCTTAGGGTTCCACTTTCGAATCCAGTTGTGTTCCTTCTTTCATCCATCACCCTGGACCCTCCCTCAGCTCCCCCCTTTCCTTGTGAACTATAATTATTAATTTCTCATATATAACACTTAATTTCTATAATAATAAATACTTTAACACGTTTTTACCTACATTCATAGTATGTTAGGTCGTGATCATTTTATATAAAAATATAAAATTTCGATATAAAATTAGTGGTATCACAACGATAAAAAAAAACACTGAACAAAGATTAATCATGAATTACATATAAAGAAGTTTAGTAGTGGTAAGCGAAAGTGACAGCCTCCTCTCTTAACTAAAAGCTCAATCTAAAACTCATTAATTTATTAATCCCAGCTTTTGAATTTTAATTAATTAATTAATTTGTAGTGAAAACATTTGGGGTCCAATGCTCATAACCTTTTAAATATTTTAAGCTTTGAATATATATACGCGTCGTTATTAAGTACACATTAATCTTAAATTATTATTGATAGTAATCTTGTTATTTTTAGTTGATGACATTAGATTTCTTCCTAATTAAAGGATTGTTGGATTCGGAGATATTTGGTGTTTTTTTTTTTTTTTTTAATGTTTGCCGACTGTATTGTACGGATTAATGCGGTCGGTAAGCAAATTTTTTGTCCATTTTTATATTACATTGATTGCATTAAGCCATTGTTTTAATTAGGAAGATATTATTAGTATCCAATTAGCTTCCGCCATTCTGATATTATTATTATTTTTTTTATAAAAAAAAAAATGTTAGTTAATATACCATATTAATTAAGAGATTAATTAATTAACTGTGGAATTTAATATATAAAAATGTTGGATATTTTAGATATAGTTAGTAGGAAATCAAGAAAGGCATGTCGTGAGGCTGAGGTTATGTTAACGTGGACAGGTTTGTAAATAGACAATGCTTAAGGCTAAAGACAAAATAAACGTTAATTCCATAATTAGTCAAACTTTTGTCTACCATCGATCATTAATTTGTAGTTTGAGGATTATAATTTATAGACAAACATATATTCTTCTCTCCCTCCACTCCATTAATAATCCATATCTCTCCATCCATATATATATATATATATATATACACATATACATACATATATGTCCCAGTATATATATATATATACCAGTACAAATCATTCATCATGACCATTACTAACTGCAAACTTCTGCTTCCTAGAATAGTAATAGTATTTCAAGAAATCTCGCTTCTGGTGGCACCTTCTATATATATATATATATATCGCCAGTACACTACAGACTTAATTTGTGGGTTCGATATATATTATTTCCCGATCAGGCGCCGGAGTTGTTTGTCATCCTCATCATCCTCGTCGTACGTCGTCGAACACCGTCTATCTGGGAATCTGAAATTAAGATTATAGAAACAAATATATATATATAGAGAGAGAGAGAGAGATAGATGGCATTATTTGAGAAGATTAAGATTAGAAACTACGACGGTCGAAGTGATAAAGTTGGAGTAGAAGATCTTGAAAGAAGGTGTGAAGTAGGGCCAGGAGAACATGTGTTCCTCTTCACTGATACTATGGGTGACCCCATTTGTAGAATCCGTAATAGTCCCATGTACAACATGCTCGTACGTATTTCTCTCTCTCTCTCTCTCTCTCTAAAAATAATAATGATAATAATAATAAAAAAATTTGATACTAAAATTCTTTTCTTTTTAATTAATTCCCTATGTCTTATCAAACTGATCCATGATTTTTCTTTTTTTATTAGGTAGCTGAATTGAATAAGGAAATCGTAGGTGTCATTCAAGGTTCAATAAAAGTAGTTACATTACACAAACCTCCAAAAAATGTCGCCAAGGTTGGATATATTTTAGGACTGAGAGTATCGCCGGTTCACAGACGAAAAGGAATCGGACTTCAACTCGTTCTACACATGGAGGAATGGTTCAACGCCAACCAGGTCGATTATTCTTACATGGCCACCGAGAAAACCAACGACGCATCCGTAAATCTGTTCGTAAACAAACTCGGTTACATCAAATTCAGAACCCCAACTATCCTCGTACAACCGGTTCGACCGGTCAGCAGCCACCGTCACAGTCACAGTCACAGCCGGTTGACTTCGTTTTCAAATTCCGGTATTGAGATAGCCAAGTTGAGAATCGAACAAGCTGAGTACCTGTATAGGAATTACATGATGAGTTCGACCGAGTTCTTCCCGCACGACATAGACAAAATATTAAGGAACAAACTGAGTTTAGGCACGTGGGTGGCGTATCATGGAAGTGGTGGAGGAGGAGGTTTCGGTAATGGATTAAATAATACGGTTCCAAATAGTTGGGCCATGGTGAGTGTATGGAACAGTGGAGGAGTATTTAAAATGAGAATCGGAAAACCACCGTTGTCTTGCGTAATTTATTCAAAGAGTTCTAGAATGATCGACAAGGCATTTCATTGTTTCCGATCATCATCGTCGTCGTCGTCGTCTTCTTTACAGTGCTGTGATGATTTTTTCAATCCGTTCGGATTTTATTTCATGTACGGAGTGTACAGAAGCGAAGGTCCGTCGTCGGGAAAGTTGCTACGTGCACTGTGCAAATTTGTGCATAATAACTTGGCTACGCCGGAGTCACGTGACTGTAAGGCGGTGGTGACTGAGATCGGAGGAGGATCAGATCAATCTTTGAAACTTCACATCCCGCATTGGAAATTACTTTCTTGTCCTGAGGATTTGTGGTGCATCAAACCTTTAAAACACGAACTTCACAACAACAATTACCTTCTCCTTACCAATAAAACCCCATCACTTTTTGTCGATCCAAGAGAAGTCTAAATTTTTTTCTTTCTTTCTTGAAAATTATGAAACTTTTTCACTATATATATATATATATATATGACATCTTTTTTATTTCTTCATTGTATAATGTAAAATAGTTATGAAATTAAAATAGAAAAATTTTCAAGCTGTCATTAAAAAAAAGAAAAAGAAAAAGGAAGTCTAGGTACCCCCACAGGTTTGCTGTATGAATTGTCCGATTAGAGCATCCATGCATCATCATCATGGTGGTGGGAGCTTTTTTTTTTTTTTTTTTTTTTATTTAAATTTTTGCTGTTGTTGCTTTCATATTTATTAAAACAATATCTGCAAAAGATTTCCTTAATTGGGTGCTTCCCTCGGTGTCTTTGTTGGTAACTCCATCTTCTGACCCTCTTGACAAAGACTGATCATTCACTCTCTTGTCTCCCTCCTTCTTTGTCTCATTGCATCTCCTTTCCTTTTCCCCTTTTTCTCCTCTCCATTTTTTAATATTCATGAGATTCTTCAATTTGAATTTGTCCGTAGAGTCTAATTCGCTTCATTTGATTCTTACGTAATCTTCAACAAGTATTAAACTCGTAATTTCATATAATATTAACACCTTACCAATTTCATATATTCTAATACTTCTTTATCTCTTTTCTTATGTAACTTTGTACCTTCATCTTCTAATTTAGAAGAAATTTATTGGAGAAGACTCTTAAGACTACAACATATAATTGAAATTACGACATAAATGTGTCAAACTCAAATCTCTCACGTGACAGGTCATGTGAGACAGCTAAGTAAGACAAGTTAAATTTTAACCATTTTCCCTTTTCTTTACTTGTATTATTATTATTATCATTATTTTTTATTTGTACAAAAGAAAAGAAAAAAAAATTGTGATTTATATACCATAGATACAAATTCCATTAAGAAAGAAACTACATCATATGGCGCCCGCCTTTTGTCTGATTGGGGCAAGAAAACATGTCAACCACGGATCATACATATATATATATGGATACACACTCCTATCCTTATTAATTGATTGTAACAGCATGCAGTAGTTAAAAAAAAAACATTGTGGAGATAATTTATCTTATGATTTTTGTCTGAACAAGTCGGGAAATGAGCATGCGGAGCCGGAGATGGTTTACAATTGTCAAAACTCTATCCAAAAACAATAAGGAATCGTAGATAGAGATGCTTTTGAAAAAAAAAAAAATTAATGTGTTTTTTAATTAAAGGAACAAAAATATCTTTGACTTTACTACAAGAACAATTAATGTATGAATTGTAATAAATTTATCTGTGCGAAAAATATAAAATTTCAATTTCTTCTTAATATGATAAGTAAAAAAAAAAATAAAAATAAAAATAGAGGAAGTAGTATATTTGTGGTTTCTAAAGTTTTAAATAAGTAACAATTATTCAAGAACAAGGCTTATTCGAATTTGTTTATGTTTAATTAGCTTCGTTCATTTGTTAAACAAATCAAACTCGATTATAATATTTGTGAATAAATTATAATATTTACTTATTATATATATATATATTAATATTTTTACCCTTTAAAATAGAATTTTTATCAAAGATCGAATTTGAGCAAAAAAAAATTAAACAAACATCATTTTTAAATTGTATAAATAAATAATAGTAAAAATTTAAAATTTATTTTAAATTCAAAATATTAATTGAACCTATTTAAATAATATGAAAAAAATTAATAAATATTTGATATTAAGTCGCTTTTTTTTCTAGTAATATATGACGAATGGATCCATCCATCGAATTGTTAAATCCTGATTGGCACAAGCGGCCTTCTCAATAATATATATAGTGACACTGATGACGCTGACGTGGATTTTTTTTAAAAAAATAATTATTAATTATTGGCGGTTCTTGCAATTTGATTGGCTTAATTAATTAATTAATAATACTGTAGAATCTTCTTGATACATCATTGAAATAGTGGAAATAATTAATTAAGTGAATTGATTCCACAAAGTGCTTTTCGTCCCTTGCGAGAACAACATCCTATTCCTTTCTCAGCTCTCCACTTCTGCATTATTATTACTATTATTAGTTTTGTTGTTGCTGTTGATGATGATTTTGGTTTAAAAAGGAACGGTTGGTGTCATTCGGAGCTTTTATATGATTATTATTATTATTGTAAAATTATTATTATTGTAAAGAATAATGTATATTTGCAAAGTATTTTCACAAAGCTCTTATACTTTTTTACTCATGATTATATGCATAAATCGTTTATATATATATATATATATATATATATATATGAAAGATACCAAAGTAATGTAGCTACCACCACGTGTATAAGACAGCTGATGCGACATATAACACGTTGGTTGAGTTGGATCTATCTCGGTATCGTCTATCACGATAAGAGATTAGAGAAGTTATGCAAGTGACATAAGTCATTATTAGACTCATACTCCTATGTTTTGGAACATTAAATTAGTTCCGGCAAGTGGTTGAAAAAGACATTATACACGCCCACAAAGTGAGCTGATAAACAGTGCCCACTTTTCAAGTGTATCCTTGATAATTTTCTGACTTCACGTATGTATCCAATAATACATGCAAAATACACACTAAGTCATTCATATTTTCCTTCTTGCATAAGGTTGAGTAGAGAGCATATTCTGCACTCCTAAGAGCATTAAAGAGAACTTTCAATAGTTATTCTCTTGTTTTCTTATATGCTCAAAAGAATATCGAAACATTATTTTATTAACTTAATCATTAGAGAGTTAAAGCTAGGGATACCACCTCTGGCAAGTAACTTTTTACAAGTTACTTGACACTCAATGTGAACTCACTCACAATTTACAAGTGACATGCTTAAAAATAGTTCCTGATCATATATATATTCTTGAATATATTGTGTAAGTAATTTAAGAAAGAACCATTATGTCAATAATTAATTTATTATATTATTTGATCTTTTTTTTAAAAATAATAAATAAATTACAATAGTAACAATAATAAATATTTAGAATTATTGTAAATAGGGGGGAAAACATGGGAAAATGATGAGAGAAAAGGAGAGTGGGGGAATTTGTATTATTATTGTATGATGATTTTGAAGTACTATTTGTGGGATACTCAAAAACTTTTAGATTCACTATTGGGCAGGAGAGAAGGGGGGACTACCTGTCCCATGATAAGCTAAGTAGTGCATGCATGATTACCCTTTATCACTCTCACCTCCACCAACGTCCCCACCCCTACAACCCTTTTATCAAAAGTTTCGATACACGTTAGACAAAATTAATATAAATTTTTTTTTTTATTTATCGACACAATTTAAATCAAATTTTGAATAATATTAATATTGTTATGGGTAAGATGGACAAAAACCATCCCTACCCCCACTACTACTTTCCCCTTCTCCTAAACCTAACATTATCATTTTTTTAATTAAGTTAATTCTTTGAATAATAATTTGTCAAATTTTTTTTTCCTTTTCTTGTGGATGGAAGTTTTAGCCCAAAATTTTAAACAGTTAAATACATAAGTATAAGTTTAAACCATTGACCTCACTTAAGTCAAGAGAGCTTATTACCAGCTTACCTACGCCTTAGGATTTTTTTTTTATCAAATTTATGTTAAATTAATTTTTAACATTAGAGGAAAAAAAAATACACAAAAAATTATTTTTGTTTTTTTATATTTAAAAATAAAATTATATATATTAAGTGAATTATGAAGTATATCTAAGAAAAAGTTTTTTATTATTATTTTTTTTTTTATATTTGAACATTTTAAAGATAAAAATCTGCTTGGACATAATTTTTGCAATTTGTCTAACAATATGAGATGGGATATCGTATATAGAGATTGGCCCATATGAGGCCCACAATTTTTCCTTTCCCACTCCTACTTAGTTTTGGGCCCTAGTCAAAAATAGACTGATAGTCCTTGGGCTTGTATTTTTAATAACAAAAAGAAAATATACACATATTAAAGATTTCTAAATTTCTTTTTGGGCTGATTTAAAAATATTTACCTTATCTTTTTTAAGATTTTTTTTTTTATAACATCATGTATTTTGAATTCGTCATTTATTTATTTATTGTTTTTTAATACTCACTTGGGAAGCTCAATGTCCTCACCTTATTTGGTGAGACTAATCCAGACTCGTAGAGTTCAACTCTTACTCGAGGGTGATGGTCTAGCTCAGAGTTTTTTTAACATAGATGGCGCTAACCACTCCAAGGGGATTCGAAACCTCTACCATCCTCACTAAAAAAAGCATTAGGAGTCTGCACACCAACTCTCTAAAGCTATCGAGTTGAATTCGTCGTATTACTCATGAAGAAAATCTCAAATTTGTTCTTCAAATAGTATTCCTAATGCATTTACTCCATAATTTTATTAAAAATAAATTCATATTAGAAAAAAAAACGTGTTTAGTTAATATATTTCCTAAGTATTATAATAAGAGATGTAATTTATAACTGAGTATAATATTATTTAATTATATATATATATATAGTATTTTTTTGTGTGGATCACATCTATTAAAAGATATATTGACCAAATAGACTCACTTCGAGGAGATAAATTAATTTAAATAGAATAGAAATCCAAATAAATGCTTAATTGTCATTTATTATACTTATGATGTTAAATTTTTAGTCTTAAATCAGTTACAAACGTGTCTATCTTTTTTGTAGTAATTTTATTTTTGGACGTCAAAACTCCCCATTCTGTCCTCATGTTTTTTTTTACAATTTTTCGTGTTTTGTAATTAATATTGGGTTCTAATTAAATTCAAATCGAGTCACATAAAATTCTTATTAAAGGAAAATTTTTGTTCATACTTATTTCTCCTTAATCAAGATTCAACTTCATACTTATTTCTCTCAACTATAACTACATGTAAAATATATATATATATATATATATATATATAAATCATATTCATAATTAGCAAAAGTAATATTAAAATAAAAATCAAACCTCAACAAAATCGAACGCTAATCTTTTGCGGAAACTAACGGATTAGATTCCGTACATATACCAAAATAGTCAACTTTCTAGTCCCACCGCATTTAAAGATGTTCCTAACAAAAACAGTACTCTGATTGCAAACTTCACACATGCACCATGCAAATTTAATTATTTTATTTATTAACATAGTAACCTTTTTATTTACAAAAAAAAAAAAAAAAAAACATAGTAACCTTTTTTATATATATATATATAATTAAATATTAAATTAATTTTATTTCATCAACTGGCGATTTACGTGAAAATAGTTTGTTCCTTTATATAAGGTCAAAAAATTAATATTGATTTCATTTATACAAAAATTTATTTAACGTTAAAAATAGCTAACTCGTTAACTATAACATTAAAATAAAGTAAGATCAATAATTAGTAATATAATAAACTAATTTTCAAAAAAAAAAAGTAATATAATAAACTATATAAAGATATATAAAGATTAGAAAATAACGTAACTTAAAATCCTCATGCAACATCAAAAATAAATAAATAAATAAATAAATACCTCATGCAACGGCCGTGATCCCATGTCTCATATTAAATCAAGGAAGAATTTTATTTATATATATATATATATATATATATATATATATATATATATATATATTTTCTTTGGCTTTGATTGGACTTAGCTTACAATAACTTCCACAAACTCAAAAAATAAATAAAAAAAAAAAAATTCTCGGCGTCTTCGCCCGACCCGACCTTTTTTATTCCTTAGTTCTGTTCTAATAGTTGAAGTCACCGCCACTACCACTACAATCTCCAATGGCTCTCTGCGTCACCGACCCAGGAAGGTCTTCATCTTGCAGAGATAGCAAAGCAGCTGCACACCTCAAATTAATTTCAATTTTCGTCATATTTTTCACCAGCGTTATCGGCATATCCTTGCCGGTTTTTCTCGCTAGGCTGTTCCACGGAAAGCCGGCTTATGATAAGGCCGTCTTAATAATCAAGTGTTTCGCTGCCGGTGTTATTTTATCGACTTCTCTTGTACATGTTTTGCCCGACGCGTTTGATGCACTTGCTGACTGTCAAGTAGCATCTCATCATCCATGGAAGGATTTTCCATTTTCTGGTCTTGTAACTTTAATTGGAGTATTGACGGCTCTGTTAGTTGACTTAACGGCGACTTCTCATGTGGAGGGCCACGGCCATGGGCATGGGCATGGGCATGTGGAGAAAGTGAAGAAGATTGAGTATACGCCGATTGGAGTCGAAGAGGGAGCTGTGATGGAATTGAAGGTTGGGGTAGGAGATGTTGCTGCCAATTCAGCAGATACGGAAGCCGCTTCCCAGGAATTGATGAAATTGAAGCAGAAATTGGTATCGCAAGTGTTGGAGATTGGGATAATATTTCACTCTGTTATAATCGGAGTAACTATGGGGATGTCTCAGAATAAATGCACAATTAGACCATTAGTTGCCGCGCTTGCCTTCCACCAGATTTTTGAAGGATTGGGACTCGGTGGATGTATTGCGCAGGTAATTATAATATATATCCATTCTATTCTCAACAATTTTGCTTTATTTAATTCCTTTGATTTCATTCAAATAGCAGTATGAGTAGTTTTTAGGGTTCATCAATTTGATGATTTAAATTTAATTAGGGATTTACCCAACATAAATAGAATCCTCTGTTTTCTATTGAAACAAACAACAGGCGGGATTCAGTATCGGAACAACAGCGTATATGTGTTTCATGTTTGCGGTGACAACGCCGATGGGCATAGTGTTGGGAATGGTGGTGTTCTCAATAACTGGTTACGATGATAGCAGTCCAAATGCATTGATAATGGAAGGGTTGTTGGGATCTCTGTCTTCTGGGATTCTAATATATATGGCTCTTGTTGATCTCATAGCTCTGGATTTCTTTCACAACAAACTCATGAGTTCTGAATCATTCTTGAAAAAGGTATCTTTTGTTGCCCTAGCACTTGGTTCCACTTCTATGTCTATACTTGCCTTGTGGGCTTGAATTTCCCTGTTTAATCCAAATATCAAACACCAAAATTATCAAACTATTGTTCCTTTTTTTTTTTTTTTCCCACCTTCTTATATATTAAAATCAATTACATATGTTATGTTAATCTAATGCACATTACTCGAGTCTGAGTCTGAGAGCCTGTGTTACAATTAATTATTTGATATTATTTTTATTATACTAAAAGAATATTTCAAATTAATTATGAGTATGTAAAGTTTATTTTTATATAATATTACACATTATTATATTCTAAAAGAATTATACTAATAAAATATCTTTGAATTAATTATGAGTGTTTAAATCTATTTTTATATAACATTACACTTTATTATGCACTCACAATATTGGATGAGTTATCAATATTTTATCATTTAAATTTTTATATATATATCTATTAAAAAGAAATTCGAGATCTAAGTTTAAAGTTAAATTCAAATTAATTTGAAAATTAAACTGATCTGATTGAATAGATGTCAAATTATGCAAATTAGATTAATTAATCAAGCTTATTTTTGAAAATTAATTGAAAAACACTTTTTTTAAGACACGTCATGCATTAAAAAAATCAAGTGCATTTATTGGCAAATGCTTAGTTTGGACAAGGCTGCCTTATTCAATTTTTATTTTTTTTTATTTTTTTATTTTTTTTTTTTTTTGGTAAGCGCTGCCTTATTCAATTTGTTCGGCAGTGAATTTGGACTTGAATTTAAGATTTTTGTGTACAAATATTTCCATCTTTATCGAATGATAAAATAGACCTTCGGAAAGAAGGTACGACACTCAAACGAGAACCATATGAATTTCTTTTCTTCCCAAAAAAGGAAAAAAGTTACATGTTTTTGATGGACAATTAGTCATGTATGATTATATTTTCATCAGAGAAAAAAAAAAAAAAAAGTAGCACAATTCAATTGATGAAATCTACGAAGAAATCCACAATTCAATTGCGCAAACGTCAGAAGTCATTTATATCTAGTCATTTACGATGTTCGTTATTTTATGTGATAAAGTGTATAATGAGTGGAATGCCCAATCTTGCTTTACTTCACTTTTCTATCAATCACTATAGTGTAAAAGATATTCATAATTTTTTTATGTGATAAAATGAGACAACGCATTGTTAATGTTAGTTAAGTGAAGGTTTGATACTTTGTAGGTGCAATTTAGACCAAATGTGAATTAATTGGTCTTGATGACTTTAAATACTAAATAATCTTACATTTAAAAAAAAATCATAGAAAAATATTGAATTTAATTATTAATTTTTTTAGTATTATATTAGGTTAATTTAATTTAGTTTATTTATTTTAGATCATTATCTTTTTATGATTTGTAAAATAGGCTCTTTTAGTTAGAAATTGTACAACTTAAATAATTTAAAGTTGTTTTGTATTTCAATCAAGTTTGTTTTGTTTGGACAAAATAAGAAATTCATGTCATCATTATTATTATTATTATTTTAAATCCAAAATAATTTTCTTCTCATTTTTCTCTCTCAATCCTTGATTTGTAATCTTTGCCCAATAAAAAAGACAGAGATTTTCATAATAAATTTAAATCTTTTTTTTTTCTTCAATTTTCAATTTTGGAAGTGAATAAACATTTTTTCTTACAAAATTGTCCTTTCTCAAAAATAAAGTCGTATATGTTTATTTATTTTTGTTTATAATTAATTACATAAATTTTTTATTTTTCTTATAAATTTAATTAAAATAAGAAGATGGAGTTGAAATACTTAAAAAGTATGCAATTTTTAGTTAAAAAAGATATATTTCACACTGCGTAAAAGTTTAGTAATTAAAAATTAAAATTACAGTTGGAAAATATAATGTATTATTAAAAAAAAAAAAAAAAGAAAGATTATATTCAAAGATTCATTACTTTTTAATTCCTCCACCTATATAAAAATATAATTCACTTATGACATGAAATGTCATGAGTTGGATTTAAAAGTCTGAAATTAAAATTTCATTTAATTTAAGTTTTTTTTTTTTTAAAAAAAAAAAATTCTCTTTCTTTTATATAAAATATTAAACTGGAAAAATAATAATATTATAATTTTTTTAATTTACTAAAATGAAGATAAAGAACGTAACTTCCAAATGTAACAGAAATGTATTATATATCGAAAACATATAACATAATAAATTAAATAAA
Organism: Cynanchum wilfordii; assembly: GCA_025388415.1. Lineage (NCBI taxonomy): Eukaryota > Viridiplantae > Streptophyta > Magnoliopsida > Gentianales > Apocynaceae > Cynanchum > Cynanchum wilfordii. The sequence goes on from JAHSUH010003887.1 coordinate 528,721, forward strand.
TATGAATTTAAAATAATAGTTAATTAAAATTTTTATTATCACATAACTTTTTAAAATCTAAAAATAATAGAATCATATATATTAATCTTGTTTTAATAATGAATTATTGTTATATTAAAAAGTAAAACAACCTTTTAAACAAACAAGGTCCCGTAGCTCAGTTGGTTAGAGCGTTGGTCTTATGAGCCGAAGGTCGCGGGTTCGAGCCCCGCCGGGACCATCGGCTAATTTTTGTTTTTCAAAATTAAATTTTACAGAAAAAAGGTTAATATTTTTTTTTGGGTAAACAGCGTGTGCACATACACAAAATTATTATCTACAATATATATACATATTTATTTACTATTGTTAAAAATAATTAAAATATTTCATAATATACTTTTTTGTAAGAATTAAATTTATAATAAAATTATTATATTTTTGAGGGAAATTAATTTGCAATTTCCCCATTGGATCATTCCTATAAGAAGGCAATCAATTAATTAAGGGTTAATTAGAACTGATAATTAAAAGCATTTCCAAGTCGTATAAATCCCATATTCTCGTCTCACTTCTTTTATCAAACTTCAATCTATTTATATATACATATATATACTGTCATATAAAAGATAAAACCCTAATCAGTCATGTGTATGTAGCATGGAAAACTGACTCCAATAACATTTGATATATATATATATATATACAGCAGTGGAGAGGAAAGACAGGTTCTTGATTTTTTTTGTTTTTATAACCGACCCACAACCCCTTGCCGGCAAGGGATCCATGATGGGGAAACTATCTCAAGAGTCATGTGATGTAGGGAACACATATTTAAGTTTAGAATAGTCAGCAGATCTTTGGTTGAAATCATAAATTATATCCAATAAGTATCATTATGTAGAGATAATGATGCATTTTTTTGTACGTGTTACATTTTTAGAGTCTAATTTTTTATTTAGATAAAAATTTTACTTTAATACAATAAATATAAAACTCGTAATATTGTATAACATTGATATGATGTTTTAATCGCTAAACCAAAGACTTTATATGTGTCTCTTAGCTATGCTTTTCTTCTTCTTTTTACCAGATAAAGAGAAACAATCTTGACAAGAAATTAATTAACCAAGTTTTACTCTTCGGATTCGTCCACCTTTAGTCACTTCAGAAGTACTGCTGGAAACACTGTTCATCAAATAGTTTAGTTAACCTCCATTATATATATATACATATTGCAATGATTTGAATTATGAGTAGATTGCAAAAGAACCAAAACCCCAAATATAGTAAGTGTATAAAATGAGTAAGTCCACAATGGGTATAGTGAGAGGGCACTTGTCTTTTATTACATAAATATATAATACTCCAAAGGATAACGAATGCTTGTGATCCCACAAAGTAATTTTATATGAGATCATGAATTTGACACTTGTTGTAAATGTTATGTAAGAGCTAAATTTTGTAAACACAATCGAAACCAAATCTAGATTAGTCAAAACAAGTGTGATGTAAAAAATAGGATTTACTAGGAGGTTTTTCAATAAGCTTTCTCTCTCCTTATCGGATGTGTAATGACCAAAATTCCTGCGAAGAAAAGTTCAAGACATAGATTCATTCTATTTAGATCCTCCGATGTTGAAGCCAATAAAGATTAAAGATAATGTTTAAAGGGTATTTAGATGAGTTTTCAAATATACCCGAATATATGTATGCTCTAAGAGTATATAAAGAATAAGTGTGTTTGAGTGTAATAATTTTCATCTTATGTTCCTTTATATTTAGAGTTATTTTACTTATATGAAATAGGGGTTGTGACAGTAGGGAACTTATCAATGTGGCGCCAACAGACAACCATGACTCCGATCCTATAGTATGTACATATTATGGTAAAATAATGTTGGTGAACATATTTTATGCCGACATTAATGGTTGATACAGATAATGTGCTAACTCATTTATTATGTGTGAGAGTGTGCTTTGGATAATCTGCACGAGGGGGACCATAGTAATGCGATCTTCACTTTCAAAGTACCAAAGTACCTAAGCTCGCTCAAGTCTATGGTGATGTAGCTATTCCAACGAAATATCCTGCTGGAAGATTTATTATGCATGCCACATAAAGAAAGTGGGTCTATCAAGATGAGTTGTGTACTTTATGCTCAGTAATTTCGGGTATTAGATAGTTTAAAAATAAATAAAAAATAAATAAAAAGAAAAAAAAAAGTAACAAATGCTTGTGATCACCAACTACTAGCATTGGTGACCCATACTTTGAGCCATAACTCTTCTTTTAACTCCTTTCCCTAAATAGCAAGACAGACAGAAATCAATTATTTTTTTTATATCAGTACCACTCACTCATTCACACATCCATCACTTGTTATATTTGTGTGTCTGAATGATCAGTAGTTTTTTCTCTCCTCCATGGCATCAGAAGGTTTCCAGCAGTCATCTTCCCATTGGTATGTAACTGACCTAAACCTGAGTCTTCAATTCCACTACCACGGCCTAGTCATCATTGCCACGGCCGTGGTTTTTATAGTCCTTTTCATATCCTTCCTTCTTTGCAACTTTCTCAATCAGTGCAATCAGATGATAATCTCCAATTCTTCTTCTTCTTCTTCTGGGGAAGTACTCCAAAATGGAAACAAGGGTCTAGATGAAGCCGCCATTAATAGTCTGCCAATTTTCATGCACCAAACTACTACTAGTAGTACTACAACTTCAGAAGATCAATATCAGTGTTGTATTTGTTTGTGCTCGTTTGAAGAAAATGAAATGGTGAAGGTGATTCCTAAATGTATGCATTTCTACCATTCTCAATGTGTTGATGAATGGCTACAAAATCATGCAATATGTCCTCTTTGTCGTGCCCCTCTTCATCCTTCCTCTACTTCTCTGCAAATGGAAATCGAACCCTCTCCGTCCCCTTCAACTGGTAATTCAAGGATCCTAATAGTTAATTGAGATCTATATATATATATATATAGATTAGCCCTAATTAGCAGAGATGTAAACAGATAAATGTAAAGCTTTCTTTTGTAATTTTTGTACTCCAGCCTGGAGGAAAAATGAAAGTTGGCAATTTTTTATTTTATTTTTATGCCATGAGATATTTTGGATGAGTCACGATTATAAAAAACAAGTATCTTACAAGAGGGTCCGATCCTAAATTTTAAATAAATTGCATATGTGTACGGATTCCATGAGCATCTTACTTTACTCACTTAAGCATGGCTGTTCAAACTTGGCAACTTTAATTATAGAAAAAGCTCTTGTCTCATCTGATTAGTGTATAAGACAGAAAGGGGAAAAAAAAAAGCACAGTATCATTCCAAATAGATCTGTACAAGAAAATTGGAAAAATTATAAATACCATTTTCACATATATATATATATATATATATATATATATATATTAAGTACGATATATTTATTAAAAAATTTTAAAAAATGGTCTTAAAATTTTTTAATTTAAAAGTAATTTAAAACTCTATTTATTTATATAGAAAATAAGTTTCAAACGACTAAAATTAAGTGTAATATGAAAGAGTCTCAATTTCAAGATAAGGAACTAAATTATCAAAGATATAAAAATTGCTTTGATTTCAGCAATCTTCCAAATTAGACAGCAATGGAAGCAGGGGGGCGGACATTCATGTTTTGCAAGTCGAGATTTCCAGATAAATTATAAATATGAAGATTGAGGAGCTTATCACCCATATTATAAGGCCCCAAATCGACTCTTCTGTTTCACCACCATACCAAAGGAAAAAAGGGTGTTAAGATTTTATAGTTCAATTTTAAATTTCTAGTTTCAAATAATTATATATTTAACTATTTATAATTATATAATTCAAAATTATGAAACATAATTTAATCAAATACAAAAGTTGGATTCAAACAGATAGTTTTGATCCGGTCTTGCCACGTGGGGTAAGAGGGCTCCAGTCAAGTGTCTTGCAGTGAAGGTCAAATGTCGAGAGGTGTATTTTTAGTGTTGGTTATCCGATGATTAAGTCGGTGACCAAATTTAGAAGGCTCTTAGGGAACGAATGGACGAAGAATATCCTCTACGATTTTCTTTGAGAGTGGTAAGAACAAGGTATCGGAATACTTAGAATGTAGAGTGATACTTGACTTTTATTGTTGTGTGCAGTGTGTAGGTTACCGTTTATATTTGGAGAGTGGTCCAATGAGGAAGTGACACCTGGATTGGGTACCTTTCCCGATAGTCCGAATTGATGGCTCCAACAGTGTTATCGGGATTAAGCGCATTTTATGCTTTGTTCTATGAGTATCTTCTTGTATCGGAGGTCATATCATTCGTGTGGTACTTGTAGTCACCGATTGGGCCATCATGTGATATCCACCTCAAACTCCTATTATCTATTTTTATGTATCTTATTATTTATATTTTTGTGTAAATAGTAAATAGAGTTGTTTTTCTCAGTCTCTTTTAATATACATTCACTTACCAAATAATAATAATAATAATAATAATAATAAAATAGAGAGAAAATGTGTAATAAGCAAATTTTGGTCTAAGAATCTTATGTTGTATTTGGACTGATACTATTCTTTAGGAAATATTTTTATAGTGAATTCATTTTTTTTTTAAAGTATCTCAAGGAATAGTTATTTAAATAAATTTATATTAAAAAAATTAGTAGATTTAGTCTCCATATTATTTTCATTCTGTCGATTTAATCTTTTAATTTTATTTTTCACCTATTTTGTCATAGAACTTTATTTTATTATTATTATTTTTTTTAAAAAAATGGTTAAAATAGAAATTTCATTTTTTTAGTCTTGTGTAATATATGTGAAAATAGTTTCTCCTCTAAAGATAAGATGTTTAAACTAGGCAAAAATATCAACTTTATCTATCTAATTTCTAATAAAAAGTATTTGTAACTTGTTATTTAAAAACTTGCTACCTGACTAAATTGAAGCTATGAAATTTGTTCAAGGATAACATAGGTGAAAAATAAAGTTCGAGGACTAAATCGATTGAACAAAAATAGTATATAGATTGAACCTACTAATTTTTCAAGTGTAGCGATGATATAATTATTAAATTGTTAAAGATGTATATATATTAAAAAAAAACTACTAACCCAATATGTATTATAATATAGTATTCACACTTTTTAAAATAATTAATGACCATATAACATATCTAAACAAATCAATCTAAATATAATTAAAAATGATTGCCCATATATATATATATATACCAAACAAAATAAAATTGAGCTTTAGGTTATGGTTATTAAAGAAAAGGCCTTTGGAACTAAAAAAGGGACATATTTAGGACCATGTGGCCTAAAATAAATCTTTGAAGATCACCAAAACTTGTGGCACTAAATTCCAATTTTTGCCCTTCCCTTTTATCTCTGCATTTAGATTCACTCAACTCGCATGTCAGTCACAAAGCCACTGCCCCGCGCCAACATGCACGTGCATCTCTCCTTACTGTATCTGTGGTCATTATTAATCTTCCAAGCCCTTTTTCGTCATTTCCATATCTGCTTATTTTTTATATCTGTTTGTCTTCCACCCACTTTTTCCTTGTCCATCTATCACTTCCACATGTAAGCTTACTTTCTTTTCGGCCAATAGAATTCACCCACGTCATCAACTTTGAAATCAAACGAGGCGGCGCAGGTTAGCACACGAAAGATGAACACACTTGGAGGCCGACGTTTCCGGCTCCTTGTAAAGAAAGAAATAAAGAACCGTGCTTTTTGTTTTTTAATATTTTTCTTTCTTTTTTGGCAGTTAAAGAACGGTGGTTAATTAACACAATTTTGATGATTTTTTTTTCCACTTATTACAATTTTATTTCACTCAAAGAACGGTGGTTAATTATAAAGAAATTTGAGGGTGTTATATATAGATATATATGTATATATTATTAAAATAAATTTAATTTTACTATAAATAATTAACAATATTGTTTATACTTAACTTCACAAATTTAAAACATATTATTAGATAAAGATTTTCAAATACCTACTTAATAATCTACAAAAATCTCTTAGGTGATCGATATTAATATTAATTCACATTAAATTTTACATAAGTTATAAAAAATAAAAATATCTTATTTGAAAAATTGATATAAAATTGCATGGAAAATTATGAATTTATAAAATTAAAGAATAATTTACTAATTAAACCTTCCAATCTGAAATAATCAAGGATATGTTTTGGAATTATGGACTGATTTTTTTTTAAATCATGGTACTACTAGTTATGTTTTAGTTATGTTTTTTTTTTTTTTAAAGAAAAAACAAAATAACTAAAGGAAAAAGTTTAAAAAGGATTCAATTGCATAACGCCACGTGTTGGCGTATTTTAGGAAGTAAACCTCCAAAATCTGAAGAAGAAAAAGGCAGAGATAGACGGACACTGCGAGATCAAAAGGCGGACTTAACCAAGCCACAGCTGTCCCCTTCCAAAACCGTATGTTCCTAACCACATCCTTACCGTTCAAAATTCTCATCCAACGGTCTTAATTTCATCTCCCTCCTTTCTTTCTTCCCTCAACATTTCCAGCCTTTCTTTTTTAAAGTCCACTCTCCATCACAGTCAGATCGCTTCCCCACAATCGCCACCACCACCAGGGATGGCGTCTCTCGGCCTCACCACATCCCTCAATCTCCGTTTCCGTCCCCTCTCCTTCCCCAAACACTTTTCATCGCTCCCTCCTCCTTCCCTTAATCTCAAATCTCAGAAACTTTCCGACAATAAATTTCAGGGACTGCACAAGTTTTCCAATGAGCCTACTCGGAATTTGTTTTCTTCTTTCCCGAAACTGACTTCAAGTCCGCCGCTACGAGGGTTGACGGTGAAGGCTTCGGCTGCAGCTTCATCATCTGCATCCCCAGCTCCGATAGTGAAGCCGCAAGAACCATGGCAAGGTGCGGCCATGAAGCCTTTACTGGCTTCTATAGCTACTGGAGTGTTGTTATGGTTTGTGCCGGCGCCTTCCGGTGTTTCGCATAATGCCTGGCAATTGTTATCGATTTTCTTGGCTACTATTGTTGGGATTATTACTCAACCTTTGCCTCTTGGTGCTGTAGCTCTCTTGGGATTGGGGGCTTGTGTGTTGACTAAAACTCTTACTTTTGCTGCTGCTTTTTCTGCATTTGGAGACCCAATTCCCTGGCTTATTGCCCTTGCATTTTTCTTCGCTAGAGGGTTTATTAAGACTGGTTTAGGGAATCGAATTGCGTATCAATTTGTGAAGTTATTTGGTAGTTCCTCACTTGGATTAGGTTATAGTTTGGTTTTCAGCGAGGCCTTGTTGGCTCCAGCTATTCCTTCTGTGTCAGCTCGGGCTGGAGGGATTTTCTTACCATTGGTGAAGTCACTTTGCGTAGCTTGTGGAAGCAATGCAGGGGATGGGACTGAAAACAGATTGGGATCTTGGTTGATGTTGACTTGCTTTCAGACATCCGTAATTTCATCGGCTATGTTCTTAACTGCTATGGCTGCGAATCCTTTGGCTGCTAATTTGACACAGAGTACCATTGGTCAAACTATAAGCTGGATGGATTGGGCTAAAGCTGCCATTGTTCCGGGTTTGGTGTCTCTGCTTGTAGTGCCATTGCTTTTGTACATTATTTATCCTCCCACTATTAAAAGTAGTCCTGATGCTCCTAAGCTTGCTCGGGAGAAGTTGGAGAAGATGGGGCCAATGTCAAAGAATGAGATTATCATGGCTGTAACTCTGCTTCTTACGGTATGGTATCAACCCTTTTCCAGAAGATTTAGACTTACTCTGAATTCTTATATAATCAATTCATCATTTATGATTTCATGTATTATGATCATAGTTATTGGATTTCGCTCGTTGCTCTATTTATTTTTTCAAATGTGAATTGATTGCATGGTCATGCAAATGCTTGAAATAGAAGTAGAACTTCTTCAATGAATAAAAATCCTGTATTTGTTAAAACTGAGTTAGAAAATTCAGGAATTAACTAGTTACTAACGTCAAACACTTGGTCTAGTATTTGTTTTATTGTTCCTTATTTCTAAGTTCTGTTTGGCTGCCAAATGTAAATTGATCTTAAATACATATAAAACACACACACACACACACATATATCTGTACATCCTGGGGAAGCAATCTCCCGACGATTGGATATATTGATACTGTTTTTTTGTACTTTGCCCTGTCATATCTTGGAACATTAACTGCTATTTATTTAAAACTGAACTCCACTAGTCTTGCTCTTCATGCTTCAAATTTAACAGAGCAAGTCAACCTTTGTGGAACCAATTCTTGTATTATTAGACTTAAATTGCTAAATTTCAAATACTGTCTTTAAGACTTTTTAAAAAATCTAAATGTGTTGGGAAAAATTACTAGAGGATTAAACTCAATTTATTCTCATTGAGATACTGCTAGTTAGAGTGGAATTTCATCCAGTTCTCAATCCATGTATATTCTTTTTGTTCTTTTTTTCGTCTTAAGCTTGGAAACTAAGAACAGATGAACCTAGCTTTTATTCAAAAAAGAATAGTGAAAGTTGCTTTAAGCAATTGAAAATATGGTCTGAAATATCTGCTCATGATTTCCTTAAATATTTACTCCACATAATTATTTCTTAATTGGTACCTTACCTCTGAGGCAGATTTAGTTATCACTAAAGTGCATCTCTGTTGTAAAAGTATGAAGTGAAGCTATTTCACTTCATGATGAGTGTTATGTATCTATTAACTAAGATGTTACATGTAGTTTGCTTAAAGATGTTGGATTAAGATATGAAGCCCCTCAATTAGATAAATTGAAAACACAGAAGAAAATAAAAGGGGGGGGGGGGTAGGGGTGTTCTGAACCAGGTGAAGTTGAGGCCTTCCTTAAATCAACTATTGTAATTATCAGAGATCATAGTTTCAATCTCAAAAGAGCATGGAAATTTTTAATTATGCTTACCTGCTTGAACATGCAAATCTCAATTACTGTTGGTTCTCATTCCCTTTTGGTATGCATATCATGATATTTTTGCATAGTTGTTTCATCACCGGCTGATTCTACCCAAAAGATTGTTGAATTGATTTAAAGACCACACTTAATCTGTTCTCTGTCATGCTGTATTAGGTGGGTCTTTGGGTTTTTGGTGGTGTCCTAAATGTGGATGCTGTTACTGCTGCTATTCTGGGACTGGCTGTCCTCCTTGTGACTGGTGTTGTTACATGGAAAGAGTGCTTAGCTGAATCGGTTGCTTGGGATACCCTTACATGGTTTGCAGCGCTTATTGCCATGGCTGGGTATCTTAACAAATATGGCCTCATCTCCTGGTTTAGCCAAACTGTTGTCAAGGTTCGGATGCTTCTTCTTTTCATGCCATTTTATATTTTAGGCTTACTAGTGCATTCAATTTGTTTAATGGTATTCAACTGATATCCTATTGTTCATTTTTAACTTTTTAAGATTGCCATGTCCAAGAATGTCTGACTATTCATGGTTATAAGGAATTAGCTGTGGATGATCTACAATCTTTTTGTGTGACTATGCTTCATGGTTTCATGTTTTACATTCCTTTCATCCATTGCTTAAGCACGTTGCCGTTGTTCTTCCTTACTATTTGATTTGTTTTTTTTTTTTTTACTGGCAGAACTTATTACATACATGTATGTATATATGAAGGCATTGGTTTCTGATAGGGGATCTTTGATCGTTCAGTGTTGATCATGGAACCAACATATATTGTATACTAGAGGTTGAGAGTTGTTATGTTTGATCTAAAAATATGCATGAGACTATTGTCTTGGATTTTAAATCACGTCAGGTAAAATGCTAGTGTACATACCACTTCCGCTTCAGCTACATCCAAAATAGATATGTTGTTCTTGCACAAATTTTCACTTATTTCCAATTATGGAAGTTCACTTGAGATATTTGAAACAAGTAAGCATTACGAGTCCTGTAATATTGATCTTTTGTAAACGAAATTTCTGCAGTGGAATGAAAATTCCTATTAAAGGTCCATTACTGCAAATTTCAATGAATATACATAGAGCTATTGAACTTGTGTGTAGCAGAATTTTGCTTTTGCATGGTAGTACTCAACCCATATATATATATATATATATATATGTACCTAATTCATTTAAACTCTTGTGCAGTTTGTTGGTGGATTGGGTCTATCTTGGCAGGCTTCTTTTGGCATTCTTGTTCTTCTCTACTTCTATTCTCATTACTTCTTTGCCAGTGGAGCTGCTCATATTGGTGCCATGTTCACAGCATTTTTATCTGTTTCCAGTGCTTTAGGCACTCCACCTTTTTTCGGTGCTATTGTGCTTTCCTTCCTTTCTAACCTTATGGGTGGTCTCACACACTATGGAATTGGTTCAGCTCCTGTATTTTATGGTGCAAACTATGTCCCCTTGGCAAAATGGTGGGGATATGGTTTTATTGTCTCTGTCGTTAATATTCTTATCTGGCTTGGAGTTGGAGGGGTTTGGTGGAAATTCATTGGCTTATGGTAGATTTTCGGTTTTTGTACACACACCTACAATGACTAAAGGGTCCCTATTGCCTCTTGGTGGCTTTGATAGTTGGAAGTTTTGATTCCTTATGTGGGAATAATAATGTTCTTGTGTGTACTTGGAGGAGTTTGCGGCTGGAATAGATGGTACAGAGAAATGAGGTTTGAGTTATAAAGTTGAAACTAGGATATGTATTCAAAATTTTGACATAAGCAAGAAGAAAACTTCAGTAGTGTAATTGTGATTTCTTAAGTTGGATGGTTATTTTGGTTTGACATTCCATTCTCTTTTTGGGTGTTTGCTGTGATGTAATTAATCATTATTATGATAATCATATATAATCCTGAGTTTCTGCTGCTCTTCTTCTTCTGCAATAGGGTTTCATTTACGAACAGATTGATAATTGTGGGGGAAATTTGAAATAACTTTTGTTTACAAATTGAATATCTTCTTACCTAATTTTGGTTGATATTTCAAATAATTATATCACATTTTATAAATAAGAAAGCGTTCTCACAGGTTGATAGCCATTTAGAGTTCGAGTTATATTAAAAACTGCAATGATTTTTGGTTATTATGTTTTGGACAGCATTTGTTGGGTAACAGGGAGCTCCTTGTTTCTGCAATGGAAAAAGTTGCAGTAATTTCATTAGAGGTTTTGTCTGGGACAGATAGATTAATACAGGTTGATTGTAGTGCTCATATTTAAGTATTGTTATGAGCAAATCATCTTTTTTTGGGTGAGCATCCAATGGACGCTACTTTTTGTGTACTTTCCAGTCAGATAGTTTGGCCGGAAGATCACCCTTTTGGATTTTCGTCCGAATCGCAACTTGTATTTGATTTGATTTTATTTGATTCCATCTTTGATGTGGTCCGTAATGGGCTAGTGGTGTACAAAGATTTCGAATATTAATCCCTTTATTTCTATATTAGTTTTAAATTATTGAATTAGTTTGATTAAAATTATGATATATAAATTTTATTTATATATTTAAATATTATTTATATATTATATTATTTTGTGTAGAAATAGTGCAATTAAAGTGGAATAATCCCCAACTACCCTTTTATTATTTATTCTTGCAAGTTTTCTTTTTTCAATTACAACCCCAACAACATATATTGTAAAATTTAAGGTAAAACTTATGATTATTATAAAAGTTTTAAAAAGTAACCAATAAAAAATCATATTGATACTTGTTATAAACGTGTTATATAGGAACTACAGAGTAATATCTTATTTTAAATAAAAGTTAGATTTTATAGATGAAACTTGAATAGAAGTCATATTAATTGAACCAATGACTCTCTCTCTTTTTTAACTTTTCTTTTTAAGGACACAAAATGTCTTAAATGAGTTCTAAACTCTAAGAAGACACATTTTAAGTTAAATTTACATCCGGACTAATCCTCTCGAAGCAGTGATTTCAAATACTTGATAAATTAACCAAGCATAAATAAATTTCAAAATTATGTAAACAAATAATTGAAAGGATTTTTTTTTTTAAAAAAAAAAAATTAATCCAAATGAATTAATGGTATTAAAAAGGGATGATAAAAAAAAAAATTAATCCAAATGAATCAATGGTATTAAAAAGGGATGATCTGGAATCCAGGTAATTAGTTTATGGAGGCTATATATATATATATTGTACGAAAGATGTTAAGTGCAAGTTTGTATATTTTAAGATAGAAAAATACAAATATAATAAGGTAAAAGAATTCCAAAAGTGGAGAATTTGTGTTTTTAAATGATTGAAGGAGAAAGGAAAGACGTATTGAAAGACAAATTACGTTAAGGTTCTGCTGACAACGAACCACGGGAGACTCACTCATCATTTTATCGAATTTTATTTTATTTGTCACAAATAAATAAATATATATATATATATTATTCTCGTGTACTCAATGTATTTATTTAATGATAATTAATTAATCTATCTAGACTTTTAAAATTTTATATTTTTCTTATCACTTCCAAAAAAAAAATAAAAGAAACTTTATATATATATATATATTTCATCTCATTAGGACCTCAAAAAAATTAAAAAAAAAAAAGAAGAAGATTAGGGACGAAACTATATATCTTATGAGCCACTAGATTAAGTAGTAGTACTATACTATACTTTCCAAGTTCTATTTGGGAATCAAACGTGGACCATTATTAGCCTAAAATCTTTACTTTAGCATCCACTAAAATTTCCATAGATTATATATATAAGAAATTTTGATGTGATTTTCAATACAATAATTCTCGTAATTATATGATTATATATGTGATGAATATATGATTAAAGATGATAGAACTATTTATAAATATTAATAGAAAAGACAATATTAAATTATCGTAAATAGATATTGTATTTATAGTATACGATAATGAAAGTGAAGAATTTATTATGTATATATATATATATATTTTTTCTCAATAAAATGAAGCACATAGAATATATACTTGGCATGTAAACCTTTCAATGCACCAAGCTTTAATTACTGGCCAGAAGAATCTTTAACATTCTTCATTCTTCATATTATTCATTTTAAGTAGAGAGAGAAACTCCGAAGGTGGTTGTGAGAGAGAGAAAGTTTACAGAGAATACTCTTGAAGCTGCTTTGGACGAGAGAAGAACAAAACAGGTATGGTTTTATTCATTAATTTTTTTCTGCTTCTTCTTTGCATTAAATGTTCTTAATTGGTAACATATATATATATATATATATACATATTCTTGAGTTCTTAAACTCAATTTCAAATTATTCAGTCTTTAAAAGAATATGATCATCATCAGTTAACTTTCTATTTTTCTATACATATTCGTAATATATATATTATATACTCACATATCCATTTTTTTTAAGAAATCTATATAAATTTGAGTTAATTCAATTTCGGCATAAGTTTACGTTTGGTTATCGTTATCGTTAAAGACAGATAAATTACTACATACTCTAAAAAAATTTAAACCGATAAAAAAAAATTTAATTTAATTTAATTTTTTTAATTATTAAAAGAAAATGCTTCTTTACAATATTACTGTTGCTTTAATTCGATTTTAAATTAGTTTATATTTAAATCAAATTTAATATATATTAAAGGAAAAATACTGTTTTTTTTTTTTTTCTTAAAAAATTATTTGTTCCACTCCGACATAAAGAACTGTATGCCGAGAAGAATTTCCATTTTAATTATTTGTTCTAAAGGAATGGATGCCTTTGTGTGAAAAGTACCTCCACTTAAAAAGGATTTCTGTGGATGACAATTTTTTCCTTTATTATTTTTTTAAAAAATATTTTATTACAGCAATAGTCCAATATTTTGTCAATAATTTTGTGTTGGAAAATAAAATAGTGAATACTGGATTCTCCTATAGTGCTGATATAAATTATTATTATTTTTAGCTATTATAATTAATGACCTATTTAGCTAATATAATTAATAACCTATTAATAATATAATAGTGTTAAAAGAGATTAATTCGCTAAAACTAATTAAGAGATTTATTTGTGTAAATATATTAAAAATTTTTTTTAATTTAACACGATGAAAAAATACAAAAAATTAAATTTTTTTTATAATTATTTAAACGTGTCATATAAGAATTAATTAAATTTAAATTAATCAAAGTCAATGATAATAAATGATTACCCTTTCAATCAAGTTTTCATCGTGGACTGGTATTCTACTTACTCATACTACATACCAATAAAGATGGTGACACGTATTTTATTATGCCACCATTTAAGGATTCCCAGTACAAGTGCGTTTTCTTGTCTCAATTCAATTAGGACACGTGTCTATTGCCTATATTTACCTAGGAATTGCATACTTGCTCTTTTATGTCTATAGGCGACACCTAACAAATTATTATTATTTTTTTTATCTTTTATTTTTTCAAGTAATCTTTTGATGCCATAACTTAAGTGATAATTATATACATTTCACACGTCAAAATAAAATAAAAGTGAAACGTTAATAAATAAATAAATAAAATTAAAATTTAAGAAATATTAAAAGTCATTAAATATTAATTGAGAATAAAAAAAAAAATTTAAAAATCATTTCATTAGAAACTTAGTAATATTATATATATATATAATTGATAAGTCATGAATTGCTTATAAATATTACCAAAATTACTAGTTTAATACTTGTTATAAGAATTACGTAAAATACATTATGAAATTTCTTTCAAAACGATACGATTTATACTTAAATTTAAATTAATTAAAATAATAAATCTAAATATAAAATTATTTAATATAAAAAGTCATTTAAAAGTTTTTAACATTACCGTTAAATCAATTTTTTATAATTCAATTTTAAAATAAAAATTATAATAATATAAAAACTATGATAATAAATATATTTTAGATGTTTAAAAAAAAATTTTAAAGTAATTTTAATTTTTGTTTTTAAATTAAATCATAAAAGTTGATTTAATAATAATAAAAAAAAACCACTGTTAGTTTATTGAGATTAATTAAATTGAAAAGTGACTTAATTTTATTGCTATCATAATAATGTTTTAAGAGATTCTACCACCTTTCCAATATATATATATATATATATATATATAGAAGATTATTAGGACCATTCCTTAAATTTTTGTGTAGGAAGAATTCTGGTAGAATATGGGAAACATGTTTGTTTAAGTTTAATGGCGATCCCCTTTTGCTTTGTTTCTTGGTTCTAACTTTAGTTTTTGTAATAAAATCATTTTTTTAATGTTGGCGTCCCAGTTATAAGTACCTTATTTGCCAGAATTTGCTTGTTTAGTTTGTCACACACTCACATTTGCTGCCGCGAAGTCATTTGCTTTAACTGATGCAGAGATTTCAAAGATATTTTTGCCCTTTTTTTCTCCTCAAGGCTGAAAATTCATGCTTGTTTGTGAGAGGTGAACTATACAATACATACATAGAAGAAATATTTGACTAAGTTGAAGTTGTAAAATGTATTTTGAGGCTTTTTTCCCATTAATTTCTGGAAGAAAAAGAAAATGATAAAGAGAGGGTTTTTTCTTGCTGTTATATGAAGTCATTTTCAAGAATACTTGTGGGTTTAGAATTCAATAGTTAGTCTTATGTGATTGAATTGAAATTTGCAGACAATGAATCTTCATTTCTTGAAACTTCCAGCAATCGTATAGATTGAAAAAGAAACAGAGCCTTTTGGTTTGATCAAGTTGGCTGCTGTGGAAAACCCTATTTATTTCTGATCATGGCTGGGAAAGAAGATGGGTGTTATAAGGGAAAACCCTTCTGCATATTCTTTAGGGATGCAAGGTAATAACATTAACATTTTCTTTCTGTATAGAAAATTATAATGATTATTTATATATGTATATTTATTCTGCAATTGAGATATGAATACAAAAGATGCATTTTGTTTTGTTTTTTAATAAAATGGTGACAAACACAGGTCAGTTTTCAAAATGGATGAGCTTGGTTTGGAAATAGCAAGGATTGCTCTTCCTGCTGCTCTGGCTCTTACTGCTGATCCTATTGCATCTCTGATTGATACAGCATTCATTGGCCAAATAGGTACCTTTTTTTTTCCCTTTTCTGGGATGTCTTTAATTAGCAAATAGCTGAGGTTCGATTACTTATGTTTTATGTTTAATGTTTCATGATTCTAGGACCAGTAGAACTGGCTGCTGTTGGAGTTTCTATTGCACTTTTCAATCAAGTATCAAGAATTGCAATATTTCCTCTAGTTAGTGTAACCACATCTTTTGTTGCGGAGGAGGATACCGTTGCAAAGGTCTGTTCAGAGTTTCAAGATGGTGAAAATTTGGAAACGGGATTAGCTGAAAGCAATGAAAATAAAAATTTGATACCACAAACTCAGAAAGGTATGGAATATTTCTTTGGAGCAACTTTATTTACTCGATTTTGCTTGCGATTTAACCTTTTCGAAATGTTTTGTTAGATGGTCTTGAGAGTACATACAATTCACAATCAATTGGTAATAGTCTTGAAGTTGCTAAAATTGAGACTGAAAAGAGGCAGATTCCATCAGCATCATCTGCCTTGTTTATTGGTGGAATCCTTGGCCTTATTCAAGTTGCATTCCTAATTTCTGCAGCAAAACCTTTATTAAACTTCATGGGAGTTAAATCTGTAAGTCAATACAGAAAATTTAAGATCAATATTCCATTATGTGCTTTTGTGTTTTATGAGTTTTGATCCGGGTTTTTCGAGAAGTTTTAGTAGTAGAAAACTGAATTCACTGTCTTTTGTGTTATGTAGGACTCACCAATGCTAAAACCAGCTGTACAATATTTGACTCTGAGATCACTTGGTGCTCCTGCTGTTCTTCTCTCATTAGCAATGCAAGGTGTTTTTCGAGGACTTAAGGACACAAAAACTCCATTGTTTGCAACCGGTAAGTCTGTTTGAAATGAGGTTCAAATGTATACAGAAAACATTTGGGAAAAAAACTTGCTTGAATTCATGTTGTTTGTTTCCCAAATTTACTCTAATTTTCTCAATTTTTTTTGACTGACAATCATATGAAACGCAGTGGTTGGAGATCTTGCAAATGTAATATTGGATCCTATTTTCATGTTTGTTTTCCGTTTGGGTATAAAAGGTGCAGCTATTGCACATGTATTATCACAGTAAGTCCATCGAATTGCAATACAAAATGATACTTGTCTGCTATGCCTTCTTCTTTATGATGAGACTTCTATGGACATATTTTCACTTCAATTTATATTATAGGTACCTAATTTCACTTATACTTTTTTGGAGATTAATGGAACAAGTGGATCTTTTACCTCCTAGTATCAAACACCTGCAATTCAGTCGCTTTCTTAGAAACGGTGAGGTTCTTTTCTTACCTAGAGTCTCTTTTTTCTAGAAATATCAAACTGATAACAAACCGGTCATTTAATTTTGCATTTTGCATTTCGAACTTCAGGGTTTTTATTGTTGATGAGAGTTACAGCAGTGACTTTCTGTGTAACTCTATCTGCATCATTAGCTGCACGGCTTGGATCAACATCAATGGCTGCATTTCAGGTCTGCTTGCAAGTTTGGCTGGCTACATCACTTCTGGCTGACGGTTTGGCTGTTGCAGGGCAGGTTAGAAGTAATGTGCATTGACTAAAACTGATCCTACTATAATTCTGCTGCTGTTATTGTTCAAGAAACTTGTAGCCATTAGATTTACGGGCTATCAATTTAAACTCTTAGACGAGATAAGAAATGTAACAAGATATGTTTACATTCTTTCAGGCAATACTTGCAACTGCATTTGCTAAGAAGGATTATAGCTGTGCAAGGGCCACTGCATCAAGAGTTTTACAGGTTTTAATCATTTTTCTCGTTACAAAATTCTTCGACTCTCCCTCTTGCTATAGAATAGATATTCTGATGCAAATTAAAAAAAAAAAAAATTCTTCAGTTAGGACTAGCACTTGGCTTGGTTTTAGCTGCCATACTTGGTACTGGACTACGGTTTGGAGCAAGACTTTTTACCAAAGACAGTGATGTCCTCCGCCTCATCGGTGTTGGAATTCCGGTATCTGAACTTTCTGTAACTTCCCATATCTGATTATACTGTCTTTCTGTGATAAGTTCAAAAATTAGCCACTTCTTTTTTTTTTTTTTTTTTTTTTTTTGTGTGTGTTTCCAGTTTGTTGCAGGCACCCAACCAATCAATGCCTTGGCCTTTGTATTTGATGGTGTTAATTTTGGTGCATCAGATTTTGCATACTCTGCATACTCTATGGTAAAAAAAATATAATCACTTTCCCCAAAAAAGAAATGCAGCAGATGAAATAGATTTGGAATTAATGAAATTTTTATAATATTTTTTCAGGTATCTGTTGCAATGTTCAGCATTCTTTTTCTGTTGATCCTTTCATCCCATAATGGATTTGTGGGAATATGGATTGCTCTTACCATTTACATGAGTCTTAGAGCATTTGCAGGCTTTTGGAGGTAACTGACTCGATCGAGTCATCTCTCGTCTCTATCTCAATACTTTTTACACTTAAAGATTCGGGTTAAAATTCATTAATATAGAGCAATGAACTCCGATATTGTGCACGATACAGTGACTAACAACCATTTCATGGATTAATTAACTGTATTTTTAGAAATTTTTCTTGCTTTAATCATCATTTCAGGATAGGGACAGGAACTGGTCCTTGGCAATTTCTCAGGGGTTGAAAATGGCCCTGTTTTGGTCACGGATATTTGCTTCTTTTTGTGATATTATGAGTTTCATCAGTTCTTCTACCAGAAAAGTTAACATTTTTCTGCCTAGCCTTCCTTCACTTGTATATAATATATATATCTATAATATGAATTGAGAGCTTATTTTGGTAGCTGTTGATTTTTATTTTATTTTAGTTAAAAGTCCATTTTGTAAAAAGAACTGAATAGGAAAACTGATGCGAAGTTTTGTGTTATAATTATTATTGTAGCAGATAGTAATAATAATAGGAAAGATATTATTTTTCTGCATTTGAAATCTACGGCTGATCTTTCAGACAGCTTTTTGTCTAAAATTGGGAGGTCCACATCAAAGTTAAAATAAAAAAAAAAAATAAAAAAAAAATTATTGATTTAAAAATGAACTTGAGGAAAAAAGATCGATCCTTTATTACCCGCCAAAACAAGAATGGAAGCACCGATATTAGCAAACCTGCAAAATCTTCCAGTTTTCCGAAAACAAAATCCAACCCATGATTCAAAACATTGGAATTTACTCATAAGGAACCAAGCAAAGCTCAGAAATGACCGTGCAATTCTCACAACGTATTCCCATATGGAATCTTTGGGAATTTTGCCTGATGCTACCACTGTGCCTCTCATTCTCAAGGCTTGTGCTAATAGACAAGCCCTTGAAAGAGGTAAAAGAATACACCATGATTTGATGAATACGGGTTTGATTGATGATGTTCGAATCGGGACGAGTCTCGTGGGTTTTTACTGTAAATGTGGGTGTTTCGAAGACGCCCTGTATATGTTTGATTATATGCCACAGAGAGATATGGTTGCTTGGAATGCAATGATTTCCGGGTGTGTGGAGTGCTCGGAGTATGAGGAAGCAGTAAACCTTTTCGTAGAAATGCAAATGGAGAATTTGAGGCCTAATTCAAGGACACTGGTTTCAGTACTTTTGGCCTGTGGGCAGCTTTTGGAATTTGGTCTCGGAAAGGAAATACATGGATATTGTTTGCGGAATGGGATATTAGATGTTAGTGATCATGTTGGTAGCGCTTTGGTTAGATTTTATTCCAGGTTTGATATGTGTTTGGCAAATGGTGTTTTTAGGTTATTGGATTCAAGAAGCACAGTGATTTGGAATGCAATGCTTACTGGGTATTTGGAAGCTGGTAATTATCTAAAACTACTGGAAATTTATATTTTGATGCTGAGAAGGGAAGTAAATTACGATGCTGTCACAGTACTACTGGTGCTTCAGGCTTGTGTTGAAATGGGATGTTTTCGTTTTGGATTGCAAGCGCATCAATTTGTCATTAAACATAACCTTGTTGCTGATCTGCCCATATTGAATGAATTGATTAATATGTACAAGAAGATGGACAAATTGAAATCCACATACAATTTATTTTCCTCTGCTCCTTACAAGGACATTGGATTATGGAATTCTATTTTGTGCGCGTATGTTGAGAGTGGCTTCCAAGGGGAAGCAATCAGTTTGTTTAGAAAAATGCAATCAGAAGGAGTGAAACCAAATGAAGGTTCCATAATAGTCATGTTAAGTTATTTTGCGGAGATGGAAAATGGTTTGAGAAACGGAAGAAGCCTGCATGCTCATGTTATTAAAAGTGGAAGGCATAGTAGTGCATATTCTAGAAATGCTTTGGTAAGCATGTATGGAAAGCTTGGCTGTGTTGAAGAGGTATTGCAGATTTTTAGTGACACAGTAGTTTTGGATGTAGTTTCTTGGAATACTGTATTATCTGCACTGACTCAAAATAATGTAAGAAGCTACGTTTCAGCATTCTTCAGGCAGATGATGGAATCGGATATCAATCCTAACTCTCACACCATGATTCCCATGCTTACTTCTTGCAATGATAAATCATTTCTGCCTGCTGGTAAGTCTATCCATGGTTATGTAATAAAAGCTGGTTTTGAAATGGATGCACCATTGAATACTGCACTTTCAGAAATGTATATGAACTGTGGTGATGAAGAAACCGCTTTAAGTTTATTTGAGAGGTTTAGAAACAAGGATATTATCTCATGGAATGCTATGATTGCTAATTATGTTAACATAGATCAAGCTCATAAAGCTCTTCTGCTTTTCCATCGGATGGTTTCAAATGTTGAACCTAATTCTTCTACGATTATTAATGCTATCTCTGCATGTACACATTTTGCTGATCTTCCTCAAGGCCTCTGTTTACACGGATATGCAATACGTAGAGATTGGTTGACCATGGGTAATGCTCTTATAACCATGTATGCAAAATGTGGCAAAATGCAATATGCAGAAAAGATTTTTAAAGCCTTGACAAGAAGAAATTCTGTTACATGGAATGCCATTATTTCTGGCTATGGTACTCATGGCCGAGGATCTGATGCAGTTCTGGCCTTCTCACAAATGTTAGAAGAAGGCTTTTTTCCTACTGATGTAACTTTTGTTTCTGTTTTATCTGCTTGCAGCCACTCTGGATTGATAGAAGATGGTCTACAGATTTACCATTCCATGATTCAGAATTTTTACATAACACCAAAGCTTGTGCACTATTCTTGTGTTGTTGATCTCTTATGTCGTGGAGGGCGGTTGGATGAAGCCATGGATTTCATAAACTTGATGCCAATTGCACCAGATGCATCTGTTTGGAGATCTCTGCTTGGTGCTTGTCGAATATATGCTGAAACGCATCGTGTAAAAATCATCTTTGACAAACTTGTTGAATTAGAACCTACAAATGCAGGCAACTACATATTATTATCGAATGTATATGCTGCTGCAGGCCTCTGGTCAGAAGTCAAAAAATTGAGAGTGGATCTTGAAAATAATGGTCTCATAAAGCCTCCAGGTAAAAGCTGGATTGTTATCAGAAATAAACTTCACCAATTCACTGCAGGAGACAAATCACACCCACAATGTGATAGAATATATGAAAAATTATCTTCTTTACTATCATCAATTAAAGCAAGAGGGTATGTTGCTGATCTGAGTTGGGTTCTCCATGAAGAAGAAGAGGAAGAAAAGCTGAAGCGACTCTCCAGCCATAGTGAGAAGCTTGCTATTGCTTTTGCATTGATTAGTGTGGTGGGTAAAGGACCAATTTTGATAACAAAGAATCTAAGAGTCTGTGGTGATTGTCATGAATTCAGTAAGTATGTTTCCAAACTTGTTAACAGGGAAATAGTTCTAAGAGACAGAAGCCGTTTTCATCATTTTAGTAATGGTGTCTGTTCATGCAAGGATTACTGGTGAGTTTCTTATTTTGGTGGAGAAACAAGACTGGGAATTTCTTGAAATGTCTTTTACCAAAAAGAGCTGCATTTTCAAGAAATTTGAAGAAGGTTAGATTCTTTATGACAGATGAGTAAGGGAAGCTCAAAATCAAGAATGATGGAAATGTTGGTTTGAAATCGGATTTGACAGTACTATAGTTGAATTGGGTGTCGAACTCCCAACCTTTAAGTTGGGAGCATGGGTGCTGACCACTCGGCTACCACTCATTTGACGAATGATGGAAATGTTGGGAATATGCCAAAAGGAGGAAAATATCAGAAAAATTCAATCTGTTCTAAAAGGAGGAGGAATTAATGCATGCAAAAGAAAATTTTTTGGGAATGATCAATGGATGCTTATACTAACTTTAGAGAATCTGAACATATTAAAATACGATATAATTAAATTTCGTCATCTTCTCATAAGGGGTTGTGGAGGTCGGGGTGCTCTCCAAGTTGTGTAGTGTAGTTTTTTTATTTTATTTTATCTTATTATTAGATTATCTAATATCTAAAAGTTACTGTTTCGATTAATTTACATATAGTTTAGGATACACTTGTAAGTGTTTAACTAGAGAAGATCTTATTTAACTTTTACGTGAACGTTCACAATAAATGTCAAACTCTTAATTTCATAATTTCATATAGCATTCACAATGTATTTTTGTATTGTGTTAAGCTAAAGACTTGTGTAGTATAATTTGATATATAAACAACGTGAATCTAAGATTTTCACGACTTGCATTTATATGTGTTCGTGACTTTTCCTCTTAACAACATGTGAATATCAGGTCCACAAATGATATTTTATGGCCAACTGATAAAACTTCTGTATTTTGTTTCCGTAACGAAAATTATTAAATGTGGAGTTAATTTATGACCATATTTGTGAGAAAAATTATATGTTATTAGAATTTAATTGAAAGCTCAGTTTGATACAAGTATTATACTCTCTATAAATTAAGAGTAAAATTTTCTTCCAAAGAGTTAGATTTTACGAACATAATTTGAAGTAAATAGTAAATCTAAATATGTCGGATATTAGATAATTTATTTAAAAAAATTCTTTTTAGCATATCTTAAACATGTGCTCCTTAATTTAAAGCATGTTTCCAATCCTATGATCAATAAGCTTTATTCATTAATTAGCTATATTTTTTTTATTGATAGGCCGCAATGTTATTAAAAAACAGAACAAGATTACAAATTAGCCAAGAAAGCTAATCAAAAGAACAGCGAAAAGGAAAAAACAAAAAGCAACACCAAAAGCCATAAAAAAACACAAACAGAAACTAACCAAGTCCTACTAGCTCAGCACAGATACAATAGTAGGACGATCAAGTTCTCCAAAAATTGGAGTGAAAAGCCCATACATATATATATATTATATATGTATGTCCAAGAGACACTGATGAACTTCTTCTGGCTTTGACATCATGGCCATATGATCTGCACCCTTAATCTCTGCTACATTTGTAACTCCAATTTCTTGAATTAACATTTCTTGAAACTCAGCAGGAATTCCTTTGTCTTCCTCCAACACAATGTAGGCTCGTTTCACTGATCCAAACCTTTGAGTAGTGAACTTCTTGGCCTTCCTCAAATCTTCAAGGAACAAAGAACTTGGTCTAATCAACATCTTCCCTAATGCAAGATCCTTAATAACAACAAAAACACAATTAATTACATATTTCATCAGATAAATGGAAAACTATGAGAGTAAATTATTACTACATACCTCAGCAGAGCAGTTCTGGTACAGTTTGGTTGAGATAAATTGAGGACTAAAAAGCATTGATGTTCTTGGATCTTCTGCTGTTCCATAGTTTAAGAACTCTGTTCCAAGCATGAACTCTGTTTTGTACACCTCAAAATACTTTGTTTCCAAGAAGTCAAAAAGGAATACAGAAACATTGTATTAGAAACATGATAAATTTCACGATTAAATTGTCACGTGGTCTAAAAGTTTAAACTGATCAAAACTCGATATTTGACGTGTTTACCTTGTCTAAGGGAAAAGAAGGTGAATGATGTGAATCAGGCATGAAGCCTGCCATAAACACAGCAAGTGAGATCTTTTCAGGGTAATGTTCCATAGCAAGGCCTAAACTAAGGCCACCAAAGCTATGGCCGACAAGTACAACTTTCTCATGGGGAGGTATTTTATTAGCCATGAATTCCATCAAAGGAACACTGTAATCCTCAAGTGTACGAAGCTCATAGATGGTTTTCGTGTTAATGCCACTGGCAGAAAGGTCAAGGGCAGTTACCCGATGCCCGGAAGACTCCAGCAGTGGCTTAAGTTTGTACCAACACCAAGCTCCATGGCAAGAACCGTGCACAAGAACAAAGTGCTTCTTATGTTTTGTTTCAGCTACGTCCATCATGTTTCTGACTCTATATGGTTCTCTTTCATAATGTGTGTATATATATATATATATAGAAAGATAGATATATGCAATGTGAAAGGAAGGTTTCAAAGCTCCAAACTTATCTTTAATGAGAATTGAAGTATTGGATATATGTTGGCAAATTGATGAGTTTTTGGACCACAATAACTACTATCAAGTACAAACAATATCTATAGTCCAATTAGTTCCTTCACGAAAAGTTTCTATTTCGAATATCGTGAATGTGAATATGTATAAATAAGTATTAAAAGGGTTTATCTTTCAAAAAAATTCGATTCGATTTTGAATTAGCCAACTAAAAAATTATTACGAAAACTTATTCTTAAAAACTGTATTGATTCAAGTTTAAAGTGCCAACCAATTCCTAAGAAAACTACAACTACTCTGAATTGACTAACAACAAAGAATTATGTTTATGTCCCTAAGTTTAAAGTGTCAATCAATTCCTAAGAAAATTACTACTACTCTGAATTGACTAACAACAAAGAATTATGTTTATGTCCCTAAGTTTAAAGTGTCAACCAATTCCTAAGAAAATTACTACTACTCTGAATTGACTAACAACAAAGAATTATGTTTATGTCCCTAAGTTTAAAGTGTCAACTAATTCCTAAGAAAACTACTACTACTCTGAATTGACTAACAACAAATAATTAGGTTTATGTCCCTAAGTTTAAAGTGTCAACCAATTCCTAATAAAACTACTACTACTCTGAATTGACTAACAACAAAGAATTATGTTTATGTCCCTAAGTTTAAAGTGTCAACCAATTCTTAAGAAAATTACAACTACTCTGAATTGACTAACAACAAAGAATTAGGTTTATGTCCCTAAGTTTAAAGTGTCAACCAATTCCTAAGAAAACTACTACTACTCTGAATTGACTAACAACAAATAATTAGGTTTATGTCCCTAAGTTTAAAGTGCCAAACAATTCCTAAGAAAACTACAACTACTCCGAATTGACTAACAACAAAGAATTAGGTTTATTTCCCTAAGTTTAAAGTGCCAACCAATTCCTAAGAAAACTACTACTACTCTGAATTGACTAATAACAAAGAATTAGGTTTATGTCCCTAACTCAATTTGGTTTAGAAATCCTACAATAAAACCCTTTGATGAATCTAATCTAATAAACCTCTTCCAACTTTTCTTCTACATATGTATCATAACAGAGTATCCAATCTTTAATTGCTTTTGAGCCTAAACAATACTCTTTTTCTCTAAAGTAATATTTACTCCATCTCGTTTAGAAAACGTAACTTAATTGATAACAATCTTATTTATAATTTATAGAGATCATGAGTTTGAGATATAATAGAAACAAAAATACCTCAAATTAAAAGTGATTTTACTTATGAATATAAGTATAATGAGTTCAAATTTTGTATAAAACAAAACACCTCAAAACTCGTGTTATGATGAATGACCATTTAGTAGGCGAATTTAAACAAAAATGATCACTTTGTGTTGATCCAATGTTGGTCTTAAGAGTTTGATTTGAAACCTACTATTGACAAGTGTCAATCATATTGTGCTTTAATGTGGTCTATAAAATCCTTAATCCAACTGAATTAGATTTGCACAAGAATTCTTACTATTTTAACTTTGACTTCTTCTTTTTTTTTTTTTTTTTTGAAGTTCTTGAAATAAAGAAAAGATAAATAAGAAAAGAGAAGACACAAAAATCACGGAAGTAAGAGAAATTCAATTTTTTTTTTTTATTTTAACAGATTAATGAAGCTGTCATATTCAATTGAATATTTCTGACAAAGAATTCTTTTAATTGAATATTATTTTAAAAACAAAAATTTAGAATTTTTATGAAAAATGATAATATAAGGGGTCCATGTATATATATAAATATTATGAGTACATATTATATTTTTTTAAAAAAATAATTTTAATATTTTAAACTCGAAAATAATTTAAATTCATAATATATATATATATATATATTTGATATTTAATAGTTTTTTTTTAATAATTTTTTTTTTTTCGATAGTCATGTAACTAAATCAGAAAAGAAAAACAAATCCAGTTGGTTCAAAATATATATATGTAATGCACTTAGAAAATAATCAACAGTGGAAAACTGAACATGGCCCAATTATATGCAATATGAGCAAAAACAAGAGAAGTAGTGGCCTTCAAAATTTATCTTTGTCAAGAATTTTATTGGTCGAAGAAAAGAAAAAAAAAAAAAAAGGGACGAATTTTGGTTTAACCTAACTAAAAATATTTTATTAGATTGTCCCATAATACTAAAAATATTTTTTGGTTAATTAATATTAAATTATTAATTTCTAATCATTTTTATAGCCCTATACAGTGTTGATTATATTTTGTCACGATAACAAATATTATTATTTTCATATGAACATTATTGGGTTCTAATATTTATTTCATTAATATTAATTATACTTATAGTTATTTATGAAAAGGGTTTAATACAAAATTAATAAAAATGATAACAATATATGTTTAATATATACATACTATGTCAAAAAATTGTAGCTCAGATGGACACTAGATCTTAGGATTTCTAAGAGGAAAATATATATATATATATATACATACTATATTTGTTAGGTTGTAACAACTGGTTTTATTTGTTAGGGCTATGACAAATTTCATTCGTATCTTCCATTTTTTAAAATTTTGATAGATTTTTATTTGGCAATTCGCACAAGTTTTCTACTAAGTCATCAATTTTTTCATTACTTTGGTACTTCGGTCAAGTTGGCCTTAATTAATTCCTGAATTTGGACCTAATGAGGTAAGTGACGCCTTGAATTTGTCAAGCTTCAGTTGGTAGCAGTATCACTTATAATTTCAAGAGGTCATGAGTTTGAGACATGATAGAGGTGATGATGCCTCAAATTTTTAAAAAAAAATTACTTTGCATAAATTGTTTTCATTTTTTTTCACTTTTTAAGAAGTTCTTTAAAGAACTAAAGAAAAAACACTCTCTCAAATATGTTAATTCTAAAATCTTGTATGCAAATTCGTTTTCCTCCTTATTTATATTTGGAACAACCCTCCAAGATTAAAAAAAAAACATTTAAAGCATTAAATTAGTACATGTTTCAATGTTGACCAAAACCATTCAATTATAACTACATTAGACTTCTAAAAAATATAAAGACGTGCACATAACTCCTCAAAACTTAAAAGACACATTTTTGGAGATTAATAGACCTTTTTAAATTGATTGAATAACATTAACTAGACATTAATCTTCATTTTGAGTAATTTTCAACATCAACTTTCCATAATTAGCCCATTAAATGCTATTTTGAATCTTCTAACTCTTACTCTTTTGTAGTTGACCCAATTGAAATAAAATGGTCACACTTAAAGAAAAAAGCTTTACAAATATGTTTCAAACTTTAAAGTTTTCTTTGACATTAGGTCTTTAATTTTAAAAAAGCTTCAAATATTTAAGTACATTATTATTCTATATTTTTAGCTAACAAAGTTTTTACACTATAAATAAATAAATAAATAATCAAATAAACAAAAAACGTGGATCAAGTCCTTTCAATGTTATAAAGTCAAAGATGTGCCAACCTCCTTTATTTACTTTACTTCTTTTCACTTTTTTTTTATAGGTATTTAATAGGAAAAAAAAAATGAAAATTGAGCAATTATCGTTCCACATATATATATATATATATATATATATATATATATATATATATTAATCATGCATAATGTGGTTTATGATTATGGATGCAAAAAGAGAGACTACGTGGTGTGTATTATTATTTCAATTATTAGTTACTAGTCCAATTTGAATAGACAACCTTCAAGTACTATTAGAACATAAAAGTTAAAAAATGAAAATAAAAATAAAATTTCAAGAAGTAAGTAAATTGATAAAGATTTTTTTTAACTTAAGTGAAGTTAAAAGTTTGAACCTTAATTCATATATGAAGATATTTAAAATTCGGATGTAAAATTAAAGTTTGAATATCGACTCATGTATGCAGATATTTAAAATTTGAAGATAAAACTTCTTAGGATGAATATCGAATGAAGTTGGTGTATTATTGATAAAAAATTGGTGAATTTGGTGAATAGGTAAAATGTTTTATTTTACTTTTTTTAATATATATATATATTTTAATCATTATGGCATCGGTCATCGAAATATTGAGACATTTCAATTTGATTTTTCTTTTATGTATATAGATTATAAAATATAAAATATGATTTTTCTTTGTCTCTTATTTTATTGAAGGTTTTTTTTTCTTTAATGTGTATATATATATATATATATTTTATTATTATTTAAATTCCAAATTAAATAAATGGACTTTTGTTATAATAGTTCCTCAAAACTTAAAGTTGAATTAAACCTTTAATTTTTCTGTTTCATCCACTCAATATATATATATATATTTTTTTTTTTACCTCCAATTGTTTCATCGTGAGTTTCTTTCCTTGTTTTCTGACCATTTCAAAAACTATTTATTAGATTATAACATGTTTGAGAGTATGGTTCTTATTTATATATATATATATATATATATATATATATATATTATTATAATTGATATTAATATATACATATATTTTTTTCAAGATTCGGAAAAGTTATTTATAATTCTTAAATACTGTCTTTATTTACACTGCAAAACAACTTGTACTTATTAATTAGGTGGTTCAGCATTTATAAAAATAAATTTAGATTAAAGATTTGTATATATTGAAGTTTTTTAAAAAATAATACCCCATTTCATAAGATTTATTAATATGAGCAGTTGAAAGGCTTGGAGTTCCATTTTGAGCAGCTGAGCTATTATTTATTATTATTAACATTTTTTTTTTGTTACAAAGTTGGCCGGATTAATTTAGAAGAAAATAATTTACTAAGATTTGAGTTTTAAATTTTAATTTTATGCATATTAATAATGTATTATCAATTATATGCTATAGTCTTGAAAATTTTTTTTATTCTACGAATCTATTTTGAATTAGTCGATGAGAATACTAGATTATCAAAATAATGTCATTAACTTAGAACATATTTTTTGTATTCCTTCTTTTTCTGTAACACAATATCATTATCCATTATTTTATTAAAAATAGAGTATAATTATAGTATAAAATGGTTCATAACATAAATTAAATTTAATATTTCTCAACGAATAAGTTAGATAATGACATTTAAAGAAGTATACATAGTCACATCACATTATTCATCAAACTTAAACTTAAACTATCCCAAAATCCAAGTTTATTACCTAATCAAACTTTATAAACGTCCCACAATCTGACTTTCGTCTATTTTGACGGTTAGGTCAATAAAAACAGTTAAATACTCTATTTTCACTGTTGTACAAACGTATTTTTGTCCATTATAAAAAAAAATTCATTAATTCTTTTATAAAAGGTAATTTTATAATTTTAAATAAAAATAAACTCTAACCCTAATTATTTTCTTTATTATTATTCTTCATCTTCCACAACAACAATAAAATAGATTAAACATTCTTTACTTAATTATTATATATATTAAACAATAAAATATATTATATTCTTCAAAATATAATCTATCCAAAATATTCCTCCTTGATTATATTCTTACTTTGAAATATTTTTAATTAGAACATAATAATTATTGTTTAATAATTAAAATATAAAAAGTTTCGATATATATATATTTTTTTTGAAATTTATTTAAAAAAAGTTTATTTTATTTTTCATAAAATATGTGTACATGTCATCAAAATAAACGGTTCACTTAAAAGATAATATGCCCATAATATTATATTCATAATTTAAAAGATTGCAAATACTTTTCTAGAAGCTTTGAAATATTTGTATACGAAAATTAATAATAAATAAATGAATAGAAAGATTTACAGATGCCCGAGGTTTTTCCATTTATGTCATTTTAATAGTATTATATATGGAGAAACTTTATTCCCCATTTATTAAAGATTATATCGTTTCCATTTCCACCGTGGCATTTTCTTTGTTTTGTTTTTCTTATTTTAAAAATATTGAATTTTCAATTATTGTATTGCCCTTAGTTTCTTTCTCGTTATTTTGAAGTTTTATTGTCTTTGTTTCTTGTTGGATTAGAATATGTTTTTTTTTTTTTTTCTATTAAATAATTATTACAAAATTACGAAAAATAATGATATAATAAAAAAAAATAATAAACACACAAATTTTATTTGAAAACCTAAAATGAAAATAAATAAATAAATAAGCTATGAATAAAGAAGAGAAGAATTCATTGTGATCCAAATTTTAAAAGAGAGTTCCAAATCCTTCCACTACTAGAAAATTCAATTTTTGCAATGGTCAAATCTGTTTCAAAATGACATTTGCAACGAAAATGACCATCACAAAAATTTCCATCGCTATTAACGACAACACTAAGATTTTGTCGCTATTTACAATGGATTTTCAACCATCCTAGACTGTCGATATTTGCGACGAATTTGCGATTGTGCATGGGCCAATCAATAAAAAAGTATAGATCCTAGTTTGTTATATATACCTCCGCTCCACCAACCGTTATTTATTTTTTCTCAAAAATAACTTTTCACAAAATAAGTTACACCATGAACTTTTAACCAAATAAATAATAAAATTTTAGATACAATCTCTAACAAGTACTATCCATAAGTAAAAAGAAAAATGATTAACCAAATCCCACATTATTTGTCAATCAACTTTACATGTAAAACATTTCAATATCAAAGTAAAACAAATACAAGGTTTCTAACGTATCTTTAAATTTGGTCTCAATTACTAAATCTCCCTTTGAATGATCACACCAAAAGTTAAAAGAGAATTAAGTACAACTTGTAATTGTTGACATATCAATATTATATGTACCCTCCTTGAAACTTGGAGTGATTTTTCCTTTGGAAACTTTCTAATTTAAGAAACCTCGCAAAAGTTTTCTGCAAAGTTACATTTCATTCAAAACTTGTGTAAATGTATTCATCTTAGGAAAACACTTGGAGATTTTCCTTTATCTCCAATGAGCATACTCTATGTGATCTTCCTATATATATAATGTTCAAACCTCTCTATCTTTGCTTCAAAAACAAGTTTTAATTATTATATCCACTAGAGATTTTTCCACATGAATTATCGATTTGTGTAAAAAGCTTATGAGATTATAAAATTTAAAATATTTTCATAATTTTTGTATCATGTATGTTCTTTTAAAAATAAGTCTTTTACTTCTTCTATTTTTCCTTTTTAAAACTTATTTTGTATATAATAAATAAAATATATCATTTAAGAAAATATAAAAATTAATTTTTTTTTATTGAAAAAACTAAATATTGTTTAACTTTATTTTTTTTGTTTATTATGAATAATAAATAGACAGGAGTTTTAAAATATTAGTTATAAGAATTTTAAAGAAAAATATCAATCAATCTATTTTAATTTTTAATATGACAAATAATAAAAATTTTGATTTTTCTAATTATATTTTGTGAATGTCTTTGTATTTGGTGGTGCTCATTATTGCAATAGTTCTGCAAGCATCAAATTCAGACGCTTTATTGTGAGAGGTCCTAGTTAATCCTCTCTCTCTCTCTCTCTCTCTCTCTCTATATATATATATATATATATATATATATATAAGTGAATTATAGTTGTTGATAATCAAGCACCTTCTCAAACATCAAGAAGAGAGGAAACAGTAAACAAAAACATGAGTTCTCAAAAAATAACTGTTCCCATTATTGATTTCTCCACTAAGGAATTGAAGCCAGGAACATCAACTTGGGAATCTGTAAAAGCCGAAGTGAGATCAGCCCTTGAAAAATTTGGTTGTTTTCAAGCTTTGTATGACAAAATTCCCGAGAAAACTCGTAAAGAACTTTTTGATTTGCTAGCTGAGTTTTTTGATCGTCCTTTAGAAGAAAAAGCCAGAAATACCTCGGACAAGGTTTACGATGGCTATATCGGAACTGTTCCCGGCAGACCCCTCAGCGAAAGCCTGAGTTTCGATGCTGAAAAGGTTGAAAGCTTAACAGATTCTATATGGCCTCAAGAAAAGTCAACCGTTAGGTAATTATTTCCACATACATTATTTATTTAATTATTTTTTAAATTTCTATATTCAATTAAAAAAAAAATGATAAAAATTTGGCAGGGAAACAGTAAATTACTACGTTGAAGCGCTTTCAGAATTGGATAGGACAATAAGGACGATGGTTTTGGAAAGCTTCGGTTTGGATAAATATAAGGATGAACAAAATGACTCTATAGAGTACAATGTTCGTTTCATGAAGTACAAACCACCTAATACCAATGGGGCTGAGATTGGATTAGCTTCTCATACGGATAAGACTTTAGTGAGTATATTGGATCAATATGGAACCAAGGGACTTGAAGTTTTGACCAAAGATGGTCAATGGATTGAAGTCAATTTTCCTCCCAACACTTTCTGTGTTCTTCTTGGAGAGCTTTTCCATGTAAGTGTATATACATATATATATTAAAAAATTTCACGTAATTTTCTGATCCAAACATTTTTGAAATAGATTCATGAGAAGGACTATTGTCGAGATCAACTTTAATATACTAAAATGAACGTGTTAATTTAAATTTTCTAATTAATTTGTTAATGTATATAATAGGCATGGTCGAATGGAAGGCTTCCTGCACCGTTTCACAAAGTAATGATGACTTCCGAAAAAGAGTTAAGATACACAACTGGATTATTTTCAATTTACAAACCAGGCTACGTAGTAAAAGCTCCGGAGGAGCTTGAAGATGAAGAACATCCCAAACAATTTAAACCTTTTGAAGTTAACGGACTCATTGCTTTCTACAAAGAAGTTGGATTTCTATCAACTATCAAGGAGTATTGTGGCGTCTAAAAGATTATTATCATTCCTACCAAGGCATTGGCTTGTTGTCTATGTTTCTCTCAATAAAATATATTTTTATATTACGTTTGTACCATCAAGATGGTGGCTTTCAGCTAATGAATGGGTAAAAATCAAGTTTGTCTATGAAATAATTAAGTTATATATTTACTATCACTTTTGTTTCATTGTAACGCCAGTCATATGAAATATATATATATATATATGAAGTTTGTGAGCTACTAATCTTGTCCATTTAATAATTAAAACTTGAGATTTTGAAACAAAAATTAGAGAGATGTGCACATTGTAAAGGAAGATCACATAGAGTCTTCTAATTGGCAGTGAAATTTTTCAAATTTAAAGATATAAATTTTTTACCAAGAAATGAATTGTACCTCTTTCGGATATTAGGGTTTATTTTTATTTTAAAAAATTACAAAATTATTCCTTATAAAAAAATTTAACTATTGGTCAAAAATATTTCTATCGAAAAAAAAGAAGAGACTAACGATAAAAATTGATGAAAGGAGTGAGACTTAGCAAAATAGTTTACCTAAAAAGGAAAAAAAAAAAAAAACCTAATCAAGTAAGAACTGAATTTATCAATTTTACCTATATTATGTATAGTATTGTTTATTTCTAGAACATTTTGCTATCAATTATTTTCTGCTTTCTTAATATAAATATTTTAAATCATTTTTTTTTTTTTGTGGATATAAATATTTTAAATCATACAGAGTAAAATAAAAGGTAAAGAAATATGTTTGTCACGTGACGAGATATTGCTCAACTTTGTTTTTGTCGCCTTGATTTTGAATTTGGGTTACAATGTTTAAGTGGAGAATAGGCCCCACTCTGTGGGAGCATATTTATCTATTATTTTTAAAAGATTTACGAGAAAAGATTCGTAAGAGTATTGTCTATGATAAAAAATGTACTATAAAATCGTTTTTAATCTGAATTAAAATCAAGATCTCACCTATTATGTTTGTGGCCTTTTTTCAATATTCGGGATTTGTGCAATAATTTACTCAGTGCTATGAGAGTGCTCGAAGCCCATAAAAGTCTACGTAGGCTAAATCATTCGAGGTAGATTCCATAAAGGACCGACGTGGTCTTGGATAGGATTCCTCTTAGGTCTAGTCAGCGACTAGAAGTACAAACGTTCGGAGTATTATCTCCGATAGAAATATTCTCACCGAACTCCACATTAAATGCACTTGACCCGACAGGCCCTGTTTGGAGTCACTATTGCAAATTTGTTGGGTGGGGACCACTCCAGGTGTCACTTTCCAGTTGGCCACGTATCTCCATAAAACGGTAACACACACTCACACACAAACTAAGTAAAAACTAGATATTCGGAATATACACTAAGTGCTCGGACTTTTTGATACACTCTGGTGCTCGGTGTTGGCTTGTCGGAGCACATCTCCCGGCCGACCACGTGACACCAACAAATATCTATTTTGTTACTAACTTGATCGTCGAAGTGTCAACGCTGGAAACACACCCTCTAACATTTGGCCTTTTGCAAGATACGTCATGAGAAACAGACCCCTAAACCCTAAACCCTAAACTCTAAACCCTAAACCCTTCCTAAAGAATTTCGCAGTGAAATTAAAATAAAAGATAAAGAAAATAATTGTTTGTCTATGTGATGGAAAGAAGAGATGGTGATGTCCATGATTTGCCGCAGTGAATCTCTTACGACCAAAAGAAAATAAAAATTTTATTTTCAAAAGATTAGAAATATATTAAAAATCTATTAGAATAGTTCGAAACACGAGGTTTGACTATCTGTCGAAATAGTTGTCTCAAATACTCTTGATTGAAAGTAAAAAAACCAATTATCTTTTTAATTAAGAAACTGGAAATTTTAAAATTTGTAGTAGCAGATAAGCACCACAGTGTCCCAATATGATTGATTTCTCCTCTCAGGAATAGAAGCAAGGAGGTTCTACTTTGGCATGGATTTAGTTAGCTATATAATTTGGATCAGAGCCAACTAAACAAAAACAATTTCAAATTTTTGTAATTATATTTTATGAATGTCTTTGTATTATTTCAACTAGAAGGGTCCACATATTAGCCTCATTATTGCAATAATTCAGCAAGCATCAAAGACAAACTCATTATAGATTGGAGTTCAACACTCAATTTAATCATAGAACTATGCTTTCATATTCGATTTAAAAAAAAAAATAAAAAACAAACTCATTACTGTGAGCAGGATGAATTTTACTTTTTTTTCCAAAATTTTTAAATATTTTTATTAACTTTTTCAGTTTCTTTTCCATTTTTCTTTTTTTAATTTGTCATGTAGTGATGTTTATCTAATATTAATGAAATATCAATTATTTCGGAACGATATATCACCAATATAAAATTTTGTATCGTTTTCGTAATGGTGGGGACCAAGGGAACCATTATTGTGAAGGGTCCTCTATATTATATATGAGTGTATTATAATTGTTGATAATCAAGCACCTTCTCAAACATCAAGAACAGAGAAAACAGTAAACAAAAACATGGGTTCTCCAGAAATAACGGTTCCCATTATTGATTTCTCGTCTAAGGAACTGAAGCCAGGAACATCAACTTGGGAATCGGTGAAAGCCGAAGTGAGATCAGCTCTTGAAGAATTTGGTTGTTTTCAAGCTTTGTATGACAAAATTCCCGAGAAAACTCGTAAAGAACTTTTTGATTTGCTAGCTCAGTTTTTTGATCGTCCTTTAGAAGAAAAAGCCAAAAATACCTCGGACAAGGTTTACGATGGCTATATCGGAACTGTTCCCGGCAGACCCCTCAGCGAAAGCCTGAGTTTCGATGCTGAAAAGGTTGAAAGCTTAACAGATTCTATATGGCCTCAAGAAAAGTCAACCGTTAGGTAATTATTTCCACATACATTATTTATTTAATTATTTTTAAAATTTCTATATTCAATTAAAAAAAAAAAAAAATGATAAAAATTTGGCAGGGAAACAGTAAATTACTACGTTGAAGCGCTTTCAGAATTGGATTGGACAATAAGGACAATGGTTTTGGAAAGCTTCGGTTTGGATAAATATAAGGATGAACAAAATGACTCTATAGAGTACAATGTTCGTTTCATGAAGTACAAACCATCTAATACTAATGGGGCTGAGATTGGATTAGCTTCTCATACGGATAAGACTTTAGTGAGTATATTGGATCAATATGGAACCAAGGGACTTGAAGTTTTGACCAAAGATGGTCAATGGATTGAAGTCAATTTTCCTCCCAACACTTTCTGTGTTCTTCTTGGAGAGCTTTTCCATGTAAGTATATATATATAAATTTTTAAAATTTGAAAGGTTTATGATGTTGTAGAATTTTATTTTGTATTTTCACGTAATTTTCTGATTTAAACTTCCTTGAAATATATTCATAAGAAGGAAGGAAGGAAGGAAGGATTACTCTCGGAATATAACTCTAATACTTAAATGAACGAAAGATTGTTTTACTTTAAAATAAATGCTTGAATTTAAATTTTATAATGTGTTAATAATGTATGTAGGCATGGTCAAACGGAAGACTTCCTGGACCGTTTCACAGAGTAACAATGACTCCCATAAAAGAATCAAGATACACAATTGGATTATTTTCAATTTATAAACCAGGTTACATAATAAAATCTCCAAAGGAGCTTGAAGATGAAGAGCATCCCCAACAATTTAAAGCTTTTGAAATTACCGGACTCATGGATTTCTACAAACAGGTTGGATTTCTATCTACTATCAAGGAGTATTGTGGCGTCTAATAGATTATATCAGTAGTCCTGTTGGGTTTATGGAGACCCTTAGGGTCTAATTTATTAAGTCGATCCCCCCAACAATTCCTACATAGGCATTTTCTCAATAAAAGATATTGGTTAAGAATAATTGTAATGCATTTGCTTCTTTCTTGATACTCAATTAAGTTAAGTTTAATGCCTTCCCTTGGTTTGTTGTCTATACAGTATTTCTCTCTATAAATTATATTTTTATTCTACCTTTGTAAAAAGGATTGATCAAGATGGGGCTTTCAGCTAATAATGCATTGGGAAAATCAAGTTTATTTTTACAATAATAATTGAAGGTACATTCACATTCACTTTTGTTTTATGGTAAACTCCAATTAAATAAATTTAAAATCTTAAAGATATAGAGCACTATGTGAGTAGTGGGGTAGTAGTTGATAAGAACTTTATTACTGTCAAACATTAAGAAATTAAAGAGAGATATGTTTGATAAAGATAAGATGCTTCCCCTTAATTAGTGATTTCTCCTCACCAAAAATGGACGAATGGACTTGAAGTTCTTACAAATGATGATCAGTGGAGTCAAGTCAATTTCTCTCCTAACTCATTCTTTGTCTTTATATTGGACATTAGATATAAAAATTCTTGAACTATCTACCTCCAACAAGAATTTTCCAATGTTCAGATAAAGAATTTTGCAAATGCTTCTCTTCCTATTGTCAACATCTTAAATCCCTAGCTATTCAATTGTCTAACGTCAGAGCTCCTGTGTCAAATGATCAGTTATTTCTTCAATTAGTTATTGGTTTAACAACTGATTACTACACTGTAGTTACCTAAATTTAACATGACGACATTCTCTCACCTTTTTACAAAAAAAGCTCATTCTAATAGTGTCTTGGGTTGGAAGAGACAGCCCAGAGTGAAGAAAGCCAAACATCATTTTGATTCTTCTGTGTTTTTTACGACGCATGATGAAAACTCTAATGACATTTTCGGCCACCACACCCGACAACAACAACCTGGTGGTGGCGGTGGGTGACTGCGGTGGCCAAGGAGGCTTCGACAGAAGCAGCGACAAGCATGGAAATAGGCAGTCACGACATTTTTCTTTTTAATATAATTAGCTCATATTTGGCCATCATATTGCCCCGACCAGCAGCCCATCCACGCGGTCAACAACGCTTTGTGAACGACAATCTTGAGCCTCTTTCCCAATGTAAAGGCTGCCCCTCCTTGTCCTTTCCCATTAGTAGGTCATTCTTCACACCAGTAGCCCAGAATCTTGGGCCTATGCCCATGATCAACGGTCCATCTTCTTCCTCTTAATGCTCCCTCTTATATTCCAGAAACCATGCACACTCTTTCAATGACTCCTACCTCTAGGTCACTTCTCATGACATGACTACAAATGGTAATATTACATCGTATTTTAATTTGAACACTAATCGTAATATTACCATTGGTAATGGTCATACTATTCCTATTCTTGGTCGTGAAAATACTTTTCTTACTTTAACCTCATCCTCTTTTTCCTTAAATTTAAGTCGAAATAGTATGAGACCTATTCTTGGTCCTAAAACAATTATATCTTATTTCAATTTGAGCACTAATCGTAATATGAGTATTCTACCAATTCCAATAGTATAAGATCTTTTGGAAAAGTATCCAAAAATAAAATTATGAAGGTTTAGATTTTAGACTCAAAGCGGACAATATTATACTAATATGTTGAGAAGAGAGAACGAGATTCTAAATGTAAGCTGACATTATGAATTTTTTACAAATACATGTGAATGTGATGCACTTAGATGCGGGCAAATACACGTGAAATTTGCTTTTGCTTTATTATTCATTAGATATAATAATATTATAATGATTCATGTACTATGTAAGGAATTATAAAAATAAATTTATTATTTTATTAAAAAAAATTATTTTACTAATTTGCATGCTTTTTTCTAATGGCTTTCTGTATCTCTTGGTGCTCAATTTCTATGGGAAGGGTGCACAAATTCAGCAAGCATCAAAGTCAAATACATGTAATAAACGAGGGTTTCGTCCTATTACCTCTACCATATATATATATATATATATATATATATATATATATATATATATATATATATATATATGTATATAAATCATTTGATTATTTTAAATTTTTAATTTTAATCATTAATTTAATGTTTTAGATTTTTAATATGAAAGGTCCTAATCCTATATATATATATTTATTTAATGAATTTAATATGAAGAAAATTTTCTCTACTTTGAAAATTGAGGCGTTTCTTTTTACAAATTATATTTTGAATTGTCCTGACTAAATAAAATAAAAATTAAAACACATAAAAATTTATAATTTATAATTTAAACAGGTTCAAAAATTAAGTCAAACTTCAAGAAAATAAATTAAGCAAGCTTAAAAAAGACATTTTACTATAAATTTGTATATATATATATATATATATATATATAATGTACCAGAAGCACCTACTAAAACATCAAGAAAAGAGAGAAAACAGCTAAAAAAGAAAGCATGGGTTCGGAAAAAATAATGCTTCCCAGTATTGATTTCTCGTCAGAGGAATTGAAGCCAGGAACATCAACATGGGAATCGGTAAAAGCTGAAGTGAGAACAGCTCTTGAAGAATTTGGTTGCTTTCTTGCATTGTATGACAAAATTCCCAAGAAAGTTCGCCAAGAACTATTTGATTCAACAGTTGAGCTTTTTGATCTCCCATTACAAAACAAAGCACAAAATATCTTTGGCAGAGATTTTCATGGCTATATTGGACCAACACCCAGAAGACCCCTTTACGAAAGCCTTGGTATCGACGATGCAACCTCGCCTGAAAAGGTTGATGGCTTCACATCCAAAATATTTCCCCATGGGAACTCCAATTTTAGGTATCTTTTCTAATCCCAAATTTAAATATATAGATTCTTTATTTTTTTTTTTTTTTTTTTTTTTTAATCTCTAAACAAAATACTTTTTGGCAGTAAAACAATAGACTGCTACATTGAATCCATTTCAGAGTTGGATTGGACAATAAGAATGATGGTTTTGGAAAGCTTAGGATTGGAGAAATACAAGGATGAACACTTGAACTCCGTAGAACGAATTTTTCGTTTCAACAAGTACACTGCACCCACTACAAATGAAACTCATGAGGTTGGATTATCATCTCACACAGATAAGAACATAGTTACTATTTTGGATCAAAATGGAACAAACGGACTTGAAGTTCTGCTTAAAGATGGTGATGATCAATGGATTGAAGTCAATTTCTCTCCAAACTCATTGTTTATCCTTATTGGAGAGTGTTTCCATGTAAGTGTATATTTCAGTCAAATCTCTCTTTACATATATATATATATACATCCCTTTAAAGTAATCAAATCCATGGGTGATGCATGCAGGCATGGACTAACGGGAGACTGCATTCACCTCATCACAGAGTAATAATGACTGGAAATAAATCAAGATACACAGTAGGGCTATTTTCAAATTACAAACAAGGTTACATGGTGAAAGCTCCAGAAGAACTTGTAGATGAAGATCATCCCCAACTCTATAATCCTTTTGAAATTTCTGGACTCCTTTCTTTCTACAATAAGGATGGCTATGCATATCAGTCTACTGTGAAGGCATATTGTGGCATCTAACAGCTACTATGTTATTTCAGGACGTATAAGACTTTTATTTTCTAATAATTGTATTGAAATATCTAAAGACTTGTGGTGTTTTATGGTGTTTTTTATCTCATATTCACGACATAATCTTGTGGGTCTAAGAAGTGGGAGTTACCTCTAGAATTTTATATGTCTATTGCTTGATGTTGAGGTGATACTTCTTTCAACTTAAATAGCTCAAGATTTAGAAAATAAGTTTAAAAAATTAATAAATAAGATTAAGGTATGCATCAGCCACGCCAAAGGTTAAATATCAAGAATTATCTCAATATATATATATATATATATAAACAAATCTTTTTGCCAGCTAAGGCGGCTACCTATGGGGAACCAAATTGAAGCAAACTAATTGACGAAAAAAAAAAAATGAAAATTGAAAACCTTCTTGCTAATCATAATTCTATACATTTTGAAAACCTCATCCTTTAGAATATTCATAAAAAAACAAAATATTAATTTCTAAGATTGTCTTCAATTTGTCGGTTAAGGTTGGCGGAGTGGCGGAAGGCCCTCCCCCAACTCCCTGGGCACCAGAGTTCGACACCCCATTCCCCATGTAATCAAAAAAAAAAAAAAAAAAATTGTCTTCAATTTGATTGATGGGACAGAATTTCAATACAAACTTCTAAAATCAATAATAATAAAAAAAAGGATATTAATGTTAGGAATATATATATATATATATATATATATATATATATATATACACAAGATTGTCAAAATAATTTGCTTTTAATAATGATTGCTTATGTTCCGAGACAATGACCTCGTAACTACAAAATAAGGAAATATTATAATAATCTTCCATCATAAATTAATTACAATTTTTCACTTAGAGACAATGGAAATCATTGAGTTAGAACAAGGGAATCAAAGCAAAGAATCTTACAAATATTAATTTCTCCTAAATAAAAACCTACGAAGAGATAGAAATTTTCGAACACATTATAACATTTCTTCTGAAAACTGAGCAGATAATGATGAATTCTGAAGCTCTTAAGCTGCCTGTTATTGATTTCTCAAGCAAAGACTTGAAAAAAGGTGCTGAAATTTGGGATTCTGTAAAGGCTGAAGTGAGAAAAGCTCTTGAAGAATTTGGTTGTTTCGAAGCATTGTTTGATAAGATTCCTGAAGAAATTCGTAAAGGGCTTTTTGATTCATTAGCTGAGCTTTTTGATCTTCCTTTACAAACTAAAGTCAGAAACGTTTCCAAGAAACCTTTCCATGGCTATGTTGGACAATATCCCGTTGCACCTCTTTTTGAAAGCATGGGTATGGAGGAACCTACCTTACCTGCAAATGTTGAAACCTTTACAAACATTCTATGGCCACAAGGAAACTCAAAATTTAGGTAATTTATTCTTGTTTTAGGCAATTTAAACCTTTACTCTCGCTCTGATACGGTATTAAATCGAGTTGAATTGTTATCTATTTGTTATCTGTTCTTCTTCAACATTTGTTGTTTCAATTGTTGATATATATATATATATATATTTTGGCAGCCAAACATTACACTCCTACTCTGAGAAACTAGCAGAATTGGATAAGATAGTGAGGAGGATGGTTTTGGAAAGCTTGGGTTTGGAGAAATACATGGAAGAACACATGGATTCAACAGACTACCTTATGAGAATGATGAAATACAAAGAACCTCAAACTGATGATACTAAAATTGGATTACAGACACACACGGATAAGAACATAGTAACTATATTGTATCAAAATCAAATCAAAGGATTGGAAGTTCTTACAAAAGATGGTCGGTGGATTGAAGTCAACTTTTCTCCTAACTCCTTCGTTGTTATGATTGGAGACTCTTTACATGTAAGTATATATATATATATATATATATTCCCCAGTGTAAATGTATGTTTACATTTTTAGTAACCTTGTTTTTATGAAACATGTGATCATTCTGGTTCTAAACATAAACATATTAAGTACCTTTTATTACATCAAAAGGATAATTGGTTCTTTTTGTTCCTAAACTATATATATGTTTCTATATATACATTCTGATCATAATTCATGGCAAAATTTTAAATTTTTCCCCATTTCAGGCCTGGACAAATGGGCATCTTTACTCACCCCATCATAGAGTAATGATGACCGGAAACGAACCCAGGTATTCAGCTGGATTATTTTCAATTCCAAAAGCAGGTTACATAGTGAAAGCACCAGATGAGGTGGTGAATGAAGAACATCCTCTGATATTTAAGCCATTTGATCATGTCAAGTTCCTTTCATTTTATTACACAGAAGCTGGTCTGAAATGTCAATCTGCTTTGAAGACATATTGTGGTGTCTAATATTTTAGAAACTTCTAAAAGCATTCTTCATATTTTTCTTGTACTTGGTATATATGTTTTTCTATTTTGTTCTAAGGGTTTTTCAATAAGTTTTACATATAAATGTTGGGTACTCTATATCTATAAAATTGGGTATAATTTTGGTTGTGTCCATTAATATTGTTTGACTTGTTGGGTGATGATTTTCAAATTAACAATAACTTTATTTCCAATAAATCTAAAAACTCATTTAATAATTTCAACTTACATATATATATATATAACGATCTCATGCTTATAACGAAAGGCAAATTTTTATTCAAAACAAAACATATTACATTTCTTATTTAATTATAGTCATGATAATAAAGGTACAGTGGATTTCGATAAACTTATTATTCTCCTTAGACACCACAATATGCTTTTATGGTAGAATGATATATATTTCCATTGGCATGATGGAAAGCAACGAGTCCAGAAACGGTAAAAGGTTTGTAAAGTCGAGGATGATCTTCATCAACAACCTCTTCAGGAGCTTCCACTGTGTAATCTGATTTAAAATTTGAAAATATCCCAATAGAATACCTTGCTTCATTTCCAGAAATGGTTACTCTGTGATGAGATGGAGCTAGTCGCCCGTTCGTCCAAGCCTGCATGATTAATTAATGCATCCAATAAGAA
The DNA here is from genome assembly GCA_025388415.1 of Cynanchum wilfordii. NCBI lineage: Eukaryota > Viridiplantae > Streptophyta > Magnoliopsida > Gentianales > Apocynaceae > Cynanchum > Cynanchum wilfordii. The sequence goes on from JAHSUH010003887.1 coordinate 572,373, forward strand.
AATGAATAAGTTCAAATTAATTCAAGAAAGAACCACCAAGGTAACTAAGGCCTAAGAAGAACCCATTTTATAAGAGAAGTCTCATTATGTCTTTCCTTCCTAATCCTATGTGGGATTTAAAAAGTAGCAAACTTAACGAAATTTGTTAATCTTCAAATAAAACATTACAATTAGTTTAGAAATACTTACATGGAAAACGTCTCCGATCAAGACAATGAAAGAATTAGGAGGGAAATCGACTCCGATCCACTGACCATCTTTGGTTAGAATCTCCAGTCCCTGTGCTCCATCTTCATCCAATATGCCGAACAAGTTCTTATCCGTGTGACCTTCTAATGCGAGCACTGTCTCACTGGTATGAGGTGGATTATACATACTGACACGGATATTGGTGATAAAGTTCATGTGTTCTTCTATGTATTTCTCCAAACCTAGACTTTCCAAAATCATCCTCCTTATTATCTTATCCAATCTTGTAATATGCTCAGAGTAGCAGAGTAATTTTTTGCTGCCAACATTTAGAAAATTAGTTGCAACAACAATTATTAATTACATAAAGCTAATAAAACATGAACTGACTAATTAATTACCTAAAACTTGGGTTCCCCTGTGGCCACATCAAGTCTGTCAAGCTTTCCACCATTTCAGGTACAGTTTGTTTGGGAACACCGATGGCTTCGAAAGTTTCTGTGCTATTAAAATAGCTGTTATCAATGGAATAATCACCTGTGGAGGTTTTGCTCTTGACTTCTAAAGGCTGATAAAAAAACTTTTCTGTTGACTCAAACACAGCTTTGCGAACTTCAGTTGGAATTTTATCATAATGTACTTTGAAACACCCGAATTCTTCAAAGGCTTTCATGACTTCTCCTTTTTTGGATTCCCATTTTGAAGTTCCTGGCTTCAATTCCTGACTTGTGAAATCTATGACGGGAAGCTTCACGGCCATGCTGGGGTTTTGGAAATGGGGTTGGGGTGTTTTTTTCTTTTTCTTAAGATTTCTAAAGGTGTATTTAGCTTACCCTCAACATACATATATATATATATATATATATATATATATACATATATATACACACACAAATATGCTGTAGAGCATTAAAACATATTAAAATATAATATTAAAAAGTAAAAAAAAAAAAGACTTTGAAGTTGATTATATTAAAGTATCATCTCACTAACATATACATTAATTCTCATAATTTCACATGAATAAGAAAACTTGTCATATATACCAAAATGAATTAATCACACACAAAATTATGTATTTTTAATTCTTCAATATATAAAAGGCTCAATAGACATAAAAAAAAAAAAAAAATAGATATTTTTTTCTGTTTATGATTACATATGGAATAGCTAATTCGACAACAAATCAGCAAAAGTTTTAAAATTTTTCTAGTATTATGTATATGGAAACGTCTTACTGAAAATAAATATTTTGATAGTTAAAATTAAAAAAAAAAAAAAAAATGCCTAAAAGATTTTTAATTGAAAAATAATTTAAAAACTTCATTTTATTTCATAAGCCTATTAAGGTGGTTAGAATTAAAATGTATATATAAAATACTTTAAAGTAAAAACTGTCTTAATATATATATATATACTCAATTGAAACATTTAAAAATAAAATTATAATTTATCATCTATCGATATGTATATAATAATTATCCAATTAATTTTTTAATGATTGAAATACAAATAATGAAATATAGAATCTCATTTGGTTCATAAATATTTTATTTAATTATCATAAGTATTTTTTTTCCCCTTGTATAATGTCAATGTCACATTTAAAGATAAATTGATAGTAAAAAGATCAACATACTTTTTAAAATTTATGGAGGTTTCCTCTTAAAACATGTTTCTTTTCAAAAAAAAATTTCAGAAAATATTTATCCATCTCTCTTTTCAAAAATAACTTTTGTATGAAAGGAAAATGTTCATAATATTTAATTGCTAATTAATTAAAAAAAAAAATGCATTTAATTTTCTATCAGCATTCAAGTCTTTCCAAAAGATATCGAGACGCCCGAAAAGCTTTACCTTTCCTTTAAAGTAATATATATATATATATATATATCACTTAAAAAAAAAAGTAATATATATATATATAAATTGAAGTTAGGTGATAATTTAAGGTGCTGAGTGAGTTTGGTACAAAATTTTTCTAATTTAAGTGAGTTTGAAGATTTAAACCTCACTTCATATGTATTATGTAGGCACATTTTTCTTGCTTTAGCCATGAATCTCTTTAATTATTGCTTTTTATTTATTCAACTCTTCTAGAAAACAATAAAAATAAATTGTTTGTCTTTTATTTAAAGACAAAAAAAAAGGGAGAAAAAAAAAGGAGGAAGACTTTAACTTTTAATTGCTGTTCATTAGTAGAAAAGGGAATCAATAATTAGATTTATTTTATTTTACCAAAAAAAATTAGATTTATTTTAAAGCAAAAAAATTATATAAAGTAAGCCATTATACATAAATTAATATTTAATTTCACTTTCCTAAAGTATTTATTTTATATAGTAAAAAGGAACCTAGGCAACCAGAGACATGTGGTGGAGCGGTAGAGATTTTTCCTTTCTTAACCAATAATTCAAGTTTCAAATCTTGACAATGACTCGAAAGTGTCATAAAGCCACACAAGTTCCTTTTATCTTTTTCTTTCTTTATTATTATTATTATTATTAGATTTACCCTTGAACTTTATGGGATTCTAAGTTTTGTACTTAAATTTTTTTTTTCTCAACTTTTGCACTCCAACTTAAAAAAGTCATTTATATTGCACCTCCGTCCAACTTTAGATTCCGTCTATTTTTCAGGAGTATTTTTGTCCTTTTATATTTAAGAATATTTTTTAATTTTTTTAAGGATATTTTTTATTTATAAAAAAAATAATAATTTTTGCATTTGGTGGGATTCAAACCCCTTAGGTAAGGCTAAACAACTTATATTGCATTTAATGAAAATAGTTTAACATATATAAAAACTATTAAAATAACCAATATTTCCATTCTTCCATTAGTACTTTCATCTTCTTGTCGTTTTTCTCCACCACAATGTCTTACATAAAATATACCTAATTATACATAAAAAAAATATTATCATAGAAGTGATAAATTCATGCTCACACAAGAGTAGTGGGCTGAATCATAAAATACAGACCAAAGAGGTTCAAAGGCCTGCCAATATATGAAACATTACAATTTCTTTTTTTTTTTTATCGAACCGAATGTTTTGAATAAACATAATTCGAATCTAATTTAAACAAATTAAAAGTATTTTTAAATATTGTAAAATTAATCCAAACACAATTAAAATTCAAACATTATATGACTGATCAAACATCATGAACCGTTGCAAACAATTTCAATAACCTAATTATATATACCTATCTGCTATGTCTAGCAGATACTGGCAAATTTCTTGCGGCTGTGAAAACATTGGATTGTGATCGGCATTCTTCATCTCTATCACTTCCGTCACTCCTACATTTTCAATAAGCCATCGTTGGAACCCTAATGGAATTGTTTTGTCTTCATTCAACGTTATATATACTCTTTTAACTGATCCATAACCTTCCTTAGAGAATGGTTTTATTTTGGACAAATTCCCCATGAAGAAAGACATCGGCCTAACCATCATTTTCGCCAATGCAATGTCCTAATAATTAATTGATGAAAAACAATTAGTTAAAGATTTATTTGGGTTTTTTTTTTATGCTAACTAAAATTAAAATTAAAATTAATTAATTGTTACAATTTTGGACTCGCAAAGTCATAAATTAATCAGTTTGACTCCCAGACTCATAGTGTAGCATTCTCCCATATTTATATTGCATGTCAATTTCTTATAATATACTTATAATGTAAAACGAGATATCACGTGAATAATTAAAGCTGACAGTATAAAAAGAGAACGGAATCATCAGATTAGATTAGAGTTTTTAATTTGTTACCTCGTTGGAGCATTTGTGATATACTTTGGATGATAAATATTCGGGACCGAATAAAACTGCTGTTTCTTGATCTTCTGGGTTACCATAAGGTAGAAACTGTGTGTCCATCATGTGCCCTTCTGGAATCCACTTCAAGTACTATTCAAGAAAATTTAAGAATAATTATTAAAGGTTGTATTATATTAATTTGTACAGACTAACTCAGCTAAATTCTAATTAGTCAAAACGACGGACTTAAATATCAAATCCTCTAGCTAACAAAATAAATAAATAAATAAAGTGATTAAGTAATTCCACTAACCTCATCCAAAACATATGAGGGTGCATGAACTGCATCAGGCATTAATGCAGATACATAAACAGCAACCGAGACTTTCTCTGGATATTCATCCATGGCAAGAGCCATGTTTATGCCGCCATAGCTATGACCAACGAGTATGACCTTCTCATCAATTGACGTCGTGGTAGCCGCCATGATTATTTCCAGCAAGGGTGTGGAGTAATCATGAAGTGTGTGAAGATCTTCCAATCTTTTCGTACAGTTTGTGCCTGAAGCCGATAGGTTAACTGCTGTGACTCTATGCCCTGCAGCTTCTAACAATGGCTTGATCTTGAACCAGCTCCAAGCACCGTGTCCGACGCCATGGACAAGAACAAAGTGTTTTTTCTTATGATTCTCACCAGTCACTACCATTTTTTTGCCTTGTTAATTTCTTACCTATACCTTGTTTTGATATATATATATATATATATACACGTAAAACAGGTGAGAAATTTTGTATTTAAATTATGAACTTATCATTGTAATAGTTGTTCACCTCTTTTCTTAATCATGAATTTGAAATTTGAACTTCATTGAAAAAATAAAATATATTTTGTAGTCAATTATTTACTTCTAATAATAAAATTGGAATATATATGTATATATGACCTTATCCTTCAAATAATTCAACCGACATATAAACATATAATTGGTTTTGGTTTTGAAATTGTGGACCCAAAATATCTTATCTTTTCTTTTACAATTTTCCAAATATCTTTTCTTGTTGCGTAGTCTCTGTTTTTTCTTCTTATAACTTTTTTTAATTATTATTATTAATATTTTAATACTTCTTTGTTTAAGGTATTTAAGTAATTTTCAACTCAAATTACATTTATGGAAAACTAGCCGTTTATATACGTTTTTGTCCAAAATAAAATAAAATAAAATAAAACAAAACTTTGTTGTATATATATAACTAAAATTCTGTCAAATAATTCTTGTATTCATTTTTTTACATAAAATAATGATTTGGTGTTATTTTATTCATAAATATATTTTCATACATTTTAGCATCTATATAATAACTGAAGTATCAGTCACATCATGATTTCTATTGAACTTATAAATTAAAATTAGATAAAAACATAAAAAATTGTATTAATAATTAAACAACAACAAGAAACAATAATTGGATAAAAAATTTGCTACACGAAGATAAAAAAAAGTTGGATATTTTCCATAGAGGTAGGGTGAAGATTTTATCCAAATAAAATTTAGATTTTAGATACACAATCCATATTAAATCTGAATTAATTAAAAGAGTAATTTTAATAACAATATTAAAAAAATTTAAGAAAAAAGTACACCAACTAAAATAACGAAAATAATGAGCATCAACGAAATCTTAACAAAATCTTCTGAATTTATAAGAATACATTATGAATCCTAAAAATAATTACCAAAGAAGAAAATGAAAGCAAATTAGACACCGACAATTTTTATATGAAAACCTCTTCAAAATCGAAATGAAAATATCACGAAACCTTTTTTGTCCACCATAAAAACCTTGACTATCAACCCACAATCATAAAGATTGTTTTTTAATATATATATATATATATATATATATATATATATATATATATATATATATATATATATATATTCTTTTATGTTAAATCATAACTTATTTAAATTCAATTTGAATTGCGACCGTCGCAGAGAGTCAACTCTTACTCAAGAAGGCCTCACACTTGAGCGAGTGTCGAACTCTCAATCTCGTGTAATATTCACAATACGTTTTCCCGTTATAATGATCTACCTGTCATTTGGACTATAAAATTATCATTGATATTTTCCGTTTTCTTTCCTTTCAACTAACATATACTAAACAAAGAAAAAAGATTAAATAAAATAAGACAACTAACAAATCCACATGAATACCCAAGCAAATATAATATATATTTATTCGATCTTGTTGTTGTTCAATCAGATAAAATTATACAATAAGCAGAAAAATTGTTGTATATATTTGTGATAATGTATCACACCTTTCAAAATGAATGTCGTGATTCACATGAATAATGTATCAAAAGTTTATTTTCATATTTCCATCATCTTTCTTTTTCTTTTTTTTTTTTAAATAAAAATTCTTTTAACACTTTCTATTTTTAAAAAATTATTTCTAATGGTCAAGAAGGCGTAACTAAGTTGCTAGCACCTCACTTATCACAATCTTGCCTTTTTTTTAAGAAAAAAAAATTAAATTTTCTATTTTTCAAAAATATTTTAAATCCTTTTTTTTTCTTCTAATTTAAGATTTTAATTTTTTTCAATTGTATGATTTTATTTTTACCATCTTTATTTTTAAAAAAACATGTGTTTAGTTTCTACAAATATTTTTATTCCCTTTTATTTTCTTCTATTTTTAAAAGAATTCTTTTCAAACTTTCTTTTTTAAAAAAATATTTTTAATCCCTCTTTATTTTCCTTCTTTTTTAAAACTTAATTTTTTTTCCAAAATTATCAAAATTTTTTTTTTTTAATACAATCTAATTTTTTAATCCTATTTTGAAGTTCCTGGCTTCAGTTCCACACTTGTGAATCTATGACGGGAAGTTTCATGGTCATGCTGAGGTTTTGGAAATGGGGTTGAGGATCTTTTTTTTTCGCCTCCTGTCTTTCTTGATATTTCTTAAGGTGTGTTTAGCTTACTCTCAACATAAATATATATATATATATATATACTAGTGGTACACTTTGCTCCCAGGTGCCAAGTGTACCAAAACATAAGTTAAAAAATATATTTGTTTCTAAATAAAGAATATAAAAATTTTATTATTAAAATTTTATATCTTTGCTTATTTTGTTATAATTTTGTCATTATGTATGTACAAAATACTCATTATATATTTTATTGAGTTCAAATTTTATGAATATATATACATAATATACATTTGTACTAACTATTAAATTAATATTATTAAATTATTAAATCATAACATAGTTCAATAGATATATGAGATTTCAAAACTTTATATAAACTTGCACAAAATTGAAAATAAAATGAAAAATTTAAAAGAATAAATAATTAAGAACATTACTTGTATTTATTAAACTGATTAAAAAAGGCATATCTCCAAAATCAACCTACAAAGTGTTTATAGTTAATTATAATATAAATAATCAATTCAAATAATTTCAGAACTCTTTTAACCATTATTTTTAGGAAATAAATTTTTTTTTTTTTAGAGAAAAAAGGAAAAAATGAGTTAAAATTTACGAGAAATTAATGTGTAAAAACAAGTGAAAAAAAATTCAAACTACAAATTCATATTACTCTACAAAATTATAAAAACAATAATTTTTTAATATTATTCAATATATATTTATACACACCTATATAACTTAGTAAAATTCTAATTCAATTTTTACTTTTAAAAAAATTGGAAAAAAAAAATTAATATTTAGAACTAAAATCATATAGACACCCTTATATGTATATGTAAGAAACTGGTCAAATTGGTGAATTATGTATTGAAACTTTTTTTTTTTTTTTTTTTTTTTTTTTTGGGCGGGGAGTGATTTTGGGGGCTAATTCTTTTATGTCCAATAGAAGCTATCCTCTCTCCATAGGTATTGGAAAACCTTGGGCTGCAAAACATAACTATGAATATTCAGAGCCCAATTTAGGTAAACAATTTGGCCCAACTTAGTGTAAAGCTACCAAAAAATAATAATATAATTTTTTTTTTGAAAAATAATAAATATCTTTTATTGATTTAACAAGTAAAATAATTACCAAAAATAAAATAAAATAAAATATCTTAAATTTGATTTATATAAGATATAATTTTGTATATTATTTTATCAATATATTATAATTTTGAGAGACCTATAAACCTATTCCCTTCTCACCTTTCCTCTATTACAATATAGTTGATTTTGAATAGAAATAATTAAATTGAACAATAAGTCACATTATTATTGATAAATAACAAATAAATTTTAAAATATTGTTCAAAGAAATAATTATATAAGCTTTAATTGCTCCAAAACAATACTTACATGTAAAAAACTTCTTTCATAATGAATATTTCAAAAGTTGAGGTTGTAAGAGTATATTATCTTACTAAAAAATTATAAAATTTATATTTTTTTTAAGTTAAAAAATTAACTAACATTTTTTTTATTAGACTAATTAATAAATATGAGTTGTAAAATATATTAATTATATGAATACAAAGAGAAAAATATCAATAATGTAGAATTTTCTTTTCCGCGTATATTAAAGTGATGAATTAATTTTCAACATTTACGTTTGTTTGAATGTTCGTGCATACATTTACCCAAATTTCAACGCAGCTTATTAATGCATACACATTAACCTTTTTTTTCTTTCATAATCTTATTATTAATATTTTATAATTCATATTTATTAATTATACTTATAAAAGGTCGAAGGAAGTTAAGGATTTTCCTAATATGAGAAACTCTTCATAGGCATGTTTTGTTTGAAGTCGAGGCATTTTGAATGGGAGCTACATACACAGTTACAAAACAAGTCAACATGGGTAAAGGTTTATTTATATCGTAATCACGGGCTTGATTACATCCGTTACTGATGGGATCTTTCATGAGAATAGTAGTAATTAGTTGCTTTCATAAGACTAGAAAGAAAATTAGAAAACGCATTATTATGAAGTCAAATAAATAAAAGATTTCTTCAATGTTTATCAATACAGAAATATATATATATATATATATATATCATATTTAACTGCATACTAGCAATTTTAAATATTCAATTTAAAAAAAAAAAAAAAAAAACTATTTTAATTTTGTGTTAAAATTAATATCACATATTATAAGAGAAAATAATAAAAAATATTGTTCAAATCTTTAAAATATATATATATGTAAACACAATTTTTTTGTTTTTCCACAAAATTGAAATACAAACAAATGGAAATTTTATATCAATTCAATTTACATTGGTCCTACTCTACTGATTGATTAATTCAATTCCTTTTGAACTTGATCACAATCCATCAAATGATTTGATTTGATTTTTTCAAAGAATGTGGACTTGATCTTAGAGTTGATTCGACTTTAAGGGCCGCTAGCTTGATTTTGATTTGTCGGTATATGATTTCTCCGAGAGTCTTTAAAGTTAATCTCAAAATGAATTTGAAGAAAAGAAAAAAGCGATATGTCAAAGGTTTAATATTCTTCAAGATATCTATCTATATATGTTCTTTTTTTCTTGAAGGTTTTTGTTCATCTATTTATAGATGAAAATACTAACAATCCATGAATATTAAACAGTAATGTATCAAGAATCTAAAAATTTTAATTATATATTTACTATCTACAATATAATATTAGAAAAAGCTACGTTCATCAATTCAGTGGTCAATTGCAGGCTGTTTTGTCAGTTTTCTCCCACTGTTTTCTTAATTAACATCTTTCAATATTCCAAAAGAACTTACCCAACAAGAATATATAAAATGGATCCACGTTATTAAGTTATATAATATGTTTTGTACGTACATAAGTGGGAAGACTTATATTTATATATTATATAAATTTTTTGTACTTTAATGAATCCACTATTTCATTTCCTTTCTGCCATGATGATGCTTCCTGGCGCAAGAATATATGCCCCCTTTCAGAAACTTCAATATAAATAATCAAATGTCAATCAGACTTTTCCATCATGGTTAAGTTGTGGATTGGTGATCCGATATTCTCATTAACTAATTCATGTTGGGAGATGACTCTTAACACTATAATATATAAATGAAATTACGACATAAAGTTATTTCTGGTATGTGTCCAATTCAAATCTCTCACTTGACAAACCAAATCAGACACCTAAATAATAAAAACCAAATCAACTTAAATTATCAAATTTTCACGAATCATTACACACTTTAATTGTAGATTTATATGTATACGAATCATTTTAAAAAATAATTTTTTTTTTTTAGTCGAAAAACTAAATAAATTGAATGTAAATAATTATAATATCTTAGAAGCTAAAATAATAAAATTTAAAGTAAAGTAAATTAGTTCTTGAACTATACTAGTGAATATTTTTATCTAAAATATAAAGTTCATTTAAGTGTGTATGGGATAAAAGAGTCTAAAAGCTTGTGAGAAGTAAATTTTGATTTGAATTTTATAAAGTCTCAAGCCAGACATTCAACTTGTTAATTTGAATTTTATAAAGTCTTTGTTTTTGTTTGACTAATTCAATTCTTTTTTTTTTTTTTAATTTGAAATTTAGTATCAATTTCATTAAAAATTAATTGAAAAACAAATCGATCTTATGTCCAAATTAAGAGTAGCTTCAAAATGACTAATTCAATTTATATATTTTTTTAAGCCATTTTTGTTTTTAAGATATATTAAACTCATAAACTTTTAATTATACATTAAAGTGTTATCAAATAAGCTATATATTCTTAAAATCTACAAATATAATTTACTAACAAATTTAAAATATTATATTGAAATTAATTTTTAAAAAATTAGTTCAATCAACGTCCCAATCAGCTCAACACTAATGTCATCCAAATCAAATTTATTACTTTTTTTTTTTTTTTTGGGTAATAAAATCAAATTTATTTCTAAACATTATAAAACCAATCCCTTTTCTATATTATCCAAATACTAAGAAGTTTACTCTCTAAAACGATGTCTAATATAAGTAGTCAAATGACAATTAAATACCATAAATGTGTATATATACATATAACCTATCTATCAAAAATATATATATAACCAGAACACTGCACTGAAAGAAAAACAGATAAAGAGACAAAAGAAAAGTGAAAAGAAGATTCCATGGCTGTAGAAGTTCCGCGTGCTCAAAGCACTATCACTGAGTAAAAAGTCCACTCGTTTCGGGTGCGTGTTTGGACCAAATATATACGATTCAAAATTATTACGTTTAAGCCTTTTATTTGACATAATAAAAAAGTGTATTGTGAATATTATAAAAAATGGAGAGTTCGACATTAATTGTAAGTGTCATTTAAAAGTCAGAATAAAGTCTTTATTCGAATAAGAGTTGAACTCTATAAACATAACTCGAGACAAATCTAAATTATTTAAAGCTGTGATGGCTGCGAATCATCTAACCAAAAAACCACAACCTTTCATTGGGTCAAAACTACGCTGCAAAATTCGTATCTTGTTTGTACTCTTCCAATGAGTTTTTCCCTTTCTTCCAACACTCCTGTTTATACATACCCCCCTTGCCAAAAAGCCAGTCCAACCCTAGACATACATATTTTTTTTTTTTTCACCAAAATTATTTGGAACCTTGTATTAGAAACTAGATATTTGTAAATTAAATATTTAGGATGATATAATTTAATTTTATTTTTTTAAAAAAAATTATGACATTTTTACTTTTATTTTGTCCCGAATTCTATGACTTTCAAAAGTTATAAGTGAGCATATTATCGGTTAAACTATGTCTTCTTCGCATGTTGTAATTTTTTTAACATTAAAAAATAAAAAAGGAAAAGAAAAGAAAAGAAGAGAGAGAAAGAGAATAAGCATGTTATGCAATTAAATATCTATCTATATATATATATATAATAAATTATCCTACACTTACCAAAAAAATAAAAATAAAATAATAATAATAATAGTAAATTATCCTACTTTTTTGTGACCGACACAATGCAAATAAATATCTCACACATAAACCACATTTCTAAAAATGATATCAATTCTTTCAATATCTTCTTCAATTATCCGTGTCTTGTCTCCCATCATTTCTCCTGTGAGAATAGTTTGAATCTTTATATATATTACATTTTATTGAATTAATTTTTTTTTTTTTTAATTTCTTTTCTTTTCCAATTTTAGACAGCTAATGAAAAAACTAATTTTTTCTAAAATTTTACTTTAAACAAATTATCCTCCAAATCCATTATAATTATTTGTTTCCATGTGAGTTCTTACCTTCTTTTTTTTCCCCTTAATCAATCTTGGATTTCATTGGTCAAAGATTGTGATTTTTCAATGAAAAACATCAGCACTATTACAACCCATTAATTTCTCCAATTGTTGAAACTCATCATATTATTATTGGGAGTTTTCCTTAGTGGAAAAATGGCCAAAATAATGTTCCTATAAATTCATATTTACATTACAGTTGTTCAGAAAGAAATTATCCTTAACTTTTCCAAACTATCCCTAATTCTCCGGAATCTGCAATGCTTCCTCATCGTTTCTTCCTCCTCCTTCTTCCCCTGTTTTGTTTCTTCTTTCTCTGTTCTTCAAATCTTGCAGCAGCAGACTCAAACTACGACAATTTTGCCCAATGCTTGGCAAAAAACTCGATCCCGGCTGACCAAATCGGCAAAATTCTCTTTTCAAGAACAAATTCATCGTACAGTTCCGTTCTAAATGCCTACATCAGAAACCGCCGCTTCACCACTTCTTCCACTCCGAAACCGGACTTAATCGTGACACCGTTAGCTGTAAACCACGTTCAGGCAACTGTTTTGTGTGTCAAAAGTTTGTCTCTTCAACTGAAAATCCGAAGCGGAGGACACGATTATGAAGGTACCTCTTATATCGTATCCGAATCAAAAACCCCGTTTGTAATTCTCGACATGTTTAATCTAAGGTCCATTAATGTCGATATTGAAAGGCAATATGCTTGGGTTCAATCCGGTGCCACGCTTGGTGAACTTTATTATAGAATTTGGGAAAAGAGTAAATTACATGCCTTCCCTGCCGGAGTTTGCCCCACAGTAGGGATTGGTGGACACATAAGTGGTGGTGGGTATGGTGTACTTTTGAGAAGATATGGACTTACTGTTGATCATTTGATAGATGCACAAATTGTTGATGTTAATGGTAGGGTTCTTGATAGATCCGCCATGGGTGAAGAACTTTTCTGGGCTATTAAAGGTGGTGGTGGTGCTAGTTTTGGTGTTATTTTGAGTTACATGATAAAGTTAGTTACTGTTCCTGACATCGTCACCGTTTTTCGAGTTGAAAAGACTATGGATCAGAATGCTACCGGAATTGTCTATAAATGGCAAGAAATTGCAAGCAAGATTGACAACAATCTCTTCATTCGGGTTTTATTACAACCCATTTCAGGAAAAGTTAAAGGTGTGAAAACTGTCAGAGCAACCTTCATTGCCCTGTTTCTTGGTAATTCCGGAGGTTTAATTTCTTTAATGAATACTGAATTTCCCGAACTGGGATTGGTAAAAGCTGATTGTATTGAAATGGGTTGGACTGAATCGGTACTCTGGTGGGCTAATTTCAAGAACACGACTGATTTCAAAGCACTGTTGAGCAGAAAACCAGACTCTGTAAATTTCTTGAAAAGAAAATCAGACTATGTCCAGACACCAATATCAAAAGACGGTCTTGAATTGATTTTCAAGAAACTGGCTGAATTGGGGAAAACGGGATTCGTCTTCAACCCATACGGAGGAAGAATGAATGAAATCCCTGAAAGCGAAACCCCATTTCCACACAGATACGGGATCATGTACAAGATTCAGTACTCAGTGAATTGGGAAGACACAGATCCTGCATTGGACAACAAATACATCGGACAGACAAGGGAATTGTACGAATTTATGACACCGTATGTGTCGAAAAATCCTAGACAAGCGTTCTTGAATTACAGGGATCTCGACATTGGTACGACGAGCAATGGGGGAAATAGTTACAATGAAGGAAAAGTATTCGGACAGAAGTATTTCAAAGCTAATTTCGATAGATTGGTTAAAGTGAAGACAATGGTTGATCCTGGAAATTTCTTTAGGAATGAACAGAGTATTCCTACGTTGTCAGTTAGTGGGAGAAAAGGAGTAAAGTGATTGGTGATTAATTTCTTCTTTTCTCCTTTTGGTACAATTTTTGGATTTAGAGAAATATCAAATTCTTGATATAAAGATACATTTAGTGTTTGTTAAAGTTAACTATTGAAGCAATTTCTCAATCCATACTTTTAATATAATTGAATACTATTTTCTTAATTTTTTATTTGTTATTGAAAAAAATAATATATATATATATATTCACATCAAGCATAGAAGATGAAAGGAAATTTATAAATTATTGTTGAAACTAGTTTCATTTTTCCATCCTCAAACTTTTCTCCCATCCCATTACAATAAGTGAAAAATAGTGCAAATATGAAGAATTAATTAGTAGCAGAAGTTGTTGTAGCTGCCACAAGAGATGAATACAAACCATCTTTTAAACTAATCAAAGTTTGGTGGTTTCCTTTCTCAACAATGACTCCATTTTTAATGACAGTGATTAAATGTGCATCTTTTACAGTAGAAAGTCTGTGTGCCACCACCACAGTTGTTCGATCAACCATTGCTTGTTCAAGTGCTTCTTGCACTACTTTCTCAGATTCTGCATCTAAAGCACTCGTCGCCTCGTCCAGAAGTAGTATCTTTGGGCACCTCACAATTGCTCTTGCGATTGCCACTCTTTGTTTCTGTCCTCCTGATAATTGTATCCCCCTTTCCCCTACTAGAGTATCATACCCCTAGTTTTTTTGCATTAAGAAAATATATTAGCTTCATTTGCAAGATATCCTCTTAACGCGTGCACAATAATAAATAAATAAATAAATAAATGTAGGTTGTACCTGTTGTAAGCTGCTGATAAATTCGTGAGCATTTGCAATCTTTGCTGCAGATAATATTTCAGCCTCTGTTGCATTGCCTTCTTTTCCGTATGAAATATTGGCCCTGATTGTACCATTGAACAGCACTGGCTCTTGCCCGACCATACCAATTTGCTGCCTTAGCCATTTTAAGTTCATTTTTTGGATCTCTAATCCATCTAATGTGATTTTACCTGAATCTGGATTGTAGAATCTTAGTAGTAGAGAAATCACTGTTGATTTTCCACTTCCGCTTTCTCCAACAAGAGCAACAGTCTAACAACAATTATAAGTAGTCAAAATAATATATATAATTAGGTTTTTCTTCTTGTAAATGTAATTATGAAGAAATATTGACTGGTTTTCTTATTATTCTAGTTTTTATAGGGAAAAATAACTATTTTACTCTCTATATTATTTTTGTTTGGACAAAAAGTCTTTCCCGTCAATTTTTTTAAAAAAATTTTCAACTACCAAAATTCCAAGTTTCAAGCACGTTCAATAAATGATATTTTTGTCATTTAAAATCTCATTAACTAAAACCCTTATTTCTTTAATGGTACTTACTCCCAAGGAAAATATTAGGGAATAAAAGAAATCGAATGAAATTTAAAGAAACTAGGGTTTAAAATATGAGTTAGTTAATAAGATTTTAAATGATTCTACGCGATTAGAATATAAATTTTTATGGCTGAAACTTGATCAAATCTGACAAAAATTTTTATATATGAATGTATAGAAGCTTATAGTATGGGAACGAAAAGGTCAATTATCCTTCAATTACCAATAATATATATATATATATATATATATATATCTTGGTGAGTGAAATTATTACCTTCCCAGAATCGATAGAGAGACAAAGATCTTTGAAGATTTGAACATCAGGTCTGCTGGGATACCTAAAATAGACATTCTGAAGCTGAATTTCCCCTTTAACATTTTCCAGGGTAAGTCCTGAGTTAATGCTTGAGTCTATTTCTGATTTCTGATCAAGAAGGCCAAATATGGAAGCAGCACTAGCCCTTCCTCTACTGGAATCTTGATTACCAAACCCTGATTGAGATATCGCCATGGCTGCCAAACTAAAACCATAAAATACCTGAAACAAAAAAAAAAAAAAAAAAAAAAACCCACACATCATGTATATATATCCTTTAATGAGAAAGAGAAAAAAATTTGCATACAAATTTGAATTCATTGATAGCTTAAATATATATATATATATAGTATCATAATCCTACATGTAAAGTGTATATATGAATATATATAAATGTATAATAGTATATAAAGATTAACGTAGATATTTATAACTTTGAGTTTCTTTTTGTACTATGAGGATAGTGCCTAGTTGATGCACATAGCCTTCAGACGGATTCGCAGATTTGAATCGTGACAATTGGTATTAGAATAGTTTTATAATATGAAAAATGGAAAAAAGAAAAGGATGTGGAAAATTGCCTGAAAAACATCACCAAAAGATGCTTTGCCAGCCTGAAGAAATCGAGCTCCAGTATAGAAAATGGCTGCGTAGACGGAGTATAGCATAAACATGGCGACACCATATCCTATGCCACTGTACAATCCTTGTTTCATACCTGCTCTGCTTGGATCTTCGCATTTCTGTTTGTAAAGTTCAATTACCTTTTCTTCAGCACAAAATGATGCAACTGTTCTTATACTCCCTACTGCATCACTAGCAACCTGGCAAGCATCCTCATATAGTTTCTGCAAATTAAACATATCACCATATCACATATATATATATATTTCTTATAGGACTAAAACAAAGTAAAAAGAAAATCTAACCTTTGCATCAGCAGAAAACCCAGTGATAAATTTCATATGTAAATATCCATTGAATCCAATCAAAGGCACCAAGAACAGCACAACGAGAGCCAATTCCCAACTTGCTCCAAATCCAATGATCAGACCAGCCACAGCCGTAGCACTATTCTGCACAAACATAGAAAGTGAATCTCCAACAAGGCTTCTCACACCTGCTGCATCTAAACAAAGCCTAGAACTAATACTCCCACTCGAATTTTCTTTCTTGTCGAACCAACTTATTTCCATATGAACAATCTTCTCGAAACATCTTAATCGAATTCTCCTGATTAATTTGCATCCAGCAATGCCAAAAAAATACGACTTTAATGGCATTGCTAACAATGTTACTGCACCAAGCACTACTAATGTCACTGCCCATATTCTTGATTTCTTTGCCATCTCATGTTCTGGTTCAAAAAATGCTTTTATCGCCTTTGACATGAATATCCCAAATAGTGGTAGCATTACGCCGTTGACAATTGCAGCTAAGGAACCAAGAATTAGTTCGGGAATTTCATGTTTATTCAGACATGCCAAACGGTAATAAAGTGAAAAATTGTTCTGATTCTTGTTTCTCTTTGGAACATAATTCTCTGTTTCTCCGACGCTGTCAGGAATTTCTAATGTCTCTATTACATTTACGACTGTTGCGAGACCAGTTGATGATATGGATAAGGAGTGACGGCGGCTACTGCTGCTTCCTATACCGGATGAGCATCTGCTGCTGAGTGAGCGTAATAAATTATGTCTTTCGGAAGAATCTACGGTACTAATCTCTGTTTTTTCTTGATCATTTGTACTTGATTTTTTACTTAGCTCCTGTAACTTTACAAGCTGACTATATTCTCCTGCTGGATTTTGTAACAGCTCTGAATGTGTGCCTGAAAATATTAATTATAAGTAGAGTTGTTAATCAGGCAAAGTTATCAAACTAAGTTGAAAGTTCATGTCACGACCAGGGCATGCAAGTTCATGCAACGACAATAGATTTGGCAGCATCCGAAATTAATATTAATTATTTAGTATCATCTTCCTTACATTAGTGCTGTAATTATATATGTGAATTTAATTTCAATATATATGTGTGTGGACTGACCTTTTTCGACTATTTTTCCATGCTGAAGAAATGCAATTGTGTCTGCGTGTTTCACAGTACTCAAACGGTGAGCCACGACAAGAGTTGTCCGATTGACCATGAGCTTGTCCAATGCCTCTTGCACAACCCTTTCGGATTCTGCATCAAGGGCACTTGTGGCTTCATCTAGTAGAAGAATTTTAGGGTCCTTCAGAACAGCCCTTGCTATGGCAATTCTCTGTTTTTGACCTCCTGACAATTGAGTCCCATGTACTCCTACCATTGTTTCTAATCCCTGAAATCTAATTAATTAGCAGTTTGTATATATATATATAAAATCTTAGTTTATATTTCAGTCTTTAATTTTGGTCATTTTATGTATATGTTAAATTAATTTTTAATCAAATATCTTAGAGTACGTCTATATATTTTTAGTCAAATTAGAAATGTGAAGGGAAACGTTTTAGGACTTCACGTAGACGAACCCTCCTCTCCTACATTTGCCTTTAGTCCTAAATCCCTTCTTCCTCTCCAAAGATAGATTTAAATGAGAATTTCTTTAAGGTAATTCTTCAAATACTTAAGTCAAGTCAAAATCCATTAAAGAGAAAGTCAAAATTAAGTGTCAAGTCTAGATGTGGATGAAAACCCTAATTTGGACTCTTTCATTATTTTTTTTTCCTGACTTTACTAATAAGTATAAAAAGAACTAGCACAAAGAAATCTCTTTAACTTTATATTTTGGTAAAAGAAAAAAGGACTTAGAACAGTAAACAGACGCTGGAGAGGAGAATTCATTCACATCGAGACTCAAATCCTAATTAAGATTAAAAATTAGTTAAAATATAATGAAAAAATGAAAACAAAGAAAGAAATATATATAAATAAAACCAAACCCTTGAAAACTAATTTTTTGAACTGTAGCAACCAAAGGAAAGTTTTTTTATTATTACCTGAGGAAGTTTATCAATGAATTTGGCAGCATTGGCATATTCAATAGCAGCTTTTATTTCATCAACTGTTGCAATCTCTTTTCCATAGACAATATTTTCCCTTATACTTGAAGCAAACAGTGCAGGTTCCTGACTAACCAAACCAATTTTGCTTCTTATCCAACTAAGTTGAAACTCTTTGATATTAATTCCATCAATCAAAACTTCACCACTTTCTGGATCATAGAACCTCTGAATAAGACTAATCACAGTTGATTTTCCACTTCCACTTTGTCCAACCAAAGCTAGAGATTTTCCCCTTGGAATTGTTAGCGAAAACCCGGAAAATATTCGTTCTTTTGGTCTTGATGGATAGCTGAAATACACATCTTTTAGTTCAACTGAACCATTAATATTGTCATCATCTAATTTTAGTCCATTTTTGTTGTATGGATTGATTTCTGGCTTTCTGTTTATTATTTCAAACATTTTGAAAGCTGCTGCTTGGCCTGTTGCGAAGGCAGTTAAGCATGGGGTTGCTTGACCTATGGAACTGCTAGAACAAACATCCTCCATTAAAAGGCATTTTAGATGACTTTAAACAATAAATTAAGGCAAATCAATTGGAAAATTGAACATTTTAGTCCCTTTTTTTTTTTTTCTATAAAACGTTCAATAATATTGTTTGCTCTAACACACATTAGGTACATTCACAAGTTTAAAATGTGTCAATTGAGTAAAAATTTTATACTTTACTCTATAAATGCTCATAAATCTCCTAGGCAAGCGATATGAGAACTTTGTTTACACGATTTTTGCATTTTCTTTTGTGTATGTTCTTTTTTACTTGTGATACGAGATGTCTTAGATGAGTCTAAACTAATATCATACTTAGTTTTAAGTGACTTTTAGGGTTCTTTCAATCATATTTTAACTAAATTTTTATCAAATTAAAACTTTACAATCAATCTAATATGTATTCTCATATTTTTTTAACTTATTCAATCAAATTAGAACATCTATAAATTTATTGTAAAGTTCTAATTTTATCATAAACTAATCAATATATGATAAAAAGAACCAAAGAAAAACCACTAAAAAATAATATAGGAACAAGAAAGACTAAAAAACCAAGTTCTTTCTACTCTTTCTCAATTAGATATTTGTAAAGAATTGAATTGAATGAAGAATGAAATTATTAACCAAAAAGAGAAGAAGAATATGATACTCACAATGAGCTAGTTAACACAGCAAGGGTGACATTCAGCACATCACCACCTGTATATGCTTTCTCCAAAATCATTTTTGCCCCAAACCATATTCCTAATGCATAGCTCAAGAAAAAAAATGACATGAAAGTTCCAGCACCCAACCCTGATGCCAATCCCTGCTGCACTCCTGATTTGTATGCCTTTTCTAGTGACTCTTCATATTCAGCCATAGCTTGCTTCTCCCCATTAAATGACACAACCTAATTTCATAAATATATATATATATATATGTATGTATATATGAGCACAGTGAAGAAGACACTTGAGGTAATAAGAAGATGATGATAGACAACTAAATTATTTGCCGATCAAACTAATTTGTTTGAGCAAAAATAAAAAAAAAAAAATTATATATTAGACAAATATTTCTTACAGTTCGTATTGAAGTAAGTGTCCGTTCAACCACGACTGCAGCTGCCGAATAAGCAGTTTGAGCACGGGACGCTAACTTTGCCATAACCATTATCATTGCAGAAGAAGCTAACACAAGAGGCGGAAGAGATGATAACAACACCAGTGAGAGTTGCCATCCCTTTATGAAAGCTATTACAAATCCTCCAAAAAATGTGGAACACAACTGAATAAATTTTCCCACCTATCAGCAGATTGAAAAAAGTCAACAATGACTAAATATTTTTAATAATAAAATTGTCGAGAGTGATTTCTTCACTGTATCAAAAAAATATCTCTTTAATTGTGAGACGAGAGTTAAGATTTTATTTTCATTTATTGATGTTTATATATTGGTGAAAATATGTATAAAATTAATTTTTCTTTTGGAAAAAAAGAATTACCTTTTCACCAATGGCATCTTGAATAAGAACAGTATCACCAGAAATGATCTCTATAATTTCTCCAGTACTTGTTTTAGTATCAAAAAATGCAATATCTTGACTCAATATAGCTCTCAAGTATAAACTTCTTATACGATTACTCTGCCTCTCCCCGGTGATAATCCAGCATGACACCTCTGCCAAACAATTAATTTGATTATATCTTTTCATCAATCATTAAAACTTCACTAGATTACATATACATATACATATACATATACATATATATATATATATTAAGACAACGTTCCCAGAAGCTAATAGTAAAGCACTTACGACAAAATGATGCAACTCCAGATCCCAAAGCCAAATATACATACTTCAAAGATACCTGAAAAAACATCATATTAATTACTTGTTATCGTCTCTGTCTCAATATCTTCTGATATATATATATTGAGTTACACATAACTAGGATTCGAAACTTGGGTTGAAAGTCACAAAAATAATTATGTATCACGAATATTTATCTGAATCAATGATATAGAATCATACCTTTGAAACTTCATTTACAATGTCGTGGGTATTTGGAGTTTGGCCAAAGGAATTGATCATTTCTCCAAATACGATAGCCACAAAAGGGACGCAGATCCCACTTCCAACTGCTGTGATTGCACCCAAAGTCATCAACATATAATCAAGATGATCGGCAAAGTAGAAGAGCTTGTAAAATGGAACTTTTCCGGCGACTTTCTTCGAGTTTTTTTTGTTACGATCATCATCACCATCGTCATCATTTGCTGCTGGAAAGTTTCCCGATGATGTTTCCATTTCCGTGCCTTGATCCATTTTGCTGAGGTCTTCTTCCACGCTGTTTATCTCGTGGTTAGGCATGGGGTACTGAGAGTGAGAGTTGCAACAAACAATGAAAATATATACAGCAGCATAAATATTCCCAATAAGTATGGAGCACAAAAATTAGTGAAATAATTTTGAAAAATGTTATACTAATAGGATAGTAAACGGTCAAACACAAAATATATATATATATATATATATATATATATATAAAAGATGTGGAAAAATATTTTGTTGGAGAAAATATTGTATTTAATTTGTAATAGTAAATAAGAGTGGAAAAAGAAAAAAAAAATGTTAATTTTAATTTTAATTTGAGTAGTGATGGATGATGGTAAAATTTAGTTGGTCAAAATTTTGTGTGTTGTTTTATTAAAAGGATTATGTTTTTGATTAAATATTATAGGTTAAGGTGACTTTCAATAATAATAATAATTATGAGTCACCATTATAGTAAAAAATTTTAAAACTAAATAATAAGAATATTTATTCAATAAGAAAAGAAAAACAAAAGTGAGGTAAATTATTTTTGAGAAATATAATTTATTTTTATTTAAATTTTAAAATGCAAGTTAAAGAATCATATTAGTAAATGGAAAAGCAATGTGTACGAGCATATGAGTTCAATATTGATTGTCAGTGTGTCACGTAAGAACGAGGGTGTAAGACCTTATTTCTACCATCCTCAAATAAGAGTTAGACTTTGCGATCGTAATTTTACTCGAATTCAAACTAGTTAAAGTAGTGCTTTGGATTAAACTGTCTTTTTGAATAATTGATGAATTTGGTCTTAAACAAATTTACTTTTGACAACTTTAGTTCCAAAATATTTTTTTTAACTTTTAAAGTCTCAAACTTTTTTATTAAAGAAAAAGAAGGTCCCTTATGACGAAATCTGTTAAAAACCCTAAAAAGTTAACAGTTAACATTCTTTAGTTTATTAAAGAGACGGGTAAAAAAGTCATTACATGTAAAAAGAAAGAAAAAGAAACCGTCGTCGGCTCTATCTTTCCTACTGGAAAAGGAAACTAACAACGCCAACTCTGTTGAAGTCTTGAAGAAGAAGAAGAAGAAGAAGACGGAGGAGCACGGCGGAAATGAGTCCATTTGTCGGTCTACTTTTCTGGTGAACCTCGCCTTTTCTCCCCATCCACTCTCTCTTATTTTATTTGTCAGCCTATAAAACAGAGAGAGATCAATTCAAAAATCTCCGAGATACAAAATAAGCTTCTCTCCTCCTAATGAAATTTTTTTACAAACTTCATTAATGGATTCAAGTACTGATACGTTGTTAAGAAAGGCCAAAATCATGCTTTTTCTTATTTACTCCCTATTATGTTTCTCTCACCTATCACCACCACCACCACCACAGTCATGTGCGGAAGAAGCTACTAAATTCATAGGTTGGAATAAAAGTAGAAGAGAGTCAACCACCATTTCACTCTGTATCCATAAAAAGAAACGAAAAAAAAAAACTTAATCTTCTGCATAAAAATCTATGATTGCTTCAGAAAATATTTTTCTTTTTGCTCTTTTTAACCCTAACATGGCAGCTTCAATGGTCTAATGAATTTATTTTTCCCTTTCATTTATTTAAAGATTTAATTTTTATATTAAACCTGTAATTATTTTAAAAAAATTTATAATATTGCACTGGCATTTAAAAATCTTTTAATACTATATTCTATCTCTCTCCCAAATGTGAAATCAAGAACTGAAGCAAAGAAAACGAGGTTTCTGTTCTTCATTTTCAACTGCTACTGATTTCCCACCATTGCTATGGTGGCTTAAGAGAGAGAAAGAAAGAAGCACAGAGAAAGGAAAAGCCGACGGTTTCTTCTTTTTTTCACATCTAATGATATTTTTACTATTTTTTTAATTAATTGAAAAATATAAATTGTTAATTTTTGAGGGAACTTTATTTTTCTCTAATAAAAAATTTTGGGACTTTAAAAGTTTAAAAAATATATTTTAGGACTGAACTTGTCAAAAGTAAATTTATTTGGGACCAAACTCACCAATTGTTCATGTCTTTTTTGTATGAAAAAGATATTTTAAATATATTAAATGTTTAGATATAGTATTATATTTTTTTTAAATGTATGCATTGTAGATGAACTTTTTAATGGTTCCATATGCTGAAAGCTTAGGATATTATTAACATATTTAATCAATCCTATCAACCATTATTCTCTTGTATATTTGTACATAACTTTTTCTTACTAGTATTTGTTCGAGAATATATATATATTCCAACTCTTTTGTGGTTTATTCTTGAAGAAGAGTCTAAAGAAGTAGGTCTTAAGGGTATAGTCATCTTCATTAAAATTAGTGTATTATTCATCCTATCATGGGTCCCTAATTTAGTTAAACCACGAAAAAGGAAATATTCCATCCACCACATAATATTATTCAAACAACAAAAATATGCTTGAAAATTTGATAATTTAGTTGGTTTGATTTGTCTTATTTAAGTATCTCATTTGACCTCCTAAGTGAGAGACTTGAGTTTGACACATATCATGATGACTTTGAGTTTAAGAGTATTCTCCCACAATTCCCTCACAAAGTATATCGGGTGACCAAACTATACATATATAAAACAACCTTTGCTATCTTTTTCTCATAATATTACTTGCAATAAGCTAATAGTATTCCAAAAGAATAAAAATTTTGATGAAAACAAAAATTGTTGCCGAACTCAATATTTAAATCTTGAATTATTATTCATCATACACAATTAATATTAAAAAAAAAATGGAAACAATCATATACATATATATATATATATATATATATGATTTTTTTTTTATTAGATCATTTACTACTCAATACTTCATGAGCAAACTTGGATTCGGTTTAGATTGTGTTGTAAAGTATAATTTTTACCCGAGAAAAGATATCATCATCTTAAATCTTATATAACACTCACAATGAATATCAAATTATAATCTCTCGTAAAATTTAAAATATGGTTACCTATTTATATCATGTTGAAAAACTTGTATATAAAACTTTAGTAGTTGAAAATATTTTGTAGGAGGAAAATGGTAAGCCTAAAGGCTGCCAACATATTAATAAGATATTTGGAAAAATTAACATTACAATCATTAATAAAAAAATAATAATAATAATTAAAAATCAAAGAAAAGATTTCAAATATATAAACTAATGCACTACTTTAGACTTTTTTTCTTTTTTTTTTTTTTAATTTGTGGAGGGGAGTGGAGGGTTTTGGTATATCTGAATTTATTTATTTGTCCCCTTCACAAAACTCGAATCGATGCTTATCTAAGAATTAATGCTGATTTATAAGGATCAACTACTAAAATTAAGGTTATTGTCTTTAATTATATAATTAAGGATACGGTACTTTTGTCTCTTGGAACTTTCATTAGTCATATTGTTCTTTTGTACCCAAAATATATACCTTTTTCTTTCTTCCTTTTTTCTAATCAAAGAAAAGAACCAAGAACCGTTTACCAAATTAATAAAATTAGTACACATTCTAGAATTTATGCTTATATTATTATTTTTAACAAAAAAGAAAGTCACTTACTTATTAATTTTTTTATGTATTAAATTAATTACTAATGATATTCACGTATATTATGGTGTATTTTGTTAGCCATTTTTTTAAGTAAAATTTGGTTTAAATATTTTTTTGGATAATAAATAGTTATTTGGATAAAACAAAATTTAGAAAAGTAAAATTTCGTAGGTATAATTGACCATATAATTATTGAATTGTCGGTAAAATAATTGATGTTATTTATTTTAATTATTAAAAATTAACAATTAAATTTGAATGAAAAAATTGAACAATAATGATTATCCAAATACACTCTTAATATATTCCTCCTTTACTTTTTCCTTTTTTTTTTCATTTAAAACGTTGCATGAATTATATGAATAGAAATAAATAGATATAAATAATACCTATATTTTTTATTTTCAACTTTAGTTTTTAATGTTATTTTTTCTCAGTAATTATTTTTATCATAAAAATGTTTTTCTACCTTTTTAAATATACTCAATTTTATGTGTCCCCTAATTAATTTTTTTTTTTTAAGATTACACCCTTTTTTATAAATAAAAAATATTAATTATAAAAATATTTTAAAAATATCAATAATATTCTCTTAATTTTTACTATGACTGGTAAATAAAAAAAAATAATTTATCATCTTTTAATAAGTAAATTAAAAAGGTAAAAAATAATAATAAAAAAAAAAAAAAAAATTTGGCTGTCAGTCCATGTCTTAAAGATTCATCTATCTAATATTTCGAAATTAAAAAATATAAAAAATTTAAAAATTATTATATATATATTTATATATATTTGAAATTTTGAAATTTTGAAATATATATATTTTATTCTTGAAAACAACTCAATCCTAGATAAAATATGATGTTGACATTCATAATTGTGGTAACGTATTATTAAATTAAACTAAGTTTTTGTGTCTATATATATATATATATTTTTTTATTATTATTATTATTATTTAATGGATATCTAGAAAAAATTATTGAAGGGGACCGCATTACTCATATTTTCTCCTCTTAATTATTTAAATTTTATAATTTGTATTCTTTATTTTTATTTATTTTTAAAATAATAAATGGTACAAACTTCTCTATTCATTTATATAATAAGGACATAAAACACTAAATAATACAAGAAAAATAAATTTTTTAATTTTTTTAAAATTTTTTATAAGAAAGAAAATGAAGCCTTAGCTATCCGCCGGGTTAGTAGTTGAAAACAAAATCTTGAATGACTTCAGAAAAAATCTAATAGAAAAAACATAAAAGTTCCCGTCAGTATTACATAATCTTAAATCATAATGTGGCAAAGGAAATTTGTTTGATTTTCTCCAATAAATATTTTATTTAATTAAATTTAGTCTTATATCTATTATTTTTGTCTCTAAAGTATTGTTAATATTTAAATTAACTCAATTTAGTTTTTCAAAAAAATAAAAAATAAAAAAAAATCACGTGTCTAGCATGTGTTTATATATTCAAGGGCAAAATTGTCAATTCACTATTTTCATCCTTAAAAAAAAGAAAAAAGAAAAACTGATTCTTCTAGTTTTATCCCATCCTTGGAGTAACTTCATTTCAGTTTCATTATCTTTGACCAACAAGACATTAATCTTGACCATTTATAAACTTGAGAATTGTCTATAGACCTTCCACATTCCTGTTCCTCATTGATTAGAATCCTAAACACGCCTGACTGCATAATTCTTATAACATAAGATTTGAGCTAAAACAATGAAATAGATTAACTCAAAAGTATTATAGGGATTTATTCATATGTAACATATTGTTTCTTTCATCTTTATTTTTATTTATTTATTTCTTGTGGATTCAAAATAATTCTCAAAATTTATGTTATAGCATTACACAAAAATGAGTTCTTATGACCTTTTTGAATGTTTTATGTGAGTATATATATTATGGTGTTTAAGTTTATTGATATAAACCTTTGAATTATAATTACTTTAATAGTTTCAAAGCATATAAAATATTAGAATAAAATGAAATATTTTAAATTATTCTTAAAATTAAAATATTTTAAAATATTTTTTAATCTATTAAGACACTTGTGATTATGTAGATATTTATTTGTAATGATGTTTTTATATATTTAGTAATAAAATATTTTTAAAATTTTAAATTATGAAATGCTTTAATAAATATGTCACAATAATTTTTCTTTTTCTATAGATAGTTGATAACTCTACTTTTTGCAGAGTTATTGTCATTTCTTAAGCTTGATTTGATTTAAGAAAGAGTGATGTAACTCTTATTTTGTGCCTATTTTTATTAATTGTTGTGTGATTGTTTTATTTAGAGAAATAACTGAAATTTAAGAAAAACAAGTGAAATCAGGGACTGAATTGAAGATGAAACAAAATTGAGGGACTTAATGCAAAAGTGAATTACAAGGAGTTTGGGCCATACAAATTATAAGGGGCCAAAGAAATTGATTGGGCTGATATGTGAAAATGAAGAAAACAGAAAGTAAAAGAAAAGAAGCCCAATTAGTCCAAGAAATTGAAGAAAGAAAAAGTCAAGAAGAGCTTAACCTCTCCACTTTCTTCTTAAACTGCCGCACTTCAACCCCAAGTCTCTTCTCCTAGCCAAGGAGATTTTTAGCTTTAGGTAAAGTTCTCTCTTGGCCAGAGATCCATTTTCTTACTATATTTTTTTTCTGTCTTTTTTTTTTTTTATTATTGAGTTGAATTTATTATTTTCTTATTTGTTTTCTTTTATCTTTCTCTCTATTTCTTTGCTATCTTTTACATATCATACGCAAAGGTCTTAACCGATATTTAGATATTAGATTTTTCTTCTTTATTTAGGAGAAATATTTCTTAAATTTAGTCTAAATTTAGTCCCTTTGTTCAAATTTTGCCCTTTTTTTTTATCATTCATAAATACTTATAAATAGTATTGCTAGATTTTCATGGTAGAGGAGGATGAAAAAAGACTTCCTTCCTCACTTCCAATAGCTTATGCTACTTAGAATGCCCTTTAGTTTAAAGTACAAAAGAGATGAATTCCAAAATAAAGTTAATAATATGTTTGTAGGACAATAAGAATACAAAAACTTACTTTGATGATATTTTAATAAAATCTATGTTGCTTGAAATTTTTTTTTATAAGTAAAAGCAGTACATTAATTTAAAACTTAATTTTAAGAAGTGTTTCTTTGGAGTTGAAGCTAGTAGGCATCCGGGATTCATGGTATCTCGTTAGAGTATAGAGACAAACTTAAGATAATAATGGATATTAAGCCGTCAAGGAATAAAAAATTATTATAATAATTAATTGAGAAAATAACGTTTTTAAACATATTCTTTACGATTTCGGGAGAAAAAGTCTTCCCATTATACTGAGTGATGAAGTCCAAGACTAACTAAGCTAGCTAATGAATCTAATTACAATGTGTGATAAAAGTTAATTTTAATTAAATGTATGTAATTTCAACTTAATTTTAGTTAATTATGTAAATTTTATAATTATTTTCTCATTTTCTTTCCATTAGTTTAGATGGACTATAAAAGGAAGAAAAATATATCTAAAATAAATTAAATGGTCTTAAACAAATGTAATTATACTTAGTAATGGAAGTGAGATTAACACGGGACAAGGGTTTCCATGCAATTTTGCCACAAAGTGATGGAGAGAAATTTCAGAATTTGTATATGAGAGGACCAGAACCCCAAATCCAGCAAAATTCAGAAAAAAAAAAAAAAAAAAACATCAAATCCTTTTGCAATTCCTAACAACAAAATCTAGCCATTTTCTCTGTCTCTACACACAGAATTTGAGTAATTCTGTGTGTACTCTTTGCTTCATTTGATTATCTTATGAATTTCAGTGTGTACTCTTGGATTTGCATCCATTTTTATTTGGATTTGCAGGCACGGCGGAGGCAGCAGTTTCTTTTGTAATCACTAATAGAAAAAGAAGAAGATGCCTACTTCAGCATCAGCTTCGGCACCAATTGCTTCATCATCGTCGTCGTCGTCGGGTGTGACGGGGCCACAGAGTCGGCCGGTACCGGAGGACTTGATCAGACGACTGAGTTCGAGCACGACTTCGAATGAAGCCAAGCTTAAAGCCCTAAGAGATATTAAAAATCAGATAATTGGTAATCGGACAAAGAAATTGTCGTTTCTTAAGCTTGGTGCTGTGCCTTTTGTTGTTGCTGTGTTATCCTCTGCTACCTCCGCGGCTGCTTCCAGAATTGGATTTGGTGCTGCTGGCGATGATCATGATTTGGAATGTATGATTATTCAGTCTGCTGCTGTGGTTGGGAGCTTTGCATGTGGTTTTGATGCGGGAGTTAAGGCTGTTTTAGATGCGGGAGCCCTTCCAATTTTATACAGTTTGATTTCGCATCACAATGAGAAGGTGAGTTTTTTCCCCAGGAAACGTATTCGCTTTCCTTTTATCTTTCTGATATAATTGTGCAATTAAATTTCAGTTTAGAGATTCTATCATTAGGACGCTACTGTTAATTCGTAAAAGCATTCATTTCTTAAATGCAATTCTTCCATTTGCTGATTCTCGAGTTTATTTAAAAATCCTTGCCTTTTTTTGGTTTAGCATGTAATGTTGGTACATGTCCGGCTCTCCCTCGAATTCAAAACGGGAGTTCAAATTTCTGTCTTTGTAAATTGGCAAATTGTAATTAAGAAGAGATCTTAGGCATACAAAAGTGCACACAGCCTTATTCAAATATTTATGATTGTACTTTTAGAATCACATTGTATGAAAATAGAATATGTTTATATTAGTACTTTTCTTTATAAAAAGAAAATCATATTGTAGGAAAATCATAAATATGTTTTTGTTAAATCTATATGTGTATGTGTGTGTTTATACTGACACACTCCTATATTGGAAAGGAGGAGGAAAGAGAAAACACAAAGAACTACCCGGGTGTTCATTGATGAACGCATCATTGATAGGAGAACAATCTACAAGTTAAGCAGATATTGTTTTTGTTAAATGTATGTGTGTATGTGTGTGTTTATATACACACACATGTATATTGGAAAGTAGGAGGAAAGAGAAAAAACAAAGAACCACACCGGTTTGCATAGATGAAAAGGCATCGTAAGTAGGAGAACAATCTGAAAGTTAAGCAGATTTTTTAATATTTTTGACTCACATTGTAGCTTTTGCCTTCTTTATTTTGGAGAAAGGGATGAGTGGAAGGATCTTATGACTCTTTTCCTTATCCCTTGCCCATTTTTTCCCCTGGTTACCTTATAAAAACTGGGCCCTATTATACAATAACATCTTGGATGTTGAGAGGCTGTTTGATTTATATTTGTTTGGTTTTTATGGATTCATCATGACCTGCATGCCTTGAGTTTCAGGCTTTTAGGTAAGCATGGGTCTATAAAAGTTTTCTCTGGTTACACCTCCTTTACCCTCTTTGACCAAAGGAGAGGTGAATAGAAACTGGAAACAAGAATATCCATAGGTATTTTCAGACTTGGAGCCTTTATTTTCATGGATATGGTTATATTCTCAAACCATACTAGGATAGAAGAAGCGGAGCAAGTTGCTGTTAGGAATGATACCTTCAGCAGGTAGTCACAATTTCCCAATTTTCTTGCAAGTCTGAGGAGGCATGTGCATTTTGAGAGTGCATTACTAAGAGAATGAGATTCCAAAATTGCTAGAAGATGAATCTGGCTGCTCTATCAAAGGAAGTCAGGGTTCAATCTTGTTTCTGGTCAAATTAGCTGTCAATAACTAACTTTCTGTTCACTTTCCTACTGCTCCAGCAAACTGTTATGGATTGCTTGGAACTGCAAATTCTGTAACTAATCTATATTTACAAATCATTTGATGAATCTGAAATTTTTTTATCTTGTTTGCACAAAGCCCAATTATGATCTATTCATATTCTCTAGTTTTACATTTTCACAAGTTCTCTTTGGGTTTTATGCACTTATATGAGTTAAACCAGTTTTTCTTGCCTACTTTAAAACCCAAATAAACAATTTTATTGCACATTTGAAAACAGAAACAGACAATGTTCCTTAGCTGCATCATATTCTTTCTTCTCCAACCCCCCCCCAAAACCCACATCTGAAGCATCTGAAGTGCATTTAGCAACTATTGGGTCAACAACTCCATTTTAATTTCTTGTCCTTAGACATGGCATAGGAATAGAACTGTAAAAAGAAGTGGTTACATATACATGTGTATTGGCAGAAATCTACTTGGCATTCCAGATATAAAAATGCATATTTTCACCATGAAAAATAAAAAAAATAAAAAAAGACTAATGTGTGTGAAAATCTTACTATTTTTTATGATATCTTCACTTTTGGTGAGAACGATCCAGCCATATCTTTACCCGGAAATTTTACTCTTCATTAAAGAGGAATGCATGTATATAATGCTTGCCTATGTACGTCCCTCTTTAATAGAGTGGTCATTAGAGGATAATTAGAAGAATAGAGAAATAATTTTGTTCATTTTTTTTTTCTTTTATAAATTTCTAATAGGTTCAAATGTTAATAGAGAAATGTTCATTGAGGATAATTAGAAGAATAGATTGTGATGCTCATGCTGAAAAGTATAGTCATAGCAATAAATTCTTCTGTTATTGTTCAACTTTTCAATCAGTGCAAATCTGGAGATGCACTGACCATATGGAAAATAAAGGGTATAGATTGGTATATTGTGAAGGCAGGAAAGTGTAATGATCCTACTGAGAAAGAAAGATAACTTTCTGAACAAATGAAGTTTGCATCATAAGTGTTGCATGATGTTTCCCAGACTGTCATAAAAAATAGGTCTTATGTTAGAATTAAAGACTCCATCCCTTCTATTCTGTCTAGCTGTTCATAATATTGTCAAATTAGAAGTTTTCTTCAGAAGAAAGTGCCACAATTACATACATAGTAATCCTTATTTCTAAAATTCCAGGATCAGATCCCCCTCAAATTAATATCTAGGCCCCTTCTTGTAGATTAAACTTCAATTTGGATGAGGTCCTCAGTATCTAATCAAGTTGTTTGATAGCAAAAAAGCCTGCAAAGTTTTAGTAATGCCTGAAGCTTGTTAAGACATAAACAGAAATATTTGTGATTTAATCATGCATGTTAACGTTTTGTAGCCACTGCAACATATCTGCTAGTTATATTATTTGTACGACAAGTGGCAGTTGGAATTTTCAAATTCCTGAATAGCCCAAGCTATGTGTTAAGTGTTCAATGTTAAATAGTTGAGTTGCGTTATTACTGTATGATAAACTTAATCCTATAATTGATAATTTATATCCCTTTCTCTTTTTCTTGCAGTCAAACAAAAGTTGACATAGTCCAAGAGGGCTTTGGTTCTTTGATTTCTACATTTTATATTGATTTTTCTCAAGCTCCTAATCTTTCCAATATTTAGTTACTTAATTATAATTTTTTTATATTTATAAGCATGTAGAATATTCCTCTTTAATGCCCAAAAATTATCTTATTCTAGCCTGCACTGAACTGTGTTTTTTAGGTTGTTGATGGTGGTGCTCGTTCTCTTAAGTTGATTTATCAATCAAAACTAGCTCCAAAATTTGATTTCTTTCAAGATCAGAACATGGAATTCCTCCTTTCACTGTTGGACAGTGAAAATGAGAATGTCGCTGGCCTTGGTGCAAGTATTGTTACACATTCTTGCCAGACAAATATAGAGCAGAATGTATTGGCAGATGCTGGTGTCCTAAAGAGGCTCATTAGTCTTCTTGGAGGTTCGTCGATTCAGAGGGATGCTAGTTTAGAATCTCTGGCGACCATCCAAAGGGAAAATCCTGAAGTCATTTCGAAATTTATGGGACTTCAAAATGGAAGAGCATTAAATTTTGTTTCTGAGTTAACTAGGGATAAGTATCCCCGGACAAGATTGCTTGCCTGCGTATGTCTGATTGTTATTAGAAACAGTAATCTTTCTTGTCTTCAAGATGTTCAACTCAAAACAAACTTGATTGCAATATTACTTGAGCTTCTTAATGATCCTGGTCAAGTTGGAGATGACGCACCATTTGCTTTATCTCGTTTAATTGTGGGAAAAGAGGAGATGCATAAGGTTGCCTTTGAAGATCGTGTTGCTGAAAAACTTTGCACACACTTGGAGAAAGTTCCAATGCAGGCTAAACGTCTCCAGGGAATATTGCTAGCATTGGCTGATTTGTGCTCTCAGTTGGAATGTTGTAGATCAAGGTTCCTGTCTTTAAAGGTCAGTGCTTTTATATCAGTGAATTTAAATCTGTTGTATTATTTCTTTTGTGCATCCATCTTCTGTCTTCTCAGTTTACTAGGAACTTTGTGGTATCTGCAAGTAAACTCATTTTCAAGTATAAAGAGGCAAAGCCTGAGTAAGGTGTTAACCAAGTAGTTTTTCTTGCTGGATAATTGAGCCGAGGACATATAGAGAGTTGAATATTAGATTGTTCTCGAGAAATAATAAAGCTCAGCAGAATGTTATAATCTAGGTATACATCAAGTCTATCTTTGCCATAACTGTTCAGTTACTAATGTACCTCATACCTGTCTTAAACCATGTTTTATGATCTTTCTAAGCATAGTATTTTACAAAAGTAATGTTTTAAGCCTGGCATACATAACTGATGGGACAAAAGAAGAAACAAACAATCCAATTGCAAGCTTTTTATTAGTTGCAAATATCTTGGCACCACATCAATTGCTTCTTTCTGTTTCATCATGATCTAGGTCCCTCTGTCTCCTTTTGACTTGAATGAAACTGCTTTCTGAGATTTTCCTTTTATATTACATAACTGATGGGAAAAGAAGAAACAAAAAATTCCAAGTCCAAGCTTTTTATTAGTTTCAAATATCTTAACACCATCTATTGACTCTTTCAGTTTTACCTAGATCTAGGTCCCTTTGTCTCCTTGTTACTCAAATATAATTACTGTTTAATATTAGTCTTTTATATTGCAAAGCCTCACATATCTATCCTTGATGTTAACATATGGATTTGGAACCTGTTGTGGCCTAAATCTTTTGCATCAATTGGATTTGTGAACTAAAGAGTTAGCCCATTGCATCAATGACTTTTGACAGTAAAATCCAAAAAGGTTTTGGATACTGTTAACTTCAAATAGATTCATCAATATCTTCAGATTTGATCCTCCGATCTCCATGCTTATGGCAAAATACAGTACATATGAGGGATTTGCATTATTGTTGCAATCTGCCTTTTATGCTAGTAAGGGAATTTGAGGTATGATTTTCTGATCTTGAGCCTATGGAATTATTGGACATAAATGATTACTTCAAAACCCAAATATTCATTAGAAAGCATTTGAAATAATTATTAAATTTTTGTTTCGTTAATTGAATTATTTTGATTCATTGAACACAAAATACTTCATTTCTTCTAGCCTCTTCCATTTTGGTTGACTTTTGATTGCTGTTTTTCTCATAAAATAAAGCATTTAGAGATATCAATTAATTGTTTGTTTTTGGTTTTGTGTTATTTCCTTTTACACTCTGCTGGTTCATAGTCATTATGGAAAATTATAGCTATTTTAGTTGTTGAAGGAAACTTGGGTGATGATATAGTTTACACATGTTTTAACTTTCCTTAGTTCTTGTAACCTTGTATTTTGTCTAAGAAGGCTTGAATGAAGTTGTTTGGCTTGCATATTTAGATTTTGGAAATGATTACCTAGTTTTTACTTTTCTTGCAACCTTGACAAATGTCGGACTTAATAATTTGATAACTAGGCCTTAAGATGAAAGCAAAGCAGGTAATAGGGGGGGGGGTCCAGCAATGTGTTTCTGGGTAAAATCAATTCTGCCTCTATGTTGTCCTCTGGCAATTCATTGTAACCGTTATTCACATTGTTTGTCACCCTGAAACATGTCAGATAGAACAAAGTTTGAACCCTTGTGGTTGAAGGACTATGTTGATCATGTGAATTGGGTGGTTCAAGGGCATAAGTGGAAGAGACATTTCCTTTACTGCTTTTACAGATTCTATTGTCACCTTAGTGCAAAAACCAAGAACTGCAGAAGTCTTGATAAAGAAGGCAGCATAGTAGTTGGATACTAGCAACATTGTTGCCCCTACGTTGTCCTCTGGAAAATCATTCTGGCCATTATTCACATAGTTTCTCTCCCTAAACCTATGCCAGAGAGAACAAAGTTAGAAACCTTGTGGATGAAGGACTATGTTGATCTTGTAAATTTGGTTGTTCAAGGGGATATATCTTATTGCTCTACGAGAAGAAAGAAGCACTTCCTTAGGTTCATGGAATCTTGATAAAGTATTAATGTGATGATTTTTCTTATTGTCAGGATCATATTGAACCCTTACACTTTTGGATGGGCTAGGATCTTGGTCCAATGAACTTGTAGTGTCAATTTGAATATTGTTCTTTCTTTTGAATGCAGGGCTTGCAATTCATAACCGACGCCCTGAATAATGATAATGCTGATGTGCGAGCTGCAGCTTGTATTTGTTTAAGAAATGTTTCTCGTTCTGTCAAGGTTTGTTGTTTTTTTTTTAAGTACATCGTGCCGTGAATTTCCAACTAGTTATGACTACTATTGCTGATAAAGTTTGATTCAGAATCTAAGTGCAGGCCTTTTCATGACCGAACCTGTTATCGTTCTTTTAGTTCATCTTCTAGATGATGCCTCTACTTCTGTGCAGGTAGGTTTTTTCTCTTGTTGCATATATTTCTGAATTTATTAAAATTTACTGCTTGGAACATACATTTTTAGCCTTCCTTCTTTTCTCTGATAATTTATACAGTTTAACCTATATAAGTGAAGAAGATATGTATGTAGGATAAGTTTGTGAAACATTTTGCCTAATGCTGCATTTCGGGTCATGTCTACGTGTTTCTTTTAAAGAAAATATGGGTTTTAGGTGCGAAAGCAAAATATATTGGTATATGAATGGGAAAAGTTGAATCAATCGATTGATCTATGCGTAGTTATTTGACTTGCTCACTTGTTAAAAGGTACAAATAGAGTGATGATAATTAAACATTCCTTCCATCTAGAATTTTATTTATGCATATGTTTCTTGCAATGTCCTTACTGCTAAATGAATATTTACTTTCTTAAAAGAATATACTTTCCATCTAAAACTCCTGTACTTAACCTCTTTAGTTTAGGGGAATATGGCACATGTCAAAACTCCTGTACTTACCTATAGTCAAATATTTCAACAAACCTTTTTGCCATATCAAAATAGGTAAATTTGATCCATATGGATTGAATAAATCTTTCATATGGAAAAGATACTCCAAATATAACAAATGCGGCAAAAAAAAAAAAAGAGAAAAAAGAAAGCAAAATGTTAATACAAATTGTGAAATAGGTGCGTAGGAGCTTCACAGAGCTGCTTTGCTCCAATCTATAGTTGACACTTCCCCTCTGTTGCGTCTTTCAAGTTTTTTGTTCCTAACGATCCTTTAGCAGTCATATCATAACAAATCACAAATCTTGCACATCATTTTATTGGTATGTGACTACCATGCAAGTTAACTAGTTGAGGCAGGACAATGTTCTTCAGGTTTTGCTAGCAATATCTATAATATTTACTCCACTGGAGTTTGAATAAGAGACATGCTGACAGATGAACATGGTAAAAGTGATAAGGACATAAAATGAGAGAAGAGACAGCATAACCAATCAATAGCTAAGGGTTTGTGTCACATGATTAAAGATTGTAGGTAGTGTTTATACATTATATATTTTCTTGTATGACAGCTATATCATTGAAAATTTATCCCCAAATTCTAGCGGCTTCCAAATAGTTCTTTCAAATTTTAACTATGTGCTAATCAATCTACGAACTCTTAGAACTGTCAATTTATTATCTATCAAACTTTGACAGTCTATATTTCAGTAAAAGCTGAAGTAATTTTTGAGAAAAATATTAATTAATATGGAAAATTGAACCAGTTCTTAGAGTTAAGGGACCAGTTGCTGAACATGTAAAGGTATGGTTGCAATGTAGGAAACTGTTATCTATTCAGATGGAGAAGTGAAATTTCAAAAGTTTCCAGGTTTTTGTACTAAAAAGTTTCTTGATTATGTAATATATATAGCACCATATATTTTATATCCTAACTTATTATCACTTATAAGTTGGTTATATGTTACTCCATCTATCTTTTGAACCTTGGACACAATCAAAGCCTACCACTGGATAGACACCTAAAGGAATTTTGTGTCCCATGTTTGGCTCCATAATTAATCAGAACGCCATGTATGAATTTATAGTGGGATAAGGGGGCAATTCCTCTCTACCCCAATGCATGTGGTTGCATATACATATGATTAGAACTGGCACTGAAAACAAATATCAAGATTCCTTGCCTTCAATGAAATTTGAGAAATTAAAAAAGGCTGTCTAAATTGGATTCTCAATATGATAATAGACATTAATTAAATGTGGTTAATTCATTTATTTCCTCTCTGGTCATTTGTGTTTCAATTTCTTTCATGTTTTAAATGACAGTAACGAGATCATTGTTGCACTGCATTCTTTAATGTTTTATAATCAGCAAATTAGGTCCAATGATATGGTTAAAATTCTAGATCTATTGGCTTAAAAATGTCCAGATACATATGTAATTTAAGTTGATCAGAAGTGATCATCTTTAATATACTTAATCTTAGGATAATTTGTGGATTTGGTACCTAACTACATAAGTTTTTGCCAATTAAATCCCTTCATATAATTTTTTTTTTTTGGAAAAAATTTCGTCAACAAGGTCCTGTTTTTCTTTCATATTGTAAGGTTAAGGACCTATTCCAAACATAACACTGGTGAAGGGACTTAGTTGACTTTAAAAATTATGGGACCTAGTCGGCAAAAGTTTATGTAAATAGGACACCAAATTGGTCAATTTTCCTTTAGCTTGTGTTAAAATGATAAAACATTATTTGTTTTTGGCCACTATACCAGATTTTATAGCCTTTTTTATGGAAAAAACTTTACCCCCTCTAGACATAAATTTCAAGATCCACCCGTGCTGACAATTTATCCTTATTTATTCTTTTAGTCATGTCCTTTGCTTGGTAGATAGTTTACTCCACTATGGATATACCAGTGAATTTTAGTTACTGCCTTTTATTGAATTACCTTGGGAACTGATTACTATTTCAGGAACTGGATGCTCTACCTCCATAGTTATCCTTGCCTTCTCACTTTGTGTGTCTTTTAGGAGTTGCTATGCTCTCCAATTTACTTATAAATGATTTGATGGATATTCTTTTAAATCTCAAATTTCCAGGTTGCTGCCCTTGGTGCTATCACCAACATTGTAGTTGATTTTATGACCCATAAATCAACATTCATGCAATGCGGTGGTGTAAAACAGCTTGTCCTGCTCTCAAAGTCAATGGATTCAACAATTAGGGTAAATTCCTTATGGGCTTTAAGGAATTTGATGTTCCTTGTTGACCACAGGTGTAAAGAGGCAATCTTGAATGAGCTGACTCAATCTACCCTAAGAAGCCTCATAAGTGGTAATTTTCTTCAAATTCATTTGTGATTACACAAATGGTTTCCCATTGTTATTGCTGCAGAAAAAATCACAACATTTAAGTTGACAAATGCAGATCCTGAAGCTTCAGTCCAAGAACAAGCTTTAGCGCTTCTGCGTAATCTTGTTGACGGATCTGTTGAATGCATTGAATACATCTTTGCTGATGATGGCCTTTTATTGCATGATGTTGTAAGGCAACTGCAAAGTGCTTCTAAAACAGAAGTTTTGCTTCAGGTAAAAGTATTTTCATGTGACAATATAGTTAGTTATGGGTGGTGCTGTTTCTAAGACATTGTTGACTTGTGGGAAAGGAAAAAGAAGAAGAGGTGCTTGACTTAAACCTTTGAAATTACAGCTAATCTGCAACTTGCATGTCTTGAATACTTCTAGAGGAGCTACTGGTTACCAGATCTATCCATATGTGAATGAAAGTTTTAACTTCTATTTGGGCAAAACATTGTGATCTGATATTCTTTAGTATATTAAAAAAATGGGGACAAAACTACTTATGCATCTGTAACCTTTGTACCTCTGCAATGAAAAACTTCACCTGATTTCTTGTTCTTCTATAGATTGTGATAGGAGTATTCCTTTATTCCAAGTCAATAAAATGTCAATATGAAAGTGTTCTGTACAGTGAAGCCAGTAAAGGAACAAATGAAATGTTAAAATGTGGCTTGATGCTTTATCTTGCTCTCTTACTTTAATATGATAGAAACTTGTCAACTCTTTTCAGCTAACATGCTATAATTTCGCACTAGTTTACCCAGGATATAAAGTATAAGCACACTTCAACTTTAAGATTCTTCTTGGATTAAAGTGGAACTGTATGCTTATATGGACTCGTTCTTTGATTGTCTTTCTATGAAATACTGAGGATCCATTTGGATGCATTGTTTGGTAAAAAAGTTACTTTGTAAAGTTTGACCAAGTTTTACCTATTTAAAAAATACATTTTTGTGTATAAAATAAATTTTTAATATTCACCTATAAAAATTTCAAAACGTCTATTTTGATTTCTTTTCAGAGTTTTAATGTAATTTTTCTGTTAATAAATCCTATCCAAATGTATTATGAAATTTTTCTTCACATCCATTAGTGCATGTTGATATGGATGAACATTTGTTTATTGTCTTTTACTGAGGCATTTAGAAGATAATCAGCCGCACCATAATGTGGAGATCATTCTCTTATTAGGATTTTAGATTCATTTTTCCTTGTGACCGTTTTGAAGTCCATTAAACAGTGAATAACATTCTTTTATAGGGAATGTATGTGCTTACAAATGTGACTTCCGGAAATGAGCTCCACAAGGAAGCAGTTATGACTCAAATTTTCCCAACACTGCCTGGAGGTCCCCAGTCAATTATGATCAAGTTTTTGCAGAGTAGTGATAGCAGGTTACGTTCTGCTGCTGCTTGGACTTTAGTAAATCTTTCCTTACCAAGCTGTCCTGGTGCATTTAGCCGGGTTCTGAGACTAAGGAATGCTGGCATAGCTTCTCAATTGAAAAATATGGTTCATGACCCTTGCCTGGATGTAAAGGTTTGCAATTTCTTGCTCTTCGTTGAATTAGGATGATCATTTCCACCCCCCCAAATATCTTTGCTAAATATGCTGCTTCTATTTCTAGCTTCGAGCAAGGACAGCATTTGGACAATTCATGACTTTTGTTGAATCTGCACCTTGACTATTTTCATCATATTTTTGACTCAACCATGGCAAAAGAAGATTCTGTCAGCAAACAAGTCAGTGGTGCTTGTGCTCCACCAATTGTTTAAAATACCATACTGGCCTCCACTTTAGACAAGTTCATTTGGTGCCTCTATCCTGATCCACAGCAACTTAACTTTATACAATTACTCAAAGTTGGGGCAGGAGATCAGCTGCAGAATTTGTGCAAATGAGCTCTGTCTTTTTGATTGAGTGAGTAACATCTTTGGTCAAATGAAGATGCAATCTGTGTATAAAATGGGCCAGCTAAATTTTCCTAATTTTGCTGATTCTGATCTGATATCTTTATGGAAATTATGGAACTTATCCTGTATCTAACATCTTGTTTGTATGTTTTATGACCACAATTATCTGATGCTTCTCCTTTAGGAAAAACAGAGTAACTTATATTAAATGAGTGCTATACATTTGTCAATCATCT
The DNA here is from genome assembly GCA_025388415.1 of Cynanchum wilfordii. Lineage (NCBI taxonomy): Eukaryota > Viridiplantae > Streptophyta > Magnoliopsida > Gentianales > Apocynaceae > Cynanchum > Cynanchum wilfordii. Next base: position 613,233 of record JAHSUH010003887.1, read on the forward strand.
TCTCTGTACATTTCAAATGCTGTTCATATCTGTCCTTGAGTTTCTGCTCCATTCTAGCCTTCTCTTTTGCAGGTTTCATTCCTTCACTTCGATGTCTCCCATCAAGGCAATCATGGGGAGATTTTCTTGAGTTCTGATTATTGCAGTGATTTCCATTATGATGCTTGTTTATGTCAGTTCCCACATGGAATATTTGCATAGTGTGTATTTATATTTGAATGTTCCTTGTACCTGAAGTCCTGCTAGTTTTAGGGTGAGGCCAGAGCAGCTTTTGGCCAGGTCTAATAGTTGTATTCTATTTGGCCAATTTTGCTTGTGAAACTTATGGTTTATCAATATTTGCCAAATTTGTATTTACACGTCCAAGGGGCGGTAGTTTCCTCCCCCCTACCCCAAACAATTTCCTTTCCTTTTTCCATCTGAAAAGTTCTGAGAGCTATGAGTGAAATTAAACCAATTGGAAAGGAAAAGCTGAAAGCAATATGAAAAAGAAACTTAAAAGAGAAAAAGAAATGATCAATTCTCATTCACACGGAAGATTATAAATGGGGTACAGGTTATTTACAAGGCATCAAAAAAAAAAAAAACAAAAAGGATTTTTAGTAAAACAAATAATATGTCTGTCTTCTAGATATTTACAGGACTGTGAGCTCATCCTTCTTGCAGATGATCTGAATTTCAACACTCTTCTTCAAGCTGGATGGTAGAGTATGTATGTATGTTTAGCAAGAGCAGAGACTCTAACTTAGTTTCGAATTTGACTTAAAAAATAATATTTGAGCTTGTATTTATTAGATACAACCGACATAAATTATAAGTGGAAGAGCATCTAAAAAATCATATCCCTTGAGCAAGTCCATCACATATTTTCTTTAACAAATGTTCAAACACTTCTACTTCAGGCTACTTCCAATCCCAACAAGTATTTTAATTTTTTTAAATCTTTAATCTTGAATTCATTTTGCAAAAAAATCTGATCACTTATATATTATTCACGTTGTTTTCAATTATGATTACACTATTACCATATACAACTTAATCTAAAAAAAAAAACTTATGAAATGTCCTTTTTTTAAAAAAAAAAAAAATGGAATTGATCATAGTAAGATTCGACTAATCAAAGTATATATAAACTTTTCATTCCATTGTTTACTTATTTGCTAAGTTCATATAAATATTTTTTCCCATTTTAAGGTAAATTTGTTTCTAACTACAATAAGTGTATATGTAATTATTATTATTATTATTATGGGTCTTCAATATCGGTATTTGAACCCACACGGGCTGACTAATCCGGATTCGGCCTGGGGTGCGCTCACAGAGTCCAACTCTTATTCGAGGGTGAGAGCCTGGTCCAGAGCTTTTTAAGCTGGCGCTAACCACCTCAGGGGATTCGAACCCCGACCATCCCCCCTGGAGGAGAAGCTTTTTTAAGAGCCCGCATACCACACTTGCTCTGGGTTTACATTACATGTTTTTATATTTCTTAGAACTTAGACAATTAAGTGTTTATATTTTATGTAAAAATAATTTAATGCATAAATTATTTTATTATTATTGAAAAATTACTGTCAAATTATTTTAATTTGGATGAATTGATATTTCTAATTTTAGGACTGATTCGTCCAAATAAAAATAAGTTGAAGATCAATTCATCCAAAAATAATAGTTTGAAGATTAAACAAAGTTAAAATAAAATATAAATACATAAATGTCCTAGTTATAAAAATATAGAAACTCGATTCTAAAAAAAAAAAAAGTGTATACCTATTTATATATTTAGAAATTAAAATTTTCAATGTGTCAAAATTAAATGAAATTTAATTCAAGGACAAAAACTTTTGAAAAAATTCAGGTCTCATCCTGATTTTTTCTCTTTTTAGAAATAAGTACCAAAATCATGTTAAAAAAAAAAAAAAAAAAAAAAAAAGTTGGGGGACAAACAAGAACAACTCAACGACATCGTTTACTTGCTTTCTGCAGTCATTAGGCTTTCTTTTAGCAGAAAAGAAAAGGAATTTCTCCTTTTGCCCACAGCTCCATTAAATCTCGACTGAAGTCTGCTACCTCACCTCAAAATATATTTTTAAACCTTCACAATCCATCGACAGGAATCTCTCAGAAGATTTCAAAATGTTCTTTAGAGGGTAAGCTCATGTTTTAACCGATTATTATATGTTCATGGTGTTGTTAATGATTTTGATTGACAATTTGCATTCTGCTTCTGTCCTATGTTTATGTTAAAGGTTTGTTCTTAAAATACTTGGAGAGAGATGCAATTTTTCTGTCTTTTGGGACGCTTCCTCTTGTATTCTGAGGGTTTTTTCATGTGGAATATTACATACGACTTGAATATTTTACATAATTTTCTGTGTGTGTGTGTCTGTGTGTGTTTTTTTTTTTTTTTTTTTTTTTGTGAATATGTTTAGGTTTACTTCTGCATATGTAGCCTCATGTTTTCTGTATAATTTTTTTTCTTCTTTTTAAGTTCTTATTCTTTATTACATAGAAGTTTTTGTCTTGCGTTTTGTTTAATTTCGTAATTTATTGATTATCCTTGATCCCAAACCATCGCAAAAACTTCCGATAGCTTATGAAGGGAAAAAGGAGGAGGTTTGCAGGAAAAGGAATGCCTTGTTAACCAAGTGCTTTGCTTTTAGTTTAGTCATGTTGTGGATAAATGATTTTTTAGTTTCTTTGCCTATTTGATTATACAGTATCAGTGATATGGGTGATGTAGACTTTTTTCCCCTTCTTCCTCCCTCTTATATTGTTCTTTCTTTTACGGACTCTAAATTCATAAAGTTTCATGGGTCATGTGGTGTTTGATACATTCTCAATTTCGAGTTGATTTGAAATGTTACCAACATGGGAAATATTAGTATGTTTGCTCAAATTTTGGTTTTGGTTGATTTGTCAACTAGTTGATGGTTGTGTAATATTGTTCTCTTCCATTTGTTGTGTGCTGAATATATGCTTTAGAATATTTATTTTTATTAAAGTGGTTGTTAATATTTCATATTAGCTGAATTTAGTTAAATACATTTATTGACCTAATCAACAATTTCCATTTGCATTTATTTCCTTTCTTGCACGCCATGAAGGAAATATATGGACAGCAGCGATGCGCGTGAAATGGGTCTGAAACGGCAGCGAGTGATGGATCAGGGTTCTTCTTATTATGGAGCTCCTCCTGTTTCGAGTTATATGTACAATCCTCCCCCTCCGCCTCCACCACCTGCATACTCTTACATTGGCCAGCCGCCCCCTTTTCCTGTTGTCCGGCTTCGCGGCCTTCCTTTTGATTGCACAGAGGGTGATATCAATGATTTCTTCCATGGTCTAGATGTGATTGATGTCCTCTTTGTTCACAAGGGTGGCAAGTTCACAGGGGAGGCTTTTTGTCTTCTAAGCTATCCCCTTCAGGTCGACTTCGCCCTGCAAAGAAACCGGCAAAATATTGGAAGGAGGTATGTTGAAGTTTTCAGAAGTAGAAAGGATGAATACTACAAGGCCATAACAAATGAAATCATGGATTCGCGTGGTGGTTCACCTCGCCGTGCTGTCCCTAGGGCAAGATCTTTTGATGAGGGGAAGGATTCAATGGAGCATACAGGATTGTTACGATTGAGGGGATTACCTTTCTCTGCAAGCAAGGAGGATATTATGGATTTCTTTAAGGAATTTGAACTGTCTGAAGAGAAAATTCATATTACAGCAACTTCAGATAGTAGGCCAACTGGGGAAGCATATGTAGAGTTTGATAGTCCTGAAGATTCAAAATCTGCAATGTCCAAGGATAGGATGACTTTAGGAAGTCGATACATTGAGCTTTTTCCTTCTTCACGCGAGGAGTTGGAAGAAGCAGTTTCAAGGGGCGGGTAATGATTTTCATCCCTTTGCTAATTTTGTTGCCTTCTAGTGAGTTGCTTGCTGCTTTTTATGTTCTATTACACTTAAAAATGAAGAGATGAATGGGCCTGTTATTCTTATTTTAGAATGTGCCATTCTCATTCGTTTCTTTGCCTATTCTTATATTACTTACATCCCCTACACCACCAGCCAGGAGATTCAGTGTAGGATGATGTGTGATTCCTAAAGCAGTTACTTGTCTTTTATTTATTTGTAGATTTCTATCTTCCTTACATAATGGCATAGTGTGACAGAGTCTGTGTCAAATTGCTAACTTCTGGAGTCTATAACTATTTCTCCTTAATATGTGTACTTGTAAAGTAGTGGTGGTGGATGCTGTTTTCAGACCTTTAATGAGGAAGCTTTAATAGATCAGTGGTCTTTTTGCTGAAACTCATCCTCCATTCTCAATCCTAAGATTGATGAGGAAATATACAAGGTTCTGAGGCCAAGTTGTCCAGAAGCAATGAAGAGAGTATAGAATGAAGGATGACTTTTGGCTCTGCTGTTTGTAGTGAAGTCTTGATAATGATTGTTTAGTAATTAATTGCATTGCTTGAGCTAACTTCATGTGAATAAGGGTTTCTTTAGCTGCATTCTAGTGGTCTTGCATATTATAATCTAGTGTTACTAGAAATATACTTTCTATTTGAGAAGAAGGCATGATGGGTTCCATTTTTACATGTTAAGATTTTCTAAAGGAATATATTCTCTCAATAATACAACATAAAGAATTCCACTTTCAACATTTGGTTCACACTTTTCTCCTTTTTCTTACCATATTAGTTGTCAAGATTGGCCCTTGAAGATGACTTGCCTTTTCCTTCTTCTAGTGACTGTTTTAGTTACTGGATTCTTTTTACATACCAAAGAAGTGACTTTGAATTTTTTGTTTCTTTAAAACCATTTTAAAATTTAGTAGGGCACATTCACTCTTAACAGCTGCTAAAAGCCGAAGCTGTTTTGAATTGAATTTCCGAGATAGTTTTCTGAAACAACCTCTATCCTTTATATATATATATATATATATTAAAGTTGGAAGAAGAAGTGAGATGCAACTAGACTAGCTTGAAACAAATTTTAGCTAAAAAGAAGCTGAAAGCTGCTTCTAATTTGCATGGTTGGTCATCCTACGGGACTTTGTTTACATTAGTTTGACCATCACCAAGTCGCTTTATCATATCAGTGGTATTTAGTATCAGTTTCTTCAATAGGACAGATAAGCACATTATTGAGGACTAAATGTTGAAAAATACTTGGTTGTAGAAGCTGAAGTTGTAGATGGTGCCCAGAGCTATTGTGATAATTTTTTATGGATAGGTAGGGTGATGCTGGAAGCACAAAAAAGGGGAGAACCTCTCAATTCATAGTGAAGAAGTGGGTTTTAGGATAAAACACAATGGAAACCTTATATTTAAGGGCTAGTTTAGCAACCAGTTCTTGAAGAAGAAAACATAGTCAGTGCGTATTCTATATAATTGTCTGAAATATAAAACTGGTTCTACAAAGACTGAAGAATAGAATTGGATAGTCTTAACTAGATTATAGAACTAACCAATATTTTGCCCCTCCAATATATAAATATTATGGAACTGAGATGACCCTAGGATTCGACATTATTTGAAGCATATATTTGTCATGTATCAGTTTGCCTCTGGTTTCAGAAGACCTCTTCCTCAAGTTTTATGACTTTTTGAAGCTTATTACAGTCAATATGCTGCCCAATTAAACTCTTTCATCCTTTCTTCTCTTCTAAGGACTGGTCCATCTCAAGCATATTTTCATTTATCTGTTTGACAGTTGAATGAACAATTCCTTTTAGGAGAATAAGAGTAGTGGACTGGCATTCCTCTGGGAAACTATGCCAATGTTCTATAAGTCAAGGACTTAATCGTTGTAAGAGTTTGAGGCTTCTTACTACAAAGCAAATTTACTCTTTTAAATTTGTATTGTATATAGAAAAAGTGGCCTCTTCAACTGGCAACAATTTGATCTGTAGTGTTAAATATAGGATTTGGATGTTGAAAAATTATCATACACAGTAAACTCACTTGGGTTTCCAGCAACCTTTTTACCACCTTTTCAGCGACCATTTCTCTGTAAAATGATGATGAAAGGAAAATGTTTAAATTCATGACATCAATGCTATCATCAGAGTAAGCATCACATTATTTGTGAATGCCATATCTTCTTTACCCATCATTACAAAAACCCTCTGTGTGTTTGATTCATAGTAGTTTTGCTATACCCATCATCCATGAGTTCATCAGGATGAGCAAAGGAACTAGCTATTTCAACTTTCTTCTAATTCCTTTGCGTCATCAATTTATGACTGCAGAAGTGTGGAAATAAGGGGAATGTTTTTGACTAAAGTTTTGAATTCTTGGTAAAACCCAATGGAAATCCTAAAATAGGGAATCATAGGTCGGTAGAAAAAAAAAAACACTAATAGTCATTCCATATAATTGTCAAAAATATAAAACTGGTTCTAGAAAGCCTAAGCCGAGAATACAACCTAATAAGAGTTCTTGTTTTCCCAAGAAATTACTTCACAAGGAAACTAGGTAACTCTAGTATTCTAAATTACATGGGAAATAATAAAAGTAACTATGTTAATGGTTCCAACCTGCATCAGGAGACCTTAGTCATTTTTTGTTGCTATGGTAACTCTAGTATTCTAAATTACATGGGAAATAATAAAAGTAACTATGATAATGGTTTCAACCTGCATCAGGAGACCTTAATCATTGTTTGCGGCTATGGTAGTATATGCATGAGAGATTAACTGACAAAATTATCAGAGTGAACTTCAATGCTTGGTTTATTGCTTCGCCTGTGAGGATATTCTGTTAAGATCATGAGTAAATGAGTTCTGTATGGTGATAATATTTTTCAATTCTTGTGACAAACATGAGACTAAAAACTTGCCCTCTTGAGAAAATCATCAAAAGGATTGTTAACTTGGTTGGTATTGGAGGGTCATATTGGTCACAGTTACCTCTACTATGTAATTTTTTTTTTTTATTTTTAAGGGTGTTAAATGGAGATCATATCAGCTTAATGGATCAAATTGTTGTTTACCTTGAAGATCATTCATTTTAATGGTCATGCTTTGGACCCTATATGCATTGAGATGTTCATGTGAGATAGATGCAGAATTGTCTTGTCAGGCTTGGACTGTATGTCTTTTGGATTCCTAACCTAGGGAATCTAGACTATAATTTTTGGTAGCTTCTTAGGATTAAATCCTATAGTAGTGTTGGAAAAATGGGGCATTATTGTGCACTTAAAGCCTTTTGAAATTTTGTTGAAGTCAGTTTAGATATTTTGCCTATTTGGGTCAATAGGATATGACTATGGCTTCCTGAACCATGCTAAGAATCTTTCCTAATGTTCCCAAACATCAAGAACTTCAATAACATGGTCTGCAAACCCTCGAGTAATTCTAGGCTCTAAACTATAACTGCATGGCCATCTCTTGGGAAACAAATTAGAAACATTTGAAATGCTTAGCTTTTATTATTATTATTTAAGTTCTTCAGAGAATTCTTAGGAAAAAAAATAAGTTGTATAAAGTAATGTGAACCTATTGCGTTGTGCATATCATTGGGCACCCTAGCTTTGAGTGGCACAATCTTGTTCCATCACTGAGTGCTCCAATTGTTCACCATTTCTAGTAACCTCCGTTTTTTTTCCTTTTTTTTCACTTGTATACAAGTTAGAAAAAAATCTCAAAATTGAGTTTTTTTTGTGGCATTATTTTATAAAGAATAATTTATGTATGAGAGTTGTAAAACATTAAATGAAGAGAATTGAGGGGAAAAGTGTGATAAAGTATACCTATATTCTATAAAAGACTACAAGTAGTAGTCAGTTGCAGTATGCTTGAAGTTAGAGCTTGTTTGTTGCACCTTGGTTGAATGAAAAAACAGATATACTTGTTATTTTCCTCGAATAGGGGAGAATACCTGTGTTGTTCTCTGAATTAATATAAGCATCATTCTCAATATATCTGAATTCGATGCTGTGAACTGTTAAATGCTAAACGTACCATGTGTAACATATTCAACTGGACAGACTTCACCAGCCATATATCACATGTTAATGCAAGGGTATGCAGGTCTTTTCACACTTTAAAGCTGAATTATTTTTGATTATTGTAGAAATGTTTCTCTACTTGCATGGTTGAACAATTGATTTCCTTATTATTATTTGCTCAAGATTCTGGCAACCATCCATGCATACTGCTGTGCCACACTGTTAGCAGAGCATGGATTTGCTGTATTTGTTGAGTTTGAAGCTGATTAGGTGGAAAACTAGGGAATTTGCACCTGTAATTTTGGAAAGAAGAAATAAAGTTACCTAGCTTTCTTCACATCTTCTAGGTATTCCAAATTTATACTGGTTAGGTTAGGCTGTCAAAAAAATACTTGGGATATAGAAGAGCAGGTGATATTCTAATGATCTACAGTTTGATAATCAAATCTCTTGAAGACATTGCATAGCCATAGGTGAGAGTTGCAGTTGCATTCTATAGAATCTTTTTAATTGCACTATGAATCATCTTCAAACTCAACTATAATGGAGGGTCTTTCTATCTTTCTACATTGTTTTCGGATTTTAATTACTAGAAATACTGTGCACAATGCTTTTCTTATTTGAGCATATGCTGTTCAATATTACAAGATTTTACTTCAATGCTTAAGTGACTACTACCATTGAGAATGTTTTCGACATAATTCGTGTATTTTTGAGGTGTTGTATTTATAATTTTTGTTATATATGAGTACTCATTCAGTGAAGTGTTTTTCAACACAAACTCTTTCTGTGGCACATAAATCAGATTATTGCCAAAGTCAGTTGATGGAAAGGAGTTAACTGTACCCACAGGGGTACTGCGGATGAGGGGACTGCCATTTTCAGCTGGCAAGGATGATATAATGGAATTTTTCAAAGATTTCACCATATCAGAGGAATCAATCCATATTACATTCAATTTTGATGGAAGACCAACAGGAGAGGCGTTTGTTGAATTTTCTAATCCAGAGGATGCAAAATTGGCACTTGCTAAGGATAGGATGACCCTTGGGAGTCGTTATATTGAGCTATTTCCTTCCTCAAATGAAGAGCTTGGTGAAGCTATTTCAAAGGGACGGTAATTTTTCATTTACTTACTCTTTTATATCTCAGGATTCGTTGCACCTTGGAAAAGTTTTCCTCTAAAGTGGAAAAGTAGATGAAATCTTAGAACTAGATGTATACATTCTCGAATACTTGTGTTATTACCTATCTTCTGAAACTCCTGCATTTTAGCTGCACTTCATTTCGTTTATTTTTTCCTTTCCTAATTTTAAGAAAATTGGTTATAGTGCTGAGATGAAAATCTCGTGTGTTCTTGTTCTATAATTCGGTTCAGTTTGATTTTGGAATTTTCAAGATATATATCATGGTTGGTTTGTTAGAACATCTATACCAAAAATCCAACTAATTGAATTTGGATTTATATTGTGCTTTACAAATAATAAAAATGTAAATTTACTGTTACATTATTATTATTTTATTAATAAAATTTAAATATTTTTTACTATTTTTACATTTAATTTTAAAATATAAATTTACATTTTTTACCCCTTTAATTTTATTTTTATTTATTTATTATTATTATTATTTATAGGTTTATGATGAAATTTATCAAATTATTAAGATAAGGGATGAAGTTGTATGAAAAAAAAATTAAATAAGTATGAAATTACAAAAATTATATATGTTAAAGGATGAAATTTTTTACTAAATTATTAAGATAAAGGGAAAAAATAATAAAAAAAATTAAATATGATGAAATTACAAAAATTATATAAGTTAAAGGATTAAATTTGTCAATATACCTACCTAGATATTATATATATATATATTCACCCATTTCTGTCTATCTTTTTCTCTAGAAGTGTCCATAGTTGAAGATTTTTCCCTCTGTTTTTGTTGAACTTCTAATTCAAAATTGAACTACGTAAAGAAAGATTTTTTTTGTCTCTTCTTTGGGCATTATGAGGTGGGGGGAAGAAGGAAAGTATAAAATATGAGACGTAAAATTGAATATAATTTTTCAGTAATAGCATTTGTTTATTTTCTATCAAATATGATAGAGAGTATACAATGACCAACTAGAATTTTACCGAACAACACAAGGAAATATTTGTTCTTTATCTTTAGTACAATTTTAAAATGTTATAATAATTTCGTTGGCTAAATGAACCAAAAATTAGAAAAAATACCTCTTAAATAGATAATATAATATTATAAATAATATGTTATTTAAAATGAAAAGTTTATCAAAAAAATATATATTTATTTAAAAAATATCTCTTATCATTTTAATTGTTTATAAATATTGTTGATATTGATATTGAATAGGAAGCATAGATTATCAAAAATTCTGATAATAATCAAACACTCATTAATTTATTTTCATTATACAAATTGTATAAAACAATATTACCTTTAAAAATGTGGTATCTGAAGGCAATTATCGCCAAATCAATATCAATTTTAGAGCATTTCCCAAATACCATTGCAAAAGCAGCAAGGAACAATTCTGAATGGAGGGATATCTTTCAATGTACTCTAGAAGATTATCACAAACACGAACTGCTTGAATTAAATAAAAATATGTGTGTGTGTGTGTGTAGGGGGGGAAGGGGAAGTGGAGCTGTACCATTTTGTAAACTTTTAGATCAATGGCTGGCTAGCTTTCACTAGTAGAAGCAGCAATATGTACATCAACATTACCATGTCTCAATCCACTGGTGTACATCATTGAAACAGAAGCTCAAAGGTAAAACCTGATCTAAGCAGAGCAGCAGTATAAACAGACATTTAAGAATTTGATCCTCTCCAATCTTCACCCCCGACCCTTGAGAAAGTGAAGGCCGAGGATCGAGGTGGAACTATAAAATTAAGGTGATGCTTTTCTACCTTTGTAAGAATTGGATTCTTGATTTAAAGAATGAATTGGAATTGAAGGCAAATGGTGAAAAGAAGGAAATTCAAATTCTTTCCTTGGACAGTGTATGTATCACCGCTTGCTTTGGGGTTTGCCTATGGAGTGCAGATACACTGAAACAGATACAACACTGCAAAACACAAAGATAACAGTGATGTAAGGTTCCATACTATTCCTGAAATGCAAAACTTAAGAGAACGAAGGATCTCACATAGAACCAAGAAAGAAGGCGAGTGAAAGATGGAACCCGAACAAAAACACAGACACAACTGCAGTCAGCAGCATTGCAACTGAAGTAGAATACACCTGGAGAAAAAGAAAGTAACATCAAAAGATTTAGATAATGTAACCGGAATTTTGAATTGAACTTTCTGTTTGAACTGCACATAATATTTCAAGATCTGAATGGCGCAGAATGCTAGAAATAACAATCGCACACAGATAGACTACAAACTAAACAACGAATATCTGGCAAAATGCAAAGCAACAGCCATATATACCCAAGCAAAACAAGCCTTCCAAATGGTGAAAATCTTAAGTTACTGGATTCATTTTGACCCCAAGTTTAACCCATGTTCTCTTCAAAATAACAGGAACATGCAGAAGAATTCAATCTGAATGCCCAGAAAGTACATTCTCCAAAAATAAAAATGCAGAGAATCTGACATGCAACATCAAGCAATGTTATGCTGGGGGACAATCATAATACAGCTAAAACTAAATGATAACAAATTTTTCCAGTACATGTACCATACAATTTTAGGAAATATGGACTATAGAATGCGATTGCCTACCTTGACGATATTGTCAGCATATTTCATGACCATTGATACAGCAATTCCACTGAACAGAAAAGAATTTCAAGAGTGAAAAACTGAAAATCATAAAAGAAGGGGCAAAAAAGAAGAAGAAAGAAACAGCAAAACTGCAAGGACTAAAGAACTCAACCTCAGATTGGTTCTATTTTAGTCGTAAAAGCTCATCTAAGGTTATATATTAGATACCTCAAGGCATGATTCAGAATCATGAGAACTGTAATTAATGAATACCCATGAAAAAATCCCCTGCAAAAATTGAGAGAAAAGATTGTTACTAAGATTTAAAATGAATTGAATTATTAAAAATAGAGTATATAGCGTATCAATAATTCCATGAGATGAAAGAAGATCCAGTCAGTAAAAGATATGATCTTATGCCTCCAAGTGAATCCAAATGTTCAAGTTCCTTGAATCACCACAAGACTTGAAAAATATTGATCCAGTAGTCATCTAATTTTCATTGAATAGCAATCTAGTTCTTGGCGCAGGCTTCAGGCAGTCAGTAGTTAAAGCTTTTCCTACATGGGGCGTGCATAAAATGCGGTAACCTTGTACCCGAGATGCACTCTTCGGAGTTACAATAACCACCAGTGTCTGTTGTCTGGTAGGACCTTAGATCTCATAACATATACGTCATAAGAAATTACTTAAAGAATGCAAGATTGGACCCAAGAGAGAGTTACGAAAACATTGTATATTTCATATAGAAAGATTTACATAAAACTTCTTCTGTCTAAGCGAAGGGAATGGATCCTTTTATAGGGAGGATGCCGGACTTGAGATAAAATTAAAACAAGCTAAGGTGACAAGAGGTATCATCTTCTCTTGTTACTTTTACAAAGTAGGAGACACAAACGTGCATAAAGCACTTTTCAAGAAAAGCAAAGGAAAAGGATAAGGAAAAGCAAAAAGCAATAATGCTAAAAGCAGTACAATAATACACATAAAACAACAAAGCAATAATACGACGCATTATTGGAAATTTGGACACAAGCGTCGGCGGAATCTTTAGCACTCATCCGGAAAGGGGGTCGGGGCCAGTGGGGCCAGGGTGTTTCGGTCAGGACTATTGATGCCAGCATCACCGTTGTAGGCATCGGAGTCGTAATGAGGTTGTGGATCAAGGATGTTGTCCGGAGAAGGAGGAGGGTAGTCATCGTCGTCGGAGCATTCGGCTTCGGGATACTCAAATTGTCGGCGGCCGTCGGAGTCATAACAATGGTATTGGCGTTGTTCATTCATGTAGAGTAGGACTTCAGCTGTGAAAGGATGTTCGTTCCAAAAAATATGGTCAAATGGGTGAACGGGTCGGGTAGTTACTCGGGCATGGGCTTGAGTAATGAGACCGGGGATTTGGGCTTCCGGAATATTATTTTTTAGACATACTTGTTCAAGGATGATAGAAAAGAGTTCGGGTGAACGTGTTTGGGCTCTGCGAGTGGCATAGTTATGTGGAGACCAGGTAATGATTTGTTCTAAAGGGAAGTGGTATAGGCAAGACCTTTGGGGGACCAAATTTTGGACGGGCCTATGAAGAGCAACAACAGCATATTTAGACGAGATTGGGCCGAGGGAAACGAATCCAAGAGGTAGGGTGTGAAACCAAGTAAGAAACTTAAAAAAAAAGGCGAGATTGAGAGGGAGATCGTGTTTCGCAAACCCAAATGTAAGACAAGAGTTTAGAAGTATTAAAACCGAATGCAATGGTATGGGCTTCAAGTAAGTACCAGAAATAGCAAAGGGCTTCTTTGGGAAAATCCCATGTATTACAGACATGGAAAATGCCGAGGTATGGATGTGCTGGGTCATTTGTGATACCAAAGAAAAGATCCGGGCCATACTTGCGGAGGAGAATACGGTGGAAGATCTGGAAGTTGAGGGTACTTCTTTGAGAGAGTGTGAGATCCCAGAATGGTTTCATGAACTCTGGGGGAAGAGGTGAAAGTTCTAAGACCGCAATAAGGGGGAGGCTAGAAGGCTTTTGTATGGGTCGACCGAGAAAATCTGCGAGGACATTCTTTTTCCGGGGATATGTTTTACCGTGAAATTGTATCGAGAAAACCAGTTTTTCCATCGGAGTAGCTGGGAATCGGGAATCATTTTTCGTTTGAATTCTAACATCTTTGGGAACGATGTCATATCCATTTCAATGAGGAAGTTGTTGCCGATGAGGTGGAATTCATTCTTTTCGATACCACGTTTGACTGCTAGGATTTCTTTCGGAGTGGAGTGGTAATGTTTTTTGAATCTTTGAACTGTCCACTTTGGTAACCGCAAACATTTCGAACGCCATTGATTTCTTCAAGGAGAACCGCACCCCAGTTGTTCATCGGAGGCATCTGTCTGTAGTATGAGGGTTCCATTGGTAGGAATTTGGAGTGGAGAGAGATGTTGAGAGATGTGCTTTAAAGCTTGAACAGCTGCAGTGTGCTTGGAGGACCACGGAGGGGCTGATTTCTTCAATCGGGAAGATAAGATAGAGCGGCACTTCGAAACCTGTGGAATAAAAGTAGATATATAATTTACGAGACCAAGAAACTGTTGGATTTGGGTGGTAGAATGTAATTCATCAGGGAAGTCGAGCAACTTCTGGGCTATGTGAGGCTGAGGGATATATGTGCCATTGGAGAGTTTCATACCGAGAAAATCAATTTCTGGGGTTCCGAGAATCATTTTTGATTCAGAGAGCATGATACCATGAGACTGGACGATGTCATGAAAAGAGTGAAGGAGTTTGAGATGTGCATCGAGGGTATCGGAAAAGAGTAGGAGATCGTCAATATAGATGAGGATGTGTGGGTACAGAGGAGCAAAGATAGTGGTCATAGCTTTCTGGAAAAGAGATGGGGCAACTTTGAGACCAAAGGGCATAACAGTCCACTGGTAATGGTGGTTTGGAATGCGAGAGGCGTCTTGTACCTATCGAGGGGTGAACTCCTAACCGCCAAAAGCCAGCTTTGAGGTCAAACTTGGAGAAGATTTTGGCGGAGGGAATATACTGGAAAATGTCAAGTTTTCTGGGAAGAGGAAATTTGTCATCAGCAAGGAATTTGTTGAGGGCTTGGTAGTTGATTACCAATCGCATTTTTCCACGGAGTTGTTCTGTTCTCTTATTAACATAGAAAGCTTCGGACGCCCAAGAGGAATGGGTAGGTTCAATGAGTTGTTCTTTTCAAGAATTGATTGATTCGGTTGTGGCTAACTCATAGTGAGCAGGGGACATACCACTGTGGCTGGCCTTTTGAGGTGTAGTTTCAGTTGTAGAGGCAAAAGGCAAGGTGATAAACCAATCGGGGTTTTGCCATAGTGGGTGTGGACACTTGAGCAGAAATCATCACGTGGGAGAGGGCACACGACTTTTGAATAAGGTCAGTCGCGAATAGCGAGAAGGGGTCAAGGCGGGTTCTATCCGGAACTGTCGGCCCTGGAGGGAGGAGCCATGGGATGAGATGTCCTTTGTAAGTGAGACCTGTAGGAGTAAAAGAAAGATGAGAGATTTGACTTAGAAGATCAAAGCCAATTATAAGATCTTTTTGAGGCAAATATGAACCAAGGACTCGGTGAGTGAGAGTAAGGTTGGGGAGAAGTTGGATGTGTATAGGTTTCCTTGAGCTTATCGATGGTGAAGTCTGCACCATTGGCACTTTCGAAACTACGACCGTGAGGTTGCCAAATTTCGAGGGGAGTAAATCCGGGACACATGACGCGAGGAGGAAGCACCTGTATCGATTAAAGCTATCACCGGGATGGCTAGGGTATGGTGTTTCAGGAAGACCGTGGTTCGGATTAAAGGGTGAGGGGTATAAGACAAGAGAGATGGAGAAACAAGAGGGAACATGAGTATTTCGTTGGAAGAGAGATCGGAGAGATCATCGAATCGGAATCGATGATCGTATAAGCAAAGGCAAGCAGGGAGAGCGTCATCGGGTCATTATCGAGTTGGAAGGACGACTCTATGTCGAAGTATCATCGGGATTGAGATGAGGTTTGATCTGGAGCATGAACCCGGGTTCTCTTCTTTTTTTTTGACGAGTTTGCGGGCAAAGTGACCTTCTTGTTTACAGAGAAAACATTTGGTTCCTTTAGATCCAGGGTTTTGCCGCTTTTCCTTATTAATTTCCAATTTCGTTTGTGGAATCTGTTTCGTTTCTTGGGACGGAAGAAACCGTGTTTTGGTCTGTCTAAAAGATGAGGAAGAAGACTTCTGTCTTGAAGGCTTGTTCTGGGCACAAAGGCAATTGTGGGTATCCTTGCACTTGATCTTGAGATGGGATTCGGGAGCAAGCTTGACCGAGGGCTTTTATATTGACCGGTAATCGTTGAAAAGAACCGGGTTTGGTTGCAAAGCTTTTCAAGGGCTTGTTGCATCCGCCCAGATTTGGCCGAGAGTAATATGAGCCCAACCGAGGTTGGAGGCTCGAATTTGGAGCATAGTTTCATTAGCAAGCTCTGCGGGACCGAGTTGATAAAAGCATGCTTTAGATTGATGTCATCGATCCGGTTGATGATAAAAAATCGTTTGGACATACGATCGTAGTGTCGTTCGAGATCTTTGAGTTTGATGGAGCAGCATTGCATCTTGAGATATTCAGTTCGTGCTGTAGTGACTTCATGGATGCTTTCACCAAGAAAATTGCGTTTGAGTACTTCTATGACTTCTTCAGGAGATGTGATTTGGAGAAATTGAAGTTGTCGGTACTCACCAAGGGCTGTATAATAGTCGCGAAGGCGACCTTCAAAACGGGCAACAAACCGCTGGAGAACTTCATTTAATGGATACTGCTGGAGATCGGTTGTGAGCCAAGCATAAAGAGATTGGAACCGAGATCGCCATTGAGAGGGAGGTATATCATCAAGGGTGAATTTGCAGTGATGTTCGGTAGGACGGACAGGACGGGTTTGAGGAACCGGAGGGGTAGGTAGATCTTCATCGGGTTCGACTACTTCGGGGTCCATCATGAATAATTTGTCAAAAGAGTCAAACGGGTCAAAAGACTCATGAGGAGGAGGTGTGCGGGATGTGTCGGACGGAGAGAAGGACGAGGGAAGTTTCTCAAGTTGAGATAAGAAGGAAGAGATCGGGTTTTGGCCTTCATCAAGGAACATCATTTGGGAGACTGGAGAAGTTTCCGTGGGTTTGGCTGGAGGTTCCGGTAAGGTAACCGGGAGAGTAGATGAGATGCTTATAGAGGTAGCTGCTGGTGGACGAGATGTTTTCCAGAGGGATAGTGCAGGAGAATAGGTACTGGGACTTGGAGTGTGTTGAAGGGAAGGAGGAAACAAAGTTGGAGGATGTGTTGGCAGGTGTGGAATATATGTGGTCTCGGGTATAGAGAATAAGGAGGATTGTGGCTGTTGATAGACTTGATACTGAGATTCAAGAGATCGGAGCTGTGTTTGCAAGAATTCTTTTTCTTTCAAAAGAGAGGCCATTTGAGGGGACCATTCCGTAGTATACTGGACAAGAAAAGAAAGTTGCTGGTGAAGGTTCGAGACCTTAGACTTTAGTTCTGCAATGAGGTTTGTATATATCCGAAGGTGGGAGGTTAGGTCGTGTTTGCTTGTTTAGAGAGTTGGCCATTTAGAGAAGCTTGGCCAGCTAAAAGGCGTTGAAGAGCATGATTTTGGGCAACAACATTTTCAGATTGCCAATTTAAAGTTGCTTCAGCCGGAGAGACAGATTTCGGTTGACCTTTGTCGTCGAGGGCAAGAGGAGATTTAACCTTCCGGGTATGCTTAGTTTGTTCCTTTTGAAATGAGTCCAAAGGAGGAAAATCAGCATCATAGGAGGAGGAAGGATGCATCATAAACTGTAAGGGCAGTGGTTCCGGAAGAGTCTCGGGAAGAGGAGATGGTTCAGGCACAGTCCATGGAGCGTCATCAGGCCGCCAATCATCAGGTGTACGGGGCCAAGGCGGCCAATCGACAGGCGAGCATGATGAAGAAGAAGCATGAGTACCATAAAGGACATAATAGTCAAACTTACGCTGGGTTGACCAAGGAGACCAACGTGAGGTCACCGGAAAGGTATCCGGCTTTGAGAGTTTGTTGCGAAGTTGGAGCTTTAGGTGACTTCTTTCTTGAGGGAGGTTTCCGTTTCCGTCGTCGGGAAGAATTCTGTTCATTATCGGAACCGGAATCAAGCGTCAAGCAATCGGGCAAAATACGACATCATACCATATATGTCCGGTGGCGGTGGTTGTCTGTCTGCAAGACAGAGCACCATTCTCAGGAAAACCAAGACGGGAATTGGAATTTCAGGCGTACTCTGGAGCATAGAAAATTCAGTTGGGAAGAAGCCGTAGAAACCGGGTGGCTGTCAGGGAAACCGATTTCAACTGTACCGTCGGACTTAGCCTTGAAAGAGGGGTCCGAACTTTGAAGAGGTGTAACCCGAGGTTGTCGAGTGGTTTCATATTTTGTGAGCCATGAGGAAGGGAGCATTTGTTCAAGATGCTCGAGGGCAAGTTGTCTTGGCACAAAAACACAACTAGGAGTGTTGGGAGTGTCAAGAGAGAGAAAAACCGTTTCACCATTTTGTAAATGAGAGGGAAGTGGGAGTTCGAGGGCATGGTTTTGGACACGATAGGTCATCCGGTGATGTAAGGTGGCCATTAGGGTATTTTGTATTTCAGGACCGGAATTTGGATTTGAACCTTAAAAACAGTGTTTAAGGATGGATCGTCGAGACACATGGTAAAATTTGGAAAGAGGGTGACAAATATAGTTCCGGCATTGAGGGTTGTCTGCACAGTACCAATAACAGCATATTGGTATTGTGGGAATCTGGAATCGAGTAGAGCAATACGGGAAACCATGGGAAGACCTTTTTTGGCATGAAGAGTTAGGGCCAAACGAATGGCACCAAAATGAATATGAGTAAAACCTTCTCTGCGCCATTTTTCTAGAAATTCAGGTGGAATTTGAAGGGTGACATATTGTTCTTCAGTAGTAGCAGGTAAGGGGTGTGTGGTAAATTGTGAAGCTTGGACAAAATCCTTAGAGCAGAGGGATTTGTCGGGACTACCAAAGACTTGGCGAAGACGATGAGTAAAAGGACTCTTATCCTTTTGGTATATCTGGTACGGGTTTACAATAGGGTATTTGGAGAGAGGATATTTGCTATCTTCGGAAAGATAGTCGATTTCGTAGACATTAGGAATCCGAGCAGAGGTTGATTTTGAAACAGGAGGTTGTGAAAGAGAAATTGTGCTAGAAGAAGAAGACATACTGAGAATATAGATGAGAGAGAGATCCAATCTTACATCAGTAAGCAGTTTCGTATGAACGGTATAGGCTCTGATACCATTAAGTATGCGCGGCTTGGTCAGCAGAGAGTTAAAGCTTTTCCTACATGGGGCGTGCATAAAATGCGGTAACCTTGTACCCGAGATGCACTCTTCGGAGTTACAATAACCACCAGTGTCCGTTGTCTGGTAGGACCTTAGATCTCATAACATATACGTCATAAGAAATTACTTAAAGTAATTTCTTATGACGTTGGATTTCTTTCCGGATGAGTGCTAAAGATTCCGCCGACGCTTGTGTCCAAATTTCCAATAATGCGTCGTATTATTGCTTTGTTGTTTTATGTGTATTATTGTACTGCTTTTAGCATTATTGCTTTTTGCTTTATTGCTTTTCCTTTACGAAAAGTGCTTTATGCACGTTTGTGTCTCCTACTTTGTAAAAGTAACAAGAGAAGATGATACCTCTTGTCACCTTAGCTTGTTTTAATTTTATCTCAAGTCCGGCATCCTCCCTATAAAAGGATCCATTCCCTTCTGCTTAGACAGAAGAAGTTTTATGTAAATCTCTCTATATGAAATATACAATGTTTTCGTAACTCTCTCTTGGGTCCAATCTTGCATTCTTTAAGTAATTTCTTATGACGTATATGTTATGAGATCTAAGGTCCTACCAGACAACAGACACTGGTGGTTATTGTAACTCCGAAGAGTGCATCTCGGGTACAAGGTTACCGCATGCCTAAATTAATCTTCTATTCCGCAAGTTTCATTTTTCTACATAACAATGGTTCCAAACACGGTTAGTGGCTAAAATTGCACAGGCTCCTCAAAAAGTGGGGTAGAGAAGATGTTTTAAAAACAAAAATAAAAAATAAAAATGGAAAGAAAGAAAAAGGAAATTCATATCATATATCTGAAAAAAAAATTTAAAATAAATCATAATAATCCAACAATTCTCTCCATTCAGGTCCTATATCCATTTAGATTGACAATGAAGCATATTATAGATGTAGCAACAACTCAACTTCCCTCTCAAATTCAGTTTAGAACATGCTCCCTTGGAAAACTAAGGAGATAAATGTGAAAATGAAGGTTGATTAAATGGTAGTCTTATAAATTAAGAAGAAGAAGAAAAGAACAAATAAATTAAAAAATGAAGGCCTATGGCCTTAGACTTTTTGCATCTCCCACAAGGCCCTCTAACTGAAAATAGACTACTTCATTTATACTCAAGTCCATACATCAATAAGCAAAGTATTTACCCAGAAATAAAGGTTCTAATAGAAGAATAAGGACATGGCAATTCTAAAGGTGCAAGCTTGAATTGGTTGAGGCAGTAAAAGACAAGGTATAAAAGATAGCACATGTCACCAAATTATTCTGCAGATTTGTGTGCACTGACAGAATTTGAAACAGAAACACAATCACCACTTTCAGACATCAAAGAGATTGCAAATTAGCAACCTAGCTAAGAATCGGGATCTTAATAAGTTGTCAAGGTTTTAAGGCAATCATTTGAAGAGAAAGATTATGGTGTGTGTACCCTGAAAATTATCTGGTTCAAGGGACCACTGAACCCAAGGTTTCATAGACAGATATCTAGAAATAGATAAAGGGTTTATGCATATTCATATAAAGGGGACGGATCCGAACTTAAACAATTGGATGGTGTGATATCATGAAAATTTAGTCACTAGATTGTCATGTTCTTAACTTATTTAAAAAGGAGAGATAGAGAGAGGTTAACCATGATGCATGATGTCAAGCATTTATCCAAATTCTGAAATTCCAATTAATAGTGCATGCAGTACTAGACAGAACATAGAATGCAGTGATAAAAAAACTACAACTGAAAAAAGAATAAAAAAAATTAAAACCAATACAAGCAAAACCACATACACAACATGACTATTGAACAGGTATTGGATTTTCTGAAATATATGCTCAGTAGCTTTTAATAAGCTGGCTTCTCGCAGTTTTTTAACACAAAGATCATGTTCAGCTGCTATTGATTATTTTGCCAACTGGCTTAACTGTAAAAAAGGTAACCTCAAAGGTGCTTCCCAGAATTACATTTTCTTATCAATGCAACTGAAACTAAAAATGGCACATTAAATTTATTACAGTTTTGTCTCAAAAGCAGCTCTTTTCATTAACATAAGAAAAACATTAGGAACTGACAGCATGCCCATTTTTGGCTGTGGATAACATGTTACAAATTAAGCACAACTCAACTTACTTGTTGACAACTGCATCAAAATCTTGCACCACTATTGCAACAGCATTGAAGATCATTCCAAAGACATACAACCAGAAGTTCTGCACATTGATGTTCCTTGTTGGCCTCCTTTTAATGATAGCCTGAAAAAGACAACAAGACTTATCATCCAGATGAAATGTAGTTCCTTATTTGACTTCTTGTTTTAGTTCCGGTAACCATGTATGACCAGTATACAGCAAGAATCTAAACCCACACATCAATTGTCTTTTAGCATTGTAATCTCAAAATTTGGTTTTCCAAAAGACAATATTGATTTTTGTTATTTACCAGAACATTAAAGGAGAACATTTATAAATGACTATTTTAATAAATCATCAACCTAATACACTATCTCTAGTCTCCACCTCAACCTGCCACCAGAGAATACTATTTAAAACAGTTAATATAACCATAATATATCCACTAAAGAATAAAAATAAGACAAATTACAAGCTACAGAGTAAATCTCTTGACAGTAGTTAATTGAAGTGTTTCTATGCTCTACTATGGGGAGAATCCAAGAAACCTCTCTTTTTTGTGGGAGGGAGAGTTATCTAAACAAAATATATCTTTCACCAACATTTACTTTGGGTTAAAGATAGGCCTTTGATCTTGAAAAGATAACTCAACTCATGAATTAGAAAGAAAAAAAGAAAAAAAAAAAAAGACAGTGCTTGACACCAGGAGCACCAGCAAGTGGATAGAAGAGACAGCAGTAAGGGGTGAATGAAGGTCACATGTGGGAATACATGAGCTGTAGATAGAAGCAAAGAAACAATAGAAACTAGAAAATGGAGTAAAAGTACAAAGAAAAGAGGAAAAAAGGATAAGTTGCTCTAAGTTTGAAAAATTGAGAATTAAACCCAAAACTCATCTTAACATCCAATTGTGGACAGTAGAATCCATTAAAAACAGAGTCCTGCTATTTCTACTCAACCTCAGATGAAACTTTCACAATTCTCATCGAATGAATTCATATCACACCTATGTTACCTCTGTGTATACACCAGCAAAGCCACTTAGAAGAGCCATCACCTGCAAAGAACCAAAAAGGGTCACATAGAGACAAATTAATCATTCACAAACTTTCAAGACCTTATTTAAATTATCTTGTATTATGCAGTTAGGTAACATACAATTGCCATCAGCCAACCTTGCAAAGGAGTCTGAAGAACACGATCGGAACTGCAGAAGCAAAATATGATTCCGTAAGAGTATGGCATATAGAGATGGATAATTAAAACTTCAAAAGAATAATTATTGGGAAGAAGAGGCAAAAGAAACAATAGTAAATTTCTTCCTCATTATCAGCACTAATAGGAGCAGATAATATGATTCAAGAATACTGTATCTTTAACCAAGCATTACCACAGAAACATAAACAATAGAATAGAGATATATTCAGAGTGCCATATGAATGAATTAGAAACAGCTTGAGCAGTTTTGAACATAATCAATTCAAGAGAAGATTCATTTTGCTCTCACCTCGGGTTAAGCTGTGCTGTAGTGCACCCCGCACACAATAAAATAAAAGCTGCCCACTGAATCTCACTTAACCTTGAAAAAGGGAAAAGAATGAAGAACACTGTCAAACAAAATCAACTATTATACTCTCCATTATTTGGTGAAAAATGAGAATCCTTAGAAATATTACACTGACTTACTTCCTTTTCAGGATAATTCGATATAATACCCCAGTACTAATAATGTTCAAGTTCTTTAGTATCTGATATCCAGGAGCATCTACATATGCAAAGATGTAATACTGCAAACACAGATGTATTTCCAGTTTCAACAAATAAATTGTCATTATCTAAAACCCAAAATGAACTTGCAACATAACCATAAATGGAAAATTAAAGCCTACCTGAAGTAAATTCTTGACAAGGTAAAGAAATGCAGGAATAGGGTAGACAATAACTTCATCCAGTGTGGTACTCAACCTAAACATAGCAGAACAAGAAAGGTATAAGTTCATCCATTAGATGGCAGTTGTGAACATTTCTTAAGAGTAATTATGGCTCAAAATGTATTTGGAAACAAAAGAAATGCAAAAGGTGCAACCAGCCAATTATATACAAATCCACCCACAACGAGGCACACCCTAGGGAGAAAAGCCTAAACTCCATTTTAACAAGTGTACTCACATTAGTTTGATTTCTCTTTGATCTTCTCTAGTAAGAAAGTCATAATAAATACAAAAAGTTGAAAACAGAGTAAAAGACAAATAGATTCTGCAATTGTTACAATAATCCAGGGCAATATTTTGGGTAAGGAATCTCTTTTAACTCATATGTTATCTGATAGCTCAATTTGCTTAGGAGGATCTGATTAGACATTCTGTAAGTACTGATTCCAGCAGGATATATATATTATTTGATATTAGAATCAGAATAAATATGTTTACCAACTACAGTCACATATGCATATGTAATAGATATATTAAAATTTTGAGAACAATATTTTTACGTATCAAGCAAAGATATGTGAAAAGAAATTGAAAAGAAATTGAAAAGAAAGTAACCTATTATCATCAGTAACACCTTCATTTCTCCAGATTCTTGCCAAGGCTGCAAGTGATAATGCACACTTCAGAGCCTCTACCTATTTCAGAAATGGAAGCATAAAGTCATGTTTGAAAGAACTCCAAGGCATCATCATAAAAGATACAGGAACCCTTACCAGAAAATTTGCAGTTGTAACACTATACTCATACTTTCCTGCTCTCTTGGACCAGACAATGAGTATTGCTTGAGAACTCGTGAGAATAGTCAATGCAAGAGTTACAATTGACCTAATTCAATAAGACAACAAGAAAAGAACAATTATTTTTCTCTGAATATCTCCCCTAGCACAATTCTGATCAGTAAAAACTTCAAAAGATATAAACAGTGCATACTTGCGTTTCCACTGTGTTAGGTCAGTTGAGCCTGCCCCCAGAGTAATGGCTATGGACCCTGTGATACCAGCAGAAAATCACTTGAAATTTCCAAGTTACATTTCTAAGGAAACCAGAGATGATTTCAAACTACTCAATCAGTCAAAGCTCAAAGAACAAACCTGTTGAAGAAGGCTTCCCATGTAAGCTCTCAATATCTTCATTAACTTCCTCCCCATTTTTGTCCTGAAATGATTGGATATATCAATAAGATTCGGAAAATAATGATAATAATATCAACAAAGAAATGTAAATTAATATATAAATATTTACATTTTATCAGTATATACAAACAAGAAATCTCAAACACCAATTACTTCAAAAACTAAAGTGTAATTCTGGAGCTAGCAAAATGAGATCAAACTATAAAGCAGAACTATAGTCACATGAAGAACTCAGATCGACAACCCAGAAAATTAAGCAAATATCTGGTGTGCATTATAAGCGGAAATTCTTTTCAATTAACTAATCGAATCTAGGATGGAACTACCAAAGCACTTAAATCCCAAAATAGGTAAATTAAAGGGGAAACTACACACCGCAAAACACATTTTAAATTAAAAAAAAAAAAAAAAAAAAAAAACACACACACACACCATCCTGAAGAGCATCTACAAATAAAAAAATGGATTTTGAACCAGACCCACATCCTCAAATTATAATGCAAAAAAGCCGAATCAAATGAACATGTAATCGGCATCACAAAATGGTTGGGAATTGAAAATCTATTGCAGATTAAAAATTAGTTAATGAGATTCAGTAAATAAGCAAGGAAAACATTATTGAATGGGGAAAAAATCAGAACCTGATCCTTAATTCTTCTGTACTCCATTAGCCCAATCTCCAATCCCCTTGTTCGGAGGAAATAGTCGGTTCGGTGCTGTGTGAACTCTACCCTAGAGTGAACCAACAAATTGTACCTATGACTACGATTTGTGCATTCAAATGTTATTCTCAGCCTTTCTCGTCTAGACTGTATAGAATAGAAGAAGTATGAACATTAACTAGCTTTGTTCTTTTCTTTTTTTTCTTTTCAATTATTATTTTCCTTCTATTTCAATTCATCATTATTTTCTGCCAAATATGTTATTTTTTGTCCCAAAACAAGGGTGCAATTTTTATCGCAATCGATCAACTCGACTCGGTCGAACGAGAATTAATATAGTTTAAGTGTGTTCTTTTATAATTTCTAACATATTTAGACATCTCTTACATTAAGCAAGCAAAAAAAAACACATGAAGTTGGACCAAGGTAATTATAGTTCTATAGTCTTTTTAGGCATTACTTATTCATCTTTTTATAAGGCCCAAAAATAAATGTATTAGGAGTCGAATTTTGGGTGCTACTTATAAGGCCCAATAACATATATTTAAGGAGTCCAATGTCTTAGGATCATTTTCCATTTTTTATTTTTTATAAAAAAACTTACATATTCATTGAAGACAAAATTGTCATATTGTTTACCCATGAGATCTTAAGTGATTATTAAGTTTGTGTTTAAATTTTTTATTTTATAATTTATTTTGCTTAAGCATCCGATATCCGAACCTACACGGGCCGACTAATCCGGATTCGACTTGGGGTGCGCTCGCAGAGTCCAACTCTTACTCGAGGGTGAAGGCCTAACCCAGAGTTTTAAACATGATGTAAGGTAATACATTTGAAATATGTCTAAAAAGATAATATAGTTAAGTTGTTGTTTATATATGTTCAACTTGAACAAACAGTATCTCCATAATAGTATTTTTATTAATCAGCGTATAGGTTTTCAGTGTCTCAAATTTTTTGTCTCCATATATAAGTTATCTTTTTGTATGTTAAATTGATTTTGAATTACTAGATTGGCATTCTATGAAAAATAATAATTTTCAATTCTACTTACTTCATCTCTTTAACTTTTGGAAAAAGGGAAAAAAAAAAAAAAAGAATTATCAATATTTGTATAAGAAACTTCAAGTATCTTCATTCATAAGAAATAAATCACGAAAAAAAATATTTATTAAACCATATGAAAAATAATAAAACTAAAAAATAAAAACATTTAGAACAAAATTATTCCAAGTAAAACAAAAAGAAATTGATGGACGATTTTTTCATATATATATTCTATTTTTGTTGTTGTTATAAACAATACAATGATATTATTCGCTTTGACCCACTTTAGGTGGATTTCACGAGTTTAAAACGCGTTATTGAGTAAAGGGCTTCGGACCACTACTTAATAACTGTTAAAAAATCTCATAAACGAGTGATGTAGAACTTCAATAATTATTAGTTTAATCTTATATTTTTATCTAATTTGGTTAAAAGTTGTGTTTAATATCTTGGTTCATTGTGTAATGACTTATATGCTATTTTGTCTATAAATATCATATTTTTTACATTTTGATCCCTTAATAATGACTCGTATATGGGTTTCATGATGATTTCTTATAAACCTTTTAATAGAATTTTAAGGGGAAAAAAAGCAATTAAAATAAAAAATTTTAAGGCTAAAACATATAAAATCTATGACTATAAAAACAAATAATGCAATTTTAAGTTTAGCAACACTCATTGTTAATTATTTGGATATGATTCTTTTTTTCTTTTTTTTTTTTGTAAGTATTTGGACATGATTCATATTATACTAAAAAAAATATATTTCAAATTAACAATAAATACATATACTAATCCTTACATGTGAGATTGAGAGTATCATATTCACCCCTGATAAGCCCTTGTGTCCGAGTTAGCTGGAGCCTAACAAATTGTCCTAAACTTAGATCAACTAATGAATATTGTCTGAAACTTTAGAGTTGGCTCACATAATCGAGACTAATTGATCACTCGAAAATCATTTATCACAACTTATACCAACAAGTTTGTGATGACCCGTTAACATTCATAATCAATTACTTGAAAATATCTTTATTATATAAAAATCATATACTTATCTCTTTATGTCTAGTGATATCATAAAAAAATAATAATTAGTCTATATATGTGTGTGTGTGTGTGTGTGTGTCAGTTGAAAAACAAAAGAAAAGTTGAGATTTCGTCGTATTTTAGGTATCACATGTGAAGATGCTTAAAACCTAAGGAAATGGACAATTGTAGCACACTGAACAAGGTTATTATCAAAAAAAAAAAAAAAAAGGGTATCTAATAATAATACACAGGCAATTTTGACAAAACCGATGCATTTGCTTCCAACAAATTCAGTGAAGTGCCTGCACGTGTGACTAATTGTAATTACTGACACTTTTTACTTCAATTAATTCAGGTTATTAAAGGTATCCTAAGTTCAAAATATGCCCTAAACAATGTTAGATTTTGACAAAAGTCATTAAACTTACTACTAAAATATACATATATATATATATGTCTGATTTTGGGGTGACAATGGAATTTTTTAAGGTTTCCATTTTCAACTTTATTGTTTTTACTTATTTACTTTTTCTGTGTGTGTACTCTCCTCATGCACAGACAAATTTATATATATATATTTTGGATTATGATGATGACGATGAAGATGATGAACATTGTGCACAGTTGTACAAGGTTGATGATCCTTATCATCAACATGATCCCAAGGGGGATTATATAGAACTTTGAACTTAGAAACTACTTTTATATATATATATATATATATATATATATATATATATACTAAATCAATTACAACTTGGATAATTTTAAAAACTATTTCAATATTTTTAAATATGTAATGAGTTTCAGAAAATTATGAACACAAAAATTTATTCATGTGAGTGAAATTAAAAATAAACTTTGTATATCACGAGTTGTCTAAACCAATAAAACAAACAGGAAAAATTTGTTCGCAAAATTTTAATTTGCAATTTAAAAAAAAAAAAAAATCTTTTAATTTGCACACAGAAAAAGATGATATGCACCATTTTTTTCTCATACTATTATTAGTTTAACAATGAGTCTAATAAAAAGAAAAATAAGAAAGGTGGAATGATATTCTTTTTTTATTTTTGATTAATAAGAATTTAACAGTAAATAGTCTTTTTTATAAAATAATATTATCGATTTGAGTAGTATTTAAATAATATTATGTATGAATAGAAGGACTATTACTTTTGAATATACATATATTTACGTGTTCTAATCCTAAATAATATATATTACATATCTATTTATCATATTTTTTAATGTTCAAAATAATCTATTGACAATTGTTAGTTTAAGTAATAAATAATATTTTAAATTTGAATTTTGTGTTTGAAGATAAGGTATGTTTTGAAACAAATTTCATAAAAAATAAAATAATACTACAAAGGTTAATTATAAATTAATTAAAATTTGAAAATGACTAGTATATATTAAAAGATTAAAAAAAATCTAAAATAATTTTAAAAATTCATATTTAGAAGTCAATTAATGATAACAGAAATTCAAACTATATATACGCAATCAGTTCAATAAAGATTTATAACTTCTTCTTTTTTAAAAAAATAAAAATTAAATTATTAATACACTTAACATATAATCAACTTAAATTTAAGTATATTCTTAAAAAAATAAAAAATGAAAATGTAGTATTAATTACTTGATATATGGATCAAAAGGGACAAATGATAAATAAAACTTAGATAAGCTTTTATATTAACAAGCTACACCCAGTAGACGTTCATGAGCTCAAACTAGAAATATCTACATAACCTATTATAATATATAATTATTAAAATTATGTAAAAACAAATGATAATAATTATTTAATAAATTTTAAATTCAATATAAATTAATAAAATAGTAATCATAGTGTAATCACGACCTATATATACAAATAATCAGAATCATAAAAATAAAGTTTTTAAAAATTTTAAAATAAATAAAATATTTTAAAAAATAAAACTATAGAAAATTAGATTAAACATTAAAATAAAATTAAAACTTATCAAAAATTAGAAAATATTAATATAGAGAAAGATTGATTACACATTTGGAATAGAAACTAACATAACCTTATTAAATGTTTATAAGAAAATAAATTTTAAGTCGGTTGTTTGTGGTCTATTGGCAGCAATGCTGCCCCCCATACATCTCCCACCCTACAGGCGGAGTTCGACACCCCTTTCCCCATCTATCTAAAAAAAAATAAAGAAAATAAATTATAAATGGGAAAATCATATCTGAAAATTTAGAGGGGATAATAAAATTTAATTTAAACTTTTTTTTTTTAAAACATTTATTCACATGTGTAATTTATAATTTTACAACTTCTAATACAACAAACCAATCAAATTCTCTGTAAAAAAATATTACAGTTCTTGGATTCTTAATATATATATATATATATATTTATATTTATGCACATATTCCTTCCTTCAACAACCAATATTGCACATTCATAGGTAGAAATGTATAATGGGATCCTCAATTTTTAGTGCACTTCAAGAAATCCATATTCTCATATTTAGTAATTTGATGAAATTCTATTTTTGGTATGTCCCAATATACCCAACTAGGTCATACTTATTCTATCCCAATATATATTATATTGTCAGCAATAATTTAACAAAAGTAATAAAATCTTAAGATTTGATAAATTTAAGATTCTTATTTTTTGTGCTAATTAATTTAAAATTGAATTTTTTTTTTTTTGGCTTGTCAAACATTGTCAAACAGATATAACTCAATTTGTAACCATTTCATTTATAACTTAGAGTTTATGAGTTCGAAACACAATATAAATTAAAATTTCAAAAAAAAAAAAATTAAAATGGGCTTAATTATATTTTTTATATATATATACGGGCAACGGGCAGCTGCCCTATTTTCTTACCAAATATAAAATTCAAAAACAAGAGAAAATCCCCCACAATATCCCCCCACCTCGCTTCCCAAACTTCGAAACCACCTTCCCTCAAGTCTCAACCGCCCGCTTTTCTCTGCCCTCTTCTTAGGGTTTCCGATCACTACCATTCATTAGCTAATATTTTGAGATTCTCGTCTCTCCTTCTTTCTCTCTCGCTCTCTCTATCTTCTTCAGCTTCAGATTTTCCTCATAATTCCTTAATCCTTCTTCCGATAATAAAAGTAGAATTCGCTTTTTTTTTTTTTTTTAAAATTTCTGAAAATGGCGATTCTCCATTAGTGTTCCTTTTGCTAAATCTAGTAAAGGGTTTCAGTAAACCGTTCTGTATTTTATATATTTGTTGATTATTATTATTATTATGGGTCCTTCTTGTAAAAGGAAGACAAGAAATTCGAGAAAAACAATGATGTGCAA
The DNA here is from genome assembly GCA_025388415.1 of Cynanchum wilfordii. Classification (NCBI taxonomy): domain Eukaryota; kingdom Viridiplantae; phylum Streptophyta; class Magnoliopsida; order Gentianales; family Apocynaceae; genus Cynanchum; species Cynanchum wilfordii. Next base: position 643,653 of record JAHSUH010003887.1, read on the forward strand.
AGCGAAGAAGAAGTGCGAAGAAGAAACTGCAGTGATGACGACGGCGGCGGCGGCGGCCATGACGACGACGGTACCGATTAGTCCGTTGAAGAAGATTGATGGAGGAATAGTAGTGGACAGTTCCTGCACGACTCCCAAGGCAAAGAAATTTCGTATACCGGAGATAAAGACTTGTCCACCGGCTCCCAAGAAAAGGAGGATTCTTTCAAATTCCAATTGTTCTTTGAGAAGAAGTCCCATTTCTTTCTTTGCCCCACCAGATTTAGAGCTCTTCTTTTTCGTTGCCCTTCGCCCGGATGTTTCAGTTTGAAGAATTTCATACTCTTTTTCTCTCTCTATATATATATTGTTGCTATAATATATTAGTTATTAATTAAGATCAAAAGTTAGTTTCTCAATCACGACCCCTTTTTTTTTGGTTCAACCTCAATTTGGGCATAATTGTGTTATATATATATATATATATATAGTGAGTTTGTGTGTGTTTCTGAGCGATCTCCACGAAGAATCCTTTTTTTTTTTTTTTCCTTTCGTGTGTGTTTTATTTTCTGTGTATTCTTTAGGGTATACTAATCTATGATAATTAGATGTTTTTGTTTCTCTTTTTTCCCAGATATTATCTCCTTTGTTATTACTGCTTGATGTATTTCTATCATTTCTTGACTCATATATATATAAAGGAAGAAGTTCAGCTATCTAACCAGTGTATGAATTTCAGTTTAATTTTCTGCAAATGGGTAAATAATTTGCAGTTCATATAACAGTGGAACATATATATATATACATATAATATTATATACAGACAAACCATGTGTGTAAGTTTACCACCAATCCTTATTGATTTTAAATAAGATAGCGAGTTTGTCCTCGAAAAGGGGAAGGAATACATCTCTGAAACTCCAATCAATATCATTATATTTGAACTCGAGATTTTTGTAAGATTAATTATACTATTTTGAACGAAGGGATGTTGTTGAATAAATATAAAAAAGAGTAATTAATATATAGACAACAAAGTGATATTGAAAGTTCATCTACCTGTCTGGTAACTAACTGTAAGGAATTGGTGCAAAATATATCAAACTGGTCTATTCAGGCACATAGTCGGTCCCAAATATATTTTGTTCCATAGGCTTATTTGATCTTGTACTATGATAGAGATATATAACAGTCTCTATCTCTATCTCTCTCTCTCTATATATATATAACAGATGTAAAAATATTAAAGAAAGAGAGAGAAAATGAGTTGTTATATCCTCTTTAGAACCTCCTCAAGTTTGTTCGTAGCATTTTGTACAAGTAAAAAAGGCTACTAAAAAGTGAACTCTTTGAGTTCTTTTCACTTTAAGATGGACAAATTTGAGGATAGCAGCTTAGATATGCTAATAGGTCTATTTTACCTGAATTTTTTGACTCCAAATCCTACTTTTATTTAATTTGTTAGTTTTAGTGGTAGAGATTTAATTCTGCTTAACTAAATATTTCAAATTTAATTTAGAAGAAATGAGTATTTAGAGAATTTTAGATTAGTTGATTCTAGATTCATTAGATTCAATTTTATATTTAGTAGTATTATAAATATGTATTTATTATGTGAATATCTATTGAAGACTTTTATGTTTTACTTTCTTCTTCTCAGTATCTATAATTGTATCGTTATAAATAGTGAATGATATAAAAAGATCATTAACACTTATTTTTAAACACAAAATTCATATACGAGACCATAAAATATGAATGCGTGTGAATCTATATATATATATATATATATATATATATATATAGATGGTGCATATAATATAATTGAAAATTCATCTTAAAAGAAGAAAAAAAGAACAGGTTGCGGCTTAAAAAGCAAGGAGTTGTTGGTATGGATTTACAATACTTTTCCATATGATGTGAATTTAATTCCTGACATCAGAAGACAACTTTTGAGAGGGATCAGAGAGGAAACATGAAAGAAATTCGTTTATTATTACAGTGTGAGAGTGGGAACACAAGACTGTGTTTGGTGTAGGATTTTTTTTTTTTTTTTTTTTTTTTTTTTTTTTGGGTACATTGAAAGGTGAGAGATGAAGGAAATTGTCAGAATGTGGGTATCTGTGTGTCTGAACTTAGCCAAACATTATTAAGGGAATCCAATGAAGTTGCTCTCGTGTGGGTTATGGTCATTATTCTTCCTTCCTTTTCTTTTTTCACTTAGAGAATCTAAAGAGACATTTTTAATCTCTCTTTCTTTTTTTTTTTTTTACATTCTTTGGGATCCTCTTTGTGGTAGTTGTTAGGTTATCATGAAGAATTCTAGTGGATATACTTTGAATTTTTTGTTATTTGATTGTGTTTTTATCTATATGTTTATGTAGTAAAGGTTTTTTATCTATTTGATTTTTAAAGTTATTGTTCTAGTTAATTTAAATTTTATTTATGAAAATTTCAAAGTATAGGTCGTCATATTGATAGGCTCTATTTTTTTTACGTGGCATGCAGAGTAAATCTCCTATGGTACTTCGTTGGCATCATCATGTCACCACAAATCACCGAGCATTTGGACTTTGGTACCTTGAAAATAACTGTCGCATCACTGTAGTTCCCCTCTCACGCATAACAAATGAGGTAGTACACCATCCATACCAGCCATAAATGCATGCATAAAAGGTATTGATCAATACTACTCTCATTTCATATAAGTAAGATAACTCCAAACATAGAGGAACATAAAGTGAAAGTTGTTATATTCAAGCACATTTATTCTCTCTATATTCTTACTGTATATATATTCGAGTATATTTATAAACTCATTTGAATATCTTCAAAAATCTTAACTGAAATCTTGTTAATTTAAGCATTAGAGGTCTAGATAGAGTGAATCTCTGTCTCGCATTTGTCTTTGAATTTTTTATTATTTGTTCATGTAGTAAAATTTTTTAGACTATTTGATATTTGAAGTTCTTATTCTAATTAATTCAAATTTCATTTGCAAAGAGTCTGAAGTATATGTCATTTTAACAAGCTTCACTCCTTTTATGTGGCATTCGGAGTAAACTTCTCACGGTACTTTGTTGGCATTGCCACGTCACTACAAATTGCTCAAGCATAGGTACTTTGATATTTCGGAGATAACGATTGTATCATTGTGGTCCCCCTCATACATTGCTAGCATCACTACAAATCGCTTGAGTCTTGGTACTTCAATACTTTGGAGATAACAGTCGCATCATTGTGGTCCCCCTTGTACAGATTATCTGTAGCACACTCTCACGCATTATAATGAGCTAGCTAGTACACTAGCCTCAAATGCATACGTAAAAGGTATTGACCAAGAATAATATTCTACCACAAGGCGTACCCTCCATGAGAATCAACCAGGTGACGACATATTAGTCAATTTCTAACTACCACAAGCTTCATTTCATATAAGTAAGATAACTCCATACATAGAGTAACTTAAAGCGAAAACTATTATACTTAGGTACACTTATTCTCTCTGTATTCTTATTGTATATACATTCGAGTACATTCGGAAACTAATATGAATATCCTCTAGACCTTAATTGAATCCCTCGTTAATTTAACCATCAAGGTTGTAGCTCAATTGATAGTTAGAAATGTCACTTATGACTCTATAATATAACGAGTTTGAGTTACATTAGATATACAATGTTTCAAAACTTTAACAAATAATTATTGATAGTATTTTTGTCACATATATTTCTCATATCCATATAACTACATATGATAATCTTGATTAACAAATAAAATGCAACTTAAGAATAAAAGAATGATGAATTTATAGAAGATAGTAAGTAATATTGATAAAGATAAAAATAGAAAGTACTAAACATAGAACTAAAAAGTTTATTCTAAATTCCAAATAAAAAACACACACACACACACCAATCCATTATTATTATTATTGAAAGTTGAGAGGAGTAAGGAAGGGAAGTAGTAGCAAGTAAGGAGGGAGATTTCTTTTTTGGGAAAAGGTTTGGTTTTATAAAGCCATGGGTCAAACCTTAAAATATGGTGTGATTGATAGGATTGATTTTGATTTTTGGATATTTGGATATTAACTCACATTTGTACTTATAATCACTATATATATATATATATATATATTCACTTCAATTTCTTCAAGGGTATAATGGCCAATTTTTTTGGTTATCCTATCTAGAATTGAAATAGAGGTAAAAGTCCCCTATATATATATATATATGAAAGAAAATTTTAAAAATAATTTAAAATATAATATAAAAATAGTTTATATATTTTAAAAATAATTAATAATTTGTTAAGAATATGTGAAATAATGAAGAAACATTGCTTGAATGGTAACAAACTAATTTATAATAATAAAAGATTATGAATTTGAGTTATACTTCGTGTTTTTTTTAAACTATTAATATTTTAATTACTCTCCTTAAAATTTAGGTAAAATTTTTGAAAAAAAGACATGTATAATTTCTTTTTCAATACATAACTTATGTTATGAAATTAAATC